>JBBDGP010000990.1:2460000-3060000 GCA_037952835.1 Lithobates septentrionalis | reverse complement strand
AACTGAACACAGACAGCTAAGGAATGCCAGCCAATGACTTTTAGTCATCGAAAAGCATGTGAAGACATTGTCACCGTCCTGTCTGGAGAGATGGCTATTCGTTTCAAAGGTGGACTGGCTATAAAATATTTACCCCACAGATAAATGCCTGTAGGAACACTGACTGCTTAGCCACTATTAATAAAGTAATAGAAGGCCTTATATCTTAAAGGAAGCCTGTCACACATAGGGATGAGTCAATTTTTTTGGACAAAATTGCTTTTGCTGTGTAATTACTGATTTTACCATTTTGCTGAAGCAGTTTTGTTCATTGAATTACTTTACAAAAAAAGGAATCATCCCCTTTCTTTCTCTTTCTTTATTTAGAAGGTGTGTTTTTTTTTGTTTGTGTGCGTATATGTTAGTTTAGGTAATTTAGTGCTTTCTGGTTTTTTTTTACATTTTTTTTGTGCATGTAATCTTTAAAGTGATTGTAAAGGCAATTTATTATTTTTTTTTAAATAACAAACATGTCATACTTACCTCCGCTGTGCAGCTCGTTTTGCACAGAGTGGCCCTAAACCTGCTCTTCTGGGGTCCTTTGGCGGCTCTCGCGGCTCCTCCCTGCATCAGATAACCCCCTAGGAGAAGCGATCGTCCGGGGGATTACCTTGCGGGCACGCTCCCGAGCCCAGCATTAGGCTTCCATAGTGGCTGAATGCCGGCGCCCGCGTCATTTGATTTGATTGACAGCAGCGGGAGCCAATGGCTACGCTGCTATTAATCTATCCAATCAAGAGCCAGGAGCCCGTGGAGAGAGAGACAGCGCGTCCCCACCAACTGAATGAAGGGGTTCAGGTAAGCAAAGCGGGGGGGCTGGGGGGCCGGTGACTGCCAGGTGTTTCTTCACCTTAATGCATAGGATGCATTGAAAAAACACGAACCTTTACAACCCCTTTAAATTTAAAGTGATTGTAAAGTTTTTTTTTTTATTGTTAAAAACAAACATGTTATGAAGCTCTCTACTTTATTTTCAGCTGGTGCTAGTATGTCTGCTGTTTTTCAGCTCAAGCTCTCCAGTGTTGGGCAGGATAAAGAGATCCAATCAAGAAAGGTATCCATCTTGCCCTACGTGGGTGGTTTTGGGAGTCTTGCAACCAAAGAACAGGAAACACTTGTTTTGTCTATTTGATGTCGTGCTAAATCGCTCATCCAAGCAGTTCAGGCTAGAAATGAATACACCAAAGTATTTCCAGAAACGTATTAGTTATGTCCATCCGCAATGGCCATATTGATGTTTTTTCAGGATAGTCAATCCTGGTGTGTGTGCGGGAATGAATATCTTGAAAAATATCCCTGCACACACACACACACCGGTATTGAATATCCTGAAAAAGATCAATATGGCCATTGCGGATGGACATAACCAATACGTTTCTGGAAATACTTTGGTGTATTCATTTCTAGCCTGAACTGCTGGAGAGAGTGATTTAGCACAGCATCAAATAGACAAAACAAGAAGTATTTCCTGTTCTTTGGTTGCAAGACTCCCAAAACCACCCCGGATACCCTTCTTGATTGGATCTCCTTATCCTGCCCAACACTGGAGAGCTTGAGTTGAAAAACAGCAGACTTACTGGCAGGATCACCAGCTGAAAATAAAGGAGAGAGCTTAAAAGAACCATCTTAACTTCTCATTCCCCGTTGACTCATGTATTTCACCAGCCTAGAAAAATTTCATTGAAATCTCCTAATTTTTACCATGATATTGAAAAAATGAAGATCCTCGGGTAAGGTCAATTCTAATCCCGAATCTGGGCATTTAAAAAAAAAACAGTCATGGTAAGACACCAGGGACCGCACTCATTGAAGCTTTTATGAAAAATCTACTCCTAAGCAGCAAAGGAGAGTGTCAGCCGCTGATAGGTAATCTTATTGTTGTTATTGATTCTGCCTATCAAGATGTTGTTATGTTCTGTAAAGGGCTTTATTAAAAGTCTCTGAGAATGCAGATGAGTAGGTTTTCATTGTTTCCAGTGCTTCTGAAAAAATCTATGGCATTAGTGAAGTGACGTGAGCAGTTGGTGAGGGTAGATGGAAGACTGAGGACAAGGGGTGGTGGGAAGAGGCTGCATAATGCCGCGTACACACGATTGCACATTCCGACAACAAAATCCATCTTTCTTTTCTGACGGATGTTGGCTTAAAATTGTCTTGCATACACACGGTCACACAAATCTTGTCGGAAATTCCGAATGTCAAGGATGCGGTGACGTACAACACGTATGACGGCACCAGAAAAGGGAAATTTAATGCCAAGTGTGCCACCCTTTGGGCTCCTTCCGCTAATCTCGTGTTACTAGAAGTTTGATGAAAGACGATTCGCGCTTTTCAGCCTTGTGCTTTTTTGATCGTTTCTGCTCTTCAGTTTGTGCTTGTGGGCTCGTATCTGGTTTTCAGTGCTTGCCCCCCCAAAGCGCATGCAAGGTCCATATAAAATATATGAAGTACTTTGTGGTTAGGGGGGGCATTGATATGCCAGAAAATGTTTAATAAACATTTTACAAATATTTTTTTTTAGTTAAACTGAAATAATATTTACTTTGATTTACTGCTTGTGTTTCTTTTAGCTGTCTCCTAGGTTCTCCAATGGGCTTTTCTTTTTGGACATTTTCTTCAATAGTGCAAACGTAATTTATTGATACATGAGGTGACAATCTCTTCTTCAGCGAACTATTATTATGTTGTGGGTCTGCTACACACACACCTTGTTTTTGTTGTTAATGTATGTAATGCATTAAAAATATACATCATTTTCAGCACCATGAATGAAATTTTCAGAGTCACAAAAATGGCATGATTGTGGCAAATTATAAAGTACTGTGGGAGTTATTTACTAAAGGAAAATCCACTTTGCACTACAAGTGCACTGCAAAAGTGCACTTGAAACTGCACTGAAAGTGCACTTGTACTGAAAGGTGGATTTGCCTTTAGTAAATAACTCCCATTTCAGTGTAAACACCAACTTAGTCCAAAAAATGATATTGAGCATTGAAAGAAGAAGCCACACATTGTTGAGTAGAAAACTTTTTACTCTGTGCACATTCACATGTGCGTTAGAAAATGTTTTTTGAACCTAACCAACATATTTTAGTAATAGCATTTTTTGTTTTTGACAGTACAAATACGTAGCCTTTTTTGTGTTAAAACAGGCATGTTTAAAACCATAAAACAATACACAACTCAGGAACTTACAAAGTTCAACTTTGACAAAGTGAAGGCAATATCAGACATTGGTATCTCCAAACTGTGTTGATCTTGCCTTCATCAGATGGGGTGATGTCACCCCTGTGAAAACCAAATTTTGAAGATGCACACAAATTGAGAGTCAAAATGGGAATTTCCCTCCTGATCCCATGCCTAGTGTCAACATGTGCTAGCTCCCATCCTGGGGGTTGAATGGACTTGTTTCGGGGGTGCAACCCCTTCCTCTCATCTACTTTATTTGCGAGGAAGGGGTTGCACCCCCAAAACGCGTACCTTGATATCCCGCGATGGCAGATAGCACATGTTGACACACTGTGTGCATCTTCAAAATTTGGCTTTCTAAAAAATATTTAGAAGAATGTGTGTTTTTTTAGATTCTGCCTAAAACATCAATGATGTTTTTGAGTCTTTTTTCCACATCATTGATGTCTTCCTTGATCTTTTGTAAATCACGTTTGCACATCATGATCTCCCCGATGAGGACGTGTGCACTTGCACTTGTGAAATGTAAATCTTCTTCCACAACATCCACATCACCTAAAATTAAAAAACACACCATGTATTATAAATATGCAGGCATACATCTATTACCTGAAGCTGTGGTCTCAGACACTCACCTGTTGTGGTCACTATTTCACCCACTTCATAAACCTCTCCTTCTTCCACATCCTCTGGTTGTGGTGTGGGGATTTCCCCTTCTTTAGGCGGTGGGGGGTCCCTGGTGTCCTCAGATGTCCCGAGTCTTTTCTCCCCTATGTAAATAAAAAAAAGGTATACTTAGCACACAGATATTTGAGGCCAGAAATAGTAATATGAAACATTGCTTGGAAGTGTCGTACAATTGTCTTTTTTTGGCAGAGTTCCAAGCTGAAGACATTATTTTTTTCCCTTTCTAAAGCTGGAATACTTACCTTTTTGTACAATTTTCACATATGGAGACACCCCTAGTCTCCACTGGTGCACCTGTGTGGGACACCCTAAAAAGTTTGTTCTGGTATCCCACACTAGTGCTCCTGCGTCCAGATATGTAAACAACTGCTGAGTGTCCTCTCCTTATACTGAATCAAGTTTGCATTTCATTCTAGTACAAATCCATCTAGACAACAATGTCATAAATTTCTTTTAATACAAATAGGCCTGAACAAATGTAGTTAACCTGTATCTGCCAAAAACATCGTATTAGTGGGCGAACAAACAATGTTTACTACGAACAATTACTGTGCCCACAAACCTGAAAGTTGCCATTTTAAACTGTACAACAGTAAAGAAAAGCACTTGGAGCAGCATGCAAGTAATAATAATAATAGGAACACATGGCAACTACTTACTTTTTTGAAGAACTCTCTTGATCTTTCTGTACTGATCCTGCTCCCTCAATTTCAGGTCTGACCAGAGTTTCCTCAATTGATCCTTGGATCGTCGTACCCCAAAATTCCTGTGCAGACTTTTCACAACTTTAGCCATGATCTTGGCCTTTCTGACATTTGGGTTTAAGTAAGGTCCATGCTTCCCATCATGGTCGGCCCTCTTTAAGATGTCCACCATCTCCACTATCTCTATAAAGGACATATTTGAGGCCTTAAATCTCCTCCGGGATCGGGACGTTCATGGCTCCGGGCTTTCGTCGCTGCTGCTCTCCTCTGCATGCACTTGCTCTTTCTCCGCCATGTGCTCTCCCACTGCGCCAAAAGATAAGGGGCGGGGAATAGACTATAAAGAACGTCGGGGTGGGCAGAGTTTCACGCAAGCGCAGTGCATATAAACAACACGTGAGCGTGGTACGTACGATCTGTGAGAGAAGGAAGGAGTATCGGAAGCGCCGATCGTTAGATTGAGGCCTATATTGGGACAAGATTAGGAGAGTTTAGCCTGACATTAGGGTTTGTCTTGTGTTGTGTCTTGCAGAGAAAATGGATCTATTCAATGATGAGGACTTTATCCCCATATTCATTGATATGTACAGGGAGCTGCCCTGTCTGTGGCAGGTAAACCACACCTTTTATACTATAAAACAAAGAGGAACGCAGTGCTGGATCAAATGCTGGAATTTGTGAAGCTGGTGATCCCCACGGCAGACATCCCCTATTTGAAGGCCCTAATTGGTGGCATAAGGAGCACTTATAATAGGGAACACAAGAAGGTCCAGGATTCCCAGAGATCAGGAGCTGCAGCAGATGACATTTATGCACCCAGGCTGTGGTACTATGACAGACTGCATTTTCTGGCAGGCCAGACTGAACCCAGGCCAGCACTCTCCAGTTTTCCTTCAAGGCTTCCTTCCACCTCAGCTGAGGCTTCCGATGTGCAACCTGGGCCTTTGAGCCAGGAAGAAGTGGAGGAGCCCAGCTTGAGCCAGGTATAGCATTGTTCAACATATTTCTAGTCAAATAATTAATGATGTTAACTAGATGTTATTATTGATCAGTAATTTCTGATTTTACAAAGTGTTTTACATATCAATAGAAAGTAGTGGCCACAAATGATTGGGACAAGAACTCACAAGCCAAAGCCACGTTTGTGAGTTCAACCATGGTCCTCCTCCTTCAACTTCTGCCACAACTACAACACCAGAGCCACAGCCTGGAAGTAAGCGTGGAGGGAAGCATGGAAGGAAGACAAGAAAGTGATGGCCTGGGTTCAGTCTGGTCTGACAAAAGACGCAGGCTGTGGTAAGACCACAGCCTGGGGACAGATATGTCGACTGCTGCTGTTCTTGATCTCTTGTAGTCCTGGACCGGATTGTGCTCACTATTATAAGGACTCCTCAGGCCACTAATTTTGACTGTAAAATAATTGATGTCTGCCCTGGGGTACAAAGGCTTCACCTTTCACCAGTTTCTCCAGCGTTGCCTTCCTCTTTATTTTGTTATGACCCATAATAAATGGCTATTTATTTTTCACAAATACTTCAAAAAGGACAGTTTGTTTGTGAGTAGGCAGGTACATTTCAAAAATACAATGTCAAATTAACAAGGGACACCAACAACAAACAACCTCCTTGAGGTTAAAAAATACAGATAATAATGGTGTTGTGGTAACTTGACACAAAACGAAAGAAAAAATTATGGAGATCATTATAAAAAAAAAATAGGAGATCTGGATAAAAAAAAAAATGTATAAACAAAAATTCTAAACATTATTATGGAGATCTGGCGAAAAAAAAAAAAAATTATTCATGAGATCACGAAAAATAATAAAGAAATCAGTTTGTCAGAACTCTGCGTGAATATCAGCAGCAAAACAACTTCATTATACTTGTACTAGCATTATAAAGAAGAAGAGAATGCGCTGCATTAAACTATTTTAAAAATTGCAGCGTGACAAATGTGCTATCTCCATTACAAGCGCTAATTTTACCAGGATAAAAAAAAAAGAAAGAGAAAACCTGCGCTATCAAGCAAAAAATTAATATAACTGCAGCTGCAACAAAACCACAAATATCAATGAGGTGAAAAATTACATACAAAGAAAAAATTGTGCGCTTGCATTAGATATTTAAATCTATATTACTACATGATTATCATAAGTAGATAAACAAATAAATAAAAAATAAATAAAAAACACCATCAAAGTTAATTGTGAGTGATTTAGAAAGTCGCTATGCTACAGAGCAAACAGCGACATGTAAGTCAAATACTAATATTGACCATTGCATACATATAAACCAACAATAAAGAAAAGCCCGGAAATGCAGCATGCAATGCGTTAAGTGCAGGGCGTGCATGACGGTGGTAGCAGTGTGGGGAAGGGAGTGTTAAAATGGAGCCGAGGGGGAGGGACAGGAAGGGATGGGGTTATATATAAAGGTTAACTCGTGGGGAGGGGTTAACAGAAAAGTGGAGGAAAGTTCTGAACAGCATGGCTGAAGTGGAGCGTCTCATGGCCCAACTGCGTGCGGAAGAGGCTGTGAGGGGTACGGCTTGGTTACAGGAAGCGATCGGGGCGGCTATGGAGAGGGCAAAACAACAGCCGAGTATGGGAGAGAGGAGCGGCGTCAGAGCGCGGAGGTCCCGGCCGCCTGAGCGCTTCTCCCCGGACCGCTCAATGGCGGCACAGAGACTAGAGAGAAATCACGGAGCGGAGATCCAGGGGTGTCCACCGGCTAAGAGGAAGGCAGGAAGAACAAGCGGCGGAGATGCCACGGCCCCGGCGGCACTACACAAGGCGCGAGCGGGAACGGCTGGCAGGCCTAGCAGAGGAGGACGTGCGGGGAGCGCGAGCCCCGCCCCCAGGATGACGGCGGAGGGCTCCAACATCATTGCGGCCAGAGAAACTGCAATTGTCCCTGGGCTGGCTAATTCTGCGGCAGGGGACAAACAGAGGGAGGACAGAGGCAGACCTGGGCGGACAGAAGGAAGAGCGGAGGCCAACAGGACTGCGGTATCCCACACCGGTCCTGCCAAGGCTGTCCACATGTCGGCAGGAGGTTATGCTGCAAGGATGCGGGAGAGGATGGAGAAGACTGCGGCAGCCAAGGTCACCAGGCCAGGCGGGCTTTCGTCGGCAGAGGAAGGAGAGATGGGTCCAAGAGAGCTAGATGGGACGTCCGGATCAGAAGAGGAGGCGGCCCCCCTTTCCAGGAGCACAGGCGCGGATGAGAGCAGAAGGTCGGCTGATGGGGCAACACCTGTGCAGCCCGGTAAGTCCCAGCAATTGGGGTTAGAAGTGGGAAGCAGGGTAAGACATGACATAAGTAGGCCTGAGGCCAGTGCGGGGGGGTTGTCCCAGCGGTGGGGGGCTCAGGTTTGTTGGGTTTCTTGGAGGGCATCAAGGAGTTAGTGCAGAGGTTTGAGGCAGCGGAGCGTCCTGCGGGGGGCCCGGCAGCTGCGTGGGTCCCGCCAGCGGGGGGCAGCGGGATGAGCGGTAATACAGCGGGGGCGGGGACGCCTGCAGCAACGGCTGCGGTGGCGGTACCTGCTCAGGAGTCCACGGTTAGTGACGTTACGCAGGGGAAGGAAAAAGCTGCAGGGTTAGGGGAGGCAGCAGAGAGGCAGGATATAACCAGGCTGGCGGACGCAGCGCGTTGTGAGGTGTATGTGTGCTACGAAGGGTCTTTGGGAGCGCACTTGAAACAGGAAGTGCGGGAGAAGTTGTGGAAAGGTGAGTATGTGGAAATATTTTCACTACTACCTTTAGAGAAGTTTAACCTGGATAGAGTTAAACCAGACAGTTCCAAGAAGGAGGACGAAGAGAAGAGGAGGTATCGGTTGATCCCTAGGACATTTGCCAACTGGTTGCAGGCGTTTGCAATTATGGCAAGTGTGATAGGGGAGAAGCACCCGGAGCACTGTTCAGCATTGTTCTGCTATCAGGATGCGATAGGGGAGGCATATAGAGTGTATGGCGGCACGGCTTGGCTGAGGTACGACGAGCAGTTCAGACAGCGAAGAGCGATACGTCCAGAGCTGCGTTGGGACCACAAAGACATAAGCTTGTGGATGCGTTTGATGACGACGTCGAGGGCTCCGAGACAGTTTTTTCAGGGGGGAGCCGGTGGACCTTCGGCCCTGGGACATTCGGCTGGAAACAAAAAGGGGGTTTGTTGGCAGTACAACACCGGAGCCTGTAAGTTTGGTGCGTCATGTAAGTATAAGCACGAGTGCTCCGGCTGCGGGGGGACGCATCCAGCATCTAGATGCTTTAAGCAGGGAAAAGGCAGAACCGGTGACGTTGAGAACAAAAGGGAGGACTCCGGTGAAAGTGGAAAGGATGCCGCCGTTTCTCGGTAAGTATCCCGACAGACAAGCAGCGAGGTTACTGGATGAGGGTTTCTCGGTGGGCTTTAAGATCCCATGCAAGATGAAGGTAGTTCCCCAGGTGCCCAAAAATTTACGGTCCGCATTGCAACATCCGGAAGTGGTTTCAGGGAAGCTGGCAAAGGAGGTTGCAATGGGGAGAATGGGGGGTCCTTTCCATGCGGCACCGTTAGCAGATTTGGTGGTATCACCGTTAGGTGTTGTGCCCAAGAATGAGCACAACAAATTCAGGCTCATTCACCACTTATCCTTCCCGAAAGGGGGATCAGTGAATGATGCCATTGATCAGGAGGCGTGCCCGGTGACTTATACGTCATTTGATGCCGCTGTGGGGTGGGTGCGCCGCTACGGAAAAGGAGCTTTGATGGCCAAGGCACATGTGGAATCAGCTTTTCGGCTACTGCCAGTACACCCGGAAAGCTTTAGGTTACTAGGGTGCCATTGGAAAGGTGAGTTTTACGCGGACAAATGCCTACCGATGGGTTTCTCAATATCGTGTGCGATATATGAGCAATTTAGCACTTTCTTGGAATGGGTAGTGAGGGACGTGTCAGGAGTGAATTCGATAATTCACTACCTGGATGATTTCTTATGCATAGGCCCGGCTTCATCTAGAATCTGTGCGGTGTTATTGGCTTCATTGCAGCATATCGCCGACAGATTCGGCATTCCATTGGCTGATGAAAAGATGGAGGGACCTTGCACGGTCATCACGTTCTTAGGCATCGTACTGGATTCGGAGGCAATGGAATGTAGGTTGCCGGAAGACAAATTGGAAGATTTGAAAAAAGAAATCGCAGGGTTAATTGGTTTGAGGAAGGTGCAACTGAGAACGTTACAATCGGTTTTAGGCAAGCTGAATTTTGCTTGCCGCATACTTCCGATGGGTAGAGTGTTCAGCCGCCGGCTGGCGGCTAGCATGAGTGGTGTAAAATCACCAAGGCATTTCGTGCGATTGGTTAGATCGCACAGGGAGGATTTACGGGTATGGCATACCTTTTTGGAATCCTTTAATGGAAGGGCAATGTGGATGTCTGGACCGGTCAGTAATTTTGACCTGGAGCTTTTCACTGATGCGGCAGGGTCCACAGGTTTTGGGGCGTTTTTTCAAGGCCGGTGGAGTGCAGGTCCTTGGCCTCAGTCGTGGATAGATGAGGGTTTCACAAAAAACTTGGTTTTGCTGGAATTGTTTCCAGTAGTGCTGGCAGTGGAACTATGGGGCGCATCTTTCAGGGATCTGAAGGTGCGTTTCCACGGGGACAATTTAGGGGTGGTACAAGTGATAAATAGGGTTACAGCATCATCTCCGCCAATGATCAAGTTGCTGCAGCATTTGGTGTTAAGATGTTTGCAATTGAATGTGTACATTCATGCCGTTCACTTACCGGGGGTAGAAAATGTGGTAGCTGATGCGTTCTCGCTTCCAGTGGGACAGGTTCCGGGAGTTGGCGCCGGAAGCGGAGCAAGAAGGGGTGCCTTGTCCCGAGTGGCTGTGGGATATACCTTTGGCGCCATCGCTGGATGGATTCAGCAGTCGGTAAGTGGGGCCACATGGGCAGCATACTGTACAGGGAGTCGACGAGGAGCCGTCAGGGAGGTCTTTGCATTTGTTGTTGCTATATTACGTGGCAAGGAAAATGGAAGAGGGTGCGTCAGTAGCTGGGTTGAATACGCAGTTAGCAGGGTTGGCTTTTCTCTTTAAGCTACAGGGTCAGCCGGATGTCAAGCGCTAAAGGGGTATAGGAAACTGGGAGTCAGGTGTGATTCCAGAAGACCGGTGACTTTTGAGATTTTGGGGAGTATTGTAGCAAAGTTGGGGGAGGTATGCTCTTCCGAGTATGAAGTCGCCTTGTTTAAGGTGGCTTTTATATTGGCGTTTTTTGGAGCGTTCAGGATAAGCGAACTGGTTAGTCCGTCAAAAACAGTTCAAGGAGGATTGGGCTGTCAGGAGGTTAAGTTGGAGCGAGAAGGTTTAACGTTGGTTATAAGGAGGTCAAAAACAGATCAAGTAGGGAGAGGCAGGGTAGTGAGGGTTTACCCGATTCAGGGATCTCGCCTGTGCCCGGTGGGCACGGTTGAGGAATTCTTGCAAGTTCGTCCAGATTTCCAAGGCCCCTTATTAGTGCATTTGGACGGGAGCCTTTTATCTAGGTTTCAGTTCGTAGCAGTTTTCAGAAAATGCCTGCAGGGTGTGGGATTACAGGAGAAGGAGTTTTCGTCCCACTCTTTTCGAATAGGAGCTGCTACTGAGGCAGCCAAAAATGGGCTAGATGTGGGGGCGGTAAAACGAATTGGACGGTGGGAATCGAACAGGTTCCAGTCTTACGTACGGCCTCATTTGGTGGTAGAGTTATAGGGATTTTAGGGGAGTAGTACTGTAATTATGTTTAGTCATGAAAGGTCTTTTCTTTCAGGATAGTGTTTGAGTAGAGTTTTTTCTTGTCTTCTTCTAATTACAGGGTCGGCGCCTGGAATGGTCTGGATTATGGGCCATTCTTATGTGTGTTGGGGGGCAAGAAGGGGGGATGCTCGTTGGGAAGGCAGACAGTTAGGTTTTGATAAAAGGGAGGTTTCTATTAAGTGGTTGGCGATACCGGGAATGTTGTGGGGTAGATTGTTTCCTGAGGTGCAGAGATATGCCCTGAGGGAAGGACCACCTGACGTGTTAGTTTTACACGTTGGCGGCAATGACCTAGGACTAAGATCCATGGTAGACATCACGCGCGACATCAAATGTGACTTCTGGCGCTTGATGGAATTATTCCCCAAGACTATTCGTTTATGGTCGGACATGGTGGCTCGGACATCTTGGAGAATGGCCAGGTCTGTGGAGGGTGTGAATCGGGCCAGAAAAAAGATCAATAGGGAGGTGAGCAGATTTATGGTACGCAGTGGTTGTTTAGCAATTAGACATCTAGAATTGGAATTCGAAACGTGGTGGTATTTGAAACCTGATGGGGTCCACCTTAATGATGTGGGGATAGATTTATGGACTTTAGGATTACAGGATGGAATACAGCGAGCTATTCGGGTGTGGAGGGGCATCCAAGAGTAAGGTATTACTCGTGGGATGCGGTGGCGGGCGTTGGTCTGTGCAAGGGAAGGAAGATGGAAAAAGTAAGTGGGGGGATCTCATGTTGTTATGGATCCGCATGTTTTTTGGTTCCCGGTTAACGGAGGTTAGCTGGGAAGTGATAATGGGGCACTGCGGGAATTGGTAGTCTCTGAGCCAGCTTGTTGGCTTGAGGCCTAGTTGAGACATTTTGATAAGCACCGCAGTGCTACATGGGTGATGACCATCAGACTGAGTTTAAGTGATAGCACAGACCAACGCTCTTTAGTTTAAGGTTTTTCATTGAGTAACAGATGTTTGTTGTTTATTGTTTTGATGACAGAGTTTATAGGAAAGTTATAAATATATATTCTTTTAAATAAAGTAGGCTGCTACGACTTTTATTACTCCAAATTTTGGTGTGGTCTTGTTTATTGGGAGTAGAAGTTAAGAGGGGTGTTGATAAGGGTGTACAACATCTGTTATCCAACAGTCAAGTTATAAACTGGTGTGCAAAAAAGAAAAAACAAAAAAACAAAGGTTATTCCACCCAAGTGCAAAGTCATAAAGTTCATCCTGAGTCGCAGGAAAAATGCATATCCAAAGTTCATGAATTGCATTCCTTAGTGTGTATAAATATATATATATATATATATATATATAAATAAAAAACACCATCAAAGTTAATTGTGAGTGAATTAGAAAGTCGCTATGCTACAGAGCAAACAGCGACATGTAAGTCAAATACTAATATTGACCATTGCATACATATAAACCAACAATAAAGTTATAAACTGGTGTGCAAAAAAGAAAAAACAAAAAAAAAACAAAGGTTATTCCACCCAAGTGCAAAGTCATAAGTGAAAAATGTCAAAATTGCATCCTGAGTCGCAGGAAAAACGCATATCCAAAGTTCATGAATTGTATTCCTTTGTGTGTATAAAGGAATAAGGGGACGTGAAGGGACCTCCAACCACCAGTGGATCCGAAGGTTGATAATAGATGTATCCTTACCAGACACGTTGGACCTCCTTTATAGCAAGGTCTTAGAAGCATGCAGATTTAGCCCTCTGCAGGGACAGTAGATGTCAGCTCACCACACAGCTGGAGATGGTTCCGACACTTCCGCATTGATGTAAACACTCCCTCGTTTGGACTCGTAGGTAAAGAAGGGGAGAAAGAAAAATCTCCAATGGTATAGTATGTAAAAAAAGGGGAATTTTATTGCCTCAGACAACTAGGCATCTTTAAAACATCCAAAACATAAAAACATAAAAGCCGGCAAAATATAAAAACAACAGAGACGCCCGTGCTAGGTTACATGGGGCTCTATGGCGATCTGGCGTACACTGCGTAGCCACGCCCTACATGTTTCGTGATAGGTCTCGTCTTCAAAGGGTCGCTCTGTAGCATAGCGACTTTCTAAATCACTCACAATTAACTTTGATGGTGTTTTTTATTTATTTTTTTGTCTACTTATGATAATCATGTAGTAATATAGATTTAAATATCTAATGCTTGGAATAGACATCTTCTTACTATTTTAATTTTAAAATTACCTCTATTTATGTTTCCCTCCACTCCCAAGATACATAGTTTCGGCTCTATTTTAAGTTCTAAAGTGAGGATCTTATTTAACGTTTCCACCACATCATACCAATAACTAAATAACTTCGGGCATTTCCATATCATGTGCATTAGGTCCCCCGATTCCTGGTATCTAGGGCATTTATCGTCTTTCCTCCCCCCAAACCTAAATAACCTTTTAGGGGTATAGTATGTCCTATGTAATAACATTAAATGTGACATTTTCTGAGCTGGTGAGATTGATACTTGGTGTCCTCCTGCTAATATCTCTTTCCATTGTTCATCTGAGATTGCACCCAGGTCTTCTTCCCATTTAGCTCTACATTTTAATTTTCCTGCAGTCTCTATAATACTTTTACATATATATGGGTACGTTTCGGCTATGGGCCCACCATGTCCACCCGGTTCGCCTAGTTTTTGAAATAAGATAGACCTGTTCCAGACTGGCCCCTGTCCTCCAAACTGTTTATTCAGAGCGTGTTTAATTTGTTGGTAACTAAAAAATGAATGGTCCGGGATACCATATTCCTCCTTCAGTGATCCAAATGTTTTTAAGGTGTTCTGATTATACAACTGTGGTAAGTTATTTATCCTCCTTATTTCCCATGTTTTTATTTTCCCCATTTCTTTTAGTTCCTCTAAGTTCTTATTGTTCCACAGTGGGGTGCACTTCATCAAACCTCCCATTCCCTTCATGGCCTTAATAGTATTCCATACTTTTATCATCAATTTAACCGTAGGGGTTCTATACAAAAAGGAGTTTGCTTCTAATACTTCCACCAATGTCCCGTGAGGTGCTCCCGTAATCATCAGTTCCCTCCTATTATGACCATTAGGACCAGAGCCTCTCCCCAGGTGCTGCATCTGTGCTGCCAAAAAATAGCCCCTCGGGTGAGGCACTGCTAATCCCCCTTCTTGCGATGGAAGTTGTAGGGTTTGTAGTCCTATCCTAGGGGGTCTCCCTTTCCAGATGAGGTCTCTCAATAGTGTATCTATTTTTTTAAACCATTTCTGACTAATCCATATTGGCGAGTTGTGCATAACATACAGTAGCTGGGGGAGCCACAACATTTTGATCAAGTTGCACCTCCCCGCCACTGACAAATGCAAACCTCTCCAAATTTCGATCTTACTTTTAAATTTCCTCAGCAGGGGGGTCAAATTATTATCTAAATATTCCCCTGGATCTTTTGTTATCTTTATACCCAAGTATTTTGTCGACTCTACTATTTCCATATGTATATTGCTTACTGAGACGTTCTCTCCCATAGGATCTATTGGCAATAGCACCGATTTCTCCTGGTTTATGGATAAACCCGTCAATCTTCCAAAGCTTGAAAGTATTTCCAACACCTGGTTGAGGGATCCCTCCATATCACCTAAGAATATGAGAACATCGTCCGCATACAATGCGATCCGCTCTTCCCCCTCTGCTCTCCGGAATCCTTCTATTATCCTATTCTGCCTTATTGGTATGGCTAATGGCTCCATTGCCAAAGCAAATATCAGGGGGGATAAGGGGCAGCCTGGTCTTGAACCTCTTTCTAGTTGGAACTCGGTTGAGTAGTCACTATTAATTCTTACTTTTGCTTTGGGATCATTATAGAGTATTTTTACCCAATTAATAAAAGAGGGGCCAAACCCAAACTCCCTTAGTACCCGCCAGATGTACTCCCATTCTACGCTGTCAAACACTTTTACCACGTCTAGCAGCATAACTGCTCTCGAGCCCATATTATCTGTGGGTATCTGAAGGTTCAGAAAGACCCTCCTGATGTTCATACTTGTTGCTCTATTTGGAATAAATCCTGTTTGGTCTTGATGAACTACTTTATGGATGATTTTCCTTAACCTCCCAGCTAGGACCTTTGCTAAGATCTTAACATCCGAACAGAGTAGAGATATGGGTCTGTAAGACCCTGGTTCCAAAGAGTCCTTCCCCTCCTTTTGCAATACAATAATTGTGGCTTCTGTCATTGATGTAGGTAATTTCCCCTTCTCCTTCGCCCAGTTAAATACCTTAAGGAGTTCCGGAAGTAGTATTTCCCCATAGCTTTTATATATTTCAATTGGCAGCCCGTCTGGTCCCGGGGACTTATAACTGGCCATTTCTGCTACTGCCATTTTAATTTCTTCCAATGTGACCGGTAGCTCTAGTTCCTCCCTATCTGCCCCCTCAATTGCTGGTATACTTATCTTACTAAAAAAGGAGTACATTTCCTCTCCCTTCATGGTCCCTCGGGATTTATATAAGTCCTTGTAGTATTCTTTAAAGGTATCAATAATTACCTCTCTCTGGGATGATATTTCACCACTCATAGTTCTAATTGCTGAGACCGTGGAGGGGGGGAATTGTTTTTTACAATACCAGCCAGCATCTTCCAAGCAAGAAAGTTAATAGCTCAAAGATGGCAGGCAAGAACCCCCCCCCCCCCCCCACGAAAGATGAATGGATTAAAATTGTATTAGAAACAATGTGGTAGGAAAAAGTAGTATATACAAAGAGAAAGAATCTGAAAAAATTTAAAAGACTTTGGAACCCTTGGCTAGAAGAAATGGGATACCCAATGTAAGGGAACGATAAGAGAGGCGGCCTTATGGTAGTTAAATTATGGAAGAATAGAGATGCATGGTTGGGGGAAAAAAAAAAAAAAAAAAAAATATCTAATACAAGCGCACAATTTGTCCTTTGTAGCTAATTTTACCAGACCGAGCGCTTCCGTCTCATAATTTATACTGAGCATGCGTGGCACTTTGTGCGTCGGAATTGTGTACACACGATCAGAATTTACGAGAACGGATTTTGTTGAATGTAGTTTGGGTAGCCATGTCATGGTCTGCAGAATGTAGTTTGGGTAGCCATGTCATGGTCCTAGTGTTATGAGTGTGGTTTCAGCTCTAAAGATGTTTTGTCTTTCAAGACCTCCAGGCTTGACTTTGTGGGCCATCCACTGCCAAGCAGGCCTTACATGAACATAATTACAAAACTTTAAGTAGGTGAGATAATTCACATGAAAGTATTTCAACTAGGGTTGCACCGATACCGATATCAGTATTGGTGCCGACACTAAGCATTTGCACATGTACTCGTACGCATGCAAATGCTCCAATACCTGAAACCGATACCTTTGCAGTGCTATTTGAGCCCATACAAAATGAACGGCTCAAATCGCACTGCAAAGAATCACATGTGGTTTGAACAGGAATGCGGTGCGATTCCTGTCCGAGTCACCTGTTTCCGTTTCCCCCAACGCTCCTGTGTGAACCCAGGATTGTCATAGTGACTTCAGCCTGGATTCAAACAGGAGCGGTGCAGCAAACCGCATGTGATTTGGATAGGAATCACACTGCATTCCTGTTCAAATCGCATGTGATTCTTTCCAGTGCAATTTGAGCCCATTCATTTTGTATGGGCTCAAATCGTACAGCAAAGGTATCGATAATCAGTATCAGTGGCCGCTGGTGGTAATTTGTTTTGGGGGGCAGCAAACAGTATGCCACCGCCCCCCCGGTCGGTCTGTAGCACTTACCCCATCGCTTCACCGACGGCTTCCCCTGCTTGGCGGCGGCCTCCCGTTCCCCTGCTCTCCACAGATCATCATGACAGCGGCGATGGCCTCCCATTCCCCTGCTTTCCACGGGTCATCAAGGCGGTGGCTTCCATTTCCTCCCTCCTCCTCGGCCGCTAATCGGGAGGCTTCTCTTTTCAGCCAATCTGAAAACGGGTCTCAGACCTGCTTCTGATTGGCCCAGGTTGAGGATCAGTGTTTCAACAGCGAATATTCATTCAATGCTCTGCGCCATGAGCCCACCCTATTTTGAGCCTATTAGCGCCTATGGCTCTAATCAGGTGCTTCAAAAAAACACCCCGCCTTTGTAATTCAGGTGCCAGGCATCCTGACAGGGGCCGGACGCATAAAAAATGGGGTGGCCATGGCAGCCACGGATAGATTCATGCTATGCATGATTCTATCTATTATACATATAAGGGGTGGCGTGGATAGAGGGGGCGGTGCCCAGGCTCCCATAATGGATGGCCCGCCACTGATATTGGTAAACAGTATTGATAAAAAAACGTTATCGGTGCAACCCTACTTTCAACCATGGATTAAACTGTTTGCCTGGAGTTCAGCTTTGAATATCTCAAACCTCTACAGCTTAGATATATATATATATACAAACACGAAAATGGCAGGTGCAAAATTTCAATAAATCAAATGCGAGCACAAATGAGCGCACAGTTCGGGAACGTCATATAATTTGTAATTAAAAGAGCTCTTTATGAGATGACTCAGCAAGGCATCTTGGAGTCTAATAATACCACTTGTGAGTCTAAAGAGCTTTCTTGTAACCTGTGACTTTTCCACTCTACCCCCCAATGGGATCCTTTTCTGCTTCCTGTAACTTCGTTGTTGTTTTCTACTTCTCTAAAAGCTTAATTCCCTGGTGAAATATTTTTTAAAAAGCCTAATGAATATGTATGCACGCGCCCTGCTTTGCATTTGTTGCTCAGATGCCGACATGTAGGTATTAGATACAGACATCTATCTAACAAGTCACCTTGGATAACTTTGGTTTTATTAGCTAATTGAAGCTTTGGTTTGTATGAAATAATATTGCATTGAATAAGTTCACATAATTCTATGCTAAATCCTTTAAATTAGTATGTTAGCACACTTATGGAAATGAATGTAACTGTACTATATTTCTCTATAGTACCCTATGCATGTTGCCTTTTGGCAGAAGTACCAGAAGTCTAGTAAACATGTGTCCCGACTAAGCACACTAAGGTATTTATTTATACTGAACAAGCAGTAAAAACACTTTAGAACAAGTCATGCAGCCATGGGCTTTGTGGAAAAATTCAGTATGAAAATTTTTCTACCACAGGCATGGAAAAAAGTTTTTTTTCATATACTTTCTATTGCACCAGAATCTAGGAAGCCTGCCAGCCCTCTGATGTGCACACACGGCAGGTATTTCCAAGCTGCTCTGAAACGTGAATTGACAGTCTTTGTTGGTACTCTTTGAGAATTAAAGTACAATTAAAGGCAACACTTTTTTCTTTAGTTTTGGATATAGTGGAGAGGGATTAGGATCCCTGACAGTTTTTATTGCCGTCTGTGTCTTCATTAGCGAAATTCACCCTCTCTACCGTGTTTCCCAGAAAAGACCTACCCTGAAAATAAGACCTACCCTGATTTTCCAGGAGGGCTGCTATATAATCCCTACCCCAAAAATAAGCCCTAGTGTGTGTATTTCTGTAATCTAATCTGTAGCCAAATACCTTCAGTATACAGCTGGTCTCCTCCTCTTCTCCTGCCTGTCAGCTGGGGATCTCGTCCCCCCTCCCTCTGCAATGCACTGATCGCGGCGGGCTTTTGAAGCATCAAACGGCGCTCAGCTGATCTCCTCTTCTCCTGCCTGCGCTATAAGAAGGTTTGTGACACAATAGATTGTAGAAACACACACCTTTTTTATTATATACTACTGTAATAGAGAGGATTCTTGCAGTTTACAACCATTTTTACTTCACTTCACACTGTGGATTCCTGCCATGCAGGGAGGGAGAGGGGGCGAGAAGACAGCACATTAAATGGCAAGCCTTACCCCGAAAGTAAGCCCTACTGTGTTTTTGGTTGCCAAAATTAATATAAGACCAGGGCTTATTTTAGGGGAAACACAGTATTTATCCTGTTTACCATTATCATTGAAAGTGAAAGTAAAATAAAATCCCAAATTTTGGGTTGTCCCCACAAAAGTAATAGAGTGGAAATCTTCCAATAGGGAAATAGGGACACTAGTTCTGAGGACCTGGTGGTCCCCAAGGGATTCTCTTACCGTAGTTTGCATGGATTTCCTCTCACTTTCTGTTTGGCTATGGGACATGAAGTGAAGGGAAATCTCCCCAATGGGACACAGATGGCAAAAAATAAACTGACAAAGATTCAAACCCTTCCTTACTCTTTCCAAAATGAAAAAAAAAAAAGATTTGCCTGTAGTTCTGCTTTAATTACTTCACAGTACAAGCAGTTAGAAAAGTGAAGCAAGGTTTTCTAAAACTTTTTTGCTGCTTGTTAAGAATATGTAATATTTAATTTATTGTCCATAGGGGCTTTAAAAAATATAGTGACAGAAGTACAGAAGCTGCCTGATAGTGTTGCAAGGTGTAAAGAGTGTCCCTAAATATCAAGAAAAACTTCCAGAAACTGGAGTTGGCTTTAATGTTTTGTAATATGTCACAATCCAACATGTTTCAGGGGTCTAAAAATACCCTCTTCAGGGCTGATTAAATAGTTTCTGCATAGGAGAAAGCTTAATGGAAATTCTAGCTCCACCCTCTCTGCTCCTGTGCATCATTAATCCCTCTGGTTCTGTGCATTATTAATAATCTGCAACTTACATTCTTCACATCATGAAAGCATTTCTTTAAACAGCTACAATTTAATAAGCCCTGATAAAGGCGACACCTTCAGACCCACAAAACGCGTTGACTTGTCATGTATTACTGTAATTTACCTAGCTGACGATCTGGCTCCCAAATGGGAGAGATTTACTAAAACTGGTGTACTCAGAATCTGGAGCAGCTGTGCATAGTAGCCAATCAGCTTCTAGCTTCACCTTATTCAAAAAAGCTTTTTATATGTATTTATATTTCATCTTGCTAATTTGCTGTGTTCTGCATGTTCAGGATTTTATCCTCTATGTACCTACTTGTTGTTATGTGTCTTCATTGCCCATGTTAATAAACGTGTCAATTACTTTTTACAATTGTGTTATTAACTGCCTCATTTAAAATCCCATACCTTTTATTTTTTATCCAGATTAGGGGTGGGGGTGCATCTCCCCTTATGCACCTCATTTAAAGTCCCAGTGTATTGGTTATACATTTGCCCCTTTCTTGTATCCACGTATCAGGGATGGAGGCAGATTTCTAACCTAGGTAGCCTACGACTACTTTTTGCATGCCCATATGCCTCCATGAGTGTAGTGAGACTATACTCAGGTCTCCCCCCATTGGACACATTGTATGGTTATATGACATTAGTGTCCGTATTTATGCAGGAGGTACACATTCTAGCAAGCTTTTACACCCCTTTTGCACATCCCATTTTTTGCCATTGTTCCCTGTGGTCTGCGTGCTTGGGTTCCCCTTTGTTTATCTTACGGGAGCTGCGATGCGCACCAGGCACCGCCCCCATCCCTCTGACGTCCACTCTGTGGGCGTGGGGGATTAGATCGGCGCATAGCCTCCTACGCATCGACTCAACGCCCTTACTGCACATGTGACATCCTCATTGGGCGCCGCTTGGTGGTTGCGGCTTTTCCATCTTGGCTGATGATTGTGGCGGGGGGGCATTTTGGCGCCAACATTGGCGGCAGATGCCTCCCGCTCCCCATAATGCCAGCGTGACGTTGGTGGGGATTTGTTGGTATGATATCAGCGGGCCCGTCCAGGCATCCCCATTTAAAACACCTAGGCGATCAGGAAGCACTGCTTGGTCACATTGCACCCTACCCTTGGATCTGCTATTACAAGGTAACCTTGATATATGGTTGCACATCCGCCTTGTTTTCCACTTTCTATTTCAATTTCTTTAGGTTCTCACTGTTATCACCTTGTATGTCTTCAATGCACATGTTCCACTCTTTACTTCACCATACCATATTCACTATATTCTATTATGTCTAATCAATCTACTCTCTGGGTTTCCATGTACCCCCATTGGATATTGGTTTGTCTACACCTCTATTAGCAGTGTCACCTGATTGGCCACATATAATATTTTTTCTACTTACTTCACAGACCCCATTGTAGCCAATTATTGGCACAATCTTTATTATATCACAATGACATTTACTGTTTGCTTTGGATGGTCGTGTGTGGCCCGGTGTTCCTGCAGATCCCAACACCTCAGCTCTTGGGGGATGCGCATATGGTGACCCTCCCAAACCAGTACCGCTCAGGTTGAACCTTTAATGAGATGTAAGTCTTTTGAATTAGACTATTAATTTTCCTATATTTTTTACAACATCTTTTTCCATCTAGACCATTACAGCTACCTTTTTTTTACTTTTATTATATATATATATATTTTCTTTATAGACTATGCAGCATCCGTTCCTGATGAGTCGGATTTATCGATGAAACGCGTTGAGCTTTACAGGATGCCGCCTCCACCCTATACATGGCACTACCATATTTCATTTCCATCTACTATGGTTACCCTACCATACCTACCTATATTGCATATGTGGTTTCTGACATGGTATATACTGTCCTATTTTATATGTATTTATATTTCATCTTGCTAATTTGCTGTGTTCTGCATGTTCAGGATTTTATCCTCTAAGTACCTACTTGTTGTTATGGCACTTCATTGCCCGTATTAATAAAGGTGTCAATTACTTTTTACAATTGTGTTATTAACGGCCTCATTTAAAGTCCCAAACCTTTTATTTTTTATTCAATAAAGCGTTGACAATAAAACCTGGAAGGTGATTGGTTTCTATGCAATGCTGCACCAGATTTTGCATGCTCCAGTTTTAATAAATCTTCCCGATGTGTTTCGTGGGCAAGGTCATACCACCTTCATCAAAGCTTAGAATGCTGTGCAACATGAACTGATTGATGATTTCTGAAAGACTAATAAACACTGTTTGAAAATGATGCCAGAACCTGAAGGTTTACAGCATTTAAAATCAGACAAAATCTGAAAAATACATTTTGGCAAAGTTTAAAATGATATGCAATTACTTGTGGATAATTATTATAGAAAAGGGCTCTCCAGAATGCAGTATAAGGTGTCTGTTTTGGAATAGGTTTAACAATAGCACTTTCAAACAGTCCTTGTCCTAGATGAAGATGGTACCCCCTGGTGCAGGAGATGAGTATAATTGAAAAAAAAAAAAAAGATGAAAATAACAGGATGCCATAAAATGAAATTTGTACAATGTTTATCCTGCGGGGGGTATACCGAGTGATATGCAGTAAACCACTATGACTTCCGTATAATTCACACAGAGGAATGAATGACATGCTGTATAACTGTACTTAAAGGAAATCCTCTTATAAAACACATTTATAAGGTGCTTGTTATTAATAACGAAATCCTATAGATGACAACTCCAAGTGTGAACATTTTTTCATTAAAATTGGTTAAGGGGCCAAACCCTACCCATTGAATGGCTATATTTTTCATCTAGCTTTTAGTCTTTACTGCCTTGCTCTACTACTAGTTAAATACCTACAGTGCATGCTTGGTGTTCTTATTTTTCTGGGTGGTCCTATATGGGTAAAATTTAAAGTTTTCTTCCCCCCCTGTGTTTTGTGAAAATGCCATTACATGAGTGCTGTTCAGTTCAGACCGTAAAGACCGTCCATCACCGCTGCCAGACAAGAAGAGGAAGGACCTCGGCTGTCATGATTGGGGGGCGCTTATAATAACTGGAGATGGTCTTGTTAGCCTTGTTCCATCTGAAGGTAATTTTTAGCTTCGTGACCAGAATATATCTTGCAGTTTTAACAAAAACCTCATCTAAAAAAAGTAATCTAAAGAACCACCTATTAGGGAATGTATGGCATTTTCATTTTTTTCCCTATGGTCTTGTTTCTCAGGGCAGTCCAGTAAGTACATGTTCACCATCTTTCCTGGTCACTAGCCTGGCCCTACCTCCTTGGGAATCCCGTACCTCACTATTGGCCCATCACTGTGAAAGACAGTTACTGAGCATGGTATCACGCCTACCAAGAGCCATCCCACATCAGGGCCGAGGGGCTGTGGAGAGCAGTACTGAAGCAGGGAGCTGTTATGTTATTTTGGTAGCTGTTTACTTTTTTAAGATTTGGATAAAGTAAAAAATGGTTAAAACCACTGTTAGTGGTTCTTTGCTGGCTGGGTCCTATTGGGGAGATTTTTCTTCACATCTTGTCCCAGAGACAAAAAACGGCAAGTTACAGAAAACTCCAGAAATTGAGGGGAACCCTCCTCTTAGACAATTATCACTAGAACGGGTGTCTACTTTGGTAGATTTACCCTTGTCTCTTGTTCTTGGGATAACTTTAAAATTTTGGATTCCCCTTAATTATTCATCTCGGCAGCAATGGCCACAAGAACAAAAACAGAGAGCAAATTTATCTAGCCAGGGCACGAAGAGCAATAACAACTTGACTGGGGTTATAATCCTTCCATACTCTAAAACTAATCTAAAACTAAGCAGTCTGTTTATTCAAAATCCACATGACTTTTACCCTTGACTGTTGAGGAGCATAGGTATGAATATCTTAAGAGAAAAGTGTAAAAATAAACAGGAGGGTGCAAAGACCTATTGCATTACCAAAAAAATATTCAAATTCTAAAATGCTAAAAACATACTCACAAATATACCAATAAGCTAGCATTGTGAAGATGTGTAAGATGATCCAGCAGTGGGAAGGTATCACCAGGCCCAAACATCATTAAAATTAGCAGGCTTACGCATTTCGGGATATCCTAACCACGAAAGAGAATATACCTTGCCTGCCTAAAAACTCTCCCCTAAAAAGGATAACAGAACAGTTCTTCTTGAAAGGCTCAAGCTACAGATTTATTGATTCATAGAAGAAAATGAATCCAAATAACAGACTGATAACTTACAATCCAAACTAGTGCCAGCCACAAATGCACTGTGGGAACCCAACGTAACCTGACTTCCAGGCCTGTCCTAACCATAGGTTCAGGACAGATATCTCAAATAAACAAAGCCCAGAATGGATCAGTCAGGTATAATTTTGGACTGGCAAGGTAAACCCCGCCAACAAAGCTGTGACTTCAGGAATATATGAGGGAGAGGGAGGGGGGAGGGAAAATCTTTTGAGGCTGAAAAAGTACATCTACCTTTTGCACAGGTAAGTGTGATTCTAGAATAGTCTTTCTCAACCTTTTCAACACAGAGGAACCCTTAAAATAACTTTCTGGTTTCAGGGAACCCCTGTTAAAAGTTACTATATCTACAAGTCCTGACACCTTAGTGTGATGGTCAGTGGGAAAATGCTCCTTATACTTGTGGTCATTGGTAAGAATTACCCCCTTAACCACTTGCCGACCAGCCCGCCGTCATTATACTGCGGCAGGTCGGCACGATCCCGCAAACTGTCGTAGCTATACGTCGGCCCCTTTAAGCGGGATAGCAGGCGCGTGGCCGCTGCACAGCGGGGGTGGCGATGCTCGTGACCGGTGGACGCTATGATCACCGGCCATGATCAATCACGGGCACGAGAGGCAGAACAGGGACTTGTGTGTGTAAACACACACATCCCAGTTCTATGAGGAGAGGAGAGATCTATCGTGAGTTCCTACAAGCTGGGAACCACGATCTCTCATCTCCTAGAGTCAGTCCCATCCCCCACAGTTAGAACACACATTGGGATATGATAACCACTTGATCGCCTCCTAGTGTTAACCCCTTCCCTGCCAGTGACATTTATACAGTAATCAGTGCATTTTTATAGCACTGATAGCTGTATAATTGTCAATCCACCCAAAAATGTGTTCAAAGTGTCCGATGTGTCCGCCATAATGTCGCAGTCTCGATAAAAATCACAGATCACCACCATTACTAGTAAAAAAAAAAATAATAATAAAAATGCCATAAAAGTATCCCTTTTTTTGTAGACGCTCCACGCTTTTTGTGATTTTTATTACCAAAAATATGTAGAAGACTACATATCGGCCTAAACTGAGAAAAAAATGTGCTTTTTTTTAAAAAAAAATTGGGGCTATTTATTACAGCAAAAAGTACAAAATAGTGTGTTTTTTTCAAAATTGGCGCTCTTTTTTTGTTTATAAAAATAAAAACCGCAGAGATGATCAAATAACACTAAAAGAAAGCTCTATTTGTGGGAAAAAAAGGACGTTAATTTTGTTTGGGTACAACGTTGCACAACCGTGCAATTGTCAATTAAAGCAACGCAGTGCCGTATCGCAAAAAATGACCTGGTCATTGGGCAGCCAAATCTTCTGGGGCTGAAGTGGTTAAAGATAGCTAAAAAGATCAACTGTGTCAGTGGTACCGTATCTGAGAGGCAGAAATTGGTAATTGCTCAAGGAACCTCCAGCAACCTTTGGAGGAACCCTGGTTGAGAAACTCTGTTCTAGAGGTACATCAGCATTAGTCTAAAACACCTTTAACAGGCCCGCACGTCTTTTTTGTGGCCAATAACCTGCAAAAGTTGTGTGAGTCTTGGCTAAAAACATTGATAAATAGACAAAAAATGTTTAGGTAAAGGTACACGTCAAAATAACTGTAGAGAGTGCTGCAGAAAGTTCATAGCAAACTAGTGAAGCTCAGAGACATAGGTAAGAGATAAGAGGTGGGTGATCCAGCCAGTAGCCATATAGGCTGCTGCAATATCAGTTTTTGGTTGGACTGCTGTTTTAACAGTTTCCCGGCACAATGGCACTGCTGCACGAAACCCTGTATATATATATATATATATATATATATATATATATATATGGGGTTCCTTTAAGAGCCGCCGGCGAGGGGACCGGATGCGCATGGCCGGCGGACGCGATCGCCCCCGGTCACGCGCGCTCGCGTGCATGAGCCCTAGCACGGGGATTGTATGTAATCCTTGTGCTGCCAGAGGAGAGGAGACATGTCGTTTGTTCCTAGTAAATAGGTACAGCAAAATGTTTCCTCTCCTACTTAGTCCTATCCCCATACATTTAAAACACACATAGGGAACACACATTTAACCCCTTGATCGCCTCCTAGTGTTAACCCCTTCCCTACCAGTGACATTTACACAGTAATCAGTGCATTTTTATAGCACTGATCCCAAAAATGTGTCAAAAGTGTCCGATCTGTCCCCCGCAATTCCGCAATACCACTAAAAATCGCAGATCACCGCCATTGCTAGTAAAAAAAAAAAAATAAATAAAAATGCCATAAAAATGCCATAAATCTTTCCCATAGTTTTTAGACACTATAATTTTTGCGCAAACCAATCAATATGAGCTTATTGCGATATTTTTTACCAAAAATATGTAGAAGAATATATATTGGCCTAAACTGATGAAGAAATATTTTTTTAAAAAACATTTTTGGGGATATTTATAAAAGCAAAATGTAAAAAATATTGTTTTTTTTTTTTTTTTAAATTGTCGCTCTTTTTTGTGTGTAGAGCAAAAAATAAAAAACACAGAGGTGATTAAATAGTACCAAAAGAAAGTTCTATTTGTCGGAAAAAAAGGACGCAAATTTCGTTTGGGTACAGCATTGCATGACCGCGCAATTACCAGTTAAAGCGACGCAGTGCCAAATTGTAGAAAGTGCTCTGGTCAGGAAGGGGGTAAAACCTTCCGGGGCTGAAGTGGTTAATGGAAAAAAAAAAAAAAAAAAAAACAATAAAAGGACTTTCCCGAAAGTGGTCTTTGTAGACTGTTAAAAAACATTATTACATTGTGGTTATAGTGATGTACAGACAATTGAAAAGACTTACTGAGTTATGCATTTAAAGTAAATGCAAATATTTATTCTAGAAACGCAGGATACTGAACATAATTGTACCATAACCTCCCTTTGGCAGGCTACACAAAGCCGAAGTCTGTGTACCTTGCCATGTAATCGCTTAAATGACTAATTGACACTGTGAAAAGCCGTTCTTTACAGGATAACAAGGTTTACACCGTAAATCACCAATGCTGTGACATCCTCATTACTATTAGGGAGAAAGGGACAGGGCCATTTAGACAGCTAATTGCTGTATAATCAGCCAAACTGGTCACCTACCTATCACACCTCATTTGCTATAATTAACCCCTTGGTTCCATGAGGCTGATAGCAAACAAGGTAAATTGTGGGATAATGTGTCTTATCTTTCCTCATAAACACATTCTGAAATAATATCCCAAGGTAATTTCGATTTTTGTAGCAAAAAGGGCAACAGTGGTGTGCAAAGTGTAAACAATCAGATATCAGATAAATGACAATAGAGTGTTTCAGACAAAGGGGGTTATTTACTAAAGGCAAATCCACTTTGCACTGCAAGTGCAAACTACAAGTGCAAAGTGCACTTGAAATTGCACTGAAAGTGCACTTGGAAGTGCAGTCGCTGTAGATCCGAGGGGGACATGCAAGGAAGTAAAAAACAGCATTTTAGCTTGCACATGATTGGATGATAAAATCAGCAGAGCTTCCCCTCATTTCAGATCTACCCCTCAGATTTACAGCGACTGCACTTCCAAGTGCACTTTCAGTGCAATTTCAAGTGTTCTTTTGCCTTGTACACACGAGCGGAATTTCCGAAAGAAAAAGTCAGATAGGAGCTTTTCATCGTATATTCCAACCATGTGTATATGCCCCCAAAATTCAGACGGACTTAGAGAACATGTTCTATATTTTTCCGACAGAACAAATTCCTATCGGGAAAAACGCTCATCTGTATGCTGTTCCGATGTACCAAAAATGACGCATGCTCTGAAGCAAGTACGAGACGTTGTACGCGTTGTCCCGTCGTACGTGTTGTACGTCACCGCGTTCTTGATGGTCGGAATTTGGTGTGACTGTGTGTATGCAAGACAGCTTGAGCAGAATTCCTTTGGAAAAACCTTCCGATGGCAAAACCGGTCGTGTGTACAGGGCATTATTCTTTTTTGCCTATTTGCCCAGACCTAAATGATCCTACCCTACAGAGACCGATGGGCATGGCCTTCAGCGATGAAAGACTCCCTCTTCTGGCCTTGCCTGCCATTACAGCCCTATAGACTTTTATGGGGCTGGCTCCTGATCTGCAGATGGAGGTAGGTGAGCTCTACAGAAATCTAAGTGGCAGATGCGGATAAAAGAGTCATTTACTGCTGGGTGTAAACAAACAACAAAGGCCCAGCCATAGGATCTCAGTAGGGATGCATCTATAGAGGGGAGGAACTTCTCGATGCAGAAAATTTTGGAACGTAAGATTTTTATTCCTCTACCTTCCACAGATTAAAGATTTGATAGTTATCTGACTGGTTACAGCCCTTTAACAAGCCTGAACCTTTGCGCACTTTAGAATTCTAACAGCTACTGCCTACAGCCAGTCGCTACACTGGGCTCCCAATCACCCAGCAAATTAAATTCACCATACTAACCACAACATACAAAGCCATTCACAACTCTGCCCCGAGCTACATCACCAATCTTGTCTCCAAATATCACCCAAATCATCCTCTCCGCTCTTCTCAAGACCTCCTACTCTCACACTCTCTCATCTCTTTCTCTCATGCTTGTCTCCAGGATTTCTCCAGAGCCTCTCCCATCCTCTGGAACTCGCTACCTCCACCTGTCCGGCTATCCCCTACTCTTGCTACCTTCAGGCGATCCCTGAAAACTCATCTCTTCAGGAAAGCCTATAACGTCTCTAACTAATAAATATAGTTGTGGCTAGATGGTTAAGTTGGATACGGCACCTCATCCCAAAGTAATTAGATAACCAATGAGTAAAGGGACAGGGGATTATAGCGGTGCTAAAGTATTAAATGTGAAAAAGAGAAGAAAATGTAAAATTACAAAATTTTATTTCACAATATTAAATACATGAAAAGAGCAATAAAAATGGTTAACAACCAACAAGCATATATATTGCGTGCGACCCAAATGCGATAGGGTGGGCTGGATGGAGACGGCCATCAAAGAAAGGGCTCGGTTTCCTACATGTTTCGCCAAGGCATTGGCTTCCTCAGGGAACAAGAGCTCTAATTCAATATCAAGAGATCTGTGCATTGGGATACAAAGAACATCATATAAACAAGCAGGAACGCTAAAAAATGGACTGTTTTGGGCATAACTGAATGTTGGAATATTGTGGCTGGACAATCCCACACAAGGAGGTGACCCTGATAACCCCAGGAACCCCGGGAAGGGCAGGCTGCACCGTATTTGTGCTTGCAGGGGGCACACAGTAAACCTGGCAATGGAATATATTGAAGATTAGAGATAAATGATAAGTAGGTAAGTGTTGGGTATGTATTAAACATTACATTGAGGGAACACAAAAGGTGATGCTTTATACATCAATTAAATAGGGCAAAAAAGCCTCTAGAGAACTCACACTATTTATTAAAAGCAAGTTGATTGGTGGAGGGGAAAAACGCCTGTAGATGGATTCAAGGACACACAGGAGCAATTGGCAAGATTGGCAATTGGTTAACTAATGACCTATGTGGGAGAACATAAGTGAATTAACATTGTAGATATACCTGGCAGTCGTCTTCAAAAAGGGGTAGAGAAGGTCACAGAAAGAGGCTTACCTAATGAGCTATATTGTAGGGCATGTGACTAACACCAGACCCCGGTGTTCACATGATTTGTGTGGACATGAGGAATTTAAAGATGGTAGAAAATTGATGAGTCCTGGAAGAGGGTAGATAAAAAGGACTAAATTTGAGAATGAAGAGACAGTGTGTTTGAGAATGGAAGATGAAATAGCTGGCAGAAAATAGCTTACCTAGTAAGCCATTAACTATACATGTGACTGTTAGGAGATCGGTGTTTACAAGGCTGCCAAAGGGGTCACAAATTGAGCAATAGCAAAGGATTAGTAAGTCCTAGGGAGAAATAAATGGAGGCTGAGTAAAACATAGAGGGGTGGTTTGTTGAAAGTGACAGATGGAATTGCCATACAAAGTTACCTGGCTGATGTGTGTAGAGTGAAAACAGGCATGTCCCTCGTCCAACATGTAATCCTGGGACAGGCCGGCTACTTAAGTACCCCCCACACCTGATCAAGTGGTGATCAGGTGTGCGGACGCGAGAAAGAGGTGTCCGCGCATGCGCACTGGGGAACACCCCGGAGCCTACAAGCTCCGGCGTGCATCGCGCGCGCACGCTCAGACACTACGGCCGCCGCCTGGCCAATGGGAGGACGGAACGCAGTGGAGTAGGAGGTCCCAAGGCGCCGTCCACACCCATCCGCCGATGGAGTATAGGGGGCCGGGAAGTGCGAGCAGTGCGCGGACACCTGAGGCAGACAGGATGTGTACTGCCCCGGGTGTCCGTACACGCACAAGCAGCGCTAACTCCGCCCATCCCAGCAGGGGGCCAGAGCTGCGCCCCCCTGTGGGATGCAGGAGGAACAGTGAATGAAAGCAATCCAGGGGTGGGAACCCCCAGTGGTGAGATGAAGCATGGGCAGGGGCGCAGGGTGAGGGGATAGATCCCCAAACGACCCAGCGGCCCACAGGGGTCTCTGGGGGCCGAGGGAGCATCCCTGCACCTCAACCCGCAATGTCCAGCCACAAAGAACCATATCAGACATAGAGAACCACTGGGTCCTGGTTGGGCAAAAAATGAAAAAAATAAGAATAAATGCAAGCAAATACAAAGGTTATTCTAGAGCTGATACAAATATAATGTATTTCTCAAAGCAAAGGGTAACAGAATTAACAAATGTCAATAGAGCAATATCATAAAATACATATACAATAATAAATATTGGCATGCATAAATCACTGTTATTGTTGAAATCAAGTATCTAGAACTATGCAAGAGAAACATAACAATGTCCCATGGCAAAAGAATAGAAAAGAAAAAGAACATAAGAAGGAGAGTAAACGATAGAGACAGAGAAGAGAAGAGAAAAGAGGAAAAAGAAGAAGAAGGTGATGGGAAAGATACTATGCGTGACGTGAGTTGGAAAGGAGCACAGGACACTTGGATAGATAGAGTATAGTGGTAAAATAGTTAAAGTAAACTAATAGATTTGTTAGCTCACAGAAAGGGTTTAAAACTTATGTGTTCATTAAGCCCGGGAAATTTAGTAGCTTGTAAAGTGTGGATCCATTTTGTTTCCAGCTGTAGTAATCTGTTGTCAATGCTCCCGCCTCTGGCATGTGAAGGGACATGCTCGAGTGCGGAGAATGAAATAACGTGAGGGTCAAAGTTGTGCTGGGCGGCAATATGCCGATTGATGGCTGTAGTGGTGGTATTTTTGTATAGCGGTTTGATGTGGTCTCCTATACGGACCTGGAAGGGACGCTTGGTTTTTCCGATGTAGTACGAGCCACATCGGCATTGGGCCAAGTATACGACTCCCACGGTCACGCAAGTGACTCGATGTCTAATGGTGTGAATCCCTCCATTAGGCAGAGTCACTTCCCTGGAATTGGTTACAAAGGCACAAACATCACATTTGCCACACTGGTATGTTCCAATAGCAGTGGGCGCATGTGGAGTGTCAATCGAATGGTGACTTTTAATTAGTCGGTCTCGAAGTGAGGGAGATCGATGATATGTGATGTCAGGGTAAGTTTTAACATATTTAGAGATTGTGGGATCTGCCGTTAATAAGGGCCAGAATTGATTGAGGATGTGTCTGATTTGGGTATGCTGTTTTGAGTATTGGGTAATTAGTCGTACAGGTTGTCTAGTATCTGGAGATTTGTCAGAGAAGACAAGGTCCTTTCTGTTGAATTTTTTCGCCTTATTGAAGGCTTTTTTCAAAAGAGAGTGGCTATAGCCTCTGTCCAGGAGTCTACTATAAAGTTCTTGTGCTGCTTGAAGAAATTCTTCCTCAAGAGTACAGTTTCTTTTTAGTCTGAGATACTGGCTGAACGGGATGCTTCTAAGAAGGGGCTTAGGGTGGGCACTACTAGTGTGCAAAATCGTATTGCCCGAAGAGGGTTTACGATATAGAGTAGTGTGGATTTGACCGTTGGAATGCAGACTAATCTGGAGATCCAAAAAATGGATCTGCGACTGGCTGCATTCCATAGTGAATTTGAGATTAAACGCATTCTGAGTAAGATGCTGTACAAAAAAGCACAAGTTCATCTTTGGTACCTGACCAAAACAGTAGTATATCATCTATATACCTGTACCAAGATGTGACCTTGGACAGGTAGGGAATGGAGTGGGCCATGTCGAACAGTTCTCTCTCCCACCCCCCCAGGTACAGGTTGGCGTAGGCAGGGGCACATTTGGTCCCCATGGCCACGCCCTGTACCTGGAGGTAGTGGGAGGAGCCGAACATGAAATAGTTACGTGTTAGTATAAACCTGAGTAATTCTAGAACAAAGTCTCCGTAATCATCATATTTGGGGCTCTCTCTCTCGGAGTAGTTTTTAAACATCTAGGGCTACCAGCCAGGTGTCTTTTGGTAGAAATTTGCCATCAAGTATACGGAGAAGGTGAATAGTGTCTTTTATATAAGAAGGCAGGGAGGTTACATGGGGCGCCAAATATTTATCAACATTATCACACACATAGGTTGGACTTGATGGACTTGTGTCTTTTTTCAACCTCACCTACTATGTAACTATGTAATGCACTAGCGTGTTCAGTGAGGCATTGCCGTCCAGACACAATTGGGCGGCCTGGTGGATGATCTAGAGATTTATGAAGTTTGGGTAGGGAGTAAATGTGGGAGTTTTAGGTTCCCTGACGTTAAGAAATTTCCATGTATTGGAGTCAATGGTGCCCTTCTGATATGCTGAAAAAATCAGCTGATTGTATTCAGAAATGTAGTGATCAATGAGTGATTTGGATATAGGTCTATACCAATCACGGTTGTTTAAGATATCGAGACACATTTGTTCATAGAAGGGCACATCCATCACCACCACGTTGCCACCCTTGTCGGCTGGCTTGATGGATGGTTTTGAAGAGATTTTATTGCTTTGGTCAAGGCAGGGGTTAGGTTGGAGGGAGAAGGAAAGGTGGGATTGAACCCTTCGATGGCTGTAGTGACTTGTTGCACAAAAGCAAATTAGGAAAATTGCAGGACTTGGGTTTGAAAGAATTAGGGGGGGGAAGGAGACACCAAGGGCAACGACACCCGAGTCGGAGAAGTCCGGGAAATCGTCACCGTCAGTGTCACCCTCCTCCCAAAGTGACATCAACTCCTCAAGGGCTTGTAATTCAGCCAAGGTGGGGACCTCTTGAGAGGAAATAGTTGGTTTAGAAGGTATTGCACTAGAGGAAGATTTATCATAAATTACTTTGAACAGTAATTTACGTGCGTGGCAATTTAAGGTGAATGTCTTTAATAGGAGAAAATTTGTCAAAATCATTAGACGGACAGAAAGTGAGACCGAGTTGTAGTACCTGAATCTGATCAGGATTTAGTGGAGTAGATGATAAATGAATTACATCGGGGGTGGATGATCTTCGTTGGTCAGAAGTGTTTGTATTTGTGAGTTGGGGGTTGGACTCTGAGGGGAGTCCTGACCCTGTACTAAAAAAATAGGTGCGATTTTTGGGTCTAGGGATGGTGCATTAGCTGGGAACATAGAGGTGAATGTGGGTTCACTTACCCTCCTAATAGCCGTGTGCATCTGAGAGTGAGAGAGTGCAGATGTGACAGAAGTAGGTGCCTTAGTGGTAGATGATTTCGGTATAGATGATGTCTTAGATTGTGCTTTGGTGAAGGGAGTGGAGACGTGAGAGGCCTTAGAGTGGGCCGTGGGTGGGTGAGAAAGGGAAGTGGGTCCGAGAGTGCGATGAAGTGATTCCGAGGACGTGGCCGACAGATCACCTTTCCTTTTCTTGGCAACTTGTTCCTGTGTGAGATCGTGATACACGGTGGAGGTACTAGATGAAAAGGAAGCAGACAAGGTATTAGGTTCAAGATTATTATAGGTAGGTACATTGGAAGCAAAGGGCTTACTTCTGGGTTTAGTTTCTTTGGTATTGTCCCACTTATAGGCATAACCGTTTTCATGGGCAGCTTGATCTCTTAGGAATTTACTTTCCTTGTCATTGATTGTTGTAAGTGTGTATTCCTCCAGATGTGCGCGCAGGGCCTTGTCCCGTTTGCTGTATCTAGAGGAAGACATGCCTTGTGCGTGATCTGAATACCAGCGGTTAATAGCAACGTCGAGTTGTTCCAACTCAATTACATATTCATGACATAAAATGGAAAGCATATTGAGGGAACACGACTGAAGGTTATCCCCCAAGATGCCTTCAATGAATCATTTATTTTTTTGATGTTGGGAAATAGCTGGATTCTTAGTCCCCAAGGGATTATATTGTGTTCGGCATATTTTTCGAAATAGGTTTTGTGCCAGTAAATTCTGACTTTTTTTTCCAAAAGGCGCTGTAATCTCATAAACGCCCTGTCCAGTTCAGCGTCAGCTATAGTAGAAGCATTTTGAGATGCCTGGATCTGGGTCATGAGACCTTCCCAGGCTTCTCCACAAAAATCTGCCATGGTTACAGTTGCTGGGACCTTGAACAGTACTAGATGTGCAAAAGAAAAGAATACAATAAAATAAAGGTAACAATGAATAATGGCTATTAGGTCTTTAGAACAACCAGTGTATGGTATACATGGATAAATAACACTGCAATAAAGAAGTGATAATTGGTTAGTGGAAGGAGTAACAGGAAATAATTGGTATAGATACAGAAGAACCAATCTAGCCAGAAGGACAGTGAGCATTAAAGCTCAATTGATTGAAAAAATATAGTTGTGGCTAGATGGTTGGATACGGCACCTCATCCCAAAGTAATTAGATAACCAATGAGTAAAGGGACAGGGGATTATAGCAGTGCTAAAGTATTAAATGTGAAAAAGAGAAGAAAATGTAAAATTACAAAATTTTATTTCACAATATTAAATACATGAAAAGAGCAAAAAAAATGGTTAACAACCAACAAGCATATATATTGCGTGCAACCCAAATGCGATAGGGTGGGCCGGATGGAGACGGCCATCAAAGAAAGGGCTAGGTTTCCTACATGTTTCGCCAAGGCATTGGCTTCCTCAGGGAACAAGAGCTCTAATTCAATATCAAGAGATCTGTGCATTGGGATACAAAGAACATCATATAAACAAGCAGGAACGCTAAAAAATGGACTGTTTTGGGCATAACTGAATGTTGGAATATTGTGGCTGGACAATCCCACACAAGGAGGTGACCCTGATAACCCCGGGATCCCAAACATACCTGAGCGACCGACACCCAGGGGAGGGTCGCTCTAACTAATCTTTTACCACTTCCATCAGCTCATTCCCCACAGTTACAACCTTTTTGTACCACCTGACCCACCCTATTAGATTGTAAGCTCTTCTGAGCAGGACCCTCCTAATCCTCCTGTATCTTATTTTATTATAACTGTATTGTCTCCCTTTTATATTGTAAAGCGCTGCGTAAACTGTTGGCGCTATATAAATCCTGTATAATAATAATAATAACTACAATCAAATAAACTCAGGATCTGTCAATGGTCTCTGTTGCACAGGATCACAGAAATCAGAAATAACTTTGCTGACTAAATCTAAATGGGAGGGTCTGGTTCAATATAATCACCTGGCGCACTCTGGGTTCTGATGAGCAAAGCTGCAGGGTCCTTTAAAAATATTTAACCCTTAGGCCGGCCATAGGCTGCACACCATGATTGTGATCCAAAATCCTTTTTTGGGACATCCCAGAGTGACACCACAAGACCAGAGTGTCCGGGCACTCTGGTCTTGTGGTGCCACTCTGGGATGTCCCAATAAAGGATTTTGTATACATTGATTGCGGAGGCGAGCCGAGGCGGGCTTCCTCATCTCACCTGGAGCGGCAAGCCTTCCTTTTCTAAATTATTAGGCTGGCTATACACAGAGCAAATGTCTTTCCTGCAACCACAAAAGGAAAGAAATTTGTTAGACTCCCCCATCAACACAGACAGTGTTGAGGCAGGAATCCCTCCTGCCCGGCCATTGTCTTCTCCTGGTCGGGGGGTGGGGGAAGGTGGGGGAAGCTGTCCCCACTGGGAGAAGACAGTGATTATAATTGCAAAAGAATCTGGCAGGCTGATTGTACCCAAGTTGATCAAACAATCAACTTGGAACATTCAGCCTGCCCATTAACGGTTCCCATCTTGGCCAGTTCCTGCTGAACCGGCTGAGATCTGAACCGTGTATGGCTGGCTTTAAGGAGTATTTCACCAAAACTGAAATTCCTATATCAAGGGGTCTCAAAAATTTGACTTTAATCTTGGTGTAGACTTCTTGGAAAATCAGTGAGCCAATCACACAAGCAGGACATTACATTTCTGGGGGTGTTCTGTACACCAAATGGTGTTGCTGAGTTTTTGCTTAGGCTTGCTTGTTGTAAGGATTGCTAACAGAGCACTTACCTTTTGCTATGGAGTTGCTCCCACACTAGTTGGACCGGGGACATGTCAATCAATCACTGCTCCATTGCTGGTGAGTGAGATTCTGCAGTGTTTCAGGTCAGCTAAGAAGGGCTTCCACTAAGGTACAGTAGGTGCTGCTGCCGATGTATCTTCATCTCATGGTTGAATGACCGCCAGGGTCCAGGAAGCACCAGTTTTTTGAAAATATGGAGATATGCTTTAAAATGTATCTAAGACATAGATATTTAGAAGATTTAACATAATTCTAAGTTTAAGAGGATTCATTATTTCTTTTTTTATTGGTAACCATTATCACTGATGAAAAATGAAGGGAAACACAACATTTTACAGTTGTCTGGTGGGGAGGTCAAATTTGTTCAGGTCAAAACCGTCTGCCAGGGGACTTACCCTCACTTTGGAGAGATTTTCTCTAACTTCCTATTTTGTGTTCAGAATAGAAAGTCAAGGGAAATCTCCCAAATGGGGACAGGGGTTTTAAATCTTGCCTACTATATCCAAAACTTTAACTGCCTTGCTCAAAGTGTTACTAAACCCAGGACCCTGCATTCACTATATCTGGTCTCCCACAGTACACAGAACATGGGAATGCAATTATTTTAGTAAATATAAACTGCTAAATACCTTTTCTCATCTGCAGTATATAGCAGTCTTGTGACTTCTATCAGTTCCTGGTTAAAGTTTGTAGGAGGTGTTTTCATTCTCCTCTAATTGTCCTATGAGACTGCAGGACCCCTGACCCTCTGTCTGGACAGTGCTGATTGGCCCTGTGCTGATCACATGCACCCATCTAAGAAAATAAAAACTCTCTAGCAATACACTCCAAACTGATCATGTGCAGAGTGACTCCAAAGGCTCTGTCTTAGCAGGAGATAGATTGAGGTCAGTGAAAGAAGGGAAGGATCAGAGAAGACAGTATCAAATAGCCTTTTTACACAATGCAGAGGATTAACCCCTTAGGTTCCACAGTGAGTATAACAAGCATGCTTTACTGCATATACAGACTGATTTTACTGTCGTGGGTTTAGTAACACTTTAACTGCTTGTCGCCCACCCCGCTGTCAAATGACGGCGGGGCGGCTCTCGTTCTGGGACGCCGTCATATGACGGTGTCCCAGAATGGCCACTCTTGCGCGCCCTCTGCGGTGATCGCGTGTTACTAGGACACAGGGTCACATGTTGCTAGGACACGGCGCGACCCCAATCTCTGTAAAGAGCCATGTCCGCGGCTCTTTAACCATGTGATGATCGGCTGCGTCCAATCACAGCCGGTCACATGTAAATACAGAGATGCCGGTAATCGGCTCTCCTCGCCTCACACTGACAGGGGTGTAAGTGCCTCCTAGGCAAGTGGTTAAGCTTAGTAAAGCTTAATAAGTAGACAACTAAATATGAATCTTTCTTACATAAGCAAGCTCAGTTATGATCATTCAAATATAACTATTGAGATTATTGAATATCTCAAATTAGTACTGCCCAGTGGACTGGGACACACTAGGAAAAACTCTCTACTTACTGTATCAAGTGCTTTGTGCAATAAATGTTTGAAAGGAAAAGGGAGTGCAGAGTTAAAAAAAAAAAAAAAATAGAAAAGTAAAATATAGCAAAGAAGCAATATAATATTATTTGCCATATATGGATGTTAATATATTGTATTAATATATTAATATTATATGTTATATTATGGTATTACTATATTGATATAGTGTATATTCCTAACTTGTAGTTAAGAATAGGTGGTGAGAATGACGTTCATTCTCTCATGAGTTCCCTGCAGGGTGTTCTCTCCTGACCTTGAGATTTTTTTGCTTTGCATTAGAGCTACTTCCCTCCCTGCCTGAGCTGATATTAAATCCGTATCTCTGCTCTCATCTAGACTGATGACAGTCTGATTATACCAACTTTTGAAAGGAAGTCACTCACTGTTCTCCCCAGCTTTCAGCCCAGCTGGGCAGTAATTGGGCATTAAAGGAACCACCATTTTCCTGCTGAAGGTGACCTATGGCATCAGTTGCTTAGAAACAATTATGACAGCGTGAGGGGTGAAGGAGAAGATGTTCTGCCTGTTTAGTATTGTTGGGGCCAGGCTCCTTTCCTGTAGTACAAATGATTCAGGCAAGTGACACTTTTGCCACATCGGGTCTATCCCAAGTATGCCAAAGTGACAACATGACAGAGTACCAATAGATTTCTGTGGCTTCCATGTCTGCTTTATTGAGAAGAGTCCCTGGGACATATTTGTCAAAGGCCATGCTTGTATGTGTCAAAGGACAATTTTTTTTCTAGCTAGATTATGTTTATGGTGTTTGTAATATTGTCTTTAGGGTTTAAAAGTAAACATTTATGAGCTGGTAAGACAGTAGCACTTGGAACAGAGTGGTAACTACAAGATCCCTGCTAAAACTTGTATCCCAAAAATCTTCTGTTATTCTCCCCAAAGAAACCTGTATGCATTCCCTCACTTGGAACTTCACATACAGACGCCATTGTTGAAGCTAAGCCACACCCACCAGATAGCCTACTGCTCTTTGAAAGACCTCTATTAGCTGCTTAGGTACTCATTAAAGAGTTGGACAATTTGTGAATGATGATTATCTTCATTACAAACTACTCCTGCACTTCATGACAGAAATATCTAATGCCACGTACACACGAGCGGACTTTATGGCAGACTTTGCCTGGCGGACTTTTCGACGGACTTTACGACGGACTTTCTGAATGAATGGACTTGCCTACACACGATCAACCAAAGTCCGTCGAATTCGTATGTGATGACGTACGACCGGACTAAAATAAGGAAGTTCATAGCCAGTAGGCAATAGCTGCCCTAGTGTGGCTTTTTGTCCGTCGAACTAGCATACAGACGAGTGAACTTTTCGACCGGACTCGAGTCTGTCAGATAGATTTGAAACATGTTTCAAATCTAAGTCCATCCAACTTTTGAGAAAACAAAGTCCGCTGGAGCCCACACACGATCGAATTGTCCGACGAAATCCCGCCTGCCAGGTAAAGTCTGCCGTAAAGTCCACTCGTGTGTACGCGGCATCAGGCTCTATAGGTGCATACAAGAGGGTTTTCCAAAACAAAGACAACAATACGAAAAAGTTTTGACTGAAGTTCTATTCTAAGAGGTTCTTCTAAAAAAAATCAGTATTTATTATGTAGCTTATCACTTAAAACTGCCATTCACCTTACCGTGTCTACACCATGGGGTTGATTTTCCTAAAACTAGAAAGTGCAAAATCTCATGCAGCTGTGCATGGTAACCAACCAGTTTCTAACTTATTCAGTTTAGCTTTGGCAAAATAACCTGGCAGCTGATTGGTTTCTATGCAGAGCTGCACCAGATTTTGCACTCTCCAGTTCTAGCTAGTCAACCTCATTGTGTCCTATTCTCTATATAGTTAGCTGATATCCCCCAAAATGGTGAAGCTCTGACAGACTGCCAGTCACATGGTTGTCAGGTTCTGCTTACTCCCTTGAACCTCCTGCACCATACCGTTGCCCCACCACTGTGAGTGGTCTCACTAGCCAATAGCAAGATGCAGAAGGTAGGAGGGGATGGCAGACCTGGAAACCAGGAATTTGTCTGTTGATTGGAACGCCCTGCAATTAGGTTGTCTGCTCTGTGTTAGGCATTGTAAAGAGTCAAATGAAACCTATGCATTCATACTAACACCCCTACCAAGATGGTGCTTCCTTACTTATGTTTAGGGTGTAAACTCAGCTGCTGAGTGTAATGAGTCTAAGTAACGTCAAGGTGGTCATCAAGGACACTGATGTTTAACAACCAGAACATCTTGCCTACATGCTTTTCCCCCTAACTGGTGCGAATTCTACTACAGGCCAATCAAACTTCACAGCAAGAAAATGGGGGAGAGGGGGTATATCCATCAACCAACTTAAACTGATGAGCAGTATAATTCAGTTAGCCCTCTTTTTCTCCACAGTTGCAGTACCCCCTTTTATTGTCTTTATGTATTATTTACTAAATAATATCATAAAAGTATCTCATAAAAGAAGAACACCAGACAGAACATAAAGACTTGTAAATTTATACCATCTTTTGGATTAAAAAAAAAATTGATACCATTTCAGTTAATATGTTTTGGAGTTGTCCATATTTGTAAGAGGCTAACCAACGTACAGTATAGGAGAAGATGGGTAGAGACAACATTTTTCAGGGTGTCTTATTACCACACAACAGCCAATCATATTCAGTCTGTCAGGGCCTGGATTTGAACCCGAAACCTCTGCTGTGTCAATGAGCCACCTGGAATGGTGGACAGTCCCTAGGACAATTTCTTGACTTATCCTGTCTTGTTTGTCTTGAACTCTTTGCTCCTCCCATGAACATCCCGATTTAAGCCAAGTCTCTGCACTTCCTGTGTGCCAGATTATTGTATTCTCTCCAGCCAGTATCTCGTTCCTGTCTTCCCTGCTGCCATCCATATTTTGCTACCAACCATTATCAGCTCTTAGCTTGTTCCTCAACAATGCTTCTGCCTGATCCCAACTTGCAACTACTCATTACTGACCTTTTGGCTTGTTTACTGACTACGCTTCTGTCCCTGATCCATACCTGCTTATCCGCTACTGGACCCCAGCTTGCTCACCTCCTGGTGGGGTGATCCTAAGGACCGTGACCTGGTGCTAACACAGCAAAATCCATCTCCACCATCAGGAGCTCTGCTGAACACTGGTTAGCACTTAGACTGCACCTCAGGTGAGCCCACGTCATGCACCAGGTTGACTGCCTGTGTACCTATCCTGCTGGTTGGTGGTATTTCTGCTACTGCTATAGCAACTGGTCTTTGAGCCTGACCCCTGACCATGACACAGTCTTTCATTAGAACATTAAAATATTGGCCACCATGGCCAACAGTTCCACATTTTGGTATCATTTATATCATTTCTCCTCAGTTTTTCCTACTTCATAAACATATCTACTATTTGTACATTATTGCATTCTGAAATAATACAAAATTTGGGGACATTTGCCTCCATCATAACCCTATCTGAGAAGCTTGACATAATCCATTCTCAACCCTTACATCTGTATGACACTTCTTTCAGAGAAGCAGCTGTGGCACACATTAGTAGACAATTTTCATCACCATTTTAAGGATTTATTTGTGTAGCGTGACAATATATAAAGACATTTTTTATATTTTAGTGCAACACTCTAACATATATATATGTGCAGCAAAAATGTCTATAGCACAAAGCTATTTGGGTTGCAGATCCGGTCCACAGTGGCACTTTTTTTTTTTTTACTGACCCAGTCAGGCTTTCATAAGGTCCAATGTTAGAACATTCACACATATAATCTCTTGTACAAATTCGCACTTAATATATAATTGTTATGACCCAGCATACTGATTTGATGGATTTAAACAGACACATTGTTTCTTCAGGCTTGCCCTAACTGCGTTACAATTACGGTCTTATTACAAAGCCAGGCAACAAAGCAAGTAAGGCCAGTGCCACTTGATTCGTAGGTCAGGCCTTGTCCACTTTACTCCTGAGTCAAGTAAATCATCTTCCACAATGTTGTCCAGCCAACTTGACTAGAAGACCACTGCATACATTTCATTGGTTCATTTGGTCCCCTTGATATACAATCACATGGCACTATATTCATTGCTAGGGTACGTGTGACCTGAACTAAAGAGCCACCTTCATCGGCACAGATATTTGTGCTCATAGTCTGTGTAGAAAATGAGTATATAGAATGATTCACAAAGTGTTAAGTAACTTTCTTATCACCAATGAAAAAGCCTGGTGCCGGTCATTTTCCATGTTGAGGCACAGAGGATTGGCTAGGTAGCCTAGATGCACATTCTCAGCAATCGTTTGGTTGTGGCTGGTGATATATCAGAACAAGTTTATGGATTGTGCTGTGTTCTATCTATTGGTTTATCTGCTTTAGAGGTTTTCTGTCTCTGCATTAGTCCCCTAGCAGTTCAAATCTAGCAGTTGCCAATATTGCACTAAGGCGGAAAGTTCGGTTTCTCCTTTCCATCATCTTTTTTTCTTCTGATTGTCGAAATACAATTAGTTGGACACAAGGAATGTGGTCTCTCAGTTACTGTTCAGTTTAGTGACCATACTCGATTTTGGAGCCTCTACAACCTCTCATTATAGGGTTGGGTGGGAAGCTCTAGAGGAGCCATTCAGGAAGTGGTGGGTCAGATAGCAGAAGATTGCTTGATGCTATGGAAGCTAACCCGTGTGGGTGAAGTGGGAATGGACATTGCACGGGCAACACGAGCTCGGATAGAGTGCTTGTCCTGCCAACGATGCCATCTCTTTCTGACTGCAGAGCGCACCTGGAAATGGAATTACATAATTACTAGTTAGGAGATCTATTCACATACAAGTTTTGATTTAATTATCACATGATCATTACTGTTTTATGTAAAATGGGACAGAAGAAGATTAAAACCCTAGCACTGAACACCTTTGATAAGACTATGTTCAGCTCAACCTGCCCCTATGTTACTTAGAAGAAGTTGCACTCGAAAAGGAGGAAGAATAAGGGATGTTACATGAAACATTTCAGTCAATGATACATGGACCAATGCCAAACTAACACAGATGTCTGTACTTAGTAGTTTGGTTTAGTCTTTTTCAGACGTGGTGTTCCCCTTGTAGCGTCATCCCCGCAAGGGCGGCAGATATTACCAGGTTTTTTCCTACTACAGTGCAGAGGCAACCCGGCACATAGTAAACATCTATCCATTCCGGCTTAGTGATTAGTCTAGAGCACGGGTAGGCAACCTTTTGAGCGCAGTGTGCCGAAAAAATGTTTTCAAAGGAATTGAGCATGCCGATTTTATAACCAAAAAATGTCAACTTCACACTCTCAATCAAGAAAATTGTTTTTTATAAAGTAAATGCTTTAAACTACTTGAGTAATAGTTGCAAATTAGTTGCAAATTAACACCCTGCACTGTCACGCCTCAGATCAGCCCCAATTCTTGCAACTCTAGTCCTCAGATCACTGTACCCCCCCTACTCATCTGTCCCACCACTGTACCCCCCTGCACATCTTCCCCACCACTGTAACCCCCTGCACATCTGTCCCACCACTGTAACCCCCTGCACATCTGCCCACCACTGTACCACCCTGTACATCTGCCCCACCACTGTACCACCCTGTACATCTGCCCCACCACTGTACCACCCTGCACATCTTCCCCACCACTGTAACCCCCTGCACATCTGTCCCACCACTGTAACCCCCTGCACATCTGCCCACCACTGTACCACCCTGTACATCTGCCCCACCAATGTACCCCCTTTCTCATCTGCCCCACCACTACCTCCCTGCACATCTTCTCCAACGCTGTACCCCCACACTCTTCTATCTCACCACTGAATCACCTTCTCATCTGTCCTAACACTAAATCCATCTGCTCATCTGCCCCACCACTGTACCCCTGCACATCTGTCTCACCTCTGTACCCCCTGCTCTTCTGCCCCACCACTGTAACACCCTGCTCATTTGTCCAACCAATGCACTTCCTTTCAAATCTTCCCTACTGCTGTACCCCCTGCTTTTCTGTCCCACTGCTGAACCCCCTTTTCATCTGCCCCAACACTGAACCCCCCTGCTCTGTTCATCTGTCCCACCACTGTAACCCCCTTCTCATCTGGCCCAAAACTGAACCCCTCCTGCTCATCTGTCCCACCACTGTAACCCCCTGCTCTTCTGCCCCACCACTGTAACCCCCTGCTCACCTGTCAATGCCAATGCACCTCCTTTCACATCTTCTCTACTGCTGTACCCCCCTGCTCTTCTGTCCCACCGCTGAACCCCCTTCCCATCTGCCCCAACACTGAACCCCCCTGCTCATCGGTCCCACCACTGTAACCCCCTTCTCATCTGGCCCAACACTGAACCCCCTCCTGCTCATCTGTCCTACAAGTGTGACCCCTTGCTTATCTAACCATCACTGTTCCCTCCTACTTTTCTGTCCCACCGCTGAACCCCCCCTACTCATCTGCTTCTTATCTATGATATGCAGATTGGTGCGAGGAAGCAGAGCTGAGATACATCTACCTGTCCTGTCACACTCATCCCGCTGATTTGCCTCTCACATCCAGCCCACGTGCTTGTATGTGACGTCACATACAAGCATCTGGAATGGATGAGCAATGATGAGCTCAGGTCAGGGGCATTTTCTGAAAGCAGTGGGCCTGTGTGCAGTAGCAGAGAAAAAGTGTGGCGCGGAGCGCCGCAGTAAAGGTCAGGCATGATTTTTATTGCGCTAAATAGAATACTGGCTGTGGCTTAAAGGGACACAGAGTGCAGGGGTTCAATAGTAAGTGATGCAAAGGTTCAGAAAAAAGTGACCCAAAATTCAGGGGTCGGGTGTAAGTGACGCAGAGTTCCAAGGTTGGAAGTAGATGATGCAGAGTTGAGGGGTCAGTAATAAGTGACGCATACACATAGTTATATTTCAACAAAGTTCCCAGAAGCTCAAAAGTAATTCCACAAACGTTCACCTGATTGTTGTTTTCTCAATCACAGTGAAATCCCTTCTTTCTGAGATTGGGAGTGGCAACCAACCGTGTCATCTTCCTCCAGATGGTGGGTGGGGCTAGCATGACTGTGGCTGTCTTTAGCAGTGACCAATTCCAGTCCTCTTCCTCCTGGAAACAGGGACCACCCCCAGCAGAACAGCACCCAATCTCTTCCCCATCACAAGAGCTGACGTTCTCAGCTACAGCAAAGTTAGAGAACCAAACAATGTTTCCCATCTTTTACAATGTGTGTCCCCCTCAGTGCCGGGTGGGGAATCCTGAGATTGGAAAAGTTATGCCGCGTACACACGAGCGGACTTTACGGCAGACTTTGCCCGGCGGACTTTTCGACGTACTTTACGACGGACTTTCTGAATGAACGGACTTGCCTACACACAATCCACCAAAGTCCGTCGAATTCGTACGTGATGACGTACGACCGGACTAAAACAAGGAAGTTCATAGCCAGTAGCCAATAGCTGCCCTAGCGTGGCTTTTTGTCCGTCGAACTAGCATACAGACGGCGGACTTTTCGACCGGACTCGATTTCAACGGATAAATTTTAAACAAGTTTCAAATCTAAGTCCGTCCAACTTTTAAGCAAACAAAGTCCGCTGGAGCCCACACACGATCGAATTGTCCGACGAAATCCAGTCTGCCGGGCAAAGTCCGCCGTAAAGTCCGCTCGTGTGTACGCGGCATTAGTGCGGCAGAAGCTGTGTCTCACTGACACTTCCCTGCGCTGCTCTGCTGATGGGGAGGGAGTCAAGTGCTGACAAAAGAGGCTTCGCGTGCCACTAGGGGCACCTGTGCCGGGGGGTTGCCTATGCCTGGTCTAGAGGTTTGTCTTTTTCTGTAATCTATTGCATAAAGGAACTGGGGAGGGGATTTGGGGTAATACTCCAAAACGCTTGGACACAATTTTCAGAGGACAGTTCTCTAAACAGCAGCAGCACAGCTTCTTCTCATTCACAGCTGGAGACCATGCAATGTTTAGTAAAACAGGTGCAGCAAGACAAGGTCTAAAGATTGAGGACCATGAAGTGGCTTGTAGGACAGATAGACTAGGCTGGGACAGTCTATAGGTTCACGGTTGGGGACAATGAAGTGGTTTGTAGAACAGACAGGAGGCTCAACTCACAGAATCCAGGAACTGCGTCGGTGGATAGGTGCAGCCCTATTTAGTCAGCTCAACATCAAATCCCAGGGGGGCCAAGGGCAAGCAGCCCCCTCCTCCTTTCAGCTCATTGATCCATTTCCTCAGGTGAGAGAAAGACAATTTCCCAAGGGCTCCAAACTATTTAACACCTCTCCTGGCCACCATCTGGGCACACCTGCCCAGGGATTGGGGAGCCAGTACAGTCCCAAGCAACCCGGTATAAACAATCATTGCTCCTCTGGCTACAGGAGCCAAAAACTAAATTTGCCTAGCAGCCTAACTAGGAGGGTGATAAATCCTGTTTAACCATGTGAATATAGACTGATAGAGATAGAAAGGCTGACTGCTTGTTCAGTTAACTAGAAGATGATGCTGGAAGATGGAAAGCTGAAACAGGAAGCAGTGGTGTCACCTTTCTATAGCATGGCTGTGGTGCATGAATAACAAGGATGTCCGAACAGACTTCCAAATTTTTATATAGAAAAAAGTTTGCAAATATGTATTTATTTTAACAGTGCATTTAGCTGAAATCTGCTTGTAGTCCAATTGATGTACTAGTTGTAGTCCTGAAACAAGCTAGAAGACAGACCACTACAGTGCTATAATAATTTAAATACACTTACCTCGCTGTTTAGGAAACAGTAGAAGACTGAAACAAAAAATCCCTAAAGAAAGAAACAGAAAGAATTAGCAACAGGGTGTAGCCATAGCCCAACATTGTGTAATTTATGGTGGACAGGAAGTGGTTGCAAATGACTGAAAATCACCACATGTATGGCCTGCTTAATTCCTGAAACTGAACAGCTGCCCTAGTGCCTCTCAAAGGAGTAAGAAGACTAAAAACAATAAGATGATACACCAAAACATATATACAGTATCTCACAAAAGTGAGTACACCCCTCACATTTTTGTAAATATTTTATTATATCTTTTCATGTGACAAAACTAAAGAAATTACACTTTGCTACAATGTAAAGTAGTGAGTGTACAGCTTGTATAACAGTGTAAATTTACTGTCCCCTCAAATTAATTCAATGTCTAAACCGCTGGCAATAAAAGTGAGTGCACCCCTAAGTGAAAATGTCCAAATTGGGCCCAATGTGTCAATATTTTGTGTCCTATCATTATTTCCAAGCACTGCCTTAACCCTCTTGGGCATGGAGTTTACCAGAGCTTCACAGGTTGCCACTGGAGTCCTCCTCCACTCCTCCATGATGACATCACTGAGCTGGTGGATGTTAGAGACCTTGCAATCCTCCACCTTTCGTTTGAGGATGCCCCACAGATGCTCAATAGGGTTTAGGTCCGAAGACATGCTTGGCCAGTCCATCACCTTTACCATCAGCTTGTTTAGCAAGGCAGTGGTCGTCTTGGAGGTGTGTTTGGGGTCGTTATGTTGGAATACTACTCTGCGGCCCAATCTCCGAAGGGAGGGGATCATACTCTGCTTCAGTATGTCACAGTACATGTTGGCATTCATGGTTCCCTTAATGAACTGTAGCTCCCCAGCACTCTTGCAGCCCAAGACCATGACACTCCCACCACCATGCTTGACTGTAAGCAAGACACACTTGTCTTTGTACTCCTCACCAGGTTGCCGCCACACACACTTGACACCATCTGAACCAAATAAGTTTATCTTGGCCAGTCCATCACCTTTACCCTCAGCTTCTTTAGCAAGGCAGTGGTCATCTTGGAAGTGTGTTTGGGGTCTTAATCATGTTGGAATACTGCCCTGCGGCCCAGTCTCTGAAGGGAGGGGATCGTGCTCGGCTTCAGTATGTCACAGTACATGTTGGCATTTATGGTTCCCTCAATGAACTGTAGCTCCCCAGTGCCGGAAGTACTCATGCAGCCTCAGACATGACACTCCCACCAGCATGTGTAAGAGTCCAGGGCTTACTACGCATGCACCAATGGTGCGTTGCCACAAGAGGAAATCCGTGCCAACTGAGTATGCGCCAAAGACCCCTCAGGGCGCCAACCCACACTTGCACAGAAGACTTGATGGAAAAGGGCAGGAAAATGCCCAGGACGTGCACAGGAAGTGACCTCAACCTGATGGAAAAAGGCGGTAAAATACCCAGGAGGCGCACAGGAAATGACATCAACCTGATGGAAAAAGGCGGGAAAATCCCCAGGAGGCGCACAGGAAGTGACCTCAAACTTCCCTATATAAGCCCAGACAATGCCAAATTGCTGGATTATCTTCAGTCCCCCCTTGTTCCTGTGCTAGTGTGCGATTTGTCTGAACCTGTTGTGACCTGGAAAACTATTTGACTACTCTTGATTTCTACTTGCCATTGACCTCAGATTTGTACCTTAACCATTCAACTTCTTTGACCCTTTTGTACTCAGCTGCCAGATTGGAACAGACCCCAGCTTGAATCTCGACCATTCTTCTTCGGATTAACCCTTTTATTAACCCTTTTATGCTTTGTTGCCCAACTGGACTTGACCTCGGCTCGAATCTCGGACTAAGGCTTTCACAGTGCTCCACACCCCTGGCATCCCTGCCACTCGGTGTCCACCAAGTCTCTGTCTCCATCTCCAGAGGCTTTAAGGACTCGAGGTGCAAGGGAGGCCTCCCCACTACTTCGGTCTCACATCAGTTACGTGACACCATGCTTGACTGTAGGCAAGCCACCACACACACTTGACACAATCTGAACAAAATAAGTTTATCTTGGTCTCATCAGACCACAGGACAGGGTTCCAGTAATCCATGTCCTTAGTCTGCTTGTCCTCAGCAAACTGTTTGCGGGCTTTCTTGAGCATCATCTTTAGATGAAGAGGCTTCCTTCTGGGACGACAGCCATGCAGACCAATTTGATGCAGTGTGCGGCGTATGGTCTAAGCATTGACAGGCTGACTCTCACCCCTTTAACCTCTGCAGCAATGCTGGCAGCACTCATACGTCTATTTCCCAAAGACAACCTCTGGATAGGACGTTAACACGTGCACTCAACTTCTTTGGTCGACCATGTCAAGGCCTGTTCTGAGTGGAACCTGTCCTGTTAAACCGCTGTATGGTCTTGGCCACCGTGCTGCAGCTCAGTTTCAGGGTCTTGACAATCTTCTTATAGCCTAGGCCATCTTAATGTAGAGCAACAATTCTTTTTTCAGATCCTCAGAGAGTTTGTTCCATAGGTGCCATGTTGAACTTCCAGTGACCAGTATGAGAGAGTGAGAGCGATAACAAATTTAACACACCTGCTCCCCATTCACAACTGAAACCTTGTAATACTAACGAGTAACATGACACCGGGGAGGGAAAATGGCTAATTGGGCCCAATTTGGACATTTCACTTAGGGGTGTACTCACTTTTGTTGCCAGCAGTTTGGACATAAATTGCTGTGTGTTGAGTTATTTTGAGCAGACAGCAAATTGACACTGTTATACAAGCTGTACACTCACTACTTTACATTGTAGCAAAGTGTCATTTCTTCAGTGTTGTCACATGAAAAGAGGTGTAATCACTTTTATGAGAAACTGTATACACATATTGTGCAGCACAACAGGGAAGGGTCCTGTGTGGTAGATATATGTAACCATGCTTTGGGTTGTAGTCCCTTTAAGAGAAGCCACCAAAGAAGCAGTTGAGTACTCATGGATTCTCACCCGTGCAGGGTGAGGGGTTCCAGGGTGATCAGATTAAAAGCAAAAACTGGTTTGAAGTTTTCCAGGATTATTAAGTCCTGATATAGGTCTCAGAATTCAGAGACTCTGAGAGATCTTGGGTGGGAAAGAGCCTCCAGCCCCTCAAAGGGAACAGAAATGTCAAGTCATTCAGAGAGTACTCTGCTTACATATTCCCACAGTTCAACTAAAAGAGAGCAGTTCTGTCCCAATAAAATGTTTTGGATTAGGTATGGTGGGCTGTTTGGCTGCTGAGATCCTTCTGGGCTATTTGTGATCTGGACCCCTGGATGAGGCAGATATTTTAATCTTGTGGTGGAACAAGTTCATGTTGGCGGAAACATGAAATTCTGTTTGAAGCTGGGTTCACACTAGTGCGAATTGGATGTGGGTTTCCCCCGTATCCAATTTGCACAGCAGGAGATTGTGACCGGCTCCCTATGGAGCCGGTTCACATATCTCCGCAGCAGTTCCGATGCGATTTGGGCTGAAAACAGACCTGAAACGTTGAACGAGGACATGCCGGACTCCTGCTGTGAGCCGCCGCGTGCATATATGGGAACCCAGCCTTAAACCAGTTATGTTTGGCGGTTTTGGAGAAATAAAAATTATTTGTTTTACAAAGACACAGATGGCTAGTGATCCAGACCCCAAAATATCACAATATATATACTCAATACTGGTCAAAATCTCTTTCCCACCTGGAAGGACTGCAAGAATGAATTGAAATAGATGAAGACAATTCGTGAGACTTCATCTTCTCCTGGAGTGACAAAGAAAAGCATGTAGGTGATTCCCAGAAGAGGCAGTAGAACCAAAGTCGCCTTTACTGCTTTCCTGGAAGGCAATGAAGAAAAATGAACAGGGATACTTAAGAAGGTAAAGACAGCCTAGAGTGTGAGAAAACAAACAGAAATGGGCCGTACACACAATAGTATTTTCCGACAACAAATGTTGGATGGGAGCTTGTTATCGGAAAGTCCGGCCGTGTGTATGCTCCATAGAATTTCCGCCAACAAATGTTTGAGAGCAGGTCCTCAAATTTTCCAACAACAATACTTGTTGTCGGAAATTCCGAGCGTGTGTACACAATTCCGGCGCACAAAAGTCCACGCATGCTCGGAATCAAGCAGAAGAGCCGCACTGGCTATTGAACTTCATTTTTCTCGGCTCGTTGTACGTGTTTTACGCCACCGCGTTCTTGACGTTCGGAATTTCCAACATCATTTGTGTGATTGTGTGTATGCAAGACAAGTTTGAGCCAACATTCTTCGGAAAAAAATCCAGTTTTGTTGTCAGAAAATCTTATCGTGTGTACATAGTATAAGAGCGAAAAGATAAAACATATTCAAAAGGGATAACTTACCTGTACTGGATGGTCTCTGAAGTAGTGGAGGCTCGGAGCTTTGTCATCAGAATCCTCACAATATTAAATAAAAATATAAAGTTTATCTAAGAAAAAAAAGTGAATATTGTTAGATTTAAAACATTAAATACCTGTATAATGATGAAGTGCACAATAAGAATGTGGGTTATTTGAAGGTTTTAGTTTAATTCACACCCTATTTGCATATTCTGTTTTTCAGTCCCAGTGTGCAGTGATAGTGTGTAAGTCTGCTGTGTTTAGACTGTAAGATCCAAGAACCCCTTCAATATTTTTTGTACATTTTTATACAAATGGAACCAGCTCTGACTGTACATCAGTGGGCTCCAAAATGCAGCCCGGGGCCGGATGTGGTCCTTTGCTTGCCTTTATCGGGAGCTTGGGACATTATTCCTCCACTATTCCTTCTACACCAACAATGGGGCATAATTCATGTCACTGATACCAACAAAAGGACACTATTCCTACCACTGAACCCAACAATGAGGCACTATTTTTCCCACTGACACCAATAATGGGACTCGTCTCCTCCCACTGGCACTAACTGCAGGGCCCTATTCTTTCCACTGACACCAATGATGGGGCACTATTCCTTGCCTTGATACCAACAATGAGCTACTATTCCTCCCACTGACACTGGCGATGGGGCACCACTCGTCCCCCTGAAACAAACAATGGGGCACTAGTTTTTCCAATGACACCAATGATAAGGCACTCTTTCTTCCCCTAATACCAACAATGGTCCAATATTTTTCCCACTAATACCAATGATGGGGTATTCTTTACACCCATTGATGCCAGGGCATTTTCTACACACACTGGCCACAGTCCAGCCACCCTCAAACTCGAAGGACGATAAACTTTATTCATAAAGTTTAAAGATCCCTGCTGTACACTATCGTCTTTGTTACTTGTCTTCTAACACATTAAGTGCATGGTCAGTGTATGTTCTGGTGTCAGTATGGTATCATAGTGCATTCTGTGCCCTAAAGTTTATCATAGTGCATTCTGTGCCCTAAAGTTTATCATAGTGCATTCTGTGCCCTAAAGTTTATCATAGTGCATTCTGTGCCCTAAAGTTTAGACGGAAGCTCCATATGACCAAAAGCTGTGGTTATTGCAGCCCACGCCTAAAAGGTCATGTCCTTACCAGCAGTACCAGGATGACGGGACCTTGATAAATAAAATCTGTGTACACTCCGGCCTTCTTCCCAAACCAGCACCTGGAGTAGATCAAACGTTATGACAATCAAGAAGTGACTTGAACTTGCATTACTATTGTGTAATAACTTCACCATGTTTAATGTGTGACATACTTTATATGACCATACTTAATGGATAATTCCATTTTTAACTTTACTTTCTGTACCCCCGTTCCAAGACCATTCAAAAGCATTTTACAGAAGAGGAGATGCAGTGTGAATAGGAGGTGAAGCTTTTGGAAAGGGTATCTGAATGCCCTTGCACTCCATTCTTTTCAGCTCCCTCTGGAAAAGATAAAGGTTTGATTGATGTTTGCTGTTTGTAGTACAGCACAGTTTAACTCTAATGCCGTGTACACACAAACGGACTTTCGATGGACTGAACTCCGAAGGACTTTTTGACGGACTTTTCACGGAGTACCGACGGAGTTCCGACGCAACGGACTTGCCCACACACCAAATCACACCAAAGTTCGACTGATTCGAACGTAATGACGTACGACCGGACTAGAGTAAGGAAGTTTATAGCCAGTAGCCAATAGCTGCCCTTGCGTCATTGTTCGTCCGTCGGACTAGCATACAGACGAACTGATTTTTCGACCAGACTCGAGTCTGTTGGAAAGATTTGAAACATGTTCTATTTCTAAAGTCCGTCTGATTTTTCGACAGCAAAGGTTCGATGAAGCCCACACACGATCGAATTGTCCGGCGGATTCGTTCCGTCGGACCTTTGCTGTCGAAAAGTCCGGTCGTGTGTACACGGCATTAGGCCTCATACGCACGGACGTTTTTACAGCAGCCTTTTTACGCTTTTTTTGCAGCTTAAAAATGCTACTCCATAGTATTCAATGGCTTCATACACACCATAGCGTTTTTGAGCTGTAACAGGCATTGGCGTTAAAAAAAAAAGCTCCAAAAAAACCCCAGAACCAGCGTTTTTATGAGGCTCCAGCGCTAGAGCTGTAAAAATGCCAGACGCCGGTAAAACGTGTTAAACGCGATTTAACGAGGCTTAATGCTACATACACAGCGTTAAGCCTCGTCCGGCATTTCTCGGCCCCTATTCAAAATCAGTGGTTCCCTATGGGAGCCCATTAATTTGAATAGAAGTTGCACCTCAATTTGGATCAAGATGATCCGACTTGCGGTGCAATTTGTGTGCTGAGAATCTTGAAGGGGAACCCCTGCCAAAATGTAAAAAAAAATTTAGCGTGAGGTTCCCCCACAAGACGATACCAGACCCTTCGGTCTGGTATGGATCTTAAGGGGAACCCCCTACACCAAAAAAAAATGGCGTGGGGGTCCCCCCAAGATCCATACCAGACCCTTATCCGAGCACACAGCCCAGAAGGTCAGGAAAGAGGGGGGGAGGAGCGAGCGCCTGCCCCTGGACCATACCAGGTCACATGCCCTTACCATGGGGGGGTGGGTGCATCTCGTCCCCATGTTGATGAGGACAAGGGCCTCTTCCCGACAACCCTTGCCGTTGGTTGTGTGACATCACTGCCCGGGGCATGATGGGGCAATGACATCACAAGGAGCATTGCCTTCAAATTGCATCATCGGGTGGCCCCGCCCCATGCCAATATAAGCCATGGCACACGGCGAACCCAGCATTACATCGGGAGATCGTGTCGAGTCAACATTGGAAGAAGAGCAGTGGGAGAAGACCAAGCAAAAGAGCTAGAAGGCAGCAGAGAGAGAAGACAGTGCAGAGAGGAGAAGAACCGGAGAGGCAGAAGACGTCGACAGAAGAGGGAGAAGAGCTGGAGCTGCCTTAATAAAATACGTTAAAAACTTGTGTAGTGTGTTTATTTTTAACACTTTTTTTTTAAGGTGAATGGGTAAGGGTACAATGTACCCCATACTCATTTACTTAGGGTAGGGGGCCGGGATCTGGGGGCCCCCTGGTTAAAGGGGGCTTCCAGATTCCAATAATCCCCCACCCGCAGACCCCGACAACCAACAGCAAGGGTTGTCGGGAAGAGGCCCTTGTCCTCATCAACATGGGGACAAGGTGCTTTGGGGTGAGGGGGCGCAAGGCCCCCCCGCCCCAAAGCACCCACCCCCCCCATGTTGAAGGCATGTGGCCTGGTATGGTCCAGGAGGGTGGGGGGCTGCGTGCTCAGATAAGGGTCTGGTATGGATCTTGGGGAGACCCCCACGCCATTTTTTTTGGCGTAGAGGGTTCCCCTTAAGATCCATACCAGACCGAAGGGTCTGGTATCGTCTTGGTGGGGAACCTCACGCAAACTTTTTTACATTTTGGCGGTGTTCCCCTTCAAGATTTTCAACACAAGTCGCACAAGTCATCTTGATCTGACTTCTGGCGCGACTTCTATTCAAATAAAATGGGCTCCCATAGGGAACCATTGATTTTGAATAGAGGCAGAGAAATGCGGCTGAAAGCTAGCGTGGCTAAATGCGCATTGACGCCAATGCAAAACGCTGATAAAATCGCGTTTTTAACGTTGTTTTTCCCCTGGTATTGATACTAGCTTTACAACGCGTTCTTTTAAAACGTCCGTGCGTACGAGGCCTTAATCCCTAAAACAAGCTTCTACAGGCACTGCAGTTTTTATGTGGTTAGTTGCACATCTTTGCATTTATGGGAATCTATTTAATAATGTGTAAGGGATACCGAATGCAGGTATCCAGCAGCAGTTCAGTGTAGTAGTACTTGGGAAACTCAAATCAGTACTAAGTAAGATTAAAATAAAGTTTAATCATGCACACAACACCTATCCAATACCAAACCAAAAGGAAAGCAAACGTGGAAAATAAACAAGACAGTAAAGCAAAACCAAACCAACAACCTATTCTATAATACAATATATAAAAATGGAGGGAAGCTGACGTAAACAGGGAAGGGCCAGGATAGGGATTGGGAACAATTTCTTTTTCTATTTCTTAGATATGTATTTGATAAAAGTTAACTACTTTTTAGGTAAACAGGTTTTGGTACAGGTAAAATCCCATGAAAGTTTTTTTTTTTTTTGTGTGTTAGGGATTCTACGGTTTCTTGTTTTTTAAAAAATGTATCCAAAGGGATGTGTTACCAATAAATCCCGGTTGAGGGTGTTGTATATAAGGCCCCTCTCTCCCAAATTCATTATTGCGCTTAAATATAATAATAGTGGTGGGGGAATTGCACTGCAATTTTTATGATAGCCATAATGGGGCTCTTAACATTTTGGGGGATTGTAATAAAAGATTAAAGGATGTTGTTCAACATCTATTTTGGGTATCAATTAGACCTCTGAGGACACAACCTAAAAGAGCTTTGAAATCTGAAAAACAGGTTTACATGGCAGGGTGTTTATATCTGAATTTCACAAGTAAAGGATCCATCTGCTGGGAAAATGTTCTTGCATGGCCTCCTGCTATGGTTTATGAGGGTATAGATGCAGCTAAAATAACCCCAGAATTCTGTTGGAGATGGTGATAGGAATGTCTGACTATACTGTCCATCATCGAGGGATCAAAAGGCAAGCTGTGGCCTAATGTTGATGATGGTCAAGTAGTTTGCCTGCAGTGTGACAATGCCATCTGCTGGAGGTTGACAGTGATCGTGGCAAAATCCTACAGAAACAGGATTGAATAGACAACTCTCAAGGGACTACTGAGAAGTTTAGATAAGCGTGGTGTGCTTGTGTGTGATGAAATGCAGAGTCAGGCCATTTTTTTCTTGCTTATACTGATGGAGCCCAGCCACGATACCGAACGTGGGGCACGTCTTGTCCAGAAGGATCGCCAAGAATAAGAGACTGATATGTGTGGGCTGTGGGTGGGGGTGACAGTGTCTCAAGGACTGGGATCAAGATGTTGGCAAGTATAAATATACAGTATCTCACAAAAATGAGTACACCCCTCACATTTTTGTAAATATTTTATTCTATCTTTTCATGTAACAACACTAAAGAAATGACACTTTACTATTATGTAAAGTAGTGAGTGTACAGCTTGTATAACAGTGTAAATTTGCTGTCCCCTCAAAATAACTCCACACAGCCATTTATGTCCAAACTGCTGGCAACAAAAGTGAGTACACACCTAAGTGAAAAAGTCCAAATTGGGCCCAAAGTGTCAATATTTTGTGTGGCCACCATTATTTTCCAGCACTGCCTTAACCCTCTTGGGCTTGCAGTTCACCAGAGCTTCACAGGTTGCCACTGGAGTCCTCTTCCACTCATCCATGACAACATCACGGAGCTGGTGGATGTTAGAGACCTTGCGCTCCTCCACTGTTATACAATTTGGACATTTTCACTTAGGGGTGTACTCACTTTTGTTGCCAGTGGTTTAGACATTAATGGCTGTGTGTTGAGTTATTTTGAGGGGACAACAAATTTACACTGTTATACAAGCTGTACACTCACTACTTTACATTGTGGGAAAGTGTCATTTCTTCAGTGTTGTCACATGAAAAGATATAATAAAATATTTACAAAAATGTGAGGGGCAGTTATACTATAAATTATATGTAAACCCTCACCTTGTAAAAAAAATTCATTCAGTTTAAAAATTAAATGAAAGGCATTAAAACATTATAAATATCTTTTTGTCTTGTTTTGTGAGTGATCACATAATCTTTTTTTTCAGCTCTGCATAAGGGACCCAGAGAGGTTGGGTGGAGAAACAGCAGTACATTGATCTTCCCAGTGAATGGCTGTGCAAGAAAGTGGGGGTGGGGGGCATGTTATATCATTGGAGGACAGGCAGGCTGGGCCCCCAGCACAGCCAGAAATCTAACCACACTGGGATTGATGAGCTTCCATGCCTAGCGTGGTCAGTTTGAAATAGGAACGCAGGGGAACTGACAGGATCACCAGGTATTTCACACAAATGAAGCCATACAAACAGAACAGGATACTTTTATGCACAAGTACATGGTACAACAGGCACATATCAGAAATATAAAATGTTAGGGTAGCATTTATTTAGGGAAAACCTATGTTTGTTGTCCTCAAAACCAAAGCCAGACTCCTAACTGAAAATTGTCTTTTTTAAACAGGTAATAGGGATGTGTGGAAAGCACACAGCCATTAAATAAGTATTATACAGGAAAAAGCTGTAACATATTTGTATTGCCTGTATAACCAAAAACATATTTAAAAAAAGAGTAATCCTTTAATTCCAGAATCAATGTATACATTCCTCTATTTCTGTCTTCACCCCCAAAAGTTATATATCTTGAAACCCTCCTGACCCCAAACATATCTCCTTACTTCTCGTTGTCATAGTATAGCTTGCCAATGGCCCAGGCCACGATGATGGGAAATGGAATACCTGGAAAGACAGAATAAAAAAATAAATAAATAAGTTCTAGTCCCAGAAGGTACCATGACATATTTGGTGGACCAATCCAATGGTGTGCAAATTATGGATCTGAGTTTATAAACTCCTACATACTCTATTTCATTCTAATATTCAGAAAAATCCTTACGAGTCTTTACTTCACAAACCTATCAACGCTCTTCTCCATACCGAACGTACGCTAGTTGCCCACATCTTTATCGCCACTAAGCTCATTATCGCAACAGCCTGGAAATCTCCCACCCTGAGTTTTAAGGTGGTGAAGAACCGAGTAAATGATATCATGGTTAAGGAAGAACTGATGGCTAATGGACTCTCATGACATATTCCTTCAAGTTTGGCACCCCTGGATATCGTATGCCAACCCCACCAGATTTGATAGTCTTCTACATACCATTTGATATATTTAGCATTATGAGCCCCTGGGACCCCCTTTTTTCCTCCGACCTCTTTCCCTCTCTTTCCTTATGTTTCAACCCCTTTCTGCTTCTTCCTTCCCCCTCCCCTCTCAAATGCCACCAATTCTCTTCCAAATATTTCCTCTTGCATGGCCCTTTTAAGTTCATCCTATTATCATTTGTTTTTACACATTGACCAATGGGCTTTATTCTGAGACCTCAGCTCTACTGATGCCTTTACAGTGGCTTGCGAAAGTATTCGGCCCCCTTGAACTTTTCATTCTTCTGCCACATTTTAGGCTTCAAACATAAAGATATAAAATTTAAATTTTTTGTGAAGAATCACCAACAAGTGGGACACAATTGTGAAGTGGAATGAAATCTATTGGATATTTTAAACTTTTTTAGCAATTAAAAAACTGAAAAGTGGTGCGTGCAAAATTATTCGGCCCCTTTACTTTCAGTGCAGCAAACTCACTCCAGAAGTTCAGCGAGGATCTCTGAATGATCCAATGTTGTCCTAAATGACTGATGGTGATAAATAGAATCCACCTGCGTGTAATCAAGTCTCTGTATAAATGCACCTGCTCTGTGATAGTCTCAGGGTTCTGTTGAAAGCGCAGAGAGCATCATGAAGACCAAGGAACACACCAGGCAGGTCCGTAATACTGTTGTGGAGAAGTTTAAAGCCGGATTTGGATACAAAAAGATTTCCCAAGCTTTAAACATCCCAAGGAGCACTGTGCAAGCGATCATTTTGAAATGGAAGGAGTATCAGACCACTGCAAATCTACCAAGACCTGGCTGTCCCTCTAAACATTCAGCTCAGACAAGGAGAAGACTGATCAGAGATGCAGCCAAGAGGCCCATGATCACTCTGGATGAACTGCAGAGAACTACAGCTGAGGTGGGAGAGTCTGTCCATAGGACAACAATCAGTTGTACACTGCACAAATCTGGCCTTTATGGAAGAGTGGCAAGAAGAAAGCCATTTCTCAAAGATATCCATAAAAAGTCCCGTCTAAAGTTTGCCACAAGCCACCTGGGAGACACACCAAACATGTGGAAGAAGGTGCTCTGGTCCGATGAAACCAAAATCGAACTTTTTGGCCACAATGCAAAACGATATGTTTGGCGTAAAAGCAACACAGCTCATCGCCCTCAACACACCATCCCCACTGTCAAACATGGTGGTGGCAGCATCATGGTTTGGGCCTGCTTTTCTTCGGCAGGGACAGGGAAGATGGTTAAAATTGAGGGGAAGATGGATGTAGCCAAATACAGGACCATTCTGGATGAAAACCTGTTGGAGTCTGCAAAAGACCTGAAACTGGGACGGAGATTTATCTTCCAACAAGACAATGATCCCAAACATACAGCAAAATCTACAAAGGAATAGTTCACAAATAAACGTATCCAGGTGTTAGAATGGCCAAGTCAAAGTCCAGACCTGAATCCAATCGAGAATCTGCGGAAAGAGCTGAAAACTGCTGTTCACAAACGCTCTCCATCCAACCTCACTGAGCTCGAGCTGTTTTGCAAGGAAGAATGGGCAAGAATTTCAGTCTCTCGATGTGCAAAACTGATAGAGACATACCCCAAGCGACTTGCAGCTGTAATCGCAGCAAAAGGTGGCTCTACAATGTATTAACGCAAGGGGGCCGAATAATTTTGCACGCCCCACTTTTCATTTTTTTATTAGTTAAAAAAGTTTCAAAAATCCAAAAGATTTCGTTCCACTTCATAATTGTGTCCCACTTGTTGGTGATTCTTCACAAAAAATAAAAATTTTATATCTTTATGTTTGAAGCCTGAAATGTGGCAAAAGGTTGAAAAGTTCAAGGGGGCCGAATACTTTCGCAAGCCACTGTATATACAGTATCTCACAAAAGTGAGTACACCCCTCACATTTTTGTAAATATTTTATTATATATTTTCATGTGACAACACTGAAGAAATTACACTTGTAATACAATGTAAAGTAGTGAGTGTACAGCTTGTATAACTGTGTAAATTTGCTGTCCCCTCAAAATAACTCAACACACAGCCATTTAAACCGCTGGCAACAAAAGTGAGTACACCACTGAGGGAAAATGTCCAAATTGGGTCCAATTAGCCATTTTCCCTCCCGGTGTCATGTGACTTGTTAGTGTTACAAGGTCTCAGGTGTGAATGGGGAGCAGGTGTGTTAAATTTGGTGTTATCTGGTCACTGGAAGTTCAACATGGCACCTTATGGCAAAGAACTCTCTGAAAAAAAAATTGTTGCTCTACATAAAGATGGCCTAGGCTATAAGAAGATTGCCAAGAAGCTGAAACTGAGCTGCAGCACGGTGGCCAAGACCATACAGCGGTTTAACAGGACAGGTTCCACTCAGAACAGGCCTCGTCATGGTCGACCAAAGGAGTTGAGTGCACATGCTCAGCGTCATATTCAGAGGTTGTCTTTGGGAAATAGACGTATGAGTGCTGCCAGCATTGCTGCAGAGGTTGAAGGGGTGGGGGGTCAGCCTGTCAGTGCTCAGACCATACGCCACACACTGCATCAAATTGGTCTGCATGGCTGTCGTCCCACAAAGAAGCCTCTTCTAAAGATGATGCACAAGGAAGCCCGCAAACAGTTTGCTGAAGAAAAGCAGACTAAGCACAAGGATTACTGGAACCATGTCCTGTGGTCTGATGAGACCAAGATAAACGTATTTGGTTCAAATTGTGTCAAGCGTGTGTGGCGGCAACCAGGTGAGAAGTACAAAGACAAGTGTGTCTTGCCTACAGTCAAGCATGGTGGTGGGAGTGTCATGGTCTGGGGCTGCATGAGTGCTGCTGGAACTGGGGAGCTATAGTTCATTGAGGGAACCATGAATGCCAACATGTACTGTGACATACTGAAGCAGAGCATGATCCCCTCCCTTCAGAGACTGGGCCGCAGGGCAGTATATCAACATGATAATGACCCCAAACACACCTCCAAGATGACCACTGCCTTGCTAAAGAAGCTGAGGGTAAAGGTGATGGACTGGCCAAGCATTTCTCCAGACCTCAACCCTACTGAGCATCTGTGGGGCATCCTCAAATGGAAGGTGGAGGAGCGCAAGGTCTCTAACATCCACCAGCTCCGTGATGTCGTCATGGAGGAGTGGAAGAGGACGCCAGTGGAAACCTGTGAAGCTCTGGTGATCTCCATGCCCAAGAGGGTTAAAGCAGTGCTGGAAAATAATGGTGGCCACACAACTTATTGATGCTTTGGGCCCAACATTTTCAGTTAGGGGTGTACTCACTTGCCAGCCTTTTATACATTATTGGCTGTGTGTTGAATTATTTTGAGGGGGCAGGAAATTTACACTGTTATACAAGCTGTACACTCACTACTTTACATTGTAGCAAAGTGTCATTTCATCAGTGTTGTCACATGAAAAGATAGAATAAAATATTTACAAAAATGTGAGGGATGTACTCACTTTTGTGAGATACTGTAAGTGATTCTGTTCGCTAGTATTATTGTACACCTCCTGACAGTCCTGATGTACTTTCATTTTTGTGTTCCTTATTGATGCAACCAATAATTACTTTATCTAGAATCCACTTTACTTACGTCACAGCCTTTTGTACTCTTTTTGCACTCATTACCCCTTTGCACTATGAATACTGCCAATAAACTTTCTTGTAAAAGAAAAATATCAAAGTCCTCTACACATAGTAAAAAAAAGAAAAAAATATATTCTAAAGGTTAGCAACAATAAGAAAAATAGACGCAAGTCACAATGGCAACAAGAGTTGTATTTTGCTTGTTCCAGGACAAAGCAGTCACTTACACCAGCCAATACATATGAACATCCATTTTCGTAGCTTGTCAGTGGAGTATGTCAAAACGATGGCTGTGTGCAGATAGCATCCTTCACCAAACATCCAGAAGAAATTGGTAACATAAAAATAATTGTGAGCTATAGTGACCAGGCGACACCAGACCTGCAAGGAGAGGAGGAAAATGCAATCTGATAAGAAGTTGAGGGGAGATTTCAGATCATCATTAGAACACCTTGCAGTGAATGAAAATTTATTCTAGCTATACTGCCTCTGGAAACAAGTTCAAGTTGTGCAAAAATGCCCTTCCCATCATAAATCTACAGGAAAAAGCTAATTCAGTTGTAAAATGTAGATCGCTGTTAAGGTGCCTGTGGAGCTTTAATGAGTAATGCCCTGTACACACAGTCGGATTGTCCGGCGGAAAATGTTCGATGGGAGACTTTTGTCGGAAATTCCGACCATGTGTAGGCTCCATCAGACAGTTTCCAACGGAAAATTTCCGTCACACAAAATTTGAGATCTGGTTCTCAAATTTTCCGACACAAAATCAGTTTGTGTAAATTCCGATCCTGTATACACAATTCCGACACACAAAGTGCCACGCATGCTCGGAATCAAGCAGAAGAGCAGCACTGGTTATTGAACTTCATTTTTCTCGGCTGGTCGTACACGTTGTACGTCACCGTGTAATTGACGTTCGGAATTTCCGACCAACTTTGTGTGACCGTGTGTATGCAAGACAAATTTGAGCCAACATCCGTCGGAAAAAAAAACCCATGGATTTTGTTGTCGGAATGTCCAATCGTGTGTACGAGGCATTAGAGTGAAACCCTCAAACTTGCAATACTTCCACGGACATGATTACACTCCTGCCTAGATTTTAGATTGTGTTGATGCAATAACTACTGTCACCAAAGCACTCAAAGTGCAAAGGTCCTGAATAGTCCCTACCAGCATCTGTCTCAGAGTAAAGGTATGTGTAGAGAAATATTCTAAACCAGTTATTTCCCACGCTGCTCAATTCCTAAACATACTAATAGACGATAAGGATTTATGGCCATTTCAACAGACTGCAAAGTCGAAGCTGAGTAATAAATTGATAGTTTTAGTACAGGAAGGAAAAAAACAACTGCAATATTGTTAAAAGTAATCCAGATTTTTTTTTTTTACTGGGTTCAACTGGAACAATTTTAATTCGATCTCCTTGTGGTGTTCTGCAATTTTATCAAACTATGGAATCAAATGTTTGAACACCCTGAAATCAAAAAGTAAGATTTGCTATCTTTTAGGGATCTCAAAATGTTACTTATGCCTAAACAATAGCCTGATAGAGTTACCTCCTGCCTTAATTTTTACCTGAAAAATAGCAGTGCACCTCCTGTCGTTACAACCTCATAGCTGTATATCTGCTGACTGGGAAATACTGGCTGGCAGATCTGAAGTGAGAAATGGAGATATCATTACTGTTCTCCTTGCTAGAGAGAAAGCTGTTCCCAAGGACCTGCAGTGCAAGGATCTCCCTGCTTCTGCTTCATTCAGTTTTCAGATACATATATGCTTCCTGAACCTCTCCGGCTGCTTCTTGAATATTCCCTCATCAGTCCTTAGAGCATGAAGCAAAGCCCGTACTAAGGTAGGTCATACATGATTCATTTTTTCTTTCAACAGGTTGAAGGGGAAAAAAATGAGCCTGTTTCCACATCCACACACTTGAGGTGGATCGGTGAGCCCTTCACACTGTGGTATTGTATTCTGATAGTGGGTAGCCTTTCCTGTTGTCAGAATATGGTGATTAATGTTCTGGGCTATAGCCAGCTGCACTCATCTTTTGGGAAAAAGCCAGCAGGCTGGTTGTACACAAGTTGATCAATAGATTGACTTGTGTATAACCAAGTAGCCCGTACATGGATCAAAATTTGGCAGGTCCCTGCTGAACCGGACAAATTTCAGTCCATGAATGGCCAACTTAAGGGGACCGTCACAACACAGTGCTGAACGTGGCATGGTAAAGTCAGTAATGGGGAAAAGATCAGCTGCAGGGAGACCAGAGGCAATACTAGTGACTAGTTCTATTTTCTCTGATTGTCTTTTTGGGCAAAACTTCTATGGTTCAGGTCCTCTTTTAAAGTTTGTAGCAACCTTACAGATGTAAGTCATTTTTGACACTCTGCAAGCCGCCTATTTCTACAATTCTGAAATGAAATATTACACTAGGTGACTGTTTCCTGTGACTTTCTATCTTTTTTTTCTCTTTCCTATGTCTTTTGGAGATCTCACAATGCACTTCTGCAAAGTGATGACCAAGTCTGGGAGCCTCTGCAGGTAGTCTGTACTAGAGTGCTGGGACAGAGACTCTGCTGCTGCCACCTTTGCAAAGAATTGATATACACACAGCAAACTGCTGACTCAGATGCAGAGAATGCTGAGACAATGTGCGGTAGTATTACAATGACACTGTTCTGTCAGACTGCACCAGTAAAAATAATAAAAAATCAAGGCAGGCAGAAGTTAAGTTACCAGAGCTTATTGCGTTATCATACACAAGAACATATTGTGAAAACTAAGCACTGTGACTTAATCAGAGACACAGACACTGAGGAAAAAGACGTGCACACCTATGTACAGATGTAAAATTCACAAAGGGGTTTACAGCCATTGAGGTCAGGGGCACCTACCACATTGCTGTCATGGGCCTCTTGGCTCAATGTAAGCTGCATTACAAACCAAGTGATGTTCCGCAGAATAAAGGCCGTGATGAGGTTCCAGTGAATTATGTTGCGCAAGCATCGAATGCTCCTGCAAGAGAGATAATGGAGTTATGAGCTTACATGCAAGAATGCTAAAGGGCACAGCTTTAAAGACTGGTAATTATTGAATTTCACTTTTACATGCGAGCAACATTTAAGGATGTCTTCTTGGTGCGTGCCTATTTTCCCCCATTTCTGCTGTGAGCTGGGGATGGGTAGCAGGTACAGAACTCCCTGGGGTGAGCAAACTTTCAGGCACAGATACCAGTCCAGTGACATAGTTGCAAACAGTGGTATGTTTATTTGTGCTATTTACAAGTCCTATACAGTGATGCAAACAGAAAGAGTTCAAAAACTTCATAAAACAAAATCCTAGTCGTGTCCCCGCGCTAACTACACAATCAAACATCCTGACTATCAGGCTGTCCAAGCCTATCGCTTGTCAGTCTCCACAGACACGGTTTGACAACTTTCCACCAACCTTCCAGCTTTAACAGACAGGACTTGTCTGTTTCCCCCGGGCTCAAGAGCACTGACTGAGTTTCAGGTGATCCTGAATGCCAAAAGGGTGAGGTGTAAAACCTGAACTTTAAAAATGTATGAGAGAAGCCTGGAAGATGTGTAAACCCCAAACAGGACTTTTCCAGGCTCCCTTTGAGACACTTTGCTACACTGCCCTAGCAGGTCTTTTAAAACAGCGACACAATTATGTTACGTCCCAAGTACAAATTTTGCATTTAATTGTTTACAAGACTATATTAAATCATAGTGCAAAACTGGTTGCACTCAAGACCCAACTAGAAGCTTTGTTCTGGTCTAAAATACAGAACCAATCATTTTCAAAATTAATTCTGTATCTCAGTAAGGATAAACTGCTTAATGGGTATATAAAGCCAACATGTTTTTTTTTTAGTTTCTAGAGTAAGTCTAAAGGCAAAACCCCTATCAAAATATTCATGGCAGCCTATGTCCTAGTAGGTAGATTTTACTTCACTTCCTCTCCAAAGGAACACAACAGCAAACAGGACATCTCCCTCAAATTAATAAAATATTTTCATAGGCATAGGTGATCCACTTAGAGGAACTTTCCTCACCTCTGACTCTGGTGACATCTGTAACATTTTTGATGTCTCATCACATTCTGTACAAGAGGCAGTGGTCATCACCAGGACCAGTGAAGACAGACAGAGAGACACATTCCCTACAATATCTAAAAACTAAAAAAAAAAATCCTGTTACACTTATGCATTGAAGCTAAATGTTTTAGTAAATATTTTTTCACAATTAATATTTTGCAAGCAATGCCGATCTAACACACAGAAATCAATGATGAGACAGATAACTGGTGAGTTTATCTACAATGTTCTACACTTAAATTGCAGCAATTACACTACTTTTAGGAAGTTCAGATGGTATCATAATTGTTTCTCTAGTTGTTCGATAGCATTGATGATAGCACCTTCCATACTGAAATGAATCTTAATGGTGTACACAAAACTGCATTTTATAGATGTTAAAGTGTACAAATGCCTTATCCACGGCATGGTCAGCTATTTAAAGACTCTTACCAACAGCACATGTGTAAATAACAGGGGCTTTCTAGCGTCAACTAACACAGGATTCCTTTCCGTATTAAAGCAGCTTCAAGTCTGCTGAAGTACTAAGAGCTGGTTTGCCTTTTTAGTAGTAGTAGTAGATCTGAAAAAAACCCACAGTATAAAGTTTTACAGATCAGATCTGTTCTTATGGCCTTAAAATGTATGCATAGCCACCGGCGCTGTCCTACAGAGGCAGCGTGAAGCTCCCTCAAGCCTGTGTGCCGGATCACTGATTCCCAAAAAGCAGTACTGACGTTGATCGTTCCCCCTACAGTACCACATCGCGTGGTCACCATTGACTAGTTTAGCAGACCATGGTGCTATCCCTACTTACTTGATATGTATATGCCGAGAGACCTTCAGGTTCAAGGCAAGGATCCATGATTGGTTCTACTGAAGGGCCGTTTTAAAACTTTGTATTCCCCTGTGGTCACAGCATGGCAGCGTTGTCCCGTTTTGTATGAGAGCGTACCGGTTTGATATTGATATAAGTCTGTTGAAGTACTTGTTCTACATTGATGCACTACAGCCTGAGCCCACCACAATCATTGCCTTTAAACTCCTGAAGAAGCTCGTTTTAGAGCGAAACATGTCGAGCGGCAGATTGTCATGGCATCTTTAAGTAGTTGCTTTATGGTGCATTGTTTAATGTGAATGTATTTTGGGTGAAATTGTCTATGTCAAATTGTTTTACAATCATGTCTCATTCCCTATGTGAGGCACAGATATTTTAATCTTGATTCAATAAATAATAATTTTATTTAATATGATTGTACAGATTTTTTGAATTTTTGACTATATTTTTGACAGCACCTTAAAAGTCCCTGGGGAAAATTCTTTCCCCTCCCCCTTTTTCTTCCAGTTTATAATTAATCATGGGATGTGGTGCTTTCAGTTGACTATCTCTGTCCTCCCTAAATCTCACAACAATAAGGTTACTACTGAGTTTAATTTTAATGGAGTGCCAATGGCCTTTTCTCTACAGTTTGGATGTCCCCTCACTTTCTGTCTCAGTGACAATGGTCATTAGTAAATATAGGGGTGAACCTCTCCAATGGGGAGGATTTTCAGAGGCTCTATCTCTTCCTCACTTAATACAAAACTAAAAGGTGGTACATCTGTAAAAATAGGGAAACTAGTCTGGACATTTCTGCCCTTTGTCAAGCCCACGGGTGGTCCACCTGAAACAGCTGCCCCCTCAGTGGCGGCTGGTGCTATAATTTTTCAGCCCCGATCGGTCAGGCCAGCTGAACCCCCGTCTCTCCCCCTGGTCGGTCAGATGAATCACCTGCACCTCCCCTCCATCGGTCGGTCACCAGCCCCGCATCTAGGTCGCAGGCAGTGCTTTCTCTGAGGGGTGGGTGGTGTCTCCTCCTCTTTGGTTTCATGGCGGCTTCCCCTGCATCTCCTCCTCCTCTACCTCTTCTCCTCCGATATGAGCGCTTCCCCTCCTGGCCAATCAGGTCTCAGGAGCCGCTTCCTGATTTTCCTTATTGGCCAGGAGGAGAACCAGGAAGACAATAGTGAATATTAATTTGCTATTGTCACACAGCTGTGTTGGCTAAGGGTGCAGTGCTCTGCCCCCCGAGCTTACCCTTTTTTTAAGCCATTTATAGCCTCAGGCTCTAATCATGTGCTTCTAAAAAAAAAAAACCCCATTGGAATCCATGCATCCGTCACCCTGCATGTAGATTAGATGCCGGGTGCATGGATTAGCTTCCTGCTTATGTTCAAGATCTGCAATAAAACTTCTGAAGATACCCCTAGACTGAGGCTACGTTTTGTCCGTGTGCTTCTCCACTTTGCACAAGGGCTACCAGGACTGGCATTCTCTGAATAGGTAAGGGAGACCAATTTATTTCCAGCAGCCCCTCTGGGGGTTATTGCTACATAGATACATACATATACAGGTGTATATACTGTATATTGAGCCGAAAAAACAAAGGACAAGTTTGGAAATTTTCTACCGAACGAACAATAATTTGAGAGGTTAATGTGTTTCCCGTCTGAACTGTCTGCACTAGGTTTTTTTTAAAAATGAACAAAAAATGCATTCATTTATGTCCACTGAGTGATTTATCCTTCATTACATGATGGCACTATCGTTTGCGCTCACGGCCGAATGTTCGTTTTTCGAAAATGGATTTTTCGGATAGTGTATGGCCAGCATTACACTTTGATCACTGAACTGTCCCTTTCTCTCTGATATCTGTCTCTCTCCCCTGCTCTGTACATTAATTGCTTTTTTTTTCCCTTGGGCATTACACTGAAAAAAATAAATAAATATCCAATTCCCCCGTCTACACTTTCCAGGTGGATGGGGGAATCTTCCCACTGCGACCAGTGGCCGAACAACCAGAGTTGCTGTCCCTGCTATTAACAGCGCTGGTCTCTGTCTCCATGGCAATGGTGGCAGCGCATTGGGACCCAGTGCTGATTACTTTATGCGGTTGATGGGCGCATGCCCAAGCACAATTGGTTGTAAACAGCTGAGCTCCCTGCAGGACGCTTAGCAGTGGTGGCACTGCATAGCATTCTCTGACATGCTCATCGGGATGCGATCCAGGTGATGCTCCCAGTCAGATCTAATGTTAAATGTGATCGTGAGTTTATTGATCAGAGCCCCCACCTTACTGGCATGGAGTCCACATGGCTGCAGAACATATGCTTGATATATAGGTGATTGTACTCTTGATTCTTATAAATACTGTGTTTATTAGATCCGACTGGGAGCATCACCTGAGTCACATCCCAATCAACATGACAATAGAGAAGGCTATGCAGCAGTACTGCTGCTAGGTGACCGGTAGAGGGCTCAGCTCTCTACAACCAATAGTGCCTCCCCCACATGTATCATCAGCCCCATAATGTAACCAGCACTGGGTCCTAATAGACTGCCGCCACTGCCATGGCGACAGAGACACCAGACCAGCGCTATCTATAGCAGGGGCATGACATCAAGAGTAGGCTGAGTGCAGAGGCGGCTCTCCAATTAGGCAAATTAGGCGATCGCCTCAGGCCTCGCCATCATAGGGGCCTCGCCATCGCCGAATTTGCCTGATATGTGCCGCCAGCAAATGAGAGGAGCGGGTCCGAGGAGACCTCCTTCACCCCCCTGCTCGAGCCGCCGCTAAAAGACTGGAAGGCATTCTCTCTCTCTCTGCTTCCTACCCATTCCCCCTCCTTCCTCCTGTCAGGGTTGAGCAGAGCAGCAGAAAAACGGAGTAGCTGTCTGTGTGGAGAGAGAGAGAGAAGCTGCTGCGGGCTCTTCTCCCCCCCCTCTCCTCCTCTCAGCACTGTACTGGTGTTCCCCCCCCCCCCTTCTTATTGGACAAATTGGAAAAAAAACACTAAAGTGAAACAGAGGAGGATTGTGGGAAATGTAGTCTCGAGTGGTGGACATTGCAAAACTAAGGGAAGAAACTGCAGCCCCCAGCATGCCCAGCTGAAGAAGGAGAGAGAGATCCAGAATCCCGGGGGAATTTTGGGGAAGTGCACCCAGAACTCCATCAGAGAGAGAATCCCACTGCACTGCACCACCACAGAGAAATCCACACAGCCTAGCACTATCCCTTCTGAAGAAAGGCATGAAGTTATTTCCAGAATACAGATCTGGGCACTACCCAGCGGAGTCGCCACAGGCAACCCAGAATAAGCTAACTTCTGATCGGAGGAACCATTGTTGCTGTATCCCCAGGTCAGGTAAGAGGGCCAGTCGGCCATTATCCACTGCCATCTACAGGAACTTCCCACCCTGGTATTCTTTGGCCCTAATACTGCCTGCAGGCCCTATTCACAGCTGCAAGAGATGAAGATTTAGGACTTAGTGCTAGTTCACACTGCAGTGATGTTCAACATCGGATGTGATTTGTACCACACTGCAGTGCAAATCACATGCAACTTCTATGCGATTTCAGCCATACAGATTGTATGGCTGAATTCGTATTGCATTCGGACCAAACTCGCACAGGACCTCTTTTCTGATCTGCAGCAGAATCGGAACGCATGGGTGTTCACATCCATGTGATCTGATTCTTGTCCGAATTTGCAGTTCACACTGAGATATGCAAACTGATTTGGGGGTGTCATTAACTTTGTATTGACACTCCAAACAGTTCGCATAGGGCAGTGTGAACTGCCACCGGGAGACATACGATGCGGGAACCCGCAGCGGATTCGCAGGGTTCCCACATTGCTGCCGTGTGAACCAACACTTAGGCTCGGGTTCACACTGGTGCGATGCGAGAACCCTGTGAATCCACTGCTGGTTCCTGCATCGCACCTGACTCGGTTCACACTGCCTTATGCGAACCACTGAAAGTGTCAATACAAAGTTAATGACACCCCCAGATCGGTTCACATATTGCTGTGTAAACTGTCAATTTAGACATGAATCGGATCGCATGGGTGTGAACACCCATGCGATCCGATTCTGGTGTGGCCCAAAAAAGGGTCCTGCATGACCTTGGTCCAAATGCGATGCAAATTCAGCAATACTATCTGTATGGCAGAAATCGCATAGCACAGACTTCACATGTGATTTGCACTGCAGTGTGGTGCAAATCACATGTGAGGTTGCATAGCACACTGGTGTGAACTGAGCCTAAAGACTGCCCTATAACTGTAGTGGCCCCAGGGCTATGGCCAGCACTACCATATGGTGGCTTAAGCAGCCACCTCAGGGCACCAGGATAGGGGGGCAGTAAAATCCTAATCACCAGCCCCTATAGCAGCTCGAAGTGTGTGTACTATAGTAAAGCTGACTGTCGCCTTTCATCTGGAAGTGTTACAAGTGGCTGGGAAGCCGCCTATCACTTCCACCACTGACACAATGTGCAACCCCCTTCATCATGTTTACCGGGCACCACTGTCACACCTGCGGGCCCGGTGCTGTCATGATGGGTGGCACTGGGAAGGGCGGCCGTAGCTCAGCAGACCTTCATCCACTCAGCTACCCTCCTGTACACAGACTGGGAAGTGTCATGTATGACGTCAGGGGCAGGCTGGGCCGGGGGGGCAGAGTGCCCCCTAGGCCACTCTAATCTATGTTGAAAACAGCAGGCAGCTGCTGCCCGCTGCCTTTTTTTTTCCTTCTGTAGGAAGTTTGGCCGGTGGCCCAGCCGGCTACTGTTGCATTCCAGGAGTTGTAGTCCGTGCTCAAGCTCCCGAGCAGGGCAGAGGAAACTACAACTCTGGTGAGTCTGCATTGATGGGCACTGATGAGGCTGCATTGATGGGCACTGATGAGGCGGCACTGGTGAGGCTGCATTGAAAAACCAGGTGGGCATGGATGAGCTGATTCGGTGGTTCAATGGGCCACTTGACTGGACAGGCTGCCAGCCCTCCCCTGTATGACATCACTCCTTGGACCAGGGATAAGTTAACAAAAATCCTTGCACTGGCCCTGCACAGTTTGTTGTTGCCATTTAAAGGGGGACCCCCGCCTTCTCTCATTTTTTCGAGTGCACTCGAAAACAATTAGGAAACTGCTATTCCTTTAAACACGTTTAGATTACAGTTGTGTTGCTAAATATTGATTTACCTATTCTCGTATTGATTTTTTTGCTATTGATATAGATATATTTGTTTACCTTTATTACCTGAGGGTAGTTCTACTCTGCTTTGTGAACTGCATTTTTTATCATTTATGCAAGTTTCTAATTCTAGACAAATCGTGTCTACCACTAAACACGTGTGTAATTGTTTATTGCCTATATCCTACAGTAAGGTGAAAGGTACTATACGCTATGTGTGTCTGTAGTGATTCAATCAACCAGGTGTGTCAGAGGGGCTGAAGGTGTTCTTGGAGTTGAAGCGCAGAACAGGGTACCCAAAATTACCAAGCGGCTCCTTCTGGGGTAGTGCAACACACATTACCCCAGTTTTGATTGACAGGGGACCTTAACACTGCTGTGCTCAGGCAGCATTAAGAGCCCTGTCTCACTTAAGCGTGCCGAACATCTGATCTGCAGGACTTTATTTTAGAGATGACAGGACATCCTAATGACGCTGTATGCAGGCAACATTAAAAGCCCTGTTACACTCACTTCTCGCGTAACCTAAGACTCCTGATGTTCTGCCTACCAGCCAATGAGGAGTGATGTTGCGTCTGCGCATGTCACTTTTCCCATCCACAGCACGAGCATCTCAATCTGGGAAGGCCTGCTGCATAGTTCAAGGGCATCAGTGGGGCCTCATGTCGAAGTTTTGCCTAAGGCCTCACAAAGCCTAGAGCCGCCTCTGGCTGAGTGTGACCTTTGCAACCCTGGTAGTTCTGCAATTGTGTTATGTCCTATCACACATTTTCCGTCGGAAAATCCGACCGTGTGTACGGGGCATAATACTTTGTTGACTTGGCAAAATTTGTCCACTCCTCTTTGCAAAAACACTCCAAATCTGTCACATCGCGAGGGCATCTCCTGTGCACAGCCCTCTTCAGAACACCCCACAGATTTTCAATCGGATTCAGGTCTGGGCTTTGGCTGGGCCATTCCAAAACTTTAATCTTCTTATGGTGAAGCCATTCCTTTGTTGATTTGGATGTATCCTTTGGGTCGTTGTCATACTGAAAGATGAAGTTCCTCTTGATGTTCAGCTTTCTAGCAGAAGCCTGAAGGTTTTGTGCCAATATTGACTGGTATTTGGAACTGTTCATAATTCCCTCTACCTTGACTAGGGCCCCTGTTCCAGCTAAAGAAAAACAGCCGCAAAGCATGATGCTGCCACCACCATGCTTCACGGTGGGTATGGTGATCCTTGGGTGATGTGCAGTGTTGTTTTTGCACCAAATATATTTTTTGGAATTATGGCCAAAAAGTTCAACCTTGGTTTCATGAGACCATAACATATGTTCCCACATGCTTTTGGGAGACTTCAGATGTGTTTTTGCAAAATTTAGCCAGGCTTGGATGTTTTTCTTCTCAAGAAAAGGCTTCCGTCTTGCCACTCTACCCCATAGTGCAGACATATGAAGCATACAGGAGATTTTCACATGTACCACACAGCCAGTACTTGTCAGATATTCCTACAGCTCCTTTAATGTTGCTGTAGGCCTCATGGCAGCCTCCCTGACCAGTTTTCTTCTCGTCTTTTCATCAATTTTGGAGGGATGTCCAGTTCTTGGTAATGTAACTGTTGTGCCATATTTTCTCCCTCCACTTGATGATGACTGTCTTCACTGTGTTCCATGGTATACCTAATGCCTTGGAAATTCTTTTGTACCCTTCTCCTGACCGATACCTTTTAACAATGAGATCCCTCTGATGCTTTGGAAGCTCTCTGCGGACCATGGCTTCTGCTGTAGGATGCGACTAAGTAAATGTCAGGAAAGACCTACTAGAACAGCTGAACTTTATTTGGGGTTAAGCAGAGGCACTTTAAATGATGGCAGGTGTGTACTAACTCATATTTAACATGAGTTTGAATGTGATTGCTTAATTCTGAACACAGCTACAACCCCAATTATAAGAGGGTGTGCACACTTATGCAACCACATGCAATCACATTATTTTAGTTTTTATTTTTTTATTTTTACTTCCCCCCCCTAAAAGATTTCAGTTTCTTTTTCAATTGAGTTGTACACTTTATAGGTCACATTAAAGCTGGAAAAAGTTCAGAAATTATTTATATTTGTCTCATTTTTTTACATTACAGAAGCCTGACATTTTAACAGAGGTGTGTAGACTTTTTATATATATATATATATATATATATATATATATATATATATATATATACACATATATATATATTATATATATATACACATATATATATATATTGCTCTGAGTGTTTTAAATGTTTTAAATACAGACAATGCACAATTCAATGTGCTAAATTTATGTTCTCATAAGTATAAAGTATATTTCTTACTACATCATATTCTTTGTTGTATTTTTTAGGCTTTGTGTGTATGAGTTTCAGATTCACAAATCAAAGAAGCTAAAGACAGCACACTTTCAAGTACTTTCAGGGAATAATGGCTTACATTTGAGGTCACATCGGAGATTCGCTTAAGGTGCCGTGCAGATGCATTCACATTGCCTTGTACAGAAAAAAGCAAACCAATACAATGCAAGGCAAAGGCAGTTATAGATGCACAAGTATATTATTACATAAGAAGCAATTCAAACACTGTGTTCCAAATTCTTCAGAAATGCCTAATAAATGTATGTCAGATCAATATAAAATTGCCTTTGTATACCTAGCCTATTAAACTGGCAGAAGGCATGAAAACATCCCTGAGACCGAGATACTATTATATACCAAGATAATCCAGCACTTCTGGGGAACAAATGACTCACCCCCATTCTTCCTACATGAAACTGCAGGCGCTTGGCTGTTCAGGCACCCAGTAATGTTACATGGGGACAGGGAGAGGGACCAGAGCCCTGTGTAAGATACAGGTCACAACTGTATACCATATATTGCACCACTCAACTTTGAGCTTAAGTCAAGTTGCGCAGCTCATGTATGGCTATTAGAATGTCACTAAAACTATTTTAGCTCCCCAATTTTGCTTAGTAATATACTGTTCATGTGTTGGTAGGTGCTTAGTAGCTTATCTAGTAGCTTATCTGCCACTAGATGGCTCTGTTTCCAGTATAGTATGGTAAAGGGGAAGTTGAGTTAGGTGTTAGATCTCCTTTTAGAGCAATCCCTCCTTAAAGCGGAGTTCCACCAAAAAGTGCAACTTCCACCTATCTGATTCCGCCCCCACTCCAGTTCCACATTTGGCACCTTTCGGGGGGAGGGGGGAGCCGGTATCTGTTTTTTACAGGTACCCTATCCCTACTTCCTGGGAGACCGGGGCCCCGGGGAAGTACGCCAGCCGCTCGGCAACCCCTCCTCCACTCTCCTCCCTCCCCTTCTGCCAATGAGGGAGTGTAGAGTGCTTTGGGTATGCGCAGTAGGAACCCAGCCATGAAGCCAAAAGGCTACACTGCCAGGTTCCCTTAACAGCAATGGCGGCAGCAGCACCTGAACAGCCGATGTAAACATCGGCTGCAGTGCCGACATCACTGGACTCCAGGACAGCTAAGTGTCCTAATGTTAAAAGTCAGCAGCTACAGTATGTGTAGCTGCTGACTTTTAATTTTTAAAAGGGGAGGGCGGAACTCCTCTTTAAGTGCTGTAATGGGTTGGGTTAGTGCCCACATAAATGCCAGTGTGGGAGGGCCCTAGGGAGACAGGACACGGGAGACAGATACCACAGAGTTGATAAGATGTAGTCTCCTGCAGTATTGCTCTAAAGGGCCCTTTGCAGGGCTGAAGTCCCAGGCAAGGTGGTACCGACCACGGAAGGCCAGGAAAGAGTCCCCTTCTGTGATTGATGCTGGAAGTCTAGGAAAGAGTGCACCACCTGGGAGCGTGCCTGGCTGGGCAGAGCCATGAAAGGGACAATGATAGAAATACTGGTATACTAAAAACGGCACCTTGTTCCCCTCTGACCCTCAGCTGCAGATCCTGGACAAGGTGATGGAAGCTTAATGCTGTGCATGTAGTATACATGGAAAAGTGGTCTCAACCCTGTGGTGCTCTCAAGGAGAGAAATTGAGGTGTAGAAGGAAGATGACTTAAAAGATAAAGTATGTGCAGAAATGACAGCAAAAGAATGCCTACTTCTATGTGTGGCATTCTGCGCCAAAGGATTCTGATAATATCACAAATGTGATGTCAGATTTCATGGAAATTTTGGTGAAGTTACAGTAAAGTGCAAAAAAATAATTTTATGTGTGGACATTCCTTTATTATCAAATATTAAGGCCTCAGGCCTGGAATGTTGTGAGTGGGCCCAAGGCCAGTAGTATGACACAATATGTATAATACAACCATGGGTGGGCAGTTGTCCTATCCAAGATACTTGCCTGATCATTCCCCCTCTTACACCACATCCTAAGTCATAATACATCATATTTTTTTTAATCTTTGAAAGTGGACATTTTTAGGTGCCCAAGGACTACACAACATAATTTAAAAATTACACAAATTTATTGAAACAGGTTAAAACAATTATACATATCAAAATGTATTTAAAATCAACCCCTGTCTATGTGTTTTACAGGGTTATACACAGTGCCTTGGAAAAGTATTCTTACCCTTTGAAATTTTCCACATTTTGTCATGTTACAACCAAAACCGTAAATGTATTTTATTGGGCTTTAATGTCATAGACCCGGAGTCAGCAACCCGTCAATTGCGGGCTACCTGTCGACCATGGCCCCTGCATTCTGAGAATATTGCATGCCTGATCCCTGCATTCTGAGCACAACGCACTCCTTATCCCTGCATTCTAAGCGTAACACATCCCTGATCCCTGCATTCTGAGCATAACGCCCTCCTGATCCCTGCATTCTGAGCATAACGCCCTCCTGATTCCTGCATTCTCAACGCAACGCACTCCTGACCCCTGTATTCTGAACGCAACGCACTCCTGATCCCTGTATTCTGAACGCAACGCACTCCTGATCCCTGCATTCTGAACGCAACACACTCCTGATCCCTGCTGGCCTATGGCCAGTAATATGACACAATATGTGTAATACAATCATGGGTGGGCAGTTGTCCTACCCAAGAAGAAGCAGGACAGGGACTTGCACAGTTTGGTGCTTGCCTGATCATTGCCCCTCTAACACATGGACACCACATCCTATGATATAATACATTATACTTTTTTTAATCTTTAAAAGTGGACATTTTTTCATGCCCAAGGACTACACAACATGATTTAAAAATTACACAAAATGTATTGATACAACAGGTTAAAACAATTATACAGATCAAAATGTATTTAAAATCAACCCCTGTCTACGTGTTTTACAGGGGTATATACAGTGGCTTGAAAAAGTATTCTTACCCCATGAAATTTTCCACATTTTGTCATGTTACAACCAAAACTGTAAATGTATTTTATCGGGATTTTATGTGATAGACCCGGGGTCGGCAACCCGTCGATCGCGGGCTACCTGACGACCGTGGGTAGGTGACAGGTAGACCCGGAAGGGATCTGCACCGCTGACCCCCACCTTCTCTCTCTGCCCTCAGCTCCCTTGCGGCGGCTTCGGTCCTCCTCTCTCCCCCCTCCGCCTCTGCCTCCGCCGCTGTCATGAGTTAACAGCGGGGAGCGATAGCCAGCAAAGCTCAGGACGGAGGGCGGGGGGGGGGGGAGGAGGGGCTGGCCAAGTTAACTTTTTAAGTTATAGCATGATTGGGGCTTTTTTTCTCCTGTACATTGGACGGCATCACCATAATTTTAATACAACTAGTTGACATAATTGTATTTTATTATCCTCGTCCATTCATTTTTCCTTTTTCTAGTAGTCTCACGTATTTTGTAAACCAGAGCTCATGTTTTAACTTTAATATGGTGTTGTTCATTTGTCCTTTGTCTAATTAAAAATAAAAATAATTTATTTTTATAAAATACTGTCTGCGACTCTCAAATTGCTGCCTGAAAACCCCACGGGGAACTTCCTGTTTGTTTAAGATAACTTTTTTTTGGGGGGGGGGGCGCAAACAAACTGAAAAATACTGAAAAAAATACCCCATCAATTGCAGCCTCACTATGCCCATCAAATGCAGCCGATGTGCCCATCAAATACAGCCACTGTGCCATCAATTGTAGCCATTGTGCCCATCAAATGCAGCCACTGTGTCATCAATTGCAGCCATTGTGCCCATCAAATGCAGCCACTGTGCCCATCATATGCAGCCATTGTGCCTATCATATGCAGCCACTTGTGCCCTTCATATGCAGCCACTTGTGTCCCATCAAATGCAGCCACCATGCCCATCATTTGCAGCCACTTGTGCCCATCATATGCAGCCACTTGTGCCCTATCAAATGCAGCCACTGTGCCCATCATATGCAGCCACTTATGCCCAAATGCCGCCACTTGTGCCCAAATGCCGCCACTTGTGCCTATCAAATGTCGCCGCTTGTGCCCATCATATGCAGTCGATTGTGCCCATCATATGCCGTCACTTGTGCCCATCAAATGCCGTCGCTTGTGCCCATCAAATGCCGCCACTGTGACCCACGCCCGGCCGCTGTCTGCCCGGCACTCACCCCATCTTAGTGGCAGGTTAGGCAGCGGGTGACGGCGACAAGCTGTGGGATGGCTCTTGTGTCCCTCATTCTCCCCTTCCTTTCTTCTTCGGTTCTGCTAGGCGTCCAAACGAAGCTCCCGTGCCTTCAGCCAATCAGGTAACGGGTATTAGACCTGCGCTACCTAAAGGGCAGAGAGGCGGTTCAGTGTTAGAAAAGCAAATATTAATTTGCTTTTCTAACACATCTGGGTGGATTGCAAGCGCAATGCTCTGCGCTCCAAGTCCACCTTTTTTGAAACCTATTAGAGACTATGGCTCTAAGCAGGTGCTTAAACAAACACCCCTGCCGCTGTAATTCAGGCACCTGGCGTCCGAAAAGAGGCTGGACACCTGAATAGGGGCTAGCAGCAGCGGCCATGGATAGATTCCTGCTATGCATGAATCTATCCATTAGTCATAGAGGAGGTGGCTGGAGAGAGAGGGCGGCGCCAGTGCGCCCTTAATGGACTGGCCGCCCCTAGTCCTAAGCAACCAATCACCAGCTTGTTAATATGAAAAGTCACTCTGCCAGCTCCTGCTCCTGCCCCCTATCCAGAACTTTGCTGCCTCTCGGTCCCCTGTGTGCACAGGTAGGATGGAGTGGGAAAGCACTCCAGATCCCTGCATTCAGAAAGTAATTCACACCTTATCCCTGCATTCTGAGCACAACGCACTCCAGATCCCTGCATTCTGAGTGTAATACACTCCTGATCACTGCATTCTAAGCGTAATGCACTCCTGATCCCTGCATTCTGAGCATAACACATTCCTGATCCCTGCATTCTGAGCGTAACGCACCCCTGATCCCTGCATTCTGAGCATAACGCACCCCTGATCCCTGCATTCTGAGCACAATGCACTCCTGATCCATGCATTCTGAGAATATTGCACACCTGATCCCTTCATTCTGAGCACAACGCACTCCTTATCCCTGCATTCTGGGCCCAACGCACTCCTGATCTCTGCTCTCTGAGCGTAACACATCCCTGATCCCTGCATTCTGAGCGTAACGCCCTCCTGATTCCTGCATTCTGAGCGTAATTCACTCCTGATCCCTGCATACTGAGTGTAATCCACTCCCGATCCCTGCATTCGGAGCACAACGCACTCCTGATCCCTGCATTCTGAGAATAACGCACTCCTGATCCCAGCATTCTGAGCGTAACGCATCCCAGATCCCTGCATTCTGAACGCAACACACTCCTGATCCCTGTATTCTGAGCGCAACGCACTCCTGATCCCTGTATTCTGAGCGCAACGCACTCCTGATCCCTGCATTCTGAGTGCCACGCACTCCTGATCCCTGCATTATGAGAATAACGTACTCCTGATCCCTGCATTCTGAGCACAACGCACTCCTGATCCCTGCATTCTGAATGCAACGCACTCCTGATCCCTGCATTCTGAGTGCAACGCACTCCTGATCCCTGCATTCTGAGCGCAACACACTCCTGATCAATGCATTCCGAGCGTAACACATCCCTGATCACTGCATTCTGAGCGTAACGTCCTCCTGATCCCTGCATTCGGAGCACAATGCACTCCTGATCCCTGCATTCTGAGCATAATGCACTCCTGATCGCTGCATTCTGAGCACAACGCACCTCTGACCCCTGTTTTCTGAGAATAACGCACTCCTGATCCCTGCATTCTGAGCATAACGTATCCCTGATCCATGCATTCTGAGCGCAACACACTCCAGGTCCCTGCATTCTGAATGCAACAAACTCCTGATCCCTGCATTCTCAACGCAACGCACTCTTGATTCCTGTATTCTGAGCGCAACGCACTCCTGATCCCTGCATTCTGAGCGCCACGCACTCCTGATCCCTGCATTATGAGAATAACTCACTCCTGATACCTGCATTCTGAATGCAACGCACTCCTGATCCCTGCATTCTGAGCACAACGCACTCCCAAACCCTGCATTCTGAGCGTAACGCACTCCCAAACCCTGCATTCTGAGCGTAACGCACTCCCAAACCCTGCATACGGAGCGTAACGCACTCCTGATCCCTGCATTCTCAACGCAACGCACTCTTGATTCCTGTATTCTGAGCGCAACGCACTCCTGATCCCTGCATTCTGAGCGCCACGCACTCCTGATCCCTGCATTATGAGAATAACTCACTCCTGATCCCTGCATTCTGAATGCAACGCACTCCTGATCCCTGCATTCTGAGCAAAACGCACTCCCAAACCCTGCATTCTGAGCGTAACGCACTCCCAAACCCTGCATACTGAGCGTAATGCACTCCTGATTCCTGCATTCTAAGCAGAAGGCACTCCTGATCCCTGCATTCCGAGCGTAATGCACTCCTGAACCCTGCATTCTGAGTGTAAGGGAGGACAGATCATATTGGCCCCATAAAGAATGATGAAGGGAATCTGGTTACAAAGGATGGTGAGATGGGTAAGGTTTTGAATGTATTCTTCTCCTCCGTCTTCACGAGGGAAACGAGGGGTTTCAGTAATCAAAACTGCAAGGTTTATCCTCATGACACGACACAGGAGGCACTCTCATGGATAACAGAGGATAAAATTAGAAACAGACTTGAAAAACATGACATAAATAAGTCACTGGGACCAGATGGCTTGCACCCGAGGATCCTTAAGGAACAAGTAATTGCCAGACCGTTGTTTCTAATTTTTATGAACAGTCTACTGACTGGTATGGTACCAGCTGATTGGAGAAAAGCCAATGTAGCACCAATATTTAAAAAAGAACCAAGATATATCCCTGGGAACAACAGGCCAGTTAGTCTAACATCAATAGTATGCAAGCTCTTGGAGGGGATGAGTTCTGTCGGCATGGACCAAAGGGTGAGTACATGGATTGAAAACTGGCTACAAGGGTGAGTTCAGAGGGTAGTGATAAAGGGGGAGTACTCGGAATGGTCCAATGTGGAAAGCGGGGTCCCCCAGGGTTCTGTCCTGGGACCAATCCTATTTAATTTATTCATAAATGACCTGGAGGATGGGATAAACAGCTCAATCTCAGTATTTGCAGACGATACAAAGCTAAGCAGGGCAATATCTTCTCCGAAGGATGTGTAAACCTTGCAAGAAGATCTGAACAAATTAATGGGTGGGCAACTACATGGCACATGAGGTTTAATGTGGAAAAATGTAAAATAATGCATTTAGGTGGCAAAAATATGAATGCAATCTTCACTAGGGGAGAATCTCTGGGGAATATAGGATGGAAAGGGACCTGGGGGTCCTAGTAGATGACAGGCTCAGCAATGGCATGCAATGCCAAGCTGCTGCAAGCAAAGTCAATAGAATGTTGGCATGCATTAAAAAGGGAATTAACTCCAGAGATAAAATAATAATTCTCCACTCTACAAGACTCTGGTCCGGCCGCATCTGGAGTATGCTGTCCAGTTCTGGGCTCCAGTCCTCAGGAAGGATGTGCTGTAAATTGAGAGAGTATAGAGAAGGGCAGCAAAGCTAATAAAGGGTCTGGAGAATCTTAGTTATGAGGAAAGATTACGAGCACTGAACCTATTCATTGTACAAATACCGTACTGGTGACCCCACAATAGGGATAAAACTTTTCAGCAAAAGGGCATTTAAAAATTCACTATAATTAGAAGAAAAGCGATTTAACCAGAAATTGCGTAGAGGGTTCTTTACGGTAAGAGCGATAAGAATGTGGAATTCTCTTCCACAAGCAGTGGTTTCAGCAGGGAGCATAGATAATTTCAAAATACTATTAGATAGACACCTAAACGACCATAACATTTAGGGATATACAATGTAATATTGACATAAAAGCGCACACACGGGTTGATGTGTGTTTTTTCAACCTTACCAACTATGTAACGCACTCCTGCACTCTCTTTTTTTTTGTGTTCACGGCGTTTGCGATCTACATTTGGGGTAAAAATGTATCATCACTCGTGGTAGATCACAAAGGCAGGGTGTTTTGAACACGGTGCAGGAAACACACATGAAACATACCTTTCTGGCATTGCGTTCTGGTGTGAACCGACCCTAACAACAGGGCACCGTGCCCGGTGATCTTTGACTTAATCAGTGTTGTAGATCTCCATCTCTCTAAAGTTGCCTACCCCTGTGATAGACCAACACAAAGTGGCACATAATTGTGAAGTGGAAGGAAATGGATAAATGGTTTTCAATTTTTTTTTACAAATAAATATGTGAATAGTGTGGCGTGTATTTGTATTCAGCCCCCCTGAGTCAATACTTTGTAGAACTGCCTTTCACTGCAATTACAGCTGTAAGTCTTTTTGGGGATGTCTCTACCAGCTTTACACATCTAGAGAGTGACATTTTTGCCCATTCTTCTTTGCAGAATAGCTCAAGTTCTGTCAGATTGGATGGAGAGCGTCTGTGAACAGCAATTTTCAAGTCTTTCCACAGATTCCCAATTGGATTTAAGTCTGGACTTTGACTGGGCCATTCTAACACATGAATATGCTTTGATCTAAATCATTCCATTGTAGCTCTGGCTGTATGTTTAGGGTCGTTGTCCTGCTGGAAGGTGAACCTCCGCCCCAGTCTCAAATCTTTTGCAGACTAACAGGTTTCCTTCTAGGATTGCCCTGTATTTGGCTCCATCCACCTTCCCATCAACTCTGACCAGCTTCCCTGTCCCTGCTGAAGAAAAGCGTCCCCACATCATGATGCTGCCACCACCATGTTTCACGGTGGGGATGGTGTATTCACGGTGATGAGCTGTGTTAGTTTTCTGTCACACATAGCGTTTTGCTTTTAGGCCTAAATTTTGGTCTCATCTGACCAGAGCATCTTCTTCCACATGTTTGCTGTGTCCCCCACATGGCTTCTCGAAAACTGCAAATGGAACGTCTTATGGCTTTCTTTCAACAATGGCTTTCTTCTTGCCACTCTTCCATAAAGACCAGATTTGTTGAGTGAACGACTAATAGTTGACCTGTGAACAGATTCTTCCATCTGAGCTGTGGATCTCTGCAGCTCCTCCAGTTACCATGGGCCTCTTTGCTGCTTCTCTGATTAATGCTCTCCTTGCCCGGCCTGTCAGTTTAGGTGGACGGCCATGTCTTGGTAGGTTTGCAGTTGTGCCATACTCTTTCCATTTTCGGATGATGGATTGAGCAGTGCTCTGTGAGATGTTCAAAGCTTGGAATATTTTTTTTATAACCTAACCCTGCTTTAAACTTCTCCACAACTTTATCCCTGACCAGTGTGTTCCTTGGCATTCATGATGCTGTTTGTTCACTAAGGTTCTCTAACAAACCGCTGAGGGATTCACAGAACAGCTGTATTTATACTGAGATTAAATTACACACAGTTGAACTCTATTTACTAATTTGGTGACTTCTGAAGGCAATTGGTTCCACTAGATTTTAGTTAGGGGTATCACAGTAAAGGGGGCTGAATACAAGTGCACGCCACATATTTATTTGTAAAAAATGTTAAAAGACATTTTTACAATTATGTGCCACTTTGTGTTGGTCTATCACATAAAATCCCAATAAAATACATTTACGTTTTTGGTTGTAACCTGACAAAAAGTGGAAAATTTCAACGGGTATAAATAGTTTTTCAAGGCACTGTAACTATCTCCTGTCATAAAAGAACCCTTGCTATCCATAATCAAAAATTTACCAAAAACAATTCTAATTACAATTGGTCAAAAACAGAAAGGTAAAGTCAATATTTTGCATTTTTTGCACTTTGTCTGCAGCCTTACCTCAATCTCAAGAAGAGAGTAAAAGCCACCAGCAGTGCACACAAGGAGATGGAGTGTCCCAGAAAGTTAATAACGATGGCGATGTGGTAGTGTACCTTGCTCTTTTTCTGCCAAGAAAAAAGATTGCCAATTAGATATTTTATCATCTGTGGACCTGACATCATATATATATATATATATATATATATATATATATATATATATATATATACATATACACACACACACACACACACACACACATATATATATATATATATATATATATATATATATATATATATATATATATATATATATATATATATATATATTTATTTATATTTATTTATTTATTTATATTAAGTGTATGCTAAGTATATAACCTTCCACAGTACTTGCCCTGGCAATGGCTTTTCTCCATAGATGGATGGAACCATCTCTGTTCAAACATTATACTGGTTCAGCATCTACTTCACGGACTTAGATGCTGGCCCAGAGATGAGGCAATCATATATATTCTGATGCTTTTGCAGTTCTTCCCTTTGTTCGCAAATGCATGACCCAGATCAGCCCCTGATGTAGCCTCTTACCTTGTGCAGTTACAACGTTGTGATCTGAACACTGGGGAAGAAGAGAGTGAAAAAATGCTTCCTTCTGCCTGATAGCGTCATCTCAGCCTAAAGTCAATGAACTGAAGCACAGGGACCAAACTTGTAAAATTTCTGATATATCCACCTTTAACAATTTTGGTGGCAAGGTGGTTAGCACTTCTGCCTAGCAGCACTAGGGTCGCTGGTTCGAATCCCAACCACAGCCCTACCTGCATAGAGTTCTCCCTGTGCTTGCATGGGTTTCCTCTGGGTAATCCAATTTCCTCCAACACGCCAAAGTCATGTTTGTAAGTTAACCGCTTGCTGACCGCCACATATACGTTGGCAGAATGGCACAGGCAGGCAAATGGGCGTACAGGTACGTCCCTTTAAATTTGCCTCCTTTCGGGCGCACGCACCCACCCGCTGTGTGCCTGCGTGTCCCGGGAACTCAATGTTCACTGGCAGCCCGCGATTGCGGTGTGGATAGGTAGAACAGGGAGATGTCTATATAAACAAGGCATTTCCCCGTTCTGCCTTGTATCATAACAGAGATCTACTGCTCCCTGTCATCGGGAGCAATAATCACTGTCATGTCCTAAGTAGCCCACCCCTCCCACAGTTAGAATCACTCCCTAGGACACACTTAACCCCTTGATCACCCCCTAGTGTTTAACTTCTTCCCTGCCAGTGTCATTTACACAGTAATCAGTGCATTTTTATAGCACTGATCGCTGTATACATGACAATGGTCCCAAAATAGTGTCAAAAGTGTCTGATGTGCCCGCCATAATGTCCCAGTCAAGATAAAAATCGCAGATCGCCGCCATTACTAATAAACAATAAAAAATAAAAAATAATAAAAATGCCACAAAACTATCCCCTATTTTGTAGACGCTATAACTTTTGCGCAAAGTAATCAATATACGCTTATTGCGTTTTTTTTACCAAAAATATGTAGAAGAATACATATCAGCCTAAACTGAGTTAAAAATGTGTTTTTTATATATTTTTGGGGGATATTTATTACAGCAAAAAGTAAAAAATATTGCTTTTTTTCAGCTCTTTTTTTTGTTTATAGCGCAAAAAATAAACACTGCAGAGGTGATCAAATACCACCAAAAGAAAGCTCTATTTGTGGGGAAAAAAAAGGACATCAATTTTGTTTGGGTACGACGTCGTACGACTGCAAAATTGTCAGTTAAAGCGACGCAATGACGAATCGCAAAAAGTACTCTGGTCAGGAAGGGGGTGAAATCTTCCGGGGCTGAAGTCACATTCCCTGACATATAAATGCTTGGATAATACTGTGCCGATGTTTTCACGCTTGCTAAAAGCAATGTTCTAAATGCGAGTTATGTACATTTACTTTCATTTGCAGCATTGCAGATTAGTCTTGAATTGGTAACACCAGATATACAGAACTTGGCTGCGGATCCTCTGCTTTATGCAGCGGATCTTTAAAAATGTTCCATCCTGAGCTGGAACGATATAGGAGAACCAATTAGTTTACCGAATGTAAAATAGATTTTTAATTTAAAAGAGGTGAGAGCAGTAGGATTTATGTAAAATAAGAATGATTAGTTACGGAATACTAATCTCTTGTCTGTACAGAAGGGTGCAAACCATCAAGACTCCTATAATCCTGATTAAAGATTTTTGTTAAGGAAGTGACCCTTTTAAATGGCTTTAGGTCAATCTGTTTGCTCAAAAGTTGACATACCCTGTTTCCCCGAAAATAAGACCTAGCATGATTGTCGGTGGTGGCTGCAATATAAGCCCTACCCCCCAAATTAGCCCTACCCTGTTTCCCCGAAAATAAGCCCTACCCTGAAAAAAAGGCCTACAAGGACTTTAACTAGGGCTTATTTGGGGGGTAGAACTTATATTGCAGCCATCACAGACAATCACGCTAGGTCTTATTTTCGGGGAAACAGGGTATTTAAACGGACATTTTTTCAGGATTGCATATTGTTTTAGAGTGGGTAAGTTTGTAGAGCTCTAACTTAAAGTTTATGTCTGGGCAAAAGAAAAAAACATTAAAAATAATAAAAAATAATGAAAAAGAAAAAAAAAAAAGAAAATAAGGTTATACAGTGGGGACGGAAAGTATTCAGACCCCCTTAAATTTTTCACTCTTTGTTATATTGCAGCCATTTGCTAAAATCATTTAAGTTCATTTTTTTCCTCATTAATGTACACACAGCACCCCATATTGAGAGAAAAACACAGAATTGTTGACATTTTTGCAGATTTATTAAAAAAGAAAAACTGAAATATCACTTGGTCCTAAGTATTCAGACCCTTTGCTCTCCATTTCTTCTGACCATCCTTGAGATGGTTCTACACCTTCATTTGAGTCCAGCTGTGTTTGATTATACTGATTGGACCTGATTAGGAAAGCCACACACCTGTCTATATAAGACCTTACAACTCACAGTGCATGTCATGGTAAATGAGAATCATGAGGTCAAAGGAACTGCCTGAAGAGCTCAGAGACAGAATTGTGGCAAGGCACAGATCTGGCCAAGGTTAGAAAAAATTTCTGCTGCACTTAAGGCTCCTAAGAGCACAGTGGCCTCCATAATCCTTAAATGGAAGATGTTTGGAACGACCAGAAACCTTCCTAGAGCTGGCCATCCGGCCAAACTGAGCTATCGGGGGAGAAGAGCCTTGGTGGGAGAGGTAAAGAAGAACCCAAAGATCACTGTGGCTGAGCTCCAGAGATGCAGTCGGGAGATAGGAGAAAGTTGTAGAAAGTCAACCATCACTGCAACCCTCCACCAGTCGGGGCTTTATGGCAGATTGGCCCGACGGAAGCCTCTCCTCAGTGCAAGACACATGAAAGCCCACATGGAGTTTGCTAAAAAACACCCGAAGGACTCCAAGATGGTGAGAAATAAGATTCTCTGGTCTGATGAGACCAAGATAGACATTTTTGGCCTTAATTCTAAGCGGTATGTGTGGAAAAAACCAGGCACTGCTCATCACCTGTCCAATACAGTCCCAACAGTGAAGCATGGTGGTGGCAGCATCATGCTGGGGGGTGTTTTTCAGCTGCAGTGACAGGACGACTGGTTGCAATCGAGGGAAAGATGAATGCGGCCAAGTTCAGGGATATCCCGGACGAAAACCTTCTCCAGAGTGCTCAGGACCTCAGACTGGGCCGAAGGTTTACCTTCCAACAAGACAATGACCCTAAGCACACAGCTAAAATAACAAAGGAGTGGCTTCACAACAACTCTGTGACTGTTCTTGAATGGCCCAGCCAGAGCCCTGACTTAAACCCAATTCAGCATCTCTGGAGAGACCTAAAAATGGCCGTCCACCAACGTTTACCATCCAACCTGACAGAACTGGAGAGGATCTGCAAGGAGGAATTGCAGAGGATCCCCAAATCCAGGTGTGAAAAACTTGTTGCATCTTTCCCAAAAAGACTCATGGCTGTATTAGATCAAAAGGGGCTTCTACTAAATACTGAGCAAAGGGTCTGAATACTTAGGACCATGTGATATTTCAGTTTTTCTTTTTTAAGAAATCTGCAAAAATGACAACAATTCTGTGTTTTTCTGTCAATATGGGGTGCTGTGTGTACATTAATGAGGGAAAAAATGAACTTAAATGATTTTAGCAAATGGCTGCAATATAACAAAGAGTGAAAAATTTAAGGGGGTCTGAATACTTTCCGTCCCCACTGTACATCTAAAATACGTGCACATTTCCCCTTGTTTTGTTTTTGCTTGTACAAAAAAAAATGCCTAACATTACTAGAAATGAAATGAGCTCCTAACTCCCTGCATGACTTCCCCCCTGCTGGACTACAGAAAGGAAAGTGCACTGGGACTACAGTACACCCTCATCATCATAACCTCGTGGGAAGGTGTTCTGTAGTCACACAAAGGAGAATTCAGGCCGGACTGACAATACTGCTTGGGTTTTTCAGTGCAGCACTACAGGAACGTCAAAGCTCTCTCAGATTTATGGCAGATCAACAAGCATTTTTCTGTACTTGCAACATTTCCAAAGAAACAAAACATGAAAAAAAAGTACAAATAGTAAAGAGATTACTGCATATTTGTTTTTTTGCCCCGGCATACATTTTCATCTTTATATGACCCTGTCTAAAAAAAGCAGGCAAGGGAGGAAAATAACTTTTCCGACTCTTCAGCTGTGTGTAATTTAAAGTGGTACTAAAGGCTCAAGATTTTTTACGCATGAAGGTAAAAATTCTTCTGTGTGCAGCAGCCCCCCCCCCCCCAGCCCCTCCCAATACTTACGTGAGCCCCATCTTGATCCAGCGATGTGCACGGGAGCCTGGGCTCACCGGGGACTCTCACTCTGCATTGACTAAAGCCTCATACACACGATCGGATTTTCCGACTGGAATTTTGTGATGAAGTTGTGTGATCTTTTGGCAAAAAATCCGACCATTTGTACGCTCCTTTGGACAATTGTTATCTGATTTTCCACGGACAAATGTTGGATGGCAGGCTTTAAAAATTTTCGCGGACAAATGGCTGTTGTCGGATTTTCCGAGCGTGTGTACACAAGTCTGTCGGACAAAAGTCCAAAGTACAAACACACATGCTGGGAAGCAAGGACGAGCCAGAAGCGGTCGGGCTTGTAAACTAGCGTTCGTAATGGAGAATTAACATTCGTGACGTGGAAAATTATGAAATCTCGAAATGCAGCGCACAATTCTCTTCTTCTATAATGGGATAATAATGAAGCTGCTTTGCTGGTGATACTGATGGCGTTATTGCAAACAAATTTCTGAAAGGATTTTATTTTCTAGTGATATCAAGAATAATATTATTATGCTTATTTTTTTTTTTTTGGTGCAAGTTACCAAACACCATTATCCCGTAGTTTTTAAGATCAAAGATACAACTATCTTGGTGTCCCTTGTTAATTTTACATTGTATTTTTTAAAATGTAACTGCCTACTCCCAAACTGTCATTTGAAGTAAAACACATAGCCAAGTATTATTCTACACAATTTTTGTTATGTGCATTAAAAAAGGAAAACAAATAAAATTAGACATGCTATCTGCCAATAGAACTTAACCAAAAAGTGCATTCTATGCATCCAAAAATATAGAAAATATACCAAATCAAATCATTATTATTCAACCAAAAAATAAAATAAAAGTCTCATGCATGTGTCCTGCTTCTATATATAGGGGGGTCAACAATGCCAAGAGTTGGTGAAAGCAGGGGTCCGTCATCCGGAGATAATTCCGAAAATCATCTGGATTATTCTCCTGGAGCTCCCGCAGCAAAGGCATATGACATAATTGGTCACGATTAATAAAGCAACCAATTTTTGGTCCAAGAAATCCTCCTCCTCCTGTTCCTGGACTGGACTTGGGTCAAAGCAATAACTCCAAGGCCAATAATAAATAACACGTTATCTCCTTCGATTCCACAACATGTCTGGTTGACGAACGGCCGTTCAGAAACGAACTGAAAAGCGCAAAATGAAAAGCGTGAATCAACACATTAACCAAACTTCTACTAACATGAAATTAGCAGAAGGAGCCCAAAGGATGATGCTAAAGAACTGAAAAACCACGTAGTACGTCACCACATTCGTGTTTTTTGGCCGACAATTCCTTGTCGTTTGTATGCAAGACAAGCTCCTGGCCAACGCCCTTCGGACAAAAGTCTGCGGTTTTGTTGGTGGAAAATCCGGTCGTATGTACGAGCCTTAAGACAGCAACAGAAATAATCAGCTCCCACTGCTGTCAATCAAAGCCAATGAGCCAATCAGGAGAGAGAGGGGGCGGGGTGAGCTGTTGCCATGTGTGTGTGAATGGACACGCAGAGCTGTGGCTCGGGAGCTAGTCTGCCTGGGTGCCCCCAGAGCAAGCTGCTTGCTCTGGGGGCACTTGGCAGGAGGGAGGGATCTTCAGCGAGGGACCCAAGAAGAGAAGGATCTCTGTGCAAATCCACTACCCAGAGCAGGTAAGTATGCCATGTTTGTTTTTTTTATTTTATTTTTTTAACAAGACTTTAATATCACTTTAAGCTTCAGATAATTAGTAATAGGTTTGTTTCCAGCAGTGTAGTAAAGAAAAGGCCTTGTATATGTTAAAAATCTGGAGCACCATCTATCAGCAGGTGAATGGGCAAACCTAAAAATAAAGATTAATGTAATATTTCTTATTTTACGTTACTACAAATCTAAAAACATTTTTAAATATTGGAACATAGTAAGGAAAAAAAAAGGTAATGTTTTGGAGTTCTTTCATGCTAGATTATTGCAGAGATCGGGAGGAAATACACAAAGCTCACCAAGTAAGATTACACACAGGTCTTGTATTTAGACAATATTTGTTTAGCCCAGATTTTACCTTTAAAATAAAAAATAGCCTTTTTTTCTGACCTGTGTCTCTGTTCATAAGGTGGCATGACCTATAAGTGACATGTTATGGCTTCCTTCCTATTTACGCTCCAATGAAGGTGAATTCATGGTTAAAATAAATCTTCGGCGATGTCTATGACACACATAACTCATATCCCAAGGCAAACCATCAGAAAAGTAAATCAGCCATGAATACCCGTTTTAGCACGGGACAGCAAACAGCCGCTACAATTGTACCTATTAAGGCTACAGGGTCCAATTTATATTAGACAATGATATCAATTTCAGCATTATCAAGGCAGTCTAAACCTGAGAGTTAAGCCTCATACACACGCTTTGATTTTCAGACGACAGAGCGTCCAATTTTTGTGGCATGCTAGTCTCATGTCGAAAGTGAAGAGGTTACTAACAATACGAGAATTTTTCGTTTGACACAATACAACGTCAGAAGTGACGCAACGCGTTGAATAGTTTTGTATGTATTCTTTCGGTTCTGAGCATGCATAGTCTTGCTCTTACGATTTTTTTCGTCTAAAAACCGTACTGATGAAACGAAAATCGGACGTTGAGTTCACATCCGACAAAAATTTTTTAGTCTGCACATCCAGCTTTTGTCTGACGAAAGTGAAATTGGCTGTCGAAAACACCGTACTAATGGTAAGATTTGCAGACGATCGGTCATCGTGACACAATTGACATCTGAAAATCAAAGCGTGTGTACGTGCCTTTAGACACACTGGAGTCTGCCAGTTAAGAAAATTTACTTTTTTTTTTGTGTATCATACTTTAGTAGGACTGTTAAAGTGCAACAAACTTTGCCGTTTTAACCACTTGCCAACCAGCCGCCATCATTATACTGCAGCAGGTCGGCACGTTCCCATGAGCCGTAGTAGCTGTACATCAGCTCATTTAAGCAGGAAAGCAGGCACGCGCCCGCTGCACTGCGGGGGGGCCGATGCTCGTGGCCGACGGTCGCGATGACCGCCGGCCACGAGCGATCAAGCGGGCACGAGAGGCAGAACAGGGACGTGTGTTTGTAAACACACAAATCCCTGCTCTGTTCTGTGAGGAGAGACAGATTGTGAGTTCCTAATAGTTAGGAACCACGATCTGTCATCCCCTCTAGTCCGTCACCTCCCCCTGCAGTTAGAACACACAGTCAGGGAACACAGTTAACCCCTTGATCGCCCCCTAGTGTTAACCCCTTCCCTGCCAGTGACATTTATACAGTAATCATTGCATTTTTATAGCACTGATCGCTGCATAATTGTCAATCGTCCCAAAAATGTGTCAAAAATGTCTGATGTGTCCGCCATAATGTCGCAGTCATGATAAAAATCACAGATCGCCGCCATTACTAGTAAAAAAATAAAATAATAAAAATGCCATAAATCTATCCCCTATTTTTTAGACGCTATAACTTTTGCGCAAACCAATCAATATACACTTATTGCGATTTTTATTACCAAAAATATGTAGAAGAATATATATCGGCCTAAACTGAGAAAAAAATGTGCTTTTTTTAAAAAAAAATTGGGGATATCTATTATAGCAAAAAGTACAAAATATTGTGTTTTTTTTTCAAAATTTTCGCTCTTTTTTTGTTTATATCGCAAACAATAAAAACTGCAGAGGTGATCAAATATCACCAAAAGAAAGCTCTATATGTGGGAAAAAAGGACGTCAATTTTGTTTGTGTACAGCGTCGCACGACCGCGCAATTGTCAGGTAAAGCAACGCAGTGCAGTATTGCAAAAAATGCTCTGGTCATTGAGCAGCCAAATCTTCCGAGACTAAAGTGGTTAAGGACTGCGAGCAGGTAGGTTCTTTATTGCAGAAGGGACATGGAATATCTCTTATGCAATAAAATAAACCTACCTGCCTTCTCACAGTTATCTGTAGAATGTATAATGAGCTGCGCAAATGCATTCGATGTACCGGGATGAGTGAACTCTTGTGCATGCGTAATGTTATCCTGCAATGGCGAATAAAGATGTCTGCAGTCCAGCACCTGGAAGAATCCTGGCAGAAGATGCCAGTGCCAGGGGAAGTATATTGGACTGTTGGAGGAAAGGTAACTATCGAGGACTTTAGTTCTTCTTTAACACTTAAGCCCCAGACCATTTGGCTTGCCAAAGACCAGAGCACTTTTTGCGATTCGGCACTGCGTCGCTTTAACTGACAATTGCGTGGAAGCGCGACGTGGCTCCCAAAGAAAATTGACGTCCTTTTTTCCCCACAAATAGAGCTTTCTTTTGGTGGTATTTGATCGCCTCTGCGTTTTTTATTTATTGCGCTATAAACAAAAAAAGAGCGTCAATTTTGAAAAAAAAAACGCAATATTTTTAACTTTTTGCTATAATAAATATCCCCCAAAAATATAAAAAAAACATTTGTTTTCCTCAGTTTAGGCCGATACGTATTCTTCTACATATTTTTGGTAAAAAAAAATCACAATAAGCGTTTATTGATTGGTTTGCACAAAAGTTATAGCGTCTACAAAATAAGGGATAGTTTTATGGCATTTTTATTAATAATTTCTTTTTTTAACTAGTAATGGCAGCGATCAGCAATTTTTATCGTGACTGCGACATTATGGCAGACACATCGGACACTTTTGGCGCTATTTTGGAACCATTCAAATTTATACAGCGATCAGTGCGAATAAAAATGCATTGATTACTGTGTAAATGTGACTGGCAGTGAAGGGGTTAACCAGGAGGGGGCGCTGCAGGGGTTAAGTGTTGTCCTAGGGAGTGATTCTAACTGTAGGGGGGATGGGCTACGTGTGACACGACACTGACCACCGCTCCCGATCACAGGGAGCTGTGATCAGAGTCGGTGTCATTAGGCAGAACGGGGAAATGCTTGTTTACATCAGCATTTCCCCGTTCTTCCTCACCGTGAGGCGATCGCGGGTATCCCCGCGGACGTTGGGTCCGCGGGACCCGCGATCACTCTCACGGAGCTCACAGCGGGGTTGCGCACGCGCCGCCGGCGGCGTGCATGCGACCACATGGCGGCAAAATTAAAGGGATGTACCTGTACGCCCATTTGCCTGTTCGCGCCATTCTGCCGACGTAAATGTTTGTGCGGCGATCGGCAAACGCTTAAGAGATTAGTAAATGTTAAATGACATTTACTTGTGAAAGATCTATTATAACAGAAATATTGGTGGGGGGTCTGCTTATAACAGAAATGTGTGTTCAGCATTAGCTACTTATGGATTTGAGTGAAACCCTACGCGATCGAGGTTCACAGTCTTGGCTAATTTACGAATACCATGCCACCTAAATAAATTTTAAACTTTTTAAGGCATATAAAGCTTTTATTTGGTACACTAATTTCATAAATAACCAAAAATGAAGAAAAACATTTAAACTTTTTAAGGCTGGGTTCAGACCTATGCGAATTGGATGTGGGTTTCCCAGTTCCCAGCTCTCTATGGAGCCGGTTCACATATCTCTGTTGGGGCTGCGGAGCGACTTGCACAGGAACGCTGTGCGTCTTTGGCTCCGTTTCAGGGCCGAATTCAGGCAAAAATTTGTCCCCGAAATGGAGAACAGGGACACACTGCTGCCAGCCGAATCCTGTCGGAGGTGTGAACCCAGCCTAAAAGAATCATACTAACACATGGTAATCCTTCTTAACCACTTCACACCTAAGGGTAAAATCTAAATGCCTAAGCACAATTTTGCAACTTCGACACTTGTTAGTAAAACTGTACATATTATCACAGCTACTTTGTGCATTCAGGTGGATTATACCTTGTTTTTTTTTCAGGATAAATTGGGCTTTCATTTGGTATTAAATGGTAATGGATATCTCCTGATTTTTTTTTTATTATCAAAAGAAAACAAACAAAATCAAATTTAGCTGTATATTTCTTGTTACTACCATAACCTACCACTAAAGAACAACCCAAAATTAATTCTCCTGTTCCTGACAATTGCAGCGATACCACATATATGTACGTTATAGTTGTTGTTTGTACCCATGATAGTACAGCCCAGAAGCAATAATGTGCATTTTGCTTTTTTTCTTCTTTTCTTCTTTTTTGTCCTACCTAAAATACATTGACACTGACAGTAAGGCTGGATTTACACCTATGCATTTTTACTGCTTTCTGCATTTTGCAGATTTGCACTACAGTACATTGACCATGGTTTCCTATGGAACACGTTCTGTAGTACAAATCTGCAAAATACAAAAAGCACTAAAAATGCTTAAGTGTGAATCCAGCCTAAAGCCTTGTCCACACAATCGGATTTTCCGCAGACAAAACCTCGGACTTTTGTCTGAAGGCGTGTGCCTTTGTTTCGTTTTGCATACAAACGGCAAGAAATTGTTGGCCAACAAACACTAACGTAGTGACGTACTACGTGTTTTTTCAGCTCTTTAGCGCCATCCTTTGGGCTCCTTCTGCAAATTTCGTGTTAGTAGAAGTTTGGCGAGTGTTGATTCGCACTATTCATTTCCCGCTTTTCATTTAGTGCTTTTCAGTTTGCGCTTTTCACTTAGTGCTTTTCAGTTTACGCTTTTCATTTTGTGCTTTTCAGTTAGTTTCTGAACGGCCGCTCGTCAACCAGACATGTTGCGGAATCGGAGGAGAAAACGTGTTATTTATTATTGGCCTTGGAGTTATTGTTTGACCCAAGTCCAGTCCAGGAACAGGAGGAGGAGTTCTTGGACCAAAAAATTGGTTGCTTTACTAATCGTGACCAATTATGTCACGATTATACCTTTGCCTTTGCTGCGGGAGCTCCAGGAGAATAATCCAGATGATTTTCAGAATTATCTCCAGATGACTGACCCCTGTTTTCACCAACTCTTGGCATTGCTGACCCCCGATATTAAGAAGCAGGACACATGAATTAGGCTTTTTTTTATTTTTTGGTTGAATAATAATGATTTGATTTGTTATATTTTCTATATTTTTGGATGCATAGAATGCACTTTTTGGTTACTGTATTTATCGGCGTATAACACGCGCCGGCGTATAACATGCGCCGGCGTATAACACGCACCCCAAGTTTAGGAGGGAATTTTAAGGAAAAAAACTTTTAGGAGTAAAGTTTAAGGAAGAAAAACTTACATTAAAATGCCCATCAATGCAGCGTTATCGGTGTCCATCTGCAGCCTTGTCAGTGTCAGTGCAGCCTTGCTCCAGTGTCTATTGCAGCCTTGTCAGTGCAGCTTTGCCCCAGTGCAGAATTGTCAGTGCAGCCTTGCCCCAGTGTCCATTGCAGCCTTGTCAGTGCAGCTTTGCCCCAGTGCAGCCATGTCAGTGCAGCCATGTCAGTGCAGCTTTGCCCCAGTGCAGCCTTGCCCCAGTGCAGCTTTGCCCCAGTGCAGCCTTGCCCCAGTTCAGCCTTGCCCCAGTGCAGCCTTGCCCCAGTGCAGCCTTGTGTGATCTCAGCGATCCGTGCCGACATACACAGCCGTGTGTAAATTCAAATATGGCGCCGAGACTGCAGGGACTCGGCGGAGCCGAGATACACATACCCGAGGGTCCTCGGCTTTTCTCAGCGCCGCTTACAGTCCCGCCCTATGATGGACATCACACAGGTCCAATGGTGGGACTGGGCGGGACTGTAAGCGGCGCCGAGAAAAGCCGAGGACCCTCGGGTATGTGTATCTCGGCTCCGCCGAGTCCCTGCAGTCTCAGGGCCATATTTGAATTTACACACGGCTGTGTATGTCAGCGGCGATCGCGGCAAACGCCGCGATCGCTCCAATCACACAAAATTGGCAGGGGTCGGCCTATAACATGCACCCACGATTTTCCACTGATTTTCAGGGGAAAAAAATGCGTGTTATATGCCGATAAATACGGTAATTTCTATTGGTAGATAGCATGTCCAATTTTATTTGTTTTCTTTTTTTAATGCACAATAAAAAAAAATGTGGAGAATAATACTTGGCTATGTGTTTTACTTCAAATGACAGTTTGGGAGTAGGCAGTTACATTTAATAAAATACAATGTAAAATTGACAAGGGACACCAACATAGTTGTATCGTTGATCTTAAAAACTACGTGATAATGGTGTTGTGGTAACCTGCCAAAAAAAAAAAAAAAAAAGCATAATAATATTATTATCTTGATATCACTAGAAAAAAAACGCCTTTGAAAATTTGTTTGCAATAACTCCATCAGTATCACCAGCAAAGCAGCTTCATTATTATCCCATCCTCCAAGAGAATGTGCGCTGCATTTGGAGATTTCATAATTTGCTGTGTCACGAATGTCAATTCTCCATTACAAACGCTAGTTTACAAGACCAACCGCTTCTGGCTTGTCCTTGCTTCCGAGCATGCGTGTTTGTACTTTGGACTTTTGTCCGACGAACTTGTGTGCACACGCTCGGAAAATCCGACAACAAACATTTGTCCACGAAAATTTTTCGCCTGCCATCCAACATTTGTCTGTGGAAAATCTGACAATTGTCCGATGGAGCGTACAAACGGTCGGATCTTCCGCCAACAGCCTGTCATCACACATTTCCCGTCAGAAAATCCGATCGTGTGTACAAGGCTTTACTGACACTGATTCTATAAAAAAAAAAAATCCTGCCTAAAATATACTGACCCTGACCTTTGGCCCTTACGTGACCCAAACACTAACCCCGGCACAAACCTAGATCAAACCTTGGTCTAGGTATTTTTTCTTTATTTTTATTTTCTATTTTTTACACACACTTTTTTTTTCCTCTGTAAGGAAAGAGAAAGATACATTGTATCTTTCCTCTTCATTAACAGAGAGAGAAACACAGGGGCGGGCTTTACAGTGACTGATCACTGTGGTAGCCAATCGGAGGCTACCACAGCGATCAGATGACCTGGAATCTGGATTTCCAGGTCCTGATCGTTAGTAAGGGGCCCAGAGCTCTCAATGAGACCCCGGTCTCTGTGCTGGGAGCGCACTGTGTGGCGCGCTCCCAGCACAAAGAGTGATATGCATATATGTGGCCCCATGGAAAAAAGCCCACTTCCGTGAAGCCAATGTGTTACGTTGGTGGGAAGAGGTTAATATTGTACTTCTTACTCTGTGCACAGTGGGTGCACAAAGGGGAAGGTACAGTGCAATGTGATCATCATGAATGGCTGCCATACTGATTGGTTCCCAGACAGAAAATATTGAAGATCTTGGAATCAGCATGGCAGCCATGGAGCTATGAGTAAGCATCTAAAGATGTGAAACGCGTTAGAGATTGTTTCCTGTTTTGTCTCCATCTATGTGACTATATTTTGGATTTTTTATACTTTACAATAAAGATGCCTTTTTTTCTTCGGAGTGCGGCAGTCCAGGACTTTTTTGTTTCCAATCAGCATGGCAGCCAGGTAAACATTTTCAGAAGCTAGGTTTAGCAGTGGTAAATGACCAGCTGTTCCTAACACATGTTTTTCTTTAATATTATCAAGAAATACAGTAAAAGTGCAATTATCCGTCAAAACTTGATTGGGATTTCTTAAGCAGTTAAATTTCTTTGGTCTGTCTTACCTCCTGTTTTAGTATTTCCTGGCACTGTGTATAATCTCCTCTTCCTGCCCAGCTGCCATTAAGGTGACATTCCCTGTAGACGTTACCTAAGCATACAATCAGAAACATAATATGACTATTCATTTCCTGTGAAGGCGTAGGAAAGTTGTATACAGGTGAATAAAGCATGAAGGGCAAATACAAACGAATATAATTAAATCAGAGAGATTGGATTAGGCAATATTAAAGTAATTCAGTCACATTTAAAACAGAACCAGGTTACATTCAATGTCTATGAGAACCCTAATGCCTTTGAGAGGTGGGTATTGCCGGCAACTGATCCTGCCGCTAGCAGCAACTCACAATTGTCAGGAACACTAAACCAGCACCTACCTACCTCCCACTGGCTGAACCAGCAAGGTGTCACCACGTTGCTACTCCCTCATTGTCATGTGAGAACTTGCACCATTCTGGCCAGCAAGACAGCAACACCATAGAAGCAGGCAAAGAGTATCAGTCCTGTTAGTTCCGGGTTGCCACCAGTGACAGAATCTCTATTGTGAAATTGCCCTAGTTTCATCTTTAGTGCCTCCAAGAAGCCTCCATGTGCAAGTAAGTCCCAATGTGGAAGATACATACTGTAATGCCGCGTACACGCGGGCAGACTTTTCGACCGGAATGGTCCGACGGACCAAATCCGGCGGACAATTCGACCGTGTGTGGGCTTCATTGGACCTGCAGCAGACTTTTTCGGTCGAAAATCTGACGGACTTTATATTTGGAACATGTTTCAAATCTTTACGTCGGAACTCCGCCAGACCCAGTTAATATGGAAAAGTCTGCTCGTCTGCATGCTAGTCCGACGGACGAAAACCGACGCTAGGGCAGCAAATTGGCTATTGGCTATCAACTTCCCAATTTTAGTCCTGTCGTACGTCATTACGTATGAATCCGTCGGACTTTGGTGTGATCGTGTGTAGGCAAATCCACCGAAAGTCCGTCGGATAGACCGTCAGACCAGTCCGGTCGAAAAGTCTGCTCGTGTGTACGCGGCATAAGTAGTAGTAGTTAGAGCAATGTGTAATCATGCTGGAATAATACCAACTACATACAGCTTGTGTAGTTTACATCATATGTATTTGCTGTGCCTGTTAAAATGTATGTGAGAGCAAAATAAAAAAAAAAAATATTCAGTACGGGCAAAATAAATAAATAAAAAAATTCAGTACATCTCTCTAATAAATGCACATTTCCCAATATTTTATAAATGCTGCAAGTACATAAAAATACCTGCTAGAAAGCTGGTGAGCTGACAACACATTGCTTTCTTTCTGCAGTAAAATATGATCAAGAGTACGAAGATATTGATTTCACTCCCTACGAAGATAATGATTTTTTTTTTTTTTCACCAGCACGACAATACTGCTACTTCGACTCCCAAGAGCCTGTGCACACGTGGGATTCATTTACTAAAGGCAAATAAGCTGTTCACTTTGCACAGGAATTTGCCTCATAGCTTTGTGAATGTGTTGAAATTTCACTTTGCAAAGAATACCCAATCACGTGCAAGGAGAATTAAAAAAACATGATTTTGTATGCAAATTATTGTATGATGGAAGTCAGCAGAGCTTCACCTCAATAACTAAGCTCTGGAAAAAATTCCCTTGTAGAGAGAAACATCCTTTGTAAAGAGAACAATTTATTTGCCTTTAGGAAATCAACCTCACTGTGTTTAGGGAGAGGGGTCTTGAGAAATGTAGCTCTGGGGGCATGCTTATATCAATAGGAAATTAATAGGAGATGTTTTCAAGCCTGGTAATGATGTCACAGGGAGTAATAAAAGTGTTTTGTTTTTTTTTGCTACAGCAACAAAGTTAAATAAAGGGGTTGTAAAGCCTGAAGGTTTTTCACCTTAATGTATTCTATGCATTAAGGTGAAAAACCTCCTGTGCTACAGCTGCCCCCCAGAGCCCCCCTTTTTCTTACCTGAACCCAATCGTTCCAGCGATGTGCATGAGCGCAGCGACTCTAACCACTGTCTCTGTTCTCATTGGACAGATTAATAGCAGCAGAAGCAATTGGCTCCCACATCTGTCAATCAAATCTGGTGACACGGAAGGGGGACGAGTTCCGCTGTTTGTGTCAATGGACGCAGCATCGGGACTCGGGAGTGAACCCACAAGGGTGCCTTGAGGGAAAACAGCTTTCCGTGGGGGCCTGGAGGGGCCTGGAGCACCAGGGCTGCTCTGTGCAAAACGATTGCACAGAGCAGGTAAGTATAACGTGTTTGTTATTTTTATGAAAAAAAAATGAGGGTTTATAAACCTCTTTATATTTCAATGTTTTTATTGAAAAAATCCAGAAATAACAAGCGTAGCAGCTAAACATAGGCCAATGCTCGGATTATCACAATGACAAATATACGAATACATAAGATATGTTTAAACAAAAAATTACATGGTCCATGAATATAAGGGAACAAATAATAATCATGGGATGTTCTCAGATAGACCTGCTGAGAATAGAAAGCCCAGCAGACAATATCAAAAAGTAGTAAACATATATTTAATCTAACTAAATGCAGTTCAATAGTCAGGATCATAACCATGTGTAGTAAAGTACAGGAATCTGAGTATGGTATGGAGAGACACGTGGTGGTGGTGGTGGTGGTGGTGGTGGTTGGGGGGGGTAGAGGAGAAATAGTGGATAAGAGGTAATAGGGGACCTTTGTACCAATTCCTGAGAATATCAATGTCAAAACTTAATGAAGTTCTAATGCCGCGTACACACGGTCGTACTTTTCGTCTACAAAAGTCGGACAGCCTGTCCGACAGACTTCCGGCAGACTTTCGGTGGACTTGCGGCGGACTTGCGGCCTACTTTCTAACGAACGGACTTGCCTACACACGACCACACAAAAGTCTAACGGATTCGTACGTGATGACGTACACCGGACTAAAATAAGGAAGTTCATAGCCAGTAGCCAATAGGTGCCCTAGCGTGGCTTTTTGTCCGTCGGACTAGCACACAGACGAGCGGATTTCGGGGTCCGTCGTAGTTACGAAGTAAAGTTTTAAAACATGTTTCAAATCTAAAGTACGTCGGATTTGAGGCTAAAAAAGTCAGTTGAAAGTCCGGAGAAGCCCACACACGATCGGATTACCAGCCAGCTTTAGTCCATCAGCGTCCGTTGGACTTTTGTAGACGAAAAGTAGGACCGTGTGTACGCGGCATAAGACAACCCAATATGTATTGGATTCAAACAACATAAAAAGAGAGGTGGAGGGGAAGAGAAGGAAAGCAGAATAGAGGAAAAAAGGAATAAAAGGAATAAAAGAAGCTCATCCCAGAGCACATTAGGGAACCAAAATGTGACGGATCCATGGGTCCCAGATTTTACCACATTTTTTAGAGTTAATTTTGGAGTATGTGAGTGAGTTTGTCATTAATCATAATGCAGTTAACTTTATTTTTAACATAATCCAGAGGAATAACCAGTTGTTTCCAATGCCGGACCACTGTAATCCTTGCTGCTAACAGTATATATGTGATTAATTTTGTTGATTTTCCTGGGTACCTCATCGGGTAATTTATGGAACAGGGCCACCTCTGGGGATCTACAGATGTTTACCCCCGTCACCGAATTTATTAAATTAAATATCCAAATCCAGAACCTAATCACCAGGGGGCACTGCCACCAGATATGATGCATTATCCCCAACTGACAACAGCGTCGAAAACAGTTAGGTGATGTGGATGGATGCTTTTTAGCCCTCGAGTTGGGAACAGGTACCAACGTAAAAGTGTTTTATAGTTGGCTTCAATTAGCGTGTTTTGATAGAGATTTTGGATAAAGTATAGGCAATGTCCTGCCATTCAGACAGATCAAAAGTAAGATTCAGGTCTTTTTCCCATTGATTCATATAGGAGAGTTTTGAGTTTGGTTCAGTGAGGGAAGCATAAACCGCAGATAGTCGTCCCTTCAAAAAGCCCCTTGCCTGGCAAGACAACTCAAAAGTTGTAAGTGTAAGTGGCTTAACTATTAGATTAAGTTTATATTAGGACTGGGACCCTGTTGGAAAATTTCCTCAATATCTATTGATTAGATTAAGTTTGCATCTGACAAAGGATACAGTTTGATTTTATCGGAATATTTCACTGGTAGGTATCTGGATCTTGTCTTGTATACCTGGTTACCATTAAGGTAATTGCCAATTCTTAGCAATCCCATATTGAGCCAAAAATGAAATGATTGTGGTTCTAACCCTGGTGGAAACTCCGGGTTGCAGAAGATGGGAGCTAAAGGTGTGTGTGGGGACCCACAGACCGTCAATGAATGTGATAAGGGAGGGCATAATATAGGAGGGCGTAACCGTTTGGGAAGCCACATTAATGATCCTATGGCCAAAGGGTGACAGGAGAGTGCCTCGAGAGAGACCCAAAGAGGTGCAGGACCTGTAACTGTAGTATAGGTAAGTTGGGCAATCTGAGTGGCTTGAAAGTAGTTTTGTAGATTAGGGAGACCAAGACCACCCTTTAATTTTGGGGCATATAGGATCTGTTTGTTCACTCAAGGTCTTCTTTTACCCCATATGAAACGAAGAACCTTGGCTTGTAGATGCTGCAGAACTCCTCTCGGGACTGCAACTAGTAAAGTTCTAAAATAGTAAAGTATCCTGGGTAAAAGCGTCATTTTGACAGAGTAGTAGTAGTCCGCTTAAGGGCGAAGATCCTCTTTAATTTTTTTAAACAATGGGGGATAATTAGCTCTATAAAGAGTCTCAATAGAATGTGTTAATTGGACCCCTAAATATAAAAGAGAATGTAATGTCCATTGAAAGTTGTAGCTATACCGAAGAACCCGTACCATTGAGTGGGGAAGCGAAACGTTAAGGGCTGTTGTTTTGTGAAGGTTCAGGCAAAGGCCGGAATACCAAGAGAACTGGTCCAATAAGGATAGCAGATGAGGTAGTGTGACTTCAGGGTTTGTAATATACAAAAGGACATCATCGGCAAATAAGGCACATTTATGTTCTTGTTGCCCACAACTGATGCCAGTAATATTAGGGTGGGACCAGATTGCCATAGCTAAGAGTTCAATGGCTATTGAGAAAAGTAAGGGCGAGAGCGGGCAGCCCTGTCTTGTACAATTTGTAACCCCTTATTGAAACCTGAGCTGACGGAGAACTATATTAAGTTTTCAGTAGGGATGAGCCGAACACCCCCCTGTTCGGTTCGCACCAGAACATGCGAACAGGAAAAAAGTTTGCGCGAACACCGTTAAAGTCTATGGGACACGAACATTAATATTTAAAAGTGCTAATTTTAAAGGCTTATATGCAAGTTATTGTCATAAAAAGTGTTTGGGGACCTGGGTCCTGCCCCAGGGGACAAGGATCAATGCAAAAAAAAGTTTTAAAAACGGCCGTTTTTTCAGGAGCAGTGATTTTAATAATGCTTAAAGTCAAACAATAAAAGTGTAATATCCCTTTAAATTTCGTACCTGGGGGGTGTCTATAGTATGCCTGTAAAGGGGCGCATGTTTCCTGTGTTTAGAACAGTCTGACAGCAAAATGACATTTCGAAGGAAAAAAAGCCATTTAAAACTATCTGCGGCTATTGCATTGCCGACAATACACATAGAAGTTCATTGATAAAAACGGCATGGGAATTCCCCACAGGGCAACCCCGAACCAATATTAAAAAAAAAAAAAATGACGTGGGAGACCCCCTAAATTCCATACCAGGCCCTTCAGGTCTGGTATGGATTTTAAGGGGAACCCCGCGCCAAAAAAATAAAAAAACGGCGTGGGGTCCCCCCAAAAATCCATACCAGACCCTTATCCGAGCACGCAACCTGGCAGGCCGCAGGAAAAGAGGGGGGGACGAGAGTGCGCCCCCCCCCTCCTGAACCGTACCAGGCCACATGCCCTCAACATTGGGAGGGTGCTTTGGGGTAGCCCCCCAAAACACCTTGTCCCCATGTTGATGAGGACAAGGGCCTCATCCCCACAACCCTGGCCGGTGGTTGTGGGGGTCTGCGGGCGGGGGGCTTATCGGAATCTGGAAGCACCCTTTAACAAGGGGACCCCCAGATCCCGGCCCCCCCCCTGTGTGAAATGGTAAGGGGGTACTTACCCCTACCATTTCACTAAAAAACTGTCAAAAATGTTAAAAATGACAAGAGACAGTTTTTGACAATTCCTTTATTTAAATGCTTCTTCTTTCTTCTTTCTTCCTTCATCTTCTTCTGGTTCTTCCTCCGGCGTTCCCGTCCAGCATCTCCTCCGCGGCGTCTTCTATCTTCTATCTTCTTCTCCTCGGGCCGCACCCATGGCATGAGGGGAGGCTCCCGCTCTTCTCTTCATCTTCTTCTTCATCCTCTCCTCTTCTTTCTTCTTCATTTTCTTCTCCGGGCCGCTCCGCATTCATGCTGGCATGAAGGGAGGCTCCCGCTGTGTGACGGCGTCTCTTCATCTGACGGCTCTTAAATAAAGGGGGGCGGGGCCACCCGGTGACCCCCGCCCCCCTCTGACGCACGGTGACTTGACAGGGACTTCCCTGTGACATCACGGGGAATGCCACAGGGAAGTCCCGTTATGTCCCGTGCGTCAGAGGGGGCGGGGTCACCGGGTGGCCCCGCCCCCCGTTATTTAAGAGCCGTCAGACGAAGAGACGCCGTCACACAGCGGGAGCCTCCCTTCATGCCAGCATGAATGCGGAGCGGCCCGGAGAAGAAAATGAAGAAGAGAAGAAGAAAGAAGAGGAGAGGATGAAGAAGAAGATGAAGAGAAGAACGGGAGCCTCCCCTCATGCCATGGGTGCGGAGCGGCCCGAGGAGAAGAAGATAGAAGACGCCGCGGAGGAGATGCTGGACGAGAACGCCAGAGGAAGAACTAGAAGAGCCAGAAGAACCAGAAGAAGATGAAGGAAGAAAGAAGAAGCATTTAAATAAAGGAATTGTCAAAAACTGTCTCTTGTCATTTTTAACATTTTTGACAGTTTTTTAGTGAAATGGTAGGGGTAAGTACCCCCTTACCATTTCACACAGGGGGGGCCGGGATCTGGGGGTCCCCTTGTTAAAGGGGGCTTCCAGATTCCGATAAGCCCCCCGCCCGCAGACCCCCACAACCACCGGCCAGGGTTGTGGGGATGAGGCCCTTGTCCTCATCAACATGGGGACAAGGTGTTTTGGGGGGCTACCCCAAAGCACCCTCCCAATGTTGAGGGCATGTGGCCTGGTACGGTTCAGGAGGGGGGGGGGCCGCACTCTCGCCCCCCCTCTTTTCCTGCGGCCTGCCAGGTTGCGTGCTCGGATAAGGGTCTGGTATGGATTTTTGGGGGGACCCCACGCCGTTTTTTTTTTTTTTTTTGGCGCGGGGTTCCCCTTAAAAACCATACCAGACCTGAAGGGTCTGGTATGGAATATAGGGGGAACCCCACGTCATTTTTTTAAAAAATTTTGGCCGGGGTTCCCCTTAATATCCATACCAGACCTGAAGGGCCTGGTATGGAATTTAGGGTGTCTCCCACGTCATTTTTTTTTTTTTAAATTTTGGTTCGGGGTTGCCCTGTGGGGAATTCCCATGCCGTTTTTATCAATGAACTTCTATGTGTATTGTCGGCAATGCAATAGCCGCGGGTAGTTTTAAATGGCTTTTTTTCCTTTGAAATGTCATTTTGCTGTCAGACTGTTCTAAACACAGGAAACATGCGCCCCTTTACAGGCATACTATAGACACCCCCCAGGTACAAAATTTAAAGGGATATTACACTTTTATTGTTTGACTTTAAGCATTATTAAAATCACTGCTCCTGAAAAAACGGCCGTTTTTAAAACTTTTTTTTGCATTGATCCATGTCCCCTGGGGCAGGACCCAGGTCCCCAAACACTTTTTATGACAATAACTTGCATATAAGCCTTTAAAATGAGCACTTTTGATTTCTCCCATAGACTTTTAAAGGGTGTTCCGCGGCATTCGAATTTGCCGCGAACACCCCAAATTGTTCGCTGTTCGGCGAACTTGCGAACAGCCAATATTCGAGTCGAACATGAGTTCGACTCGAACTCGAAGCTCATCCCTAGTTTTCAGTAAGGAAAGAAAGTTAGGGCCAAACCCAAAAGTCTCTAAAGTAGTGAATAAATCATTCCAATTTACGCTATCAAAAGCCTTATGAAGGTCTAATGATAGATAAAGAAGCTCCCAAGAAAAGGGGGCGTCCCAGTTAGCAAGTACTGCTGAAATCAAAGTTATAGTTCTACGAATTTGGTCTAGCGTTTGGCGCCCATCAATGAATCCTGACTGATCTCTATGGATGTACCCTGCCAAGAAAGTGTTAAGACATAAAGCCAGGAGTTTCGTAAGGATTTTTAAATCACAATTGATTAACGAGATTGGGCGATAATTAAGAACATCAGTAGTATCTTTATAGGTTTAGGAATAACACTAATATAGGCCTTATTTTCGTCCAGAGGAACCACACCTCCGTCCCGCAAGGAATTAAAATAGAGAGCCATGTGTGGGACCAGCTGTTCTGAGAATTTATTTGTAGTAAATGTTAGGGAGACCATCCGGTCCTGGCGATTTATGAAGTGATATTATTTTGATGGTATTACTGATCTCCTCACAAGTGAAAGGTTGGTCCATTATGTCTCTATGAGCTTCCTCAATAGAGGGGACAGGTAGGCTCCCCAAAAATTCTCAGATGGATGAAGAAGCAGCCTCCCGGGGTTGTCCGTATAGGTAAGCATGGAATTTGTGGAATTCCCGAAGGATCTTTTGAGGATCTTGGGAAATGTGACCCCCTGAAAGTCTAATTTTGGGCAATGCCAAATGGGAATATCTAGGAGTGAGCTTATGTGCCAGAAAGGATCCTGGGCGATCACGCCAAGTAAAAAACCTATGATTGGACCAGTGTAATTGCTTCTCAGCTTTTGTGGTGAGGCAAATGTTGAGTTCCAAGAGAGCTTGTTCAAGCTTAGTTAATAGATCAGGGGATGGGAGTTTTTATGTTGGCTGGCTAGAGCTTCATATTCCGTACTCGTCCCGAGCTTTTTTAAGCCTGGAAGACAACTGGATGAAGAACCCTCTAACGGATGCTTTGTGTGCCGCCCAATTGATTGCAAGGGTAGTATCTTCCGTCTTATTAATTTCAAAATAAGACTTCGGATGGGTAGAAATATCAAGGCAGTAAGAGTCATTACTGAGGAGGGATTCATTTAGACGCCAATGCGATTTGGCTATCTTAGTTGTCAAATCTGAGAACTGCAATGTTATAGGATCATGGTCTGACCATGGAGTAGAGATTATTTTAGCTGAAAATAATTTAGATAGGAGTCCCGAGAGGAGAAAAACAGGGTCAATACGAGAGTAATGGTTATTGACTCTTGAAAAATGAGAATAGTCTTTAGAGGTGGAGTTAGCTTTCAAGCGTCTACAAGATCGTAGTGATATAGTAACTGAGCAAATATACGATTTTGTTTAGAAGGGGATCTAAAAGAAGCCGTGTGGGATTTGTCCATTATAAGATCTAAAGCCAAGTTGGATTCACCTGCTAAAATAACATCCCCCTCTACAACCTCTTTAAATAAAGAAACAATGGTGGGAGATACTAGAGGGTGAGTAGACATATAGTATACTTCAAGGCTTCATTCACACAGGTGAATCTATCTGTACACCTGTGTGAAGAACTGTCTTTGCCCACGTGGGGCACACAGTTGCAATCGCAAATTGAGCCGTTACTTGCTGCTGGAGACAGATGATCAACCGGATTTAATCTCACTGTGTCCAGGCCCAATTGCGTGTCCCTAAATGCAGGTAATCTGTCTGTGTGCGATTACAAGATACAGACAGATGCGGATGCTGTCAGCCCGTCATGCAACTGTACAGGCTTCTTGGCAGCAACTGTTTCCATACACCTGTGATTCTTGCCGTGGGAATAAGTTGTCCTTTCCTATTCGCCTGTGCAAATTTAGCTTAACTGAATGATTACTGCTCGGAAATTTGCCAATAATCTTAGTAGCACGCTTGAGCTACTTAAAAATTACCTGTGTTTATCTTATCTTGGAATATTGTGTGTCTGACTCAATGAGCAGGCCGTATCTGTGATTTACTGTCAATAAAGCTGTCAGTTGCGATTTTCTCTTTTCCATTTTGGCTGTCTGCAATGCAACATTATTATTACTTTCTATTACTTCAAATAAACACAACCTTACAATAATCTAGCCAATCTGTAACCAACAGCATGCTAAATAGACAGTCAAATAGTAAAAGCGAGATCCTTACTAAATACACAGGGATGAAGTATGCTGGAAATGTAATGTAGAGCTGTGTATAATATAATGCAGACATACACTGGAGTGATTCTTTTCCCAGTTCACCCATAGTGTCCTAGCTCTACAGCCTGATATTTGTCCTTGCATCAAATGGAACGCACATACAAAGGAAATATTGAACACTCTTCATCCCCTGAGATAAAGGAATTGTGTGAGATAAAAGCAGTTCCACTTCCAGCAAACAAAACTATCACCAACAACCGATGGCACACCAATGTTCACTACAAAGACAGCCAGTGTTGGTATTATCGCACATTCCTTTTAATGCATTTCTAGAAAACAGCGTACAATAGAAGAGAAAGTGCATTAGTGAGATCCTGTTGTTTATTAGTAAGGCCTTACAAAATATGAGACTTCGATACAAAGAAAAATTATAAAGGGCCATCAACCATCATTATGGGACTAAAAAGTTAAAGTGGAGGGCCACCCTAAAATAAAAAATAGCATCAAAAATTGTAAAAAAAAAAAAACATTTGAAAAAAAAAAAATGTAACAAGTAAACCTTGTTGCTAGGCAGTCTTCCTAATCTGCCTCTTCCTACTCTGCGGCCCCATTGCCTTCTGGGAACTGTGTGTCCCAGGAAGCAACAGGGCCATTCACAAAGCGCCGCGCGACTCACGCATGGGCAGTGAAGCCGCAAGGCTCCATTGCCTGTTTCCCTTCGTTGAGATGGAGGTGCCGGCGGCCGATCTGATGCACAGATCAGCCTTAGGGGTGGGGGGTGGCGACATTGCGGGCTCGCTGGACAGGTAAGTGTCCTTATTAAAAGTCAGCAGCTACAGTGTTTGTAGCTGCTGACTTTTAAAGAAAAAAATATAGCGGCCAGAACCCCGCTTTAAAGACGCATTTTTTGATGAGTTTAGACTGAAAAGTCCTAATACTGAATTGGACCAAGATCCAGGTAGGTCTAATGAAGGCTGTAATACTGTGGAACGAAAAAAAACAACTGTACTGCTACCAAAACAAATAAAAAAACACATGTAGGCATGATCGGAGTACAGAAACGCCTTCCTGGCAATCATCTGTTAGGCCCGATTTACACCTGAGCGTTTTGGAGTTCTTGAAACTCCAAAATGCTCAACATCCAAAATCCCTTGGTTTTCAATTGTGCCCATTCACACTTGAATGTGGTGTTGCTTGAAGCGTCAAGCTAGTAACTTCAGAAAGTGCTTCTTTTGAGCTACAAGCTTCAAATGTTTTTGGCCCCAATAGATTTTAATGGGAGCGCCTGAAAATCATGCCAACACCTATTGTGTCTTTTTTCCTCTAGTAACTAGCTTTTCATTTGCTAAAAATAATTAAAGGGTAACTCCTGTTTCATGGGGGAAAAAAAATAAAACTAAAGAAAAAATAATATAGCACATATAATTGGGACACAAGTCATATTGTAACTGAATGTTAATAAAAATGACCTTTCCTTTTCAATCTGCAGCCGCTGTAATTTTCTATAAATGCAATGCAATGTGGCTACCTGGAGGTGTTCTATACACAGAATGTGTACTGACCACTCCCCAGAAACATCATTTCCTGTTTGTGTGATTGGCTCACCAGTTTTCCCAGAAGTCTGCCTAAGATACAAGTCAGATTTCAGGCATCCCCTGCAACAAAAATTTCATTTTTGGAGAGATACTTTCAATAGGAACACGTCTAAAGGAATGAAGGCCCAGCAGCTTTCCTCATTAGTGCCCTGCAGCTGCACACCTGACAGTTAAAGTGGAGTTCCACCCAAAAATGGAACTTCCACTTTTTGGATTCCTCCCCCCCTCCGGTGTCACATTTGGCACCTTTCAGGGGGGAGGAGGGAGCAGATACCTGTCTAATACAGGTATTTGCTCCCACTTCCTGGCATAGATCACCGCGGCGCTTGCGGTGACCTACGCCACTTCCGGCGCCTACACTCTCCTCCACCGCTGTATTGTGTGAGACACAGAACACAGCAGGGGCCAGAGAGGACGCGCAGTGCGACTCGCGCATGCGCAGTAGGGAACCAGGAAGTGAAGCCGCACGGCTTCACTTCCTTATTCCCTTACTGAGGATGGCGGTGGCAGCAGCCGAGAGCCGAAGGACGGATCGGCTTCGGCTGCCGACATCGCGGGCTCCCTGGACAGGTAAGTGTCCATATATTAAAAGTCAGCAGCTGCAGTATTTGTAGCTGCTGGCTTTTAATATTTTTTTTTTCAGCGGACCTCCGCTTTAATTATGAAACCACTCCCATTAGACCCACTTAGAGGCACAGAGAAACACACAGGGGTTTCTTCAGAATAACAAAAGTTAGTTTGTTATAATCCTTGCAATCCTTGCAATGTACATAGATAACACAGGGGGGGCAGGGGGGGGAATGTTTTTTTCTCAACAAAAGTGGAGTTACTCTTTAAAAGAGATGCATGGGAATTTTTTTTTTTTGCAGATTCATACTTACCTAGGTGGATGCAGCATCGGTCCCTTTCACCAAAAAAAAAAAAGCCTCCAATCTGGTCTTAACATGAAACATTTATGTTCACCAAGGTGTATACACTAACATTATTAATCAAAACAGAGCAATATAGATAATAGTGGAATCACTCCATAGCAAATATGTAATATTTCCATCAGGGTATCATCTCTATAAGTAACACAGATACACAAGTCATTAGATAAATAAGGACTTTTAGATATGCACCCAGGAAAATTTTACTCATAATGAGAACAATGATATTTGAAAAGTGATATCTTTTATTATATACTGTAATTTTAAAAATATCAACCATTCATAGATAAAAATTAATGGTTTGTATGATACACTGTTGGCACTATATTTATCCTGTATAATAGTAATAATAATAATAGTTATAATAATACACATTAGAAAGTTTAAATGACAATGTAATGTCTTGTTGTCTATGTGGGACGTGGATATGCCACTTCCTCGGGATTATGACGTTCCTTACAAATCTTCAAAACAACACCACTCTATCTACAGTATATAAATGAGTAAGTACAGAAAAATCACAGATTAGAAAAATCAAACTGACAACATTATAACAATGCATCAAGAAGAGAAAAAAGAGAAAATATACATAGTATTAAATCAAGAAGCAGTCAACCCTGTATTGATGAAAAAAAACACAACTGACAATACCACACAGCCTCACTCTTATGTAGTGTTAACCCCACAACATATGTGTGACCCATAGATGGGCAATCAGGACGCTCCTGGCCTGTACGGAAGCTCTAAAGGAAAAATACAGGAGTGGATGAGCGTAAATAAATTATTATAAGCTTTCTATTTTTTTTTTTAATTTGTGATTTTTTTGTATTTACTCATCTACATACATTAGATGGAGTAGTGCCGTTTAGAAAAAGGCACGTTGTAAGTCCTTAGGGAACTGTCAGAAACCATGAATCAGACAGAAGTACAGTTACATCACACTTGTTTAATAATAAAAGTAAATAGAACAAAAGTAGTCAAAACATAGCCAAAGTTCGCTAACCGGAACGGATAGTCAGACAAGCCAGAAAGTCAGGAAGCCAGAGATCAGAGTAGTGGAACAGCAATCAGGATCTGGAGCCAGAGGTAATGTCAGCCAAGCAAGTCTTTAACTGGAATGCAGGAGATAGTCTCTGTGATGTTGACAAAGTAGGCAGGACTGACAAGCAGGATATCATCAACAGGTGAGTCACTGTGGAGAGATAGGAGCTTGCAATTAGCCGACAGCTGAGCGGCCAGCTCAGAGAAGGAAGGGCTGAGCCCAGCCCTGACAGGAACGTAATATCCGTGAAGCGTGTAGATAAGACAATACATTGTCAGAACCTTCGGCCTTTCTAACGTGTATCAAACAACTCATTATTTTTTACATATCTGTGAATGATTGATGTTTTTAAAACTATGTAATAAAATATATGACTTTTAAATATTAATGTTCTCATGATGAGTTAAACTTTCCTAGGGTGCATATCTAAAAGTTCAGATTTTTCTATCAATTTGTGTAACATTATTGGTGAAAAGGGACATTGTGGTGACTTCATTTACCTGTACTTATCTTCAGGTCAGTTATTTTTGAGCCTGGGAAGGAAGCTGGATCCTAGGGTAAGGCTGTATACAGAGCTTGAACTTCTCTCCAAGTTGAGATTAAACCCCATGGCCTCCTGAAGCTAAGCACTGCCAGTGGCTGTGTAATAATTAAACATCATTGTTCAGTAGTTCGATTGGACAGTTGAATTACAGGGGCAGAGCCTAGTGCTGGTGGCGTGACCATCCGATGACATCACCCGGAGAGCCCTTCCCTTGTGATGTCACAAAGGGGCGGGCTCTTCGGGTGAAGTCATTGGATGGCCACGCCCCATGGCTACATAAGAGGTGTCAGACAGCGGGGGTGTCAGAACGGAGGAAGACAGCATCAGGACAAGAGCAGACTTTTTTCTTTTTAGCAGGTAACCGGCGGTGAGGAAGAAGACATCGGCGGCGAGGAAGAAGACAGCAGTGCAGGAGAAGAGCTCTGGGAGAAGATGGTGGTGGGAGAAGACAGCTCGGGGAGAAGACAGAGCTATTTTTTTTTAAAAAAAGGACCGGCTCATGTTTTTTTTTTTGGTGAATCAGTAGGGGTTACAATGTACTCGATACCTACCCCCCAAGTTGAGGGCATGCGGTCTGGTATTGTTCAGGAGGGGGGCGCTTGCTCGTCCTGACCTGCCGGGCTGCATGCTCTGATAAGGGTCTGGTATGGATTTTGGGAGGGCCCCAATGCCATTTTTTTACTAAATTTTGGCGTAGGGGTGTCCCCTTCAAATCCATACCAGACCGAAGAGCCTGGTATGGACTGGGGGGGGGGCCCCATGCGTATTTTTTTCATAAAATTTTTTATTTTTACATTCAGCTGTCAGTGGGGAAGCCTGCTGACAGCTGATGACTCATTCGTTGCTAAGGATGTGGCGGCCAGCTTCCCGATCCGCTCCTTAGCAACCAGCTATATACAGTGAATGTATTAAAAAAAAGACACAAATTGCAAAGCACAAATCACAGTACTTGCGATTTGGATGGGTGTCCATTGAAGTCGATTTTCTCGCAAAATGCAGCATTTTGCATGTAGAGTCCACAACCTTTTCCAAAAAGGCAGAGGCACAAAAATGTATTGATGTGAAGGTGTTCCATAGGAACACATGTTAAAAAAATTCCCTGCATGTCTGCAAAATGCAAAAAGCATCAAAAAACGCATTAGTATGAATGAAGCCTGAGTGTGGGTTTACAGGAAAAGTATAAAATCTCAAATGCTCAATATATAGTAAGGCATTGATATGAATTAATAGTGTAGCTGAAGTGGATTGCTAATATTTTTTTTCGGGAGTAAACTGTTCATATATATGCATTTTAAATGTTTAGTTTAAGCTAAAACCACTTGAAGTGTAGAACCACTTGAGGGCCTTTGGATTTGCAAATAATTTGTGTTAGTGTAGGTTGCTGACCTTATAATGATAAAATCTTATGCTATGTACACACGATAGGATTTTCCGACAACAAAACTGTGGATTTATTTCCGACGGATGTTGGCTGAAACTTGTCTTGCACACACAGTCACACAAATGTTATCGGAAATTCCGAACGTCAAGAACGCGGTGACGTACAACACGTACGACGAGCCGAGAAAAATGAAGTTCAATGGCCAGTGCGGCTCTTCTGCTTGATTCCGAGCATGCGTGGAATTTTGTGCGTTGGAATTGTGTACACAATCGGAGATCGTCTGTACGCGGCATTAGAGTGTGTATAAAGTATAATCTTCACAGTAGCACCTCTTGATGCCCTGCTGGGCAGAGCTGTTAATATGCTGTCTGCACCTTGACTTCTCCAAATGACACAGCACTACAGACAAATTGTTGCAATCATTTATCAGTTGAAATTCCTTGCTTGTTAAGATCCTGCTCTTATCACTCTCATTAGGGGCCTAATTATCAGACAGCTCATTAATGGTTTGGATTTGATTCTTCACAGATTACACAGAACAGAGGTCCTACATAAGCGTTAACCCAGGTACCCCTTACATTTTATATGGTAGGCATTGTTAGGAGGACAAGCATCAGAATTAAATACTCAAGGAATGGGACATGGTCCAGCCATCACATTTAAAACTGCCCCTTTCCGTATAAGATGTGATTTTAAAATGAAGAGGCCGTTTGGTTTATTTCGTCCTACTAGCAGCCAAAATTACTATTACAGGACCATGGAAGACGCCTTCACTATCTTTCAGGCGTTTGAAACACAAGATCTCTTGAATCATAATCCATGAAAAGGTTGCCAGCATTATTATTGACAAACAAAATCTATTTGAACTGACTTGAAAACTGTGGGTAGCTTATAAAAATGTGCCCTCTCTTCATCGCAGGTGTCCAATCAAATTCGTAGCACCTTTGACTAATCCTAGGTCTCCTTCAGATTTATCTCTTTTTTCACAATCTCTTTCCCCTCTCCCCCCTTTCTCTTATTCTCTCTCTTTCAAGGTATTACCCCTTTTTTTATATCTGTTTTTCTCTTTTCTTTTTGGCATATTAAAGTATTACTACACCAAGGACCCTGCATTTACTATATCTGCTCTCCCACAGTACACAGAACATGGAAATGCAATTATTTTAGTAAATATCAACTGCTAAATACCTTTTCTCATCAGCAGTATATAGCAGTCTTGTGACTTCTATCAGTTCCTGGTTAAAGTTTGTAGGAGGGGTTTTCATTCTACTCTAATTGTCCTATGAGACTACAGGACCCCTGACCCTCTGTCTGGACAGTGCTGATTGGCCCTGTGCACTGCTGATCACATGCACTCTCCCAAGAAAAAAAAACTCTTTAGCAATACACATCAAACGGAGCATGTGCAGCCTGACTCCAAAGGCTCTGTCTTATCCAGACATGTTCTGGAGTGAGTGGAAGAAGAGGAGGATCTGTGCATACATGATCAAACAGCCTTTATACACAATGTGGAAGATTAACCCTTTAGGTTCCATAGTGAGTATAACAAGCATGTTTTACTGCATATACAGACTGATTTTACTGTTGTGGGTTTAGTAACACTTTAATGTCAGCCAATTTTTTTAAAATTTTTTACCTTTACAATGGACGGATCATATGTTTCATATGTCCCTTTTTCTTTTAATTTCACATATATATATATATATATATATACACATTGTATTTGGATTGTGAACCTTGTGCCATGGTATGATTCATTATACATTCCTTATCTGCTTTAGATCCATGTGCCTTTTGTTCAGATGGCTGGCTTTATGTCATGTGGATATTCTGCTGATACTATTAAAACTGAAATCAAAAATCTTTGAGCGAAAAAAATGTAACCACTTCCCGACCGGCGCACGCCGATGTACGTCGGCAGAATGGCACGGCTGGGTAAATGGGCGTACAGGTACGTCACTTTAAATTTTCCGCCGTGCCATTGCGTGCGTGCGCGCCGCCGGCAGCGCGTGCCGGCCGGGAGCTCTGTGAGTCGGGTCGCGGGTCCTGCGGACTCGATCGTCGCGGGGATACCCACGATCGCCTCACGGAGACGATGGAAACAGCATCTCCCCATTCTGCCTAGTGACAGTGTCACTGATCTCTGCTGCCTGTCATCGGGAGCAGAGATCAGTGACGTGTCACAGCTTGCCCATCCCCTCTACAGTTAGTAACACTCCCCAGTACTGACTTAACCCCTCCCCGCCTCCTAGTGGTTAACCCCTTTACTGCCAGTGTCATTTACACAGGAATCAGTGCATTTTTATAGCACTGATTGCTGTATAAATGACAATGGGCCCAAAAATGTCCGACATGTCCGCCATAATGCCGCAGTCACAATAAAAATCGCTGATCGCCGCTATTACTAGTAAAAAAAAAAATTATTAATAAAAATGCCATAAAACTATCCCCTATTTTGTAAACGCTATAACTTTTGCGCAAACCAATCAATAAACGCTTATTGCGATTTTTTTACCAAAAATATGTAGAAGAATACATATCGGCCTAAACTGAAGAAAAAAATTTTTTTTTTATATATTTTTGGGGGATATTTATTATAGCAAAATGTAAAACATAATGCATTTTTTTCAAGATTGTCGCTCTTATTTTGTTTATAGCGCAAAAAATAAAAATTGCAGAGGTGATCAAATACCACCAAAAGAAAGCTCTATTTGTAGGGAAAAAAAGGACGTCAATTTTGTTGGGGAGCCACGTCGCACGACCACGCAATTGTCAGTTAAAGGGACGCTGTGCCGAAACGCAAAAAGTACTCTGGTCAGGAAGGGGGTAAAATCTTCCGGGGCTGAAGCGAAAAAAGGCTTCTGTATATATTCAGCCAGGCTGCATATACAGTAATGACTAGGCTTTTCTTTTTGTGTATTTTTACACACTAGGTGGTGCAAAAGGGGTTAAAGTGAATTGAGCATTCAGAACAATAGGGTGAGACTACTGTATGGGGTTGATTTACTAAAAGCAAAAAGACGGTGCACTTTGTAAAGTGCAGTTGCTCCGGAGCTTAGTAAATGAGGTAAGGCTTCACTTTGCAAAGAATATCCAATCACATGCAAAGAAAATAAAAAAACTGCATTTTTGCTTGCACACGATTGGATGATGGAAGTCAGCAGAGCTTCTGCTCATTTACTAAAGTCTGGAGCAACTGCACTTTGCAAAGTGTACAGTCTGTTTGCCTTTAGTAAATCAACCCCTATGGCTCCCACACACAAGTAGCGGTGTCAGTCTTCAGCCATCTAACACTCCCCCTGAACACTGCTCCGATCAACTTGCTCAATGTCCCTGAGCAGCGCCGCTGATTAGAGCAATGTGCAGGGAAGAGGGGCCACTGGGGAGGAGTGGAGACACTGCATTGTGTCTGTGTTTAGGAGAGGGGCTCACTACTGTCTATTGCTCCGTTAGGGAAATTTCCCTCACTTTTTGTCCCAGTGACAGCGGTTTCCCCAGATAGGAAGTGAGGGAGTACAGTGGTGGCCCATTCCCCGCCCCCCTAATCCATGCGCCTGGCCCCTAATCTACATGCAGGGCGTCGGACACATGGATTCCAATGGGGTTTTTTCTTGTTTTGAAGCACATGATTAGAGGCTGAGGCTCTGATTGGCTTAAAAAAAGGGTGGGCTCGGGGCATAGAGCACTACGTCCTGAGCCCACCTAGTTGTGTGACAATAGCAAATTAACATTCACTATTGTCTTCCTGAGTCAATCAGAAAGCGGGTCCTGAGACCCGATTGGCCAGGGAGTCTTAGGACCCGTTTGGGTGGTGGCGGTGGATCGCAGCCGCCTTCTCATCCGTCCAATGCCAGAGGGTGGTGGGGTGCTTGCGACAATCGCCGCCTTCCTGTTCGGGTGGGGTGGGGGTTGCGCCCCCCCTGAAATATTAACACCAGCCACCACTGAGGGATTATCTTCTACAAAAGGGCTAATTTACACTAGCTGCTTTCTGTAAAGCAATCTGGGTTTGAATCGCTCTTCAGACAGCATTTGACAAGGAGTGAGGAGGAGTTGTAGTACTTAATCCCTACAACTGTGTACTAGTGTGCCAAAATCATGTGCACTAGTTTGCAGCCCCCCCCCCCCCCATTTAGTTGTCCCCATTCTGCGGGGATAATTTTTGCTGTGCCACAATACAAAGTATCTGTAGCTAAAGGGGGAGCGGTTGGGGGATAGAGAAAAGAGAATCATAGACATCAGACATAGAGAATCCCTTATGCATCACAACAGAAATCACTTTATTCTCTTTGGTGAACGTTCACACCATGTAACATACTACAGTGAGAGTTTTGAAATGGTGCGGGTGTTTCTTATGTGCATTTTTGGCCCCATAGACTTCAGTGGAAACGCATTAAAAACCTTTATCTCCTAGCAGCATCTACTCTAACCAGGCTGCAGATAAAAGGGGGACAGCAGGCAAGACCATACTGGATGCTGAAGTGCTGATACAGCTGGTGAAAGGACATTGCTCTACAATCCCAAGGACAATATTTGCAGGGATTGCTGCAAGCAGGAGGGCATGGAATGACATTGCCCATGCAGTTTTTTTTGATTAGGATGCCTACCCAGTCTCACATCAACAAACATTAATGTAAAGTCATTTAATTATTTAGGACATATTTTTTCTTTGATATGCTAATGTATGCTTGTGTAAATGACATTTTTGCATACCATCATTGTTGCTGCATTTGCACTATGCTGACCGGGCTAGACCTGTTGTCTATTGCTTGTCGTTGGCCAAAACAAAAAGAATGCATTAGGTATGAAAGTGCACAAAAATATTTAAACTAAGCATGTTAAAACATGCAAAATTGTAATTCAGAATGCATGATTATGCAGAATCATTGGTGTGAACAAGGACTTATGCCGCGTACACACGGTTGGAATTTCCGACAACAAATGTTCGATGTGAGCTTGTTGTCGGAAATTCCAACCGTGTGTAGGCTCCATCGGACATTTGTTGTCAGAATTTCCGACAACAAAAATTTGAGAGCTGGTTCTCAAATTTTCCCACACCTGTTCTGACTCAACTACAAGGTAATAAACGTTATCTTCAGCTTCACATAGAGCTTACATGACCTGGTGATCTATTTATCCCTTGCATCAATTCAGGCAGCTTAACTCAATGAATAACTCACTGTATGGAAAGACAGACGATGAATCCTCTCGAATGTTCCGTTTAATGATGGATATTCATAGGTAGAAAAACGTTGCAGTTGTAAGCCACATGTAAGATGTTACAGCAATGAGGTATACTGTGCACAATGAATCAGAGAGAGGAAGGGGAGGAGAATATACAGAACTACGGTGAGAGAAAGAGTTCAGATAGACAGAGGGAACAAATCTTAAAGACACAGAGCATAATAAATCACATAGTGTAACACAACACTCCCCGTCTGAAATCTTTAGATTTCATAACCATAAACAATTATATATATATTCAATAAGTCCAATACTGTTAAATGTCCTGGAACCTGTAATGAAAAACATGCAACAAGCAAGTATAAACATAAGTCCAACAGGATTGAAGAACATGTAGTCCGACGTATGACGTCTTCAAAGAGTTCCAAAGTTCAAGGTAGAACCTGTAGATAGCAGCAATGTACTCCCCGCCGTGCCAACAGCATGGCTAGTCCTTGTATAAATCACTAACCTGGCAAAAGGAGTACTAACTCAGTAATTGGTCGAGTGAAGGTTCGTGTGTATCCTCCCTTGGTTACCTTGACTTCTACCTTCCGGACCTTGTTATCGTCACTGGGCATAACTTTAGTAATAAGACCCATGGGCCACTCATTACGACAAACTTCCTTGTCTTTTAGAAGGATGAGATCTCCAACCTTAAGATTAGGCTTAGATGTTTGCCATTTGTTACGACCTTGAAGATGATGAAGATACTCCTTCCTCCAGCGATGCCAAAACACATTGGCGTGATGCTGCACCTGCTTCCATTGACGCCTGTAAATATCCTTGGGTTCAATCTCACTTGAAGATATTACAGCAGTCCCAATCTTTTGAGTAAGGAGCGAAGCTGGAGTAAGGATCACTGGAGCATCAGGATCTGAAGATACCGGCACTAAAGGTCTTGCGTTCACTATAGCACACACTTCAGCGAGAAAGGTAGACAAAGTATCATGGGTGAGTGGTAAAGACTTGTGAGTCTGCAACATGGAGTCAACAGGGGGTGAGTAGGAGTCCTCACACAAAAACCTTGGAGGTGACAGCCATAAGCTGTTCTGAAGAACATCAGATGACACGGCTCTGGTCCCACAGTCAGCTGGATTGAGTTCAGTGGGAACGTAATGCCATTGACTTGGTAGGGAGAATCTTTTAATACGTTCAACCCTGTTGCTGACATACACATGAAACTGTTTTGTTTGGTTGTATATGTAACCAAGTACTACCTTACTGTCTGTATAGAAGGTGAAAGAATCAATTCTAGTGTCCATTTCACTTCGTATGACTTCGGCAATTTCTACGGCTAACACGGCTGCACAAAGTTCAAGTCTTGGTATGGTATGTGCAGGTTTGGGAGTGAGTTTTGCCTTGCCTAGGACAAAACTACAGTGTGATTCCCCATTCATTTCAGAAGTTTTCAAATAGGCTACAGTAGCAATAGCTTCAACTGATGCCTCAGAGAAAATATGAATTTCCCTCCGGTAAACAGTTGAAATAGAACCTGGAACATAGCAACGGGAAATCTGAAGTTTTCTTTGAAGTGACTTCAAAGAATGTCTCCACCTTTCCCACTTGTGTTGATTCTCACTAGGTAAGGGAGTATCCCAGTCTATGTTCTCAGTAGATAACTGTCTTAGCAGAATCTTACCTTGAATGGTAACTGGAGCAAGGAAACCGAGTGGGTCATAGATGCTATTCACCACCGACAGGACTCCTCTCTTAGTGAAGGGTTTGTCACAAGTTGACACTTGGAAGGTGAATGTGTCTTGTTCGATGTTCCACAACAAACCCAGACTTCGCTGTACAGGAGGCACATCTGTACCCAAATCAAGGTTTTTTAGACTGGTGGCATAGTCCTCAGAGTGAAAGGCATTCATAAGTTCCTGGCTGTTGGATATAATCTTGTGCAGTCTAAGGTTTGCTGTAGCCAGCATCTCCTTTGTTCTGGTGAGGAGATCAATCGCTTCTTTAGCGGTTGGAAAAGACTTGAGTGCGTCATCAACGTAGAAGTTTCTTTCAACAAACTGACGAGCATCAGATCCATATTCTTCTTCTCCAGTCTGAGCTGTTCTCCTTAGCCCATAAGTTGCCACTGCAGGAGAAGGACTGTTACCAAAGACATGTACCTTCATTCGAAAGTCTATAACTTCCTTGTGGATGTCATTGTCTTTGTGCCATAGAAACCTGAGGTAGTTTCTGTTGTCTTCTCTGACAATGAAGCAGTGAAACATCTGTTGAATGTCTGCCATAACTGCTACAGGTTCTTGTCTGAAGCGAATCAAGACTCCTATTAGACTGTTGTTCAAGTTAGGCCCTGTAAGGAGCATGCTGTTAAGAGAAACACCTTCATGCTGAGCACTGGAATCAAAGACAACTCTGATTTGGTCTGGTTTACGTGGGTGATACACGCCAAAGGATGGAAGGTACCAGCATTCTTCTCCCTCCTTTAGTGGGGGTGCAGGCTCTGCATGATCTCTGTCAAATATATTTTGCATAAAGTCGACAAAGTGTCTTTGCATCTCTGGTTTCCTGCTTAAGTTTCGTTTTAAGGAGGAGAATCTACTGATGGCCTGTTGCAAGTTGTTGGGCAGTCTCTCTCTTGGGAGACGAAAAGGTAGGGGTGCTACCCAGTTATTGGAGTCGTCTTGAAAGAACTCATTGTCCATTACCTTGATGAATTCTTTGTCTTCCATTGAAGGAGCCAGTATGTCATCTTCACTGGTTGTATTAAACACCGTAGAGCCAAAGTCGTCATCGTGGCACGAGAAAAGGCTTGTGTTACCTGAGATACCATGTTGCCATCTATGGCTGGCTATCTTCTCTTTCACCCAGTAGTGATGTGGGCATGGCTCAAAGTAAGTGTTTCGGCCATTTGGCAGAACATTTGTCTTGAATGACGAAATGTTGGTAGGTCTCTTCATTTTGCCTATACAGACGTTGCCTATGATGACCCACCCTAGATCCATGCGCTGAGCAAATGGGGCATCTGGGGGTCCACTGACTTGTCTGTGTACCTTGTGAACTCTTAGAATGTCTCTTCCTAACAGAAGAAGGATCTGAGCATCTTTGTCAAGCGGCGGTATCTCATTTGCTATTACCTTCAGGTGAGGGTGATGGAAAGCAGCAGCTGGAGTAGGGATTTCTTCCCTGTTAGCAGGTATCTGATTGCACTCGACAAGTGTAGGTAGGGGTAATTGCAAGTTACCTTTGAGAGAAGATACCATGAGTCCATGAGCCCTTCTTCCAGAAGCCTCTGTAGTTCCACTACAGGTACCCAAGGTGTAAGGATGAGTTTCGCCTTTTATTTCAAATAGATTAAACAGTTCTGATTTTGCAAGCGATCTATTGCTCTGATCGTCTAAGATAGCATAGGCTTTTAGAGTCTTTTCTGGTTGGTCCTTGTGGTATATGTTCACCAAGCATATTTTAGCACAGGACTTATTACAGTGGTCTTCTCCACAAACTTCAGTGCAGGATGAAGAAATTATGGTAGAATTAGGCATTTGGTCTGTATTCTCCCCGCCATGCGTTAACCTGGGAGGAGCGTTAGCAGGTTGTGCAGAGCTGGGCTCAAGCGGATGGAGGGCTTGCACATGCTCTTCGGAGCCACACTCTATGCACTTGATGGATACATTACAGTCCCTTGCAAAATGTTCGGTAGAAGCACAGCACCTGAAACATACCCTAAATGTCTTTAAAAGCTCCTTACGCTCTTCAAGAGGCTTTTTCCTAAAGCCGATACATTTTTTGAGGGGGTGTGGCTTCTTGTGAATGGGACACTCTCTGTTAGGGTTTTCAATCTTCCTACTCTGTCTGTCCGTGGCAACAACTGTGGTAGGAGTGGGAAGGATGTCAGTCTTTTTCACGGATACTGGGCCTCTACGGCTTCTATAGTTGCCCTGAAGACTGGTACTCTTAGGAAATGGTGAGAAGAGACTGTACTCACCGTAGGAAAAACTTGGATCATTCTTGGTCTCTGCGAAGATCCTGATGAAGTTGCAGAAGAAAGAGAATGGTGGGAAGGAAACCTTGTTCTCTTTTTTGTATGATGATCCTAGTGCAGACCATTTCTCTTGTACACCATACGGGAGCTTGGAGACAATTGGGTTTACCCCTCTTGCAGTGTCAAGGTAACTGAGTCCGGGTAGTTTTGGGTCTGCCTTGGCTAGCTGAAGCTCAAGGAGAAGGTCACTCAGTCTCTGGAACTCCTTGTTGTCCTTACCAGATATCTTTGGGAAAGTTTCCAGGCGCATGAACAAGGCATTTTCTATAGCTTCTGGACTGCCATAACTTTGCTCTAGTTGCTCCCATGCAGCTGTGAGGCCTGCTGTAGGATTGTCCATAAAAACTGATCTTAATGGCTTAACAGGTGCAGCAGATAGAGGACCAAGCCATCTAATCAGGAGATCCAATTCTTGAGCCGCTGTAATGCCAAGATCGCTGATTGCAGTTCTGAAAGCACATTTCCAACTTCTGTAGTTCTCAGGTTGGTCATCAAAACTTGTAAGACCAGTCTTTGTGAGCTCTCTGCGAAGTATGTACCTCACAGACTCTGCTGTCTCAGTTGTCTCTGCCTTTATGTGAGATGTTGTTGGCTGAATGGTGCTGATTGCACTATCTTTGACATTATTGTTAAAGGACACAGGTAAATATGGTGCAGCAGATGCGTTCAGGTGAGTTGCTTGCTTGAAGTCGGTTGTTCCAATGGTACGTTGACTCAATGCTGTACCGATGACAGGAAATTGATGACTTGCTTGCAGCTTGCTCTGATGCTCTGTAACATAAGAAGGAAGGTTAGGTAGGCAGGTAGGAAATGCATTGGAGTGATTTTGCATGCAGGAAGTTGCTGGAACCTCTTTAACTTGGAGCTGTGAAGGAGTTTCTAAGTTGCCTGGAGCATTGGAGACAATGGAGTGTATACTGCAGTGGCTTAGGACATAGTCTTTAGTGCGTTTGAGGGGATCTTCCATATCTGCTATGTTTAGGGTGATGCTGTCTTTCTCACTTGCACCTTCGTCTGCACTGATAGCTTGCTCTAAAACTCTTAGCCTTGCCATAGCTGCGTCATGTTTACACTGTTCATTTAAGATTTCTATAGTTGCTCTTTGACGTGCTGTGTGAGCTTCCAACTCTGCTCTTTTTTCTGCATATGCGACCTGCACCTTGCTGGCTTCTGCTTCAGCGCGGGCACTAATAAGTCGCTCACTGAGTGTTGAGTATCTTGAACTATGACTTCTAGAAGACCTTTTAGAATGTCTGGTGGAAACAGATCTGTGAGATGCAGTGTCCTGTATCAGCTTTAACTTTGCTTCTGCCTTTAATTTGGTTTGCTGGATAAAACTGTCTCTTTCCAGATTAACAGCCTTGAAATTCTTTAATTCCTCGAGTGAAAGTTCTGTGTTCATATTTTGTAAGACATTAATGAACTTGTCACTGGTAAGCTGATAGAGCTCATAAGAGATAGAGAGTTGTTTAATGGCGCCCTGTAGTGTCAGTAATTCACGTTCAACAGACACTGTATTTGATTCAGAAGTAATCTTTTCCCAAAATAGCTTCAAGCTATTAAACAATTCAGTTCTTAAGGCTTCATAATTCTCCATCACTTTCCAGGTGGGTTTGACTGAGCGTTTGGGTAAGTCAGTTGGCTCAGTGTCTTGTGTTGGAGTGGTTGTATATTCACATTGAGAGCTGTGGTGACTCATGACACAGGCAGACAATGTCTCAGTGATAAGCAGGCAGGATCTGTGTGCTGTAATATGACACCATGCAGCCTGGTCTCAGGTTATGAAGATTCCATGTGCTGCTGTCTCATTCTTTCTTGCAATGAGGGCAGTAAATCTTGTCTGTAACAGTACTGTATGCAGAAATCTTGTAATTAGGCTGTGAAACTTCGTTTTTCTACTGTTCTGACTCAACTACAAGGCAATAAACGTTATCTTCAGCTTCATATAGAGCTTACATGACCTGGTGATCTATTTATCCCTTGCATCAATTCAGGCAGCTTAACTCAATGAATAACTCACTGTATGGAAAGACAGACGATGAATCCTCTCGAATGTTCCGTTTAATGATGGATATTCATAGGTAGAAAAACGTTGCAGTTGTAAGCCACATGTAAGATGTTACAGCAATGAGGTATACTGTGCACAATGAATCAGAGAGAGGAAGGGGAGGAGAATATACAGAACTACGGTGAGAGAAAGAGTTCAGATAGACAGAGGGAACAAATCTTAAAGACACAGAGCATAATAAATCACATAGTGTAACACAACAACACCAAAATCCGTTGTTGGAAATTCCGATCGTGTGTACACAATTCCAACGCACAAAATTCCACGCATGCTCGGAATCAAGCAGAAGAGCCGCACTGGCTATTGAACTTCATTTTTCTTGGCTCGTCGTACGTGTTGTACGTCACCGTGTTCTTGACGTTTGGAATTTCCCACAACATTTGTGTGACCGTGTGTATGCAAGACAAGTTTGAGCCAACATCTGTCGGAAATAAATCCAGGATTTGGTTGTCGGAATGTCCGATCGTGTGTACGCGGCATTAGGGTGGATGTTACCTTGGCCAAAACAGTCACCTACCTGCCTAACAGAACACCTCAGTGCTTTGCCAATGCAGAGCAAAATATAAGTTTCTCTTTAACACCCTCCCCAGCAGCATATGCTTGCCTTTCCTCTGTTCCTCCATCAAACCATTAGGCCATCCAGGAAAACAGGAGCATATGACTTGTTCCATAGGATATCACTGATACAGCAGTGATTGATTGTCCAGAAACTCCTTAAAGTGTAAGTAAACCCCCGTATTGTTTTCAGCCAAGGAAGCTGCCATCTTTGTCTCTTTGCCTCTGTTTAATCCACAACTGCAATGATACTGCACATGTGATCAGTTATGACACCAGTCATTGGATGGTTTGACATTTTTGTCGAGAGTACAACCAATGGGCGCTCATGTGACTCGCTGGAGATCTTCTCCTCTCCTCTTGGCTGACGTCAGGTCCCTCCCTCTGCAGTGCTCGGAGCAGGGTTGACATCAGCAGGCATCTCTGCCCTTCCCCCGGGAGTTGCTTGGAGCGGGGCTGACGTCAGCAGGCATCTCGGCCCTTCACTCGGCAGTGCCCGGAGCGAGGCTGACATCTGCGGTCATCTCGGCCCTTCATTCGGCATTGCTCGGAGTGGGGCTGACGTCAGCAGGCCTCTCTGCCCTTCACTCGGCAGTGCTCACAGTGGGGCTGACGTCAGCAGGCATCTTGGCCTTTCCTTCGGAAGTGCTCGGAGCGGGGTTGAAGTCAGCAGGCATCTCAGCCTTTCCCTTGGCAGTGCTCGGAGCAGGGTTGACATCAGCGGGCATCTCGGCCCTTCACTCAGACGTGCTCAGAATGGAGCTGACATCAGCAGGCATCTCGGCCCTTCCCTCGGCAGTGCCGGAGCAGGAAAGAAGAGCTCTGGCGGATTACGTGAGCGCCCAGAGGCGCTTTAACCACTTCCATACTGGGCCTATTCTGGAACTCCTCTTTTAAAAAAAAATAACAAAACAGTAAAGTTAGCCCATTTTTTTGTATAATGTGAAAGATGATGTTACGCCCAGTAAATAGATACCCAACATGTCATGCTTTAAAATTGCGCACACTCATGGAATGAAGCCAGACTTCGGTACTTAAAAATCTCCATAGGCAACGCTTTAAAGTTTTTTACAGGTTACATGTTTAGAATTACAGAGGAGGTCTAAGGCTAGAATTATTGCTCACGCTCTAACGCACGTGGTGATACCTCACATGTGTGGTTTGAACAGTGTTTACATATGTGGGCCGGACTTACGTGTGTGCTTGCTTCTGAGCGCGAGCTAACAGGGACAGGGGCGTTTTAAATTATTTTTTTATTATCTTATTTTTTATTTTACTTTATTTTTTTTTATTTTTACACTCTTTTACATTTTTTTTAATCACTTTTATTCCTATTACAAGTAATGTAAACATCTCTTGTAATAGGAATCGTTTGTGACAGGTCCTCTTTATGGAGAGATGCGGGGTGAATAAGACCCAACATCTCTCCTCCAGGCTGGAAAGCATGAGATCGGGAAAAAAAATCCACAATCTCATGCTTACCATCCGCGATCGCAGCTTTGTTTACATCCGCGTCCCGGATGTGATGTCATAACGTCACGCCCGGGCCTCTGACGGTCATAGAGATGACTGGTGACCATCTGGTCACCAGTCATCTCTATGGTCGTGATCCCGCGGCGGCCGATTCTTTCTATGGCTCCCCAATGGCACGGGAGAGCCCGGAGAAGCCCCGGATGGCGGCGGGAGAGGGGGATGTCCCCTCCCCTCGCCTGTAAGAATGATCAAGACCCGGTCTTATTTTCGGTGAAACACGGTATAACTAACAAAAGCAAACAATGTGATTACTCAGTTGCAAATGCACACTCTCTAGTGATTTCACCACACTAAAAACCAATTTTAACCAATATAGTGCAGCACTACTGATCAATACAATCCTTTAAAAAAAAAAAAAAAAAAAGTAAACAGACTCCATTATAATTTGTGCAACATAGAATCAGTCCTTTAAATTTAGAACAGCATTCTATAAATTAACAGTCCATCAACACATGTGCTCCTCTACGACAGTGCTCTTCAGTCGATTAATCTGTTTCCAATAATTGAGTGCACACCAACACCAGGTGAAAAACCTGCTCACCCAATGAGAGGGCGCTACGCGTCTAAAAAGGAAGGAGCCGATAACTTAGCCACCGCGGCCGATAGAGTGGTGAGCCAGCTAATGGAATTTATATAAGCCATTGTTTTTTTCACTTGCTTGTAAGTATATTTTAATAAGGGGGCTTTTACAAAACTTTCTAACATGGAGGGCACTATGTAATTACCTTTTTATTACATGTGAATTGTTGGTGAGATTGACATATAGAAGGAGTGCCAAGTCCCAGGAAAGAGGAGAGGTGACCATTCCAGGGGGAGTCGCAGGAGTTGTAAAGATAAGCCTGTCTATTGTATATCCATGTACGAGGTGTGCAGGTTTTTCATCTGGTGGTAGTGTGCACTCAAATATTGGAAACAGATTAATCGACTGAAGAGCACTGTGGTGGAGGAGCACATATGTTGATGGACTGTTAATTTATAGAATTATGTTCTATCTAAGCTATAACAGCTTCAACTCTTCTGGGAAGGCTGTCCACAAGGTTTAGGAGTGTGTCTATGGGAATGTTTGACCATTCTTCCAGAAGCGCATGTGTGAGGTCAGGCACTGATGTGGATGAGAAGGCCTGGCTCGCAGTCTCCACTCTAATTCATCCCAAAGGTGTTCTATCGGTTTGAGGTTAGGAATCTGTACAGGCCAGTCAAGTTCCTCCACCCCAAACTCCCTCATCCATTTCTTTATGGACCTTGCTTTGTGCACTGGTGTGCAGTCATGTTGGAACAGGAAGGGGCCATCCCCAAACTGTTCCCACAAAGTTGGGTGCATGAAATTGTCCAAAATGTCTTGGTATGCTGACGTCTTAAGAGTTCCCTTCACTGGAACTAAGGGGCCAAGCCCAACCCCTGAAAAACAATGCCACACCATAATCCCCCCTCCACCAAATGATTTGGACCAGTGCACAAAGCAAGGTCCATAAAGACATGGATGAGCGGGTTTGGGTGGAGGAACTTGACTGGCCTACACAGAGTCCTGACCTCAACCCGATAGAACACCTTTGGGATGAATTAGAGAGGAGACTGCGAGCCAGGCCTTCTCATCCAACATCATTGCCTAACCTCACAAATGCGCTTCTGGAAGAATGGTCAAACATTCCCAAAGACACACTCCTAAACCTTGTGGACAGCCTTCCCAGAAGAGTTGAAGCTGTTATAGCTGCAAAGGGTGGGCCATTTTAGTATTGAACCCTACGGACTCAAGCCTCGTACAGACGATCAGATTTTTGGACGCCTGTTCGTCTGTTTTTGTTGCATGCTAGTCTCATGTCGAAAGTGAAGAGATTGCTCACCATACGAAAATTCTCGTACAACAGAATTCAACTTCAGAAGTGACGTAATGTGTTGAATAGTTTTGTAAGTATTCTTTTGTTTCTGAGCATGCATAGTCTTGCGCTTACGATTTTTTTCAGATGAAAACCGTACTGATTAAACTAAAATTGGACATGAAGTTCACGTTCGACAAAAATGTTATGGTCTGCACATCCAGCTTTTGTCAGACGAAAAAACAGAATCGGTTGTCGAAAGCACTAACATAGTAGGTGAGGTTGAAAAAAGACACAAGTCCATCAAGTCCAACCTGTGTGTGATTATATGTCAGTATTACATTGTATATCCCTGTATGTTGTGGTCGTTCAGGTGCTTATCTAATAGTTTCTTGAAACTATCGATGCTGCCCGCTGAGACCACCGCCTGTGGAAGGGAATTCCACATTCTTGCCGCTCTTACAGTAAAGAACCCTCTACGTGGTTTAACCTCCCTGGCGGTATGATTATTTCAGATTTTTGCGTCTCAAAGCGGTACAATTAATTCGCATAGAAATTTGGCATTCTGCAGAGAGAATAAGTTCAGTGCTCCCAACCTTTCCTCATAACTAATATCCTTCAGACCCTTTATTAACTTTGTTGTCCTTCTTTGTACTCTCTCCATTTCCAGTACATCCTTCCTGAGGACTGGTGCCCAGAACTGGACAGCATACTCCAGGTGCGGCCGGACCAGAGTCTTGTAGAGTGCGAGAATTATCCTTTTATCTCTGGAGTTGATCCCCTTTTTAATGCATGCCAATATTCTGTTTGCTTTGTTAGCAGCAGCTTGACATTGCATGCCATTGCTGAGCCTATCATCTACTAGAGCCCCCAGGTCCTTTTCCATCCTAGATTCCCCCAGAGGTTCTCCCCCCAGTGCATAGATTACATTCATATTTTTGCCACCCAAATGCATTATTTTACATTTATATACCTCATTTTCCATGTAGTTGCCCACCCCATTAATTTGTTCAGATTTTTTTGCAAGGTTTCCACATCCTGCAAAGAAGTTATTGCCCTGCTTAGCTTAGTATCGTCCGCAAATACAGAGATTGAACTGTTTACCCCATCCTCCAGGTCGTTTATGAACAAATTAAACAGGATTGGTCCCAGCACAGAACCCTGGGGAACCCCACTACCCACCCCTGACCATTCTGAGTACTCCCCATTTATCACCACCCTCTGAACTCGCCCCCCCAAGAAGCTGATTTTCAATCCATGTACTCACCCTATGGTTCATGCCAACGGACCTTATTTTGTACAGTAAAAGTTTTTGGGGGACTGTGTCAAATGCTTTTTCAAAATCCAGATACACCACATCTACGGGCCTTCCTTTATCTAGATGGCAACTCACCTCCTCATAGAAGGTTAATAGATTGGTTTGGCAAGAACGATTCTTCATGAATCCATGCTTATTACTGCTAATGATACCATTCTCATTACTAAAATCTTGTATATAGTTCCTTATATCCCCTCCAAGAGTTTACATACTATTGATGTTAGACTAACTGGTCTGTAATTCCCAGGCATGTATTTTGGGCCCCTTTTAAATATTGGTGCTACATTGGCTTTTCTCCAATCAGCTGGTACCATTCCAGTGAGTAGACTGTGAGTAAAAATTAGGAACAATGATCTGGCAATTACTTGACTGAGTTCCCTAAGTACTCTTGGGTGCAAGCCATCTGGTCCCGGTGATTTATTAATGTTAAGTTTCCCAAGTCTCATTTTAATTCTGTCCTCTGTTAACCATGGAGGTGCTTCCTGTGTTGTGTCATGAGGATAAACACTGCAGTTTTGGTTACTGAAGCCCCCCGTTTCCTTCGTAAAGACTGAAGATAAGAATAAATTCAATACCTTCGCCATCTCCCCATCCTTTGTAACCAAATGTTCTTGCTCACTCTTTATGGGGCCAATATGGTCTGTCCTCCCTTTTTACTGTTTACATACTTAAAGAATTTCTTGGGATTTTTTTTGCTCTCCTCCGCTATATGTCTTTCGTGTTCTATCTTAGCCATCCTTATTGCACCCTTACATTTCTTGTTGCATTCTTTATAAAGTCTGAATGCTGAGGATGAGCCCTCAACCTTGTATTTTTTGAAGGCCTTCTCCTTTGCTTTTATATGCATATTTACATTGGAGTTAAGCCATCCAGGACTTTTGTTCGCTCTTTTAAATTTATTACCCAATGGGATGCATTGGCTAATGCCCTTATTTAATATGCTCTTAAAGCAAACCCATCTCTCCTCTGTGTTCTTTGTTCCTAAGATTTTATCCCAATTTTTGCCTTCTAGCAAGGTTCGTAGTTTAGGGAAATTGGCTCTTTTGAAATTCAGTGTGTTTGTATTCCCCTTATGTTTCCTAATGATCCAAAAATCACCAGTTCGTCGGGCGAAATGTCACTTCCAATCTTTTTTATCGTATGTACAGGCCTGAAAGTGGATGTGAAACCCACTCTCATCCTTTATAAACTACGTCCATAGTTGTTATCTATAAGGATATACAACATGCCTCCTGCATGTATTCTTACTTGTCCAATGTCTCCTCTCTGGCTGTTATGAGACCCGAAAAACTGCAGATTCTGTGGGTGGGTCTGTTGTCCGGAGCTCGTGGGTGGAGTCATGATGTCAGTAGACTCCCCGCCCACCTCTACACTCCCCTTGTCAATATGCATTTTCTCCTATGTATTTCTTACACTGAACTTCTGCTATGATCACTAACATCCAGTCAAAACCCAGGAAAGTCACCACATGATTTTAGCATGCCAAATCATGCTGAGGTGTGGAGCAGCCAATCCTGGGAGAGCTGGAGAAGAAAGGAGGAGGGGATCTGAAGTACACAGAATGTCTCTCTCAGGCTCGTGCATGAGATATGCAAATCACCTGTCACTCACAGCAAGGGGGAAGAACTGACTCCTATTTCTCTGTGTGTCAGTTTTTATCTCGCTGAAAAAAGATAAGAGGATTGCTCAGAGCTGGGTTAACTCTTCGTGGCAAGACTGGGCATGGATGACATGAAATCCTATACTGTACAAGGTGCAAGCCTTAATTAAAAGATGTTTTTTTCGGGTTTACATCCACTTTAAGACTGGAATGCCATTAAAGTTCATGTGTGTGTAAAAGCAGGTGTCCCAATACTTTTGGCAAGATAGTGTATGTTGATGGACTTTTAATTTAAAGAATACTGTTCTAAATTTAAAGGACTGGTTCTATATTGCACAAATTATAATGGAATCTATGTTTTTTGTTTTTTAAAAAGGCTTGTATTGATCAGTAGCACTGCACTATATTGGTTAAAATTAGTTTTGTGGTAAAGGTGAATTAACTCTTTAACTGAAGCAGAGTAAAAACAGGCCTCTTCCCCTGCCAGACAGGTCAGTGCAATGTGTCCGAGCTGTGTAAACCTCAGGACCACATGGACAGAAATGTAAATCCTTCTGTAGGTAAAACAACACATTGATATACAGGTGAAAGCCAGTAAATTAGAATATTTTGAAAAACTTGATTTATTTCAGTAATTGCATTCAAAAGGTGTAACTTGTACATTATATTTATTCATTGCACACAGACTGATGCATTCAAATGTTTATTTCATTTAATTTTGATGATTTGAAGTGGCAACAAATGAAAATCCAAAATTCCGTGTGTCACAAAATTAGAATATTGTGTAAGGGTTAAATTTTGAAGACACCTGGTGCCACAAACTAATCAGCTGATTAACTCAAAACACCTGCAAAGGGCTTTAAATGGTCTCTCAGTCCAGTTCTGAAGCCTACACAAACATGGGGAAGACTTCAGATTTGACAGCTGTCCAAAAGGCGACCATCGACACATTGCACAAGGAGGGAAAGACACAAGAGGCTGGCTGTTCTCAGAGCTCTGTGTCCAAACACATTAATAGAGAGGCAAAGGGAAGGAAAAACTGTGGTCAGAAAAAGTGTACAAGCGATAGGGATCACCGCGCCCTAGTCAAGATTGTGAAAAAAAACCCCTTCAAAAATGTGGGGGAGATTCACAAGGAGTGGACAGCTGCTGGAGTCAGTGCTTCAAGATCCACCACCAAGAGACGCTTGAAAGACATGGGTTTCAACTGCCGCATACCTCGTGTCAAGCCACTGTTGACCAAGAAACAGCGCGAAAAGCGTCTCACCTGGGCTAAGGAAAAAAAGAGCTGGACTGCTGCTGAGTGGTCCAAAGTCATGTTTTCTGACGAAAGCAAATTTTGCATTTCCTTTGGAAATCGAGGTCCCAGAGTCTGGAGGAAGACAGGAGAGGCACAGGATCCACGTTGCCTGAAGTCTAGTGTAAAGTTTCCACCATCAGTGATGGTTTGGGGTGCCATGTCATCTGCTGGTGTCGGTCCACTCTGTTTCCTGAGATCCAGGGTCAACGCAGCCGTCTACCAGCAAGTTTTAGAGCACTTCATGCTTCCTGCTGCTGACCTGCTCTATGGAGATGGAGATTTCAGGTTCCAACAGGACTTGGCGCCTGCACACAGCGCAAAATCTACCCGTGCCTGGTTTACGGACCATGGTATTTCTGTTCTAAATTGGCCAGCCAACTCCCCTGACCTTAGCCCCATAGAAAATCTGTGGGGTATTGTGAAAAGGAAGATGCAGAATGCCAGACCCAACAACGCAGAAGAGTTGAAGGCCACTATCAGAGCAACCTGGGCTCTCATAACACCTGAGCAGTGCCAGAAACTCATCGACTCCATGCCACGCCGCATTAATGCAGTAATTGAGGCAAAAGGAGCTCCAACCAAGTATTGAGTATTGTACATGCTCATATTTTTCATTTTCATACTTTTCAGTTGGCCAACATTTCTAAAAAATCCCTTTTTTGTATTAGCCTTAAGTAATATTCTAATTTTGTGACACACGGAATTTTGGATTTTCATTTGTTGCCACTTCAAATCATCAAAATTAAATGAAATAAACATTTGAATGCATCAGTCTGTGTGCAATGAATAAATATAATGTACAAGTTACACCTTTTGAATGCAATTACTGAAATAAATCAAGTTTTTCAAAATATTCTAATTTACTGGCTTTTACCTGTACATTTCATCTGTGTATTTACTGTGGAGTTCTGGAGTTCAGCTTTAAAAATGGCTTTGCTTAGAACTCCATTCACTCTTTATTACTGTGGCAGAGGAGAGACCACAAGAACACACAGCGACTCTATTTTCTATGCAGCTCCTGTTCTTCCCTGGAGCCCGCTGTCACCCTCACAGTTGTCACCTCCTGCAGCCAAGGACCCGCAGGTTCACGCCGAAGGCAGAAGATTGATGTTGTGACATTCTCACAGCCCACGCTGGCTCCAGCGGTTTGCAGGCTGCATTAGTAAGGAGCCAGGTCGTGGGATGTGTGCTGCGGAGGACTATTAGTTCAGATATCCCCCAATACTTCAGGATGCTCTTGTAACACCATAATCAGCTGTCTCCGCGCTGGCACGGATTCCTTTGCGGGACAGATTACCCAGCCGTCTGTCTCTGAGCTGATTTGTATTTCACCGGCGTAGTTATTTCTATTAGAGATAGAAAACTTTTGTCGGCATTGCATACTGCGCGAGATATATTTAATACACTGCAGTGGTGTATATATAAGCATATAATTGGTTTTCCAGCTTGCCTGGTTTCTCATTACTTGCAGACAAATGCACTTTGCTAGTGGTTTGGAGATTGGGATGGAGAAGGAGGCGCATGTTGTGTCTCATTTTCTCAGGGGTCAAGGGTGCTTTCCAACTTAAGGAAGCGTATTCAGAAACAATAACTCATTTGCATAGTAAGGAGCAAGCTGGAGATTCAGTCATTGAAAAAGACACAAAGGCTCTGCATAAATTTTATCTTTCTCAATAAATGTTTATTAACGATTTCAAGAGTTATACATAGATATGGTAACAATTACAATGAAACACCATCAAGGCACAATATCTGTATGAATTTGGAGGGTTACAGAAAGTGACACACATATGTGTTAAAACAGTTTGCCTCCATAGGTAAAGGTCTAAATACTGCAGTCTGCCACTAGAATTAACACAACCGTTTTTTAAAAATTCCTTTTTAATAGTTTTTTAACTCAATGATCCTGTCAGTGGATCATTTTTTTTTAATATTACCTGTAATTGGGTGATCAAGCTATTTGTTCTGCAATAAATAAAAACTGGAGCACTGTCACCCTGTGGACAGACATACACTGGGGTGAGATGGATGTAGGAATCCCCCGCCGCTGAGCACCTGTCAAAAAACAGGGATCAGCGGTTTCAGCTGTTGATTGAACAAAAAAAATTCAGCATGTCCCTTCGATAGAAGTCGATCAAATGATTGGCTTTTGTTAAGTGGGGAAGGCCAAACACTGCTTTAAATTCAAACAGTCCCTGTTGAACCGGCTGAATTTTCGATCAGTGTGTGGTCAGCATTAGATGGCCATATGTGCACCAACAACCCAGACAATAGGAGCTTAAAGCGGTAGTAAACATCAATTTTTTTTTAAACCCTGCAAGGTATTGGCATAATGTATAGAACATTTTAGCACATTATAAAGTACTTACTTAGAACGAAGCCCTCCAGCAGTGCGCTGTCACTGCTGACAGGCGCTTCCATCCTCACCTGGTCTTCCTTCCAGGTTCACGTCCTCTGGCCGCATCTCGATTTGGTCACTACCACACATGTGCGCGGAAGTCACGGACCGCAGCACAGAACTCTGAAAGGATGGCACGGGTATGCTGTCCCTTCAAGAGGAAGTAAACTCTCCCACTCTGATGCTTCTTTTCATTTAGTCCATTATAATAAGTAATTATCAAACTATAGCCACTGTAATCCAGCCCAAATTGCAAATTACTTACTGTTTAAAGAAACTTTAAAAAACTTGTTTCCAGGGGTAAGGCAGCGCCATCTTAAGTATTGTTTTCTGAGTCCACAGTAGAGTGTATTTCTGCCCTTACATTGAGCACTTCCTGTACTGTTAACCAAGCCTCCTTCTCAATCCAACGTTTCTATGGCAACCCTGCTTCCCTGCTCATAGCTGACTTGTTTTATTTCATAGTATCTACTTGTGCCGATTATCTAGTGTTTGCCTATGTCAGTCTTATCAGCTTCAGCTGATAAGACTGCAGTAATGCTGTCTGATGCCTTTTTCTCCACTCCATGTGATGTCACATGGTCACATGGGGTGTAGGAGGAAGCTCTGAGTGATTATGCAGCCTGGTGGGATTTCAGTGTTGTGCCGTAGGAAGTCCTGATAATAGATAGACAAGCACACAGAGTTTGCCGTAAATCATGGGAGATATGGGCATGCTCAGTGACGTCATTCTAAAGAACAAAAAGGATTACAGCAATACTATGCAAGTAAAGAGATATCTACAAGCAGCGTTCATTAGGGTTTTTTATGCTGATTCACATGGGACAAAGTTGTGGGGGAGAGTTTACAACCACTTTCAGAGCGCATGCGCCGGTGACGTCACCGGCTGCATGCAGTGTGAATATCTCCTAAACCGTGCAGGTTTAAGAGATATTCACTGCACCTACAAGGAAGCCTTATTATAGGCTTTCCTGTAGGTACAAGTGCCAAAAAAAGGCTTTACTTCCACTTTAAATATTGTAGTCCAAATAAGTGGAAACATTCAAGTCTCCAGGAGAAGCAATAGGTACTGTATCATGAGATTTCACAACAAAAAAAGATACCAAATTGGAATTCTGCTCCATACAATCCTTAGTGGTAGTCAGTAACCAAGGTGGAATCCTATGCTCTGCCCAGTGTAGAGGAGATTTTTGGAAAATGATGTAAACCTTGTGGGAGGCCACTTATGGGGGTTGGAGGTAAGTATGCATCAGAGAAGGGGAGAGTGGAGTAGGTCGAAGAGCCTCTCTGTAATTTGGGTTCACTGTTCTACAAGTGTGGATACCTTTAACTCGACTGTGAATTAGTATCAGGAAATAGACATTAGGACCGTTTAGTTTGAGTTATATTGGTACAGGTTAAAATAAATAGTGGTTTGAGCATAAATGAGCACACAGGGAAAAGATTCAGACACAGTCTGCCAAACAATGCGATCTCTAGGCCAAAGTGACTTTGGTTAGAGTTCTGTACCACTAGACTGGAATCAACTCATAAACCAACAAGATCAGCAATAAGAAGTGCTTATAAACATTAACTTAAATGTGAATAATAATACTATAACTAGTTTAAAGAGCACTCTAGGAGAATGGCTAGGATATTGTGCAATGTCCCCTGAGATGTATCCCTAAGCATAAGCAATAGGGAAAGGTATACAGCAGCTGTAAAGGGACAGTCTTTAGTCCCAACTCTTCAGCCAGGTAGCATTGGGGACCAGTTGCACCAACGGTGCACATGAAAATAGTTCCAGTCAAGTCTGCAGGCAGCATTAAGCCTACTATATATGGCTGTATGGTCAGTTCCTAAAAGGCTCAGTCTCTCGCTGTAGCAGCAGATGATAAATCCCCACAGCAGAAGCCCACCAGTCGCCAGGATATTGAAGCTCACCATCCGGTCACACACAGCAAATAATCCACTGTCTGCTCTGCACTTAGTTAGACTCTGGCTGTCGCCACTTCCGAACTCAGCACTCCGGATCCTGCTCAGGCCGTCCATATGCAGCAGTGATAGTGCACACTGGATAGTGAAGTGCACTCTCCACCCGTGGTCTCCCTCGTGGCAAGAGGAAGCTGTGTCCTGTATAGCCTAGGAAAATGCAATTCTTTCCCCTCCTCCTGGCAATCTCTCTGGGAAATGCAGTTCAAAAGCTCTTCTTTACAGTAGAGCCTCTCTCCTCTGGACTACAGTTCCCACAGTGCAATTACCTATTTACAATTTCACTATTTAATTTCTTCCCTTACATTTTATTCCCATTCATTCACTCCATTTCTTCTGATTATCCCATCATTCATTTTACATCATTGCCCCTTTGCAACTATCCCTGCGTTATAGTATATTTACATACATTAGGTACACCATTTACTCAAACACCCCCCCCCCCCCCCCACTCCATATGGCTTTTATTTTTATATTTATTTTTATTGCTATCCTTTGCCTATTTACCATACCATATTTGTATACCATTTTCATATATATTTTTGCTTTATCATGCTGATTTTAACCTGTAATTTCTGTTTTCCTTCTGCCTTCCAATGATGCTATATGATGTTTTATGATGCCCTTTTGTTTTATATCATGTTCCCTTTGTGTGCTGCGGTATCCCCTCACTGTGATGCACGATCACACAGGACTTACTCAGCACCCTGGCCACTCCCCCTCCCCTCCCCTATATATTCTCTGTCACTGGTCTCTGCCAATCAGCTTGAGAAAGGAGCGCGGCCGTCACGCCATTCACGGCCTGCCAGCTCGAGAAACGCCTCGCACTTCCAGTGACGTCACTGATGCTCGCCCATTTTGTCTGGGACCATACCATGCCTAGTTTTACTGCTAAAATGTGAGTTTTACCACAACTCTTGTTTTATTGAATTTGTGTTACAGTCTGCACCCAAAAGCGCCGCCTTTTCTTGTCTTTTCCAGTTTTTTAGGAACATGGTTTCTGTTCCCACCGGATGGCTGCCATGAGCGTGGATTTATCCCCTTCCCCTCCCCCATCCCGACCACCTGTATTGCCATTGAGCCTATTGTGCCTTCATTGCCATCGTGCACTATTCATGGACTTCCTCACCACTATATACCCTACAGAGTGGACTTGCAGTCTCTTCTGTGCATAAAGTTTATGCTCATTCAGCACTGTGTTTCTTTTTAATTATTTGAATTATTCTATTACATATTGGACTACATGTTTTTGTTTTTTGCGCCAATTACTTGCACTACCTGACTCAGTCTATTGAACGCTTCCTGCTCAGCATCTCCCTCATCCTGCTGATATGGTGGTTAACCAGTTCAGCACCCCAGGGCAGCAGCTACAGAAAGCAGCTGCAGCCAGTGTTTCTCTTACTCTTCATCCTTAGCCAAGCACCTGGCTACATTATAAGGTTATTATTTCCTGACAAAATCCTTGGATAATTGATGATCAGTTTGATTAGCTACAATCTTCACTTCTTGATAATCATCCATCTGACGGTATCCCTCCAGCATCTCCCAAGAAATGAGGCATGAGATTTGATTGGAATTATCCTTTAACACTATGCATGAAGAAAAATGATCGAACACATGGATGACATTAGCTATTTATATAGCCAATTTAGTTTGCTGATGTCAGTACATTTTAAATTGTACAATGAGCTTGCGTATGGATTTTCCTAAATCCCATCTAATTGTGCTCAATCACATTTAAACAGCCCATTGCTGCATGGCTCCTGACAAAGTGCTGAATAGGACTCCCTGGACACCGCTGACCTTTGACATTTATGTCATGTATAAGGTTTATGTCTGTCTGTGATGATGTGTATGAAGAATAAGGAGTAATTTATGACTAGGGTAGTTCAGATAACTTACTACCCCAACTCAAAATTTTACCTCCCACTCCGACTTATTACTAAAAACGGACACTGACGCTGTATTGGATTTAAATGGCCGGTTCGGCCTTTATTAACTCAAAACTAAAATATAATAAACATTATTAAATACTCCAGCTCCAATCCGAATAATTGGTTGCCGGTCCCTGACGACCCCATCTTCCCAATTTTGGAATCCGTGCTACCTCTAAGTTAGGTTATGTCCCCAGCCGCCAAATACTGCCTCGAGGACTCACTAACTGACCACAGATCCCTACCACCTTACTACCCGGTAGTCTAGATTGAACCAGACCAACCGGGAGGACTCCATACCTGAGATGGGTCCCACTGTTTTCACAAATACCTCATGTTGTATACCCATCGTCAAGGACCCAACCGCCACAGTGGCACTAGTGTGACACCTTACACTTGTGCCCGCCACCACACAAGAAACGCCCTCTGTATACCATCCTGCAAGCCCAAAGCCCATAGGTCAATCTCGACTGCATTGAGATGCACACCATCCCCTCTCAGGTACCTCCATGTATCAATCTCCAGGGGGTGTGTTGGCCCAGGAGGTCAACTGTTGGGTATCCCTACTTCTGTGCAGGTCCAAAATGGATCAGGTGGGCAAGGGGAGGAAGGTTCAAGTATTTTCTGTACCGGGTTCGCCATTATGTCCGGTGGGGGCTGTGAAGGGGTTTCTAGCGGTGCGCCCGGAGTTGGCAAGGTAATTTTTGATACATGCCGACGGGTCCCCATTGTCCAGATTCCAATTCATTTCTGTTTTTCGGAAATGTTTAAGGGCGCTAGGTTTGGGGGGAAAAAAAATTTCAGCTCATTCCTTTCGTATAGGGGCAGCTACGGAGGCTGCTAGGTGTGGGTTGGATGCAGAGGCGGTCAAGCGCATTGGTAGGTGGGAATCGCGTAGGTTCCAGCTGTACGTTCGTCCTCACCTGTTGGATGAGTAAAGGGGAGGGGGAGCTTATGTGGCATGTTTGGGTGGTTATGCTTGTTCGGCATGCCTGTTGATGTTACTTGTGGTGTGTTCTCTTCTCTTTTAGGTGGAATGCAAGCCCTGGTCTGGATATTGGGCCACTTGTACGTGTTTTGGAGGGCCAAAAAAGCAGACGTTAGGCCTGAGGGGAGACAATTGCGCATTTCTAGGCAAGGAGCCTGTGTCCGTTGGTTGGGAGTACCGGGCATGCTGTGGAGTAGGATGGTGCCGGAGGTGCATCACTTTGCATGACTGGATAGGCCGCTGGACGTTTTGGTGTTACACATAGGCGGTAATGATTTGGGAGTGAGGTCCATGTTGGACATAACGCAGGATATCAAATTTAATTTCCTGCGGCTCCGCATGGCCTTCCTGGAGAAGCTTATTGTGTGGTCCGACATCATCGCTCGGACGACTTGGCGATTGGCCAGATCGGTAGAGAGGCTCAATAAAGCTTGTAAAAAGGTTAAGAGGGATGATAGCAGCTTTGTGGTTAGGAATGGGGTGCTGGTCATTAGGCACTTAGAGCTGGAGGTGGATACTTGGAGATACCTTCAGAGTGACAGGGTGCACCTCAATGCGGTGGGGATTGATATGTGGGCCCTGGGGTTGCAGGATGGCATCCAAAGAGCATTCAGGGTGTGGAGGGGCACCCAAGGGTAAGGTCTTTCCCTTGGGCACTGTGGGTGTTGATCTTTGCGGGTGAATGAAGACTTCTCGGACAAGGAAGAGTTCAGGACCCATCGGTGGTATGGGTCCCGCTGGTGGTATTCCAATTAACGGTGGTTTCGCTGGAAGTTGGTTAATGGGTTTACTGCAGTCTGTACGTTGTCTCCAAGCCAGCATGTCGGCTAGAAGCCTATTATCATATTTTAAAGGTACCGCAGTGCAGTATTAAACATATGGTATTTTGGGACTCCTGCAAAGACCAACGCTAGTATTGACTGATGGGGTTTTTGGTAACAGATGTTTTACGGTTATGTTAATTTAAATTTCATTTGTTAATAAAAGAGGCTGCTGGGGCCAATATTTACTTCAACTTGGTGTAGTCTCGTTTAATGGGTAATGGTATGGGGTTTGGAGTATGGGGTTGGTCCGACAGTGATGGGAAGGAAGGCACATCTGTTATACAATGGTCAAGAGAAGCCCGGAGCAAAAAATCAATAAAAGTAAAAATAGTGGAGGGCTGGCATGACAGGGGAAACAGGGTACATTAAAAATGAGAGGGCTCACTCGATTGGGGGGAGGAGGGAACAGAGTTAGTTAAAAGAGAGCTGGCCCCTCCCCAGCATCACTACAGCATGCAGGAACAAGCTTCCCACCATCCCTTTTGTTTGCTGTTGTTTTGTTCGATATGTTTTTTTTTCCACAGAACGGTAGGACCTCAGGATCTTTTGCACTTTTGCATATGGACATTTTTTTGTTTGAATAATATTTTGATTGGATTTTCTGTTCACTTCAAAGGTTTTGCACTATTTGCACTATATTTTGTCATATATCGTGTTTTGCACATGGTAATTTTATTTAGCGCTGCACTTTTAGGACATACATATATTAAATTTGAGCGCCCCATAATGCACTGCAAGACCTCAGTGCATTGCTGTATGATGATTGGCCAAAGCGTACACCTGGTTTGCATGCTTTGGCCAATCACAGCACACTCCTCAGCAAGAGCCATAGTTGGCCAAAGGCAGGGTGCCTTAGGGGGACTAAGCTTACACAGCGTCCGTATAGTGTGTCATAGTGGACAGAGATAGAGAGATTGAGCTAGATTACGCAGGCAGGTTAGTTAGTGGCAGTGTATTTAATTATATATATACTCTGCATTCAGCATAGCCTATATATACAATGTAAACTCTCTCTCTCTCTCTCTCTCTCTCTCTCTATATATATATATATATATATATATATATATATATATATACTCTGCATTCAGCGTAGCCTATATATACAGTGCATTCTGCGGTGTACAGTAGATAATACAGTGCAGGCGGTGTACACAGTATATAATACAGTGTGTACAGTTTCAAATACCCTTCAGGCGGTGTACACAGTATTTAATACAGTGTAGTGCAGTATTAAAAAAAAAATCCCCATCATATCCGGAAGGCCTCCAAGGAGAGGCAGACATTCACAGGCCATTAAAATAGGGCAAGCAGCCTCTAAAATAATATTTAACAGTAGGGCCCGTTCCTGCACCCAACAAGAGTAACTGTGAGGGGTTACAGTGTTCTGGCACCACCAACACCTAAGCATACCTCCCAACATTTTGAGATGGGAATGAGGGACACCTACTAGCAAATCTATGTAGGCAAAGAATACGCCCCCTGCCACACCCCCTTAAAGGAGAATTAACCCCAAAAAAAGGTTAATTAAATCCACAAGTGCTTTTTTTAACCACTACATATCCTTTATATTGTCTTTTAAAAAGGGAAAAATGCAGCAATTTAGAAATTGGATGAAAGGTTTAGCACTGAAAAATTTTGAAAGATAAAAAGTGCATTTTATATACAACTATATAGATCAGACCAAAATGAGGGACAAATGAGGAGGAATGAGGGACAGAGGGACTTTGCTCCAAATCAGGGACAGTCCCTCGAAATCAGGGACAGTTGGGAGGTAGGCCTAAGGCCCAATATTTCTGCCCCTGTTTAATAGGGGCATGTAATTACAATTTTTGAAATAATATTTAACAGCAGGGACCGTTCCTGTGCCCAACAAGAGTAATGCCCCGTACACACGGTCGGATTTTCCGATGGACAATGTCCGATCGGAGCGTGTTGTCGGAAATTCCGACCGTGTGTGGACGCCATCGGACATTTTCCATCGGATTTTCCGACACACAAAGTTGAACAGCAGGAGATAAAATTTTCCGACAACAAAATCCGATCGCGTCAATTCCGACCGTGTGTGGCCTGTTCCGACGCACAAAGTGCCACGCATGCTCAGAAGAAATTCCGACACGGGACAGCTCGTTCTGGTAAACTTAGCGTTCGTAATGGATAAAGCACTTTCGTCACGCTGCAATGTTCAAAATGGTTTAATACAGCGCACTCTCTTCTTCTTTATAATGTGACAAGAATTAAGTCGTTTTGATGCTCATATTCACACACACTTCTCACAAACTTTTTTCGTTACTATTTATCGGGATTCCCTCAATATATTTTGATTTCTCACATCTGACAACATATTTTTTTTTTTTTTTTTTTTTACTTTAATGTAGAATCTTTTTTTGTGTTTCTCTTTTTATTTTTATTTTTTTTGGTGATTTTGATTTGTACTCCCGAAAATGTTTGTGTGTTTTTTGTGACAAGTTCCCACAACACCATTGATATGTTGTTCTATTTAATCTGTAGGAGGGGATTGTTTGGTGTTGTTGTCCCTTGTTAATTTCACATTGTACTTTAGAAATGTACCTGAATACTCACCAACAAACTGTCCTTTTTGGATGAAAACACACACAGGAGAGTAGAATTTACCTAAAAATATTTTATTAAGGGGTCACAACTATAAACAAAGAGGGAGGCAACGCTGGCGAAACTGCAGAAGTGGGCGAAGCCTTGGACTCCCAGGGCAGACATCAATTATTTAAAAGCAAAATTGGTGGCCTGAGGAGTCCATATCTAAGGGAGGGCAGTCTGGTCCAGAAGTCCCAGAGATCCGGAAAGCAGCAGATGACATCTGTGTCCCCAGGCTGTGGTCATACGAGAGACTGCATCTTCTGTCAGACCAGACTGAACCCAGGGCAATCACTCTTTGGTCTTCCTTCCACGCTTCCTTCCAGCCTTTGGCTGTGGTGGTGGAGTTGTGGCAGCAGGAGGAGGAGGAGGAGGATGGTCCATCTCAATGACATCCGTCTTGGGTGTCAGTTCCCCACTCTCCCCCTTACGAAGGACTTTATAAATCAGGTCCTCAGAAATCTTGCGTTGGCCCTCCTGCATGCCCTGCAATTTGGTGGCAGCCATGCAGGCAAAGGCCTCTTCAGGACTGGGGAAGGCTCGGAGGGACGCCGAAGCCTCCTGGATCAGCCTGTACGCTGAATCCTGCACAGGACTGGGAGTGGCCTTCCTGGCCCTTTTATATGGCAGGCGGAGGGGAGGGACCTGAGACTCAGTCAGGCTGCGACTTGTCCCTGGCTTCTCTTGGCTGACACTTAGCCCCGCCTCCTCCTGGCTGCCACTAATCCCCGCCTCCTCCTGACTGCCACATTCCACAGCCTCCTCCTGGCTGAGGTCTTCCTGTGTATGAAAAAGGGACATCGTTTTAGTATTTTTTCAATCAATCACACACAATTTTCACCTCCTGACTGCTGCAAATTCAATGTTAACAAATATAACAGACTATCCTTCTGAGCCCAGCATTTTGCATTCTTGTCCCAATTTTGGGTGCCCACTACTGTGTATTGATATGTAAAACACTTTCAAGCAGCAATTAGTGATCAATAATAACATCTAGTAAACATCATTTATTTATTGCCCAGAAATCTGTAGAAGAATGCTATACCTGACTCCAGCCAGCTCCTCCACTTCTTTCTGGCTGGAAGGCCCAGGTTGGACATCGGAAGCCTCAGCTGGGGTGGAAGGAAGAGTAGAGAGGGATTCCCTGACCTCAGTGTGGTCTGACAGAAACCGCAGTCTCTCATAGTACCACAGCCTGGGGACATAAACGTCATCTGCTGCAGCTCCGGACCTCTGGGAATCTGTGACCTTCTTGCGCTCCCTAAGATATGTGCTCCTGAGGCCACCAATTTTAGCTTTTAAATAAGGGATGGTTGCTGTGGGGACCACCGGCTTCACCAACTCCAGCAGTTTCTCCAGCGCTGCCTGCCTCTTCTGTTTGTGGTTATAGTGGGGGTGTCTGACCTGCCACAGACAGGGCAGCTCTCTGTACTTGTCAATAAACAGGGGCAGGAAATTGTGGTCGTTGAACCCATCCATTTTCTCTGCAAGACACAACACAAGACAAACCCTAATGTCAGGCCAAACTCCCCTAATCTTGTTACAATATAGGCTTCAATTTCGAAGCAGTATAGGCCCAAGTTTAGATCCTACCTTCGTTAGCACGATCGGCGTCTCCGATGCTCCTTCCTCCGCTCACAGATCGTACGTAAGACGCGCGCGTTACGATTTATACACACTGCGCATGCGTATAACTCCGCCCGCCCCTGATGTTCTTTCTATTCTATTCCCCGCCCCTTTTTGTTCGGCGCAGTGGAGGAAGAGCACATGGCGGATAGACAGCAGGATCGTGCTAATTACAGCAACGAGGAGGAGGAGGAGGAGGAAAGGCCGGAGCCTGAAACATCCCGATCCAGAAGGAGATTAAAGGACTCAAATATGTCCTTTGGGGAGATGTTGGAAATGGTGGACATCCTGAAGAAGGCCGACTATGATGGAAAGTATGGGCCTTACCCCAACCACAATGTCCGAAAGGCCAAGATCATGGCGAAAGTGGTCAGGAGTCTGCACCGGAAATTCAGGGTACGACGATTGAAAGATCAGCTCAGGAAGCGGTGGTCGGACCTGAAATTACGAGAACATGAGCAGTACAGAAAGATCCGGAGAGTGCTGCAAAAAAGTAAGTAGTTGTGCTGTGTTCCTATTGTTCTTGTGTTTATTACGTTCGTGCTGCTCCATGTGCTTTTAGGAACTGTTGTACAGTTTAAAATGGCAACTTTCATGTTCATGGGCACATTATTCGTTCGGATCACACATTTTTTTTTCGGACTATAAAATACCATTGTTTAGCCCATATGCATTTGGCCACCATTTTGAGGCCCTATACTTGTCTTCAAAGAATTGGGTTGTGTAGATGGCTTTGTTACTAGAATGAAATGCAAACTAGATTGTGTGTAAGGAGAGGACACTGAGCAGCTGTTTTCACATCTGGACACTGGAGCACTAGTGTGGGACCCCAGAACACCCTTTTTATTAGGGGGGCTGCACAGGTGCTCCAGTGTATACTATAGGGGGGGCTACATCTGTGAAGCTTGTACTAAACAGGTAAAGTATTGCAGCTTGACAAAGGGCAATAAAATCTACATCTTGGAACTCTGCTAAAATAGACAATTGTACCCCACTTCCAGGCAATGTTTCATCTTTAGAGTTCTGCCATCAAATATCTGTGTGCTAATTATACCATTTTTGTTTTACATAGGGGAGAAAAGACTCGGAGGACACCCCTCATCCGAGGAGACCAGAGCCCCCCCCCCTCTGGAAGAAGGGGAAATCCCCCCAACACAAGATGAGCAGGAGGAAGAAGATGTGGTGGAACTAGTCACCACAACAGGTGAGTGTCTGCGACCACAGGCTCAGATAAGAGATGGATGGCGGCATTTTTTTTAGACCTAATTTATTTTGGGTTTCCTTGCTTTTTAGGTGATCGTGAGGTTGTGGATGAAGATCCTTTCACATCCGAAAGTGCCCAGACAGGGCCGGTCCTAGACGGGGTGCACGGGGTGCAGTGCACCCAGGCGCCAGAGAGGTGGGGGCGCTGAAGCGCCAGAGTGCTCCACTGCTCCCTTCCCTCCTCCTCCTCCCCTTGATTGTGTCCGGCGGCGGCTCCAAGAAGAAAGAGGCGCCGCGCCGCTGTTTGCTGCTCAAGCCCCTCCTCGGAGAAAGAGAGCAGCTGCCAGCCGGAGATGACATCGGAGGCAGAGCGGCTGATCTCTGCGTGGAGAGAGACCAGCCGCACAGTGATGTCGCGGGGGGGAGCGGTGGAGCGGTCCGTGCCTGACACATTCTCCTCTCTGTGTCTAATGGAGGGGAGGGGGCTGTACTGTACTAATGGAGGGGGGGCTGTACTGTACTAATGGAGGGGGGGCGAGGGGGGCTGTACTGTACTAATGGAGGGGGGCTGTACTAATGGAGGGGGGCTGTACTAATGGAGGGGGGCTGTACTGTACTAATGGAGGGGGGCTGTACTAATGGAGGGGGGGCTGTACTAATGGAGGGGGGCTGTACTAATGGAGGGGGGTTGTACTGTACTAATGGAGGGGGGGCTGTACTAATAGAGGGGGGGCTGTACTAATGGAGGGGGGCTGTACTAATGGAAGGGGGCTGTACTGTACTAATAGAGGGGGGCTGTACTAATGGGGTCTGTACTAATGGAGGGGGGGCTGTACTAATGGGGGGCTGTACTAATAATGGGGGGGTCTGCACTAATAATGGGGGTCTGCACTAATAATGGGGGGCTGTACTAATAATGGGGGGTCTGTACTAATAATGGGGGGGCTGTACTAATGGGGGGTCTGTACTAATCCAGAGGGGGTCTGTACTAATGGGGTCTGTACTAATGTAGGGGGTCTGTACTAATGGGGTCTGTACAAATCCAGCGGGGGTCTGTACTAATGGGGTCTGTACTAATGGAGTCTGTACTAATGGAGGGGGTCTGTACTAATGGGGGGTTCTGTACTAATGGAGGGGGGTCTGTACTAATGGGGGGTCTGTACTAATGGGGGGTTCTGTACTAATGGAGGGGGGTCTGTACTAATGGAGGGGGGTCTGTACTAATAGAGAGGGGGTCTGTACTAATGGAGGGGGGTCTGTACTAATGGAGGGGGGTCTGTCCTGGGGGTTTGTACTAATGGAGAGGGGATCTGTACTAATGGGGTCTGTACTAATGGAGGGGGGGTCTGTACTAATGGAGAGGGGGTCTGTCCTGGGGGGTCTGTACTAATGGAGAGGGGGTCTGTACTAATGGGGTCTGTACTAATGGAGGGGGGGTCTGTACTAATGGAGAGGGGGTCTGTACTAATGGGGTCTGTACTAATGGAGGGGGGGTCTGTACTGGGGGGTCTGTACTAATGGAGGGGGGTCTGTACTAATGGAGAGGGGGTCTGTCCTGGGGGGTCTGTACTAATGGAGAGGGGGTCTGTACTAATGGAGGGGGGTCTGTACTGGGGGGTCTGTACTAATGGAGGGGGGTCTGTACTAATGGAGAGGGGGTCTGTCCTGGGGGGTTTGTACTAATGGAGGGGGGTCTGTACTAATGGAGGGGGGTCTGTCCTGGGGGGTCTGTACTAATGGAGAGGGGGTCTGTACTAATGGGGGGTCTGTACTAATGGGGGGGTCTGTACTGTGGTGGGGTCTGTACTAATGGGGTCTGTACTAATGGAGGGGGGGGTCTGTCCTAATGGGGGGGTCTGTACTGGGGGTCTGTACTAATGGAGGGGGGTCTGTACTAATGGAGAGGGGGTCTGTCCTGGGGGGTCTGTACTAATTGAGGGGGGGTCTTTACTAATGGAGGGGGGCTGTACTAATGGAGGGGGGGGGTTTGTACTAATGGAGAGGGGGTCTGTACTAATGAGGGGGTCTCTCCTGGGGGGTCTGTACTAATGGAGGGGGGGTCTGTACTAATGGGGTGGTCTGTCCTGGGAGGTCTGTACTAATGAAGGGGTGGTTTGTCCTGTGGGGTCTGTACTAATGGAGAGGGAGATCTGTCCTGGGGGGTCTGTACTAATAGAGGGGGGGATCTGTACTGGGTAAGGTCTGTACTGAGGGAGGGGTTTATACTTAGTGTGGGTTCTGCACTGACGGAGGGGGGTCTATATGTAGTGGAGGGGGGTCTGTACTGAGGGGCGACTATAGTTGGTGGAAGGGGGGTGACCCTAACCCTAGTGAAGCCAATGCAGCTGCGGGCTCTCCTTTTCCCCCTCCCTCTCCTTTCCCCCCTCCCTCTCCTCCTGCGTGCTGCTGTACTAGTGAGCGGTGCTTGCCAGCACAGCTGCCCACAATGTTTCTTCCCCCGCCTTCATATCAACCAGGGAGGAAACAGTATAGAAAAAGGAGCAGAGAAGAGGATTGTGGGACATATAGTCCCGAGGACTGGCAGCCCCACTGTAACACAGAAACTGGAGCCCACACAGCATGCTCAGGTGAATGGGAAAGAAAGAGAGAGACAGGAGCCCGGGAAAGCTTTCAGGGAAGTACACCCAGGACTCCAGAGGGAGAAGACAGTGCTGAGAGAACACCATCAGAGAGAGAACCCCGCTGCCCTGCGCCACCAGAGAGAAAGCCACACAGCCTGGTGCCATCCCTGGCAGAGAAAGGAATGGAGTCTTTGCAGGAATACAGATCTGGGTGCTACCCAGCGGAGTCACCATGGGCAATTCAGAGTGAGCTGACTCCTGATCAGAGGAACCGTTGCTGTATCGCTGGGTCAGGTGAGAGGGCCGATTGGCCATTATGTACTAGTGTCCATAGGAACTGCAGTCTCTGACCATCTCCTGTAGTATGTCTGCAGTCTCTGACCATCTCCTGTAGTATGTCTGCAGTCTCTGACCATCTCTTGTATTATGTCTGCAGTCTCTGAGCATCTCCTGTACTATGTCTGCAGTCTCTGACCATCTCCTGTAGTATGTCTGCAGTCTCTGATCATCTCTTGTATTATGTCTGCAGTCTCTGAGCATCTTCTGTACTATGTCTGCAGTCTCTGACCATCTCCTGTAGTATGTCTGCAGTCTCTGGCTATCTCCTGTACTATGTCTGCAGTCTCTGACCATCTCCTGTTCTATGATTGCAGTCTCTGACCGTCTCTTGTATCATAACTACAGTCTCTGACCATCTCCTGTACTAAGTCTGCAGTCTCTGACCATCTCCTGTACTATGTCTGCAGTCTCTGACCATCTCCTGTACTATGTCTGCAGTTTCTGACCATCTCCTGTACTATGTCTGCAGTCTCTGACCATCTCCTGTACTATGTCTGCAGTCTCTGACCATCACCTGCACTATGATTGCAGTCTCTGATCGTCTCCTGTATCATAACTACAGTCTCTGACCATCTCCTGTACTATGTCTGCAGTCTCTGGGCATCTCCTGTACTATGTCTGCAGTCTCTGGCTATCTCCTGTACTATGTCTGCAGTCTCTGACCATCTCCTGTTCTATGATTGCAGTCTCTGACCGTCTATTGTATCATAACTACAGTCTCTGACCATCTCCTGTACTATGTCTGCAGTCTCTGGGCATCTCCTGTACTATGTCTGCAGTCTCTGATCATTTCCTGTACTATGGCTACAGTCTCTGACCATCTCTTGTACTATGCCTGCAGTCTCTGGGCATCTCCTGTACTATGCCTGCAGTCTCTGGGCATCTCCTGTACTATGTCTGCAGTCTCTGACCATCTCCTGTACTATGTCTGCAGTCTCTGACCATCTCCTGTACTATGTCTGCAGTCTCTGGGCATCTCCTGTACTATGTCTGCAGTCTCTGGGCATCTCCTGTACTATGTCTGCAGTCTCTGATCATCTCCTGTACTATGTCTGCAGTCTCTGATCATCTCCTGTACTATGTCTGCAGTCTCTGATCATCTCCTGTACTATGTCTGCAATCTCTGACCATATCCTGTACTATGTCTGCAGTCTCTGGGCATCACCTGTACTATGTCTGCAGTCTCTGATCATCTCCTGTACTATGTCTGCAGTCTCTGATCATCTCTTGTATCATAACTACAGTCTCTGACCATCTCCTGTACTATGTCTGCAGTCTCTGACCATCTCCTGTACTATGTCTGCAGTCTCTGGGCATCTCCTGTACTATGTCTGCAGTCTCTGATCATCTCCTGTACTATGTCTGCAGTCTCTGATCATCTCTTGTATCATAACTACAGTCTCTGACCATCTCCTGTACTATGTCTGCAGTCTCTGATCATCTCCTGTACTATGTCTGCAGTCTCTGATCATCTCTTGTATCATAACTACAGTCTCTGACATCTCCTGTACTATGTCTGCAGTCTCTGATCATCTCCTGGACTATGTCTGCAGTCTCTGATCATCTCCTGTACTATGTCTGCAGTCTCTGGGCATCTCCTGTACTATGTCTGCAGTCTCTGATCATCTCTTGTATCATAACTACAGTCTCTGACCATATCCTGTACTATGTCTGCAGTCTCTGACCATATCCTGTACTATGTCTGCAGTCTCTGACCATCTCCTGTACTATGTCTGCAGTCTCTGATCATCTCCGGTACTATGTCTGCAGTCCCTGATCATCTCCTGTACTATGTCTGCAATCTCTGACCATATCCTGTACTATGTCTGCAGTCCCTGATCATCTCCTGTACTATGTCTGCAGTCTCTGACCATATCCTGTACTATGTCTGCAGTCTCTGGGCATCTCCTGTACTATGTCTGCAGTCTCTGATCATCTCCTGTACTATGTCTGCAGTCTCTGGGCATCTCCTGTACTATGTCTGCAGTCTCTGATCATCTCTTGTATCATAACTACAGTCTCTGACCATCTCCTGTACTATGTCTGCAGTCTCTGATCATCTCCTGTACTATGTCTGCAGTCTCTGATCATCTCCTGTACTATGTCTGCAGTCTCTGATCATCTCCGATACTATGTCTGCAGTCCCTGATCATCTCCTGTACTATGTCTGCAGTCTCTGGGCATCTCCTGTACTATGTCTGCAGTCTCTGATCATCTCCTGTACTATGTCTACAGTCTCTAACCATCTCTTGTACTATGCCTGCAGTCCCTGATCATCTCCTGTACTAAGTACAGGAGATGCCCAGAGACTGCAGACATAGTACAGGAGATGGTCAGAGACTGCAGACATAGTACAGGAGATGGTCAGAGACTGCAGACATAATACAGGAGATGATCAGAGACTGCAGACATAGTACAGGAGATGGTCAGAGACTGCAGACATAGTACAGGAGATGCCCAGAGACTGCAGACATAGTACAGGAGATGGTCAGAGACTGCAGACATAGTACAGGAGATGCCCAGAGACTGCAGACAATGTCTGCAGTCTCTGACCATCTCCTGTACTATGTCTGCAGTCTCTGGGCATCTCCTGTACTATGTCTGCAGTCTCTGACCATCTCCTGTACTATGTCTGCAGTCTCTGATCATCTCCTGTATTATGTCTGCAGTCTCTGACCATCTCCTGTACTATGTCTGCAGTCTCTGACCATCTCCTGTACTATGTCTGCAGTCTCTGACCATCTCCTGTACTATGTCTGCAGTCTCTGATCATCTCTTGTATCGTATCATAACTACAGTCTCTGACCATCTCCTGTACTATGTCTGCAGTCTCTGGGCATCTCCTGTACTATGTCTGCAGTCTCTGACCATCTCCTGTACTATGTCTGCAGTCTCTGATCATCTCCTGTACTATGTCTGCAGTCTCTGATCATCTCCTGTACTATGTCTGCAGTCTCTGACCATCTCCTGTACTATGTCTGCAGTCTCTGACCATCTCCTGTACTATGTCTGCAGTCTCTGACCATCTCCTGTACTATGTCTGCAGTCTCTGATCATCTCCTGTATTATGTCTGCAGTCTCTGACCATCTCCTTTACTATGTCTGCAGTCTCTGACCATCTCCTGTACTATGTCTGCAGTCTCTGACCATCTTCTGTATCATGTCTGCAGTCTCTGACCATCTCCTGTATCATGTCTGCAGTCTCTGACCATCTCCTGTATCATGTCTGCAGTCTCTGACCATCTCCTGTTTCATGTCTGCAGTCTCTGACCATCTCCCGTATCATGTCTGCAGTCTCTGACCATCTCCTGTATCATGTCTGCAGTCTCTGACCATCTCCTGTATCATGTCTGCAGTCTCTGACCATCTCCTGTATCATGTCTGCAGTCTCTGACCATCTCCTGTATCATGTCTGCAGTCTCTGACCATCTCCTGTATCATGTCTGCAGTCTCTGACCATCTCCTGTATCATGTCTGCAGTCTCTGACCATCTCCTGTATCATGTCTACAGTCTCTGATCATCTCCTGTATCATGTCTGGGGGCTCTTTCTAACAGACTCTCTAACAAAAGCCCTCTTTGTGTGCATCAGAGAGATTCCCCTCCAGGTCTCATTAGTGTACGCTCTTCCTGTATTTTTTTTATTGTTAAAAGATCAGGGGAGGATCTATTCCTAGGGTAACAAAGACTTCTTAGGGGAGCATCTCTGTGTTTGAGTCGTTGCCATAGAAACATTTATAAAGGGGAGGAGTTGGTAAGATGACCACGCCCATGTGGGGGCGCCAGAAATACTTCTGCACCCAGGCGCCGGTGACCCTAGGATCGGCCCTGTGCCCAGATCCTGATCGGGGAGATCATGGGGTGTAATTTACAATTGGAAAACATCAAGCAAAACATCAATGATGTTATTCCAAAATATAAAAACATCATTGATGTTTTGGGGCGAGTTTAAAGCCCCTCAAAATCACTTTCTTCTTTTGTCTGCTACAATGTGCGAAATGTTTTTGTGATTTTTTCCAAAGCCAAATTTGGAGGATGCACACAGTGTGCCAACATGTGCTATCTGCCATCACGGGAGATCAATGGACGCGTTTTGGGGGTGCAACCCCTTCCTCAATAATAAAGTAACGGTGAGGAAGGGCTTTCTCCCCAAAAACACGTCTCTTCATCCCCCGTGATGGCAGTTAGCACATGTTGACATTGTGAAATTTGTGTGCATCTTCCAAATTTGGCTTTTCCAGGGGTGATTTCCCCCCATATGAACGCAATATCAAACACAGTTCCTAAATACTCATGTCTGATATTGCCTTCAAGTTCTACCAAATGTGAACTTTGTAAGATCAAGATTTGTGTCTTTCTTGTGGGTTTTACACAGGCCTGTTTTCTATAAAATGCACATTTTGATTTTGGATAATGACACCACAAAAATTGTTATACAACAAACATGTTGGTTTGTCAGAAAAACCTTTGGTAAATGCACATGTGATTGTGCTGGTATTAAAAAGATTGTTCATCAAGAATGTGTGGATTATTGTCTCAACGCTACAACACTTTTGGGGTGATGTAATTGTTGTTTTATGAGAAAATGGGGGTAATTTCCTAAGGGCAAATCCACTTTGCACTACAAGTGCAGTTTCAGTGCAGTTGCAAGTGCACTTGTAGTGAAAAGTGTCTTTGCATTTAGTAAATAACAGCCAACAGTGCTTTGTAAGGTTACACAATCACAACATTTTCTGGACTCCACACATTTCTGTCAGGGTCAGCTAAAACAAACACAAGCAGTAAATGTCCACAAAGAAGAGCCTGGGGGGAGATGCCTGTCGAGAACTTGAGGTCCTGCAGGCTTCTCCCTGTCGCCAAATACCGCAGGGTAGCGACCAACCTCTGCTCCGGAGTGATGGCTTGCCTCATGCAGGTATCCTGCCTGCTGATATAGGGGGTCAGCGAAGCCAACAAACGGTGAAATACGGGGTCAGTCATCCTGAGAAAATTCCTGAAATCACCAGGATTATTCTCACGGAGCAAAGGCATATGACAGAACTGGTCACGCTGAAGCAACCAATTCTTGGTCCATGAACTCCTCCTCGCCCTGTTCATGGACTGGACTTGTGTCAAGGTCAGGACCCCAACACCAAGCCCCCGCACAGCACGAACTGTACGAGGAGTACGCATACGAAACATGGCTAGAAAACGGTCGGCTGATCAGAACGAAGTAACAGAACGCACCGAAGAACAGCAAGGCCTGTGAAGAGCGACCTGAAAAACAGCAACGAGCGGACAAGATCGCACAGAAAACTCCGATACGAACTGACTGCACGCACTGAAGAGCAAATACAAACCCACAAGCACAAACTGAACGGCAGAAAACGATCTGAAAGCCACGAGTCTGAAAAAGCGCGAATCGTCTCTCACCAAACTTTTACTAACACGAGATTAGCAAAAGGAGCCCAAAGGGTGCCGCGCTTGGTTCTGAACCGGCCTTTTCTAGTCTCGTCGTACGTGGTGTACGTGACCGCGTGGTTGTCGATCGGAAATTCCGACAACTTTGTGCGACCGTGTGTAGGCAAAACAAGTTTGAGCCAACATCCGTCGGAAAAAATCCTAGGATTTTGTTGTCGGAATGTCCGAACAAAGTCCGACCGTGTGTACGGGGCATAACTTTGAGGGGTTACCGTGTTCTGCCACCACCAACACCTAAGACAAAATTTTTCAGCATAGTATATAGTGCAGTCCGTATAGTGTATATACTGCAGTTCAGAGTATATAGTGCCCTCAGTGTAGTATATATAATACAGTGCAGGGTATATAGTGCAGTGTACAATATATAATATAGTGTATTGAAGTGGTTAAGGTGAGCCCTATGACAGAATTAGAAAAAAAGCAGCATGGGTTCCCCCCGTCCATACCAGGCTCTTTGGGTCTTGTATGAATTTTGGGGGGGACCCCCATGCCATTTTTTTTTTTTTTAAAGTGGTGTGGAGTTCACCTTAATATCCATACCAGACCCAAAGGGCCTGGTATGGACTGGGGGGGGGGGGGGGAGGGAACCCACGCTGTTTTTTTAAATGATTTTTTATCTATATTGCCGGGAACTGGCAATACATTACAGCCGTGAGCAATTTTAAATGACATTTTTTACTTTAGAAATGTCATTTTGCTGCAGTTCTTTTCTAAACATGGAAAAAATTAGCTACTTTACAGGCAGACAAAGGGAACCCTCTAGGCACGATTGTTAAAGGAATATTTCATTTTTATTGTTTCACTTTAAGCATTCTTAAAATCACTGCTTCTGAAAAAACGGCCGTTTTAAAACCTTTTTTGTGCATTGATACATGTCCCCTGGGGCAGGACCCCAAACACTTTTTATGACAATAATATGTATATAAGCCTTTAAAATTAGCACTTTTGACTTTGTCCCATAGACTTTAACGTTGTTTTATGTTCACACTAATTTTTTGTATGTTTGCAAGTTCTGGTGCGAACCGAACCGGGGGGGTGTTCGGCTCATCCCTAGTCACCAGTATGGTATTTGTAAATTGAAATCATATCCCCTCTCAAGCTTCTCTTCTCCTGAGAGAATAAGTTCAATGCTCGTAACCTTTCTTCCTAATAACTAATATCCTGCAATCCCTTTACTCGTTTTGTTGCCCTTCTCTGTACTCGCTCCATTTCCAGCACATCCTTCCTGAGGACTGGTGCCCAGAACTGGACAGCATACTCCAGGTGAGGCCGGACCAGAGTCTTGTAGAGTGGGAGAATTATCACTTTATCTCTTGAGGTAATCCCCTTTTTAATGCATGCCAATATTCTATTTGCTTTGTTAGCAGCAGCTTGGCATTGCAATCTACTAGGGGCCCCAGGTCCTTTTCCATCCTTGATTCCTCCAGAGGTTCTCTCCCCAGTGAGTAGATTGCATTCATATTTTTGCCACCCAAATGCATTATTTAAAATTTTTCCACATTAAACCTCACTTGCCATGTAGTTGCCCACCCCATTAATTTGTTCAGATCTACTTGCAAGGTTTCCACATCCTGCGGAGAAGTTATTGCCCTGCTTAGCTTAGTACCATCCGCAAATACAAAGATTGAATTGTTTGGCCCATCCTACAGGTTGTTTATGAATCTAAATAGGATTGGTCCCAGGACAGAACCTTGGGGGACCCCAATTTCCTACCCTGACTATTCCGAGTAATCCCCATTTATCACTACCCTCTGAACTCGCACTTGTAGCCAGTTTTCAATCCATGTACTCACCCTATGGTCCATGCAAATGGACCTTACTTTGTACAGTAAACGTTTATGGGGAACCGTGTCAAATGCTTTTGCAAAATCCAAATACACCATGTCTACAGGCCTTCCGTTATCTAGATGGCAGCTCACCTCCTCATAGAAGGTTAATAGATTGGTTTGGCAAGAACGATTTTTCATGAAGCCATGCTGATTACTGCTAATGATACTGTTTTGATTACTAAAATCTTGTATATAGTTCATTATTATCCCCTCCAAGAGCTTGCATACTATTGATGTTAGACTAACTGGTCTGTAATTCCCAGGGATGTATTTTGGCTCTTTTTTAAATATTGGTGCTACACTGGCTTTTCTCAAATCAGCTGGTACAATTCCAGTCAGTAGACTGTCAGTAAAAATGAGGAACAATGGTCTGGCAATTGCTTGACTGAGTTCCCAAAATACCCTCGGGTGCAAGCCATTTGGTCCCGGTGACTTATTAATGTTACATTTTTCAAGTCTATTTCTAATTCTGTCCTCTGTTAGCCATGAGGGTGCTTCCTGTGATGTGTCATGAGGATAACCATTGCAGTTTTGGTTACTGAAGCCTCCCGATTCCCTCGTGAAGACTGAGGAGAAGAATAAATTCAATACCTTCACCATCTCACCATCCTTTGCAACCAGATTCCCTTCCTCGTTATTTATGGGGCCAATATGGTCTGTCCTCCCTCTTTTACTGTTTATATATGTAGCGCCCCCCCTGGGTCTACTGGGAGCAAAAAGGTACCTCCAGAGGCAGGGAGCAAGCTTACATTCATCCCAGGGCTGAGTCAATAGCTATAATGGGAAGTTAGAACAGAATTTGGGCACCAGTCACTTTATATATTTGTAATGCTTTAATAAGGAACTTAAAAGTAAGAGAGAGGGTTAGGGGAGGTTTTAGATACCATTTGCAAATCACTTACAGACTCCATGAATCCAAGGGAAAAACAGCTTTCTCTTTTAGCAGATCTTAAATACCTGGATAGGCCTCTCACACAGACCTAGCAGCCGGTAGAATTTCTGGACAAGCCTCTCTCACAGACTTAGTAGCCAGTAGCACTCTTGGATAAGCCTCTCTCACAGACTTAGCAGCCAGGAGTTAGTTACTACGGTTTAGTTTGTAGAATAGGATTCAGCTTCACAGTGTCAGAACCTTTAAGCCATCTGGCAACACTGCAAGAGTAGTTAAGATATAGGTGCGTCCTCCAAACGAGTCACCAGGCCCTCCCGAGAGACCAGCCTTCATCCTGGCTCTCTCCAGCAAGGGTCCTCCCCTGGATCTCCTCAGCTTGTCTCAGCTTCTTCCACACAGGCAAGACAGCCTAAGGACCACCCCAGGATTAGTAGACCCCAGACAGGCTTCTGGGCCTACTTGCAGAACTTGTAGCAACACGCCCTCAGGCCAGGAGGGCCCCGAGGTAATGAATGATACAAGAGCACATGGCTCTGCCCAATAAATACCCCCTCCCCAGAATTCACAGCGACCAGGAACCTCCTACTGGGCTGTTCTGGAGAAGGAATTTTCATTACATAGCTCAACCGAGTTGTAATTCTCATACTGGCCTGTGGTATCAGTAACACCTATTGGCAATAGTGAGAAATGCACAACTCTGTTAAGTTTAGCAAAGAACCAAATAAACTATACAATCAAATCTGAGCTGTTTACAGCTCAGCCAAAAACAAAATTTACACTATAGCCACATTTTTAGGAACAGGGGGCTACATATACTTAAAGAATTTCTTGGGATTTTTTGTGCTTTCCTCTGCTATGTGTCTTTCGTGTTCTATCTTAGCCGCCCTAATTGCACCCTTACATTTCTTGTTGCATTCTTTGTAAAGTTTGAACGCTGATGATGATCCCTCAGCCTTGTATTTTTTGAAGGCCTTCTCCTTTGCATTTATATGCATTTTTACATTGGAGTTAAGCCACCCAGGACTTAGTAGTATTTCTGAGAATAGTACCTTGGAGGTCCTTTTCCTCAATTTAGCTCTTAAGTCCCTAAAATCGTTCTTTAGGACACTCCATCTTCCTCTGACTTTGTCATTGGTGCCAACGTGCACCATGACAGCCAGGTCTTCCCCAGCCCCTCCCAGTAATCTGTCCACCAGATCTGTGATGTGCCAAACCTGAGTGCCCAGTAGACAGCATACAGTTCGGCGCTTCAGGTCTTTTGTCACAGATTGCCCTCTCTGTCCTTCTAAGAATTGAGTCCCCTACCACCAGAATCTGTCTTTCCCTTTACTTCCCCCCCACTCTTACTGGAGGAGTTCTTCCCCTGGCAGCTAGGGGAGTCCCTCAGCTCTAGCAGTGCTGGTCCCTGACTGGTTTCACCAATGTCACTCAGTGGAGCGTACTTATTGGGATGTTCCAGCCCAGGATCGGCCTCCCTGGCACTTTCCCCTCTACCCTTCCTGACTGTCACCCATCTACTCTTTTCTAGTGCCTGCACCTCTTTGTCTCCACCGGCCTCTGTGCTGGCCACTGCAGGTACCTGACGGGTACGTTCCTGGCTCTCCTTAGTCTTCGGCTGACAGTTGTTTCCCCAATTTCAGAACCTGGGCTTCCAGTGAAACAACAAGCTTAATTTTTGCACAGCAGTATTCGCCCTCGATCGGATGATCAAGGAACACATACATGCCGCAAGATGTACACCGAGTCGCATGTCCACACCCGCCGGGCATCGTATCTACTAATTTAATGAGGATTGAGGATTGTACCCTTTCCAAATGTAACTAACAACTAGCTTCCTGACACTAATACTCAATACACAGGTACTCAACAATACAATACACAGGTACTCTCCACGTGTACTCACAGTCCACATGCATACACAGTCCATGTGCACCCGCAGCCCACGTGCGCTCGCAGTCCACGTGCACCAGCAGACCACGTGTACTCGCAGCCCACGTGCACTCGCAGCCCGTGTGCACTCGCAGCCCACGTGCACTCACAGCCAACATGTACTCACAGTCCACTTGCACTGGCAGCCCACGTGTGCTCACAGTCCACGTGCACTTGCAGCCCATATATTTAATATATGTTTGCCTCAGTTATGCAGTCACGTGGAAAAAAAATGTGTGGGTACTGGATGCTGCACCTGTGCCACCCAGGCATGTAAAAAAATACATAGGCTAAACAACAAATCAAAACACAAACAGCTACTTGTGATTATCCTCATAAACAGCATCCCTCTCAGTAAAGTCCAGGGTCGCTCTGGTCACACAGGTGAACAGTCGGAGGGATCCAAGGACAAAGGGCCAGCCCACTGTAACTGGAGTACTCTAGCAGCAATCAGGGAGGGGCTCCTCGTAGTAACTGGTCCTTCTAGAGAAGCTGTGTGCTATTGGGCCCTGACCTGGCTGCCTGCAACCCATTTTTGACACTGAAGGGCCGCTCACCTGGCTACAGATCACTTGCACAGCTACTTCTGCCTCATCAGGTATGTCCATTATGAGCTGAGGGAAGCTAAAAAAACTTCCTGGACCTTACCACTTGCCAAACGTATACTGCACATATACAGCAGCAAGGCGGTTCTCCTGCGCAGGAACATGTACCTAGTATGTGATCCAGCACTTCCAGCGGCCTGGCCCGTTCCTGCCGTGATTAATAACAGTAGAAGCCGATCAGTGGGTACCACTGACTTGATGTCTGCCGATTGTCCCAATTGTTCATTACACAGGCAGAATGACAGTCTACTAATGTAAACAAGGCAGATTGCCATTCTGTCAGCAGGGAAGGCATAGACCCTGTGTTCCTGCAAAGCAGGAACACGGATCTATGCCTTCCCCCAGTACAAACACCACAGTTTAGTAAAACAAACACTGGCTAGGAACACAGTTAACCCTTTGACCGCCCCTGATGTTAACCCCTTCCCAGCCAGTGTCATTAGTACAGTGACAGTGCATATTTTTAGCACTAATCACTGTATTGGTGTCACTGGTCCCCAAAAAGTGTCCCGAATGTTAACCGCAATATTGCAGTCCAGCTATGAGTCGCTGATCGCCACCATAACTAGTAAAAATAAATAAATAAATAAATAAAAATTCCATAAAAATACCCCATAGTTTGTAGATGCTAACTTTTGTGCAAACCAATGAATAACACTGCACATTTAAAAAGTAAAGTAGTCTGCTGCTTTGCCAATATACTGTATATTGTGCTTAGACTGCTAAGGGAATCCAAAGCAAGTGGAGCTCTGTACAAATGAAAGGGAACTCCATGAAATACATGAAATACTACAGGTTCAACACTGTGGACTGCTTTTTATGAATGGTGTGCAAATTGCAAGCTGCAGTGCAGATTAACACTGTAATGTCCAGCGGTGAGCAGATAACAGTATCTATTCTCCGCTCTATAAAGGCCCTGTGCTGCTAGAATTAACTAAAGGTGATTTATATTGCTAGTAATGCAGCTCACAACAAGCTCAAGGCGAGACGCAGCGCATGCAAATAAATATGATTTTTTTTTTTTTTTAATTCCTTAGCCCTGTTCACTCTGCAGATGCAACAAAGGGACATATACTTACGAAGGGATCAATGCAAGTGTGAGGTCTTCTTAAATAAGCACATACTGGAGAAGATTTTTTTTTCCTCTTTTATTTGTACGTATCTTTTATTTGAAGGAAAGGTTCACTAAAAAGCAATGCCTTAGGCAGCCTAACCTGACAAAAACCAGTGTTCAACTGCTTTGATTTTTCAGTGACCGCATCATAGCTTGCCTTCTCTAATACACAAAGCCAGTAAAAGCAGAGCAATGCCCCACTGAGCCTTCTGCCTGCTACATTTTACATTCACGCAGGTTCAGGTGGAGCCTAGCTGCAGCCACTCATGCCATGCAGCAGAAAAAGTATAATCCACCTCTTACTGGTAAGCTGCTGCTGGCACATCACAAATCATGGAGCCATCAGAATGAGTGAAGATTGCTACAGGCATCAAAGACCTCGGCGGTGAATAACAGGCCGGTAATAGAGATAAATAATACTACAGAAGAATCAAAAGCTCGGCCAAGCAAGACTGTAGTGTGGCTGATAATGGGATTCATCTGTAACTTTCTAGTTATAGTGACAGATGGGAAGACCAAAATTACTCATACAGGTAATTGTCTGCCCATGTCATCTTCATGACGGAAAACCTGAGCGGTGTGTCACCACCTACCAGCAAAGCGACAGGAAATGTTCACATTTGCCAGCACTTCCTCTGATTCTTCCCTAATTTCCAGAGGGGTGATTTAAAACAAGGGAACACAATCGGGCTCCATTTACACCTGAGTGATTTGTGAAGTGCGACAACGCAGATTCAAGCATTTTCTGGCTCCATAGACCTCAATGGAAGTGCCTGAAATCTCAAGACACGGGTGTTTTTGTGCCAAACAACTGATTGTAAGGGAATGTGTGGGCAGCTGTGACTCCATTTTAGATTCCCTTCCATTTTACATAAAGTAGAAATGAACTTGTATGTATGGGTTTTGCCATGGACAGCTTGGCTAACAGTTTGCATAGAACCACACCCTATTGCCCCGTACACACGGTCGGATTTTGTTCGGACATTCCGACAACAAAATCCTAGGATTTTTTCCGACGGATGTTGGCTCAAACTTGTCTTGCATACACACAGTCACACAAAGTTGTCGGAAAATCCGATCGCTCTGAACACGGTGACGTAAAACACGTACGTCGGGACTATAAACGTGGCAGTGGCCAATAGCTTTCATCTCTTTATTTATTCTGAGCATGCGTGGCACTTTGTCCATCGGATTTGTGTACATACGATCGGAATTTCCGACAACGGATTTTGTGGTCGTAAAATTTTTTCTCCTGCTCTCCAACTTTGTGTGTCGGAAAATCCGATGGAAAATGTCAGATGGAGCCCACACACGGTCGGAATTTCCGACAACACGCTCCGATCGGACATTTTCCATCGGAAAATCCGACCGTGTGTACGGGGCATTAGAGTTACTGTGGTTAAGCCGATTCCCTGAGCAACATCCTGTGACAGCAAGTCATCAGCTATTTCTTGTTATCTAGTCAGCAGTCTAACTCTTGATAAGAAAGTACTGAGTGTAAGTTTGTATAACCCTTAGACATGTATTTTTACTTGTATATAAGCTACTCTTGTACTCAATAAAATTAGACACCTTGTGAAAACACTCAAAGCTTGTTTCCCATGTCCCATGTGGTGTCTCACGGATCCGAGGGTCTAGGTGGTCTGTCTGCATAACCAGGGTGGTTGTCAAGTTGTATAATTCCTTTCACTGATCTCTTCCTCCCAGCAACCCCAGGCCTGTGAACAAAATGGTGTCCATGCTGGATGTGGATACTTTCATCCTGGTGAGGGCCCACAAGAACCTCTACAACCCTCAGCAGTAAAAAATCAGGATAGAAATTGCCAATTCGGACATGGCTAAAGAGTTTTGATAGCACAAGACACCCCAACACCACACAGAAAAACCAGGAAGAATTTACAAGGATGGCAACAATATATGCCTCACAGATGATATTGCTGCCCAATAGCCATAACAGCTTGAAAAGCCCATGAAAAGAAAAAAACATGTTTCTGCACAAAACAATGAGCAAAATGCACAAAAAACGTCAAAATCATTGGAAAACACGCTCAAGTATGAATGAGGGCGTAGGGAAGGATCATTGTGCCATGGAGATTACATGGAAAGGCAATTCAAGGCAAGATTAAAATGCAAGTCCAGCCAAAACATGTTTCCTGACGCCAACATGGCAGCATACATATGCTATAGCTCTGCCCCTATATCCACCTAAAATACCTGTTTAAATCTATAAAAGTCTGACTGAGAGCAACCTCCCCCATTCTCCTTTTTGTCCTCAAAATCTACACCCGCAAGACCATGATGTTGTGATAAGAACCTACCTGCCAACTGTGTTGGTGTCAGTCTGGGCTCAGCCTCTCCCAGACGCAGTCCCACATCCTAGGGAGGAGTTTTCTAACTAGAGACGTTAGAACCTCATGTATTGCATCTGAGTTGGTGTTTGATTGCTGGAGTCCATGATGCATGTGTTTTTTTGTATACCTGATCTGGTATTTGGTTGCTGGAGTCCATGATGCATGTGTTTCTCTGCACACCTTGCTGGCATTTGGTTGCTGGAGTCCATGATGCATATATTTCTCTGCACACCTCGCTGGTGTTTGGTTGCCAGAGTCCATTCTGCATGTGTTTCTCTGCACACCTAAGCTGAATCCTGGTGCTGGTGTTAGTGCTGCCTTTTCTTTTCTCCCACAGGTATGAAAAGTTGTAGCCTATGCCCCTCGAGCACCTTTGTTCCCAAGATGGCTTCTGTTTTCACCTTTACAAACAAAGTTCCATCCTTCCCGGCAGATACAGTACATAACCTACACTGGATGTACCAAGTGTTTAAAATGCCTACCTTCAAGCAGCATCATAGTTAAAATCCTCCGGAAGGCTGTTTGTGTTTCCATCAGGCAAATTCGGAGGAGGAACCCACAGCAAAACCTTGTCATCTTGGAGAGTCAAGGTCATCCAGAAAACGTACAGTGTGGCCAGGCAAGAGCCTCCAGAAGTGATATGGCTCATTCAGGTAGGTCCATTTTTACATCTTTAAATGTGAGCATTTGCCTAGGGAGACATCTGCAAAGCAGCAGGCTGGTTGGCACAGTGCAGCTGCCTCAGGCGCTACAGGGAAGATCCAGGGGCTCATACATCAAAGGACTTCAACGGATTGACTGTCCAGGCATCCATGTCTATTGTAATAAAGTTTGATAATACATTTTAGCCCTCCCTGTTTAGCTCGTTATATATCATATGTATACTGCCATGTTGGCGTCAGGAAAATGGAAAATTGTATCAAATATTTACCATAATTTTCCTTTCCTGACGCCAATCAATGGCTTTTTTTTATCTTGTTATTTTTATGGAGAATGGTCTCAGTCAGACTTTTATAGATTTGAACAGGTCTTGTGGGTGGATATAGAGGCGCAGCTATATCATATGTATGCGGTTATGGATTGGCGTTAGGAAAGGAAAATTATGGTAAGTATTTGATACAATTTTCCATTTTCCTGAAGCCAACATGGCAGCATATATATGAGTTTTATGAGTGCCCCTGTTGGGTTTTACTGCTATCCAGCACTCCACTATGGAGTATTTTCCTCAGTTCCTGTCACAGGCACAACAGTTTTACAGGAAGGAAAAATCTGCAAGAGGAACATAAACGGCAATAAAACACTGACAGGGGTTCTGAACTTCCTTTACTCAATTTAATTTTTTTTTTTTTATTTCTTATTTTTTATTATTAGACCTCAAGGAACTGCCACACAGCCAAATTTCAATCAGTAAACTCAAAAGAAATAGTCAGCAATAGGGAAAAAAATATTTATACAGCTAGTATATAAGGTAGGGTGGTCTCCCATCCAAGTACTGACCAGGCCCAACCCTGCTTAGCTTCCAAAATCATTCAAGTTCAATACTTAGGCAGCTAGCATATAAGGTACACAATGGGGGTTATTTACGAAAGACAAATCCACTTTGCACTTGAAATTGCACTGAAAGTGCACTTGGAAGTGCAGTCGCTGTAAATCTGAGGGGTAGATCTGAAATGAGGGGAAGCTCTGCTGATTTTATCATCCAATCATGTGCAAGCTAAAATTCTGCTTTTTATTTTCCTTGCATGTCCCCCTCGGATCTACAGCGACTGCACTTCCAAGTGCACTTTCAGTGCAATTTCAAGTGCACTTTGCACTTGTAGTGCAAAGTGGATTTGCCTTTTGTAAATAACCCCCAAAGTTCAAAATAAAATGTGAAAACAAAAGTGCAGCACCTAAGTGATCAAGAAAGAATATAACAATCTTATGATCAAAAACCAAAGTGCAAATAATATACTTATGTGACAAAAATAGCCAACGAAAACTTGACCTTAAAAAGTGCATAAAATGTCCAACAAACATGTGACTCTTCTTAGTGGTAAATAATAACTCCAACAGTTGTCAGTGTATAGTATTGATCCAACAGTCAAAATAAATCACCACGTGTTGCTACAAACCACCAACTTTGCACACTCACCAGCTATTAGGCTGTGTCAGAAAGGCAGCAGACAGCGTTTTTAGCACAGACAGGGCATCACAGTATGGAAATTCATCCGCATTATAATCTTCCACTAGGACAAGGGGCTGCCAGCACATATATCAAGCCTAGGAGGAACGCTCACCACAGCAGAGCCACAGAAAAAGGTATTTAGTGCAGTAACTAATTTGTAAAATCAGCTTTTAGCCATCCATTAAATCCATACACCAAATTGTACAGGTATAGCAAAGTGTAAATCTACCATTTGGGGACTTTCGCTTACTAAGATAGTCGTCGGTCCAAGTGGAAGCAGCAGCGTGACGTCAGCATGTAGCTCCTCCCAACGCGTCTTGTGTGCATGCACATCTTCAGGGGATACTAGTAAAGATACTACACGCAAACAACCGTAGAAGTTATTTATCACTAAGAAGAGTTTGTGGGACTTTTTAAAGTCATGTTTTTGTTGGTTATTTGTTGGTTATTTTTGTCATAAGTATATTATTTACACTTTGGTTTTTGATTATAATATTGTTATATCCATGCTTGATCACTTAGGTGCTGCACTTTTATTTTTTACACTAATTTCAATTGGGCTTTTGGGGGGCAGCGGCTTTGTAGCACTCAATAGATTTTAGGCTTTTATGAGAACCTTTTATCCAATTTTGTTTCATATCATGATCTGGGTATACTTTTTATGCAGACCTATTTTTAGCACTCATAGTACCTCATAGTACCATAGTACCAAAACAACTGCGCCTAACCGCTAGCCTGAAAATGAACATAATGATAACAACATAAAGTGTATCTAATCCCAAGAAAAAAAGTAATAAAAACAAAGTAATATATTACAACCTATATGTTCATAGATGGAGCAAAGAGGGGTCCATGTGACCCACTTTCCTTCCTTCCATGTGACAGTACAGGTGCTTGCAAATCGATTGCTCAAGTTGCAAACAGAGCATAGCGGAGTAAGGGTAGGTGAGTATGTGCAGCTGCTGGGGCCACCAATAAAGTGCCCCCGTGGCTTTGCCCTGCATGACAGACTCACTTATGTGATAGATCTGTATATATTTTATGAAGGTCATAAGGGGCGTCTTTTTTCAAAAGTTTAGAGCTTAGCATATATAAATGTGAAATTGATTTTTGACTATTGTTAACATGCACAAGATAAAAAGGAAATTAGAACAAACAACTCAACTTCTAAGGATATTGAAAACTCTGCAAATGTATCCCCCGCAGTATACAATTGACTTTGAATGACAATTACACACTTTGACTCACACTTTGAATGACAATTACTCAGTCATGCAACATTGTATCCATATTACATTTTTGTCCTTTTTTTCACACAAATAGAGCTTTCTTTTGGTGGTATTTGATCACCACTGGCTTTTTTATTTCTTTGCACTTTAAATGAAAAAAGACCGAGTGTATATTATTTGGTCTTTGTGAAGGTTATAGAGTCTACAAGCTATGGTGCCAATCTCTGAAAATTGATCACATCTGATCACACCTAATGTACTGACAGCCTCTCATTTCTCCAGACACTAACAAGCCAGAAAAGTACAAATATACCCCAAATGACCCCTTTTTGGAAAGTAGACATTCCAAGGTATTTAGTATGAGGCATGGTCAGTTTTTTTTGTAATTTGTAGTTGTAGTTTTTTGCTACAATTCTTTGCAAAATGAAGATTTTTTTTTTTTTTACATAATTCTCACACACAGCATATGCATACCACAAATGACACAAAAAAAATACATTCTACTACTTCTCCTGAGTACGGCGATACCATATGTGTGAGACTTTTACACAGCCTGGCCACAGACAGAGGCCCAACATGCAGGGAGCACCATCAGGCATTCTAGGGACATAAATGACACATTTAATTTATTGAGTACCTCTAAAAACACTTTTGAAGGCCCTGGAGAACCAGGACAATGGAAAAGCCCAAAAAATTACCCAATTTTGTAAAGCAAACACCCCAACATATAATCTATGAGGCATAATGAGTCTTTTGAACATGTCATTTTTTCCCACAAGTTTTGGAAAATGTGGAAAGAAAATGAAAACACTTTTCCTTTTACACAAAGTATATAAGATATTTCTAACACATAGCATGTACATAGCAAAAGATACACCCCAAAATACATTTTGCTACTCCTCCTGAGTATGGCAATACCACATGTGTGAGACTTTTACGCAGTCAGGCCACATACAGAGACCCAACATGTAGGGAGCACCACCAGGTGTACTAAGGACAAAAAATTACACATCTAATTTGACTACCTATTACACTTTTGTGAGACACTAATGAGCACTGATGTGGCATGGATGTGGCATGGATGAGTACTGATGTGGCATAAATGAGCATGATTGAGCCATGGATGAGCATGGATGAGACATGGATGAGCCATGGATGGGCACAGAAGAGCCATGGATGGGCACAGAAGAGCCATGGAAAAGCATGACTGGGCATGGATGAGCATGGATGGGCATGGCTGGGCATGGATGAGCATGGCTGGGCATGAATGAGCATGGCTGGGCATGGATAAGCATGGATGGGCATGGCTGGGCATGGATGAGCATGGATGAGCATGGCTGGGCATGGCTGGGCATGAATGAGCGTGGCTGGGCATGGATGAGCATGGCTGGGCATGGATGAAGCATGGATGTACTAAAAAGCCTGGAGCCTAGACTCGTTCTTCGAGCCGAAATCAATGTTTTGTCCTTATGATTGTCAAACCTACTTAAACCTTGAAAAGTCTACCTGTATTTCTGAGCTGTAATGATTGTTTGTTATTGTGAAAAATTGGAATGCAACGTGTATTCTCTTCTTGTTAAACATTGAAAAAAAATTAATAAAAAATTATTGTTTAAAAAAAATATTACACTTCTAAATCATACCAAAATCTCCATTACATAGAAAAATAAAGCACACTGCCTAACTCAAATAGTTAACGTGTTACTAAACCCACAACGGTAAAATCAGTCTGTATATGCAGTAAAGCATGCTTGTTATACTCACTGTGGAACCTAAGGGGTTAATCCTCTGCATTGTGTAAAAAGGATGTTTGATCCTGTCTTCTCTTATCCTCCCCTTCTTCCACTCTTCCCAATCTATCTCCTGATAAAGCAGAGGCTTTGGAGTCACTCTGCACATGCTCAGTTTGGTGTGAATTGCTAGAAAATTTTTTGGGAGGGTGCATGTGATCAGCACCGGGCCAATCAGCACTGTCCAGACAGAGGGTCAGGGGTTCCGTAGCCTCATAGGACAGACAGATGAGAATCAAAACACCTCCTACAAGCTTCAATCAGTGCTCGGCCGGACACAGATAGAAGTCACAAGACTGCTATATACTGCTGATGAGAAAAGGTATTTAGCAGTTTATATATAAACCAAATTCACCGAAAGAAAATTATAGATGAAAAAGTGGCGCTAATCCCCAGGTGGTGAGATGCCAGACACTCTTATCCAGCCAGTGAGCTGAATACAGACGTGACTAGAGAAAAAGTGAAAAAAAAAAACATATATTGCTAAATATCCCAAAAAGTAAAAATTCATATTAAATAATAATGGGGATTAGCGCCACTTTTTCATCTATAATTTTCTTTTGGTGAATTCGGTTTATATATATTTTATTGTTAAGTGGCAGCTTTGGTAGGGTTTTGACATTTATTTACATAGCGCGGAGGTGGTAATACAGGTCAGGGGTGGCGTAATTTGCACCTGGTTATCTCCAGTTTCTAATATTTAGCAGTTTATATTTACTAAAATAATTGTACTTCCATGTTCTGTGTACAGTGGGAGATCAGATATAGTGAATACAGGGTCCTGGGTTTAGTGACACTTTAAAAGCTCAGTGGGAGTACTCCATTGCATTTATCATTATAATTCTTGTAGTGGTCTACTTACCCCAAATTGTGAGAGGGGTGCTGCCCTCTAACCTGACAACAATTTCCAAAAAGAAATCAGCTTTCAAAGGCAAAACTTGAAAAGAAAGTTGACCCGCAAAATAACCTTATTGGTTGAATTTGCCTTTGAAGCTGATTTATTTTTGGACATTGCTTAACTCCCCTTTATTCCTCCTTAGAATTGCTGTAATCATCTTACATCAGCACTTAGTATCTACACTGAAGTCTGATAACGGTGGGGTAGGTGAGAAGAGTATTGTCCTGCTTTTCTGGCTAAGAAATAACAGATTTTAACTAGCTATACACATACTTTACATAGCAGAACAATGTTGAAATCTTTTAAAACTAGAAGCATATAATGTTTAATAATCTAACATGGACGCTTGCATTAATGTGCAGTCTGACAATTCGCTGCAGATTGGAAAAATTGGTCACATGGAATGGCAAATTTCAGTTCGCTCGTGCAGTATTACATTACCCATTGAATTGATTAGCTCATCTCTATTTATTATGTTCTAATATGATTTTGCATAAGTCGCCAGTTTCCTTTAATTATGTAAATGGACAGTAATCTGTACCCTTTCAAGTCATATAAAAGAAGTCAATTTACTGAAAACATAATCCATCAGTTTTAGAGCTGATTCATAGGTAGAATATGGGTTCCAGGTGAAAGAGGTTACGAACCGCTGCGCTATATATTCCCAGCATCAACTCTTTTGCCAATTAGAGCAGTGATCCACTGAATTTGTCATAGCAGTCAATGATCTTAAATACAGCTACAAATTTTAATGTCATTGGCCAAATGCCCAACCCTTGGTGACACATCTTCACTTTGAAATATATGTGGGATTGGAAGAGTAAAATTATTAAAGAAATTAACTTTAATTAAAAATTAAAGATTCAAGTCTAATGGTATGCCATCTCATGTGCACATTAATGAAGACGTTTGTGAAGCAGGCCTATTGGAATTGAATTGAAAACAAATACAGTCCTATAAAGTGCTCCTGCTGTGGCACTGGGTCCTGGCAAGGCTTGCCCATGCTTATCCTGGCAGATGTTTTGGGAATTGCGGTCAGTGTGGGGATGTCTTACATACATGGTGGTCATCTCCATGTCTGATCCGCTTCTTGTCCAGGGTCTTTAGCCTACTGCAATCCCTATTTCATGTAACGGTATGCAAAGATACCCGACTGGCTCTTTTACATTGCCCTATACTGGGTCACCCCAGCAGAAATTGGCCTCAAACCTTTTTATATCTACCAAGCAAACTATAGCCGAGGCCTGGAAGACTCCGTCTTTTGCTTTTCAGGGAGTGAATAACAGGATGACTGCCCTGATGGGTAATGAGCAGATGTCCAACATTTTGAAGGATTCACATGGCAATCTATTGAAAATTTGGGACCCTTGACTAAATTACGACTAGCTGTAGTCAACTGTAAACCTCGCTTGTGCAGGTCCCACGTCAGTGGTACTCGCCCTCTTCTGGGGCCTCTCTCTCTCTTTTCTTTCTTTCTCCCTTTTCTTCCTCCTCTGTCTCTTTCTTTCCTTTTCATTCCTGATATGAAGGCTATTAGATGAAGACTGATATCCCTATAGGGGACAGTGCAGTATTGCTTGTTATACTTACCTTACCTCTACAATGGTCCTCTTTGGTCCTGGTAACAGTTTATAGTTATGTTATTTATCATACGTATATACGGTGTATTTTGTACATGCCTGTTCAAGGTCGCCCCTGCATGGGCAAACCATGGCTTGTCATACCCTCTTGAAACTTAATTAAAAAAACTGAAACAGAAAACAAATACAGTGTCTGAAAATACTGTTCCTTACTCTTCAATGATGATCTTCAAAAGGCTATTTCCAATGATCAGCCTACATATGGGGTGGAGGCACATATAGGGTTCATGCTGCACTAGCAACACATAACTCAAAACATGTGACATGACTATTTTTACAAAAGGAAAAAGAAACAAAAAAGTATTTTGGCAGCATTATTTACTACGTTACGTTATATACAAAGCGCAGTCCAATTGTAATAGAAGTTTCCCCATCGAATGTAACTTAATCTATACACCTTACGCGTGATGTGAGTTAGAGCCTTACCTGTTGTGTTGTACTGTACACCATGGAAGTATTCAGGACATGGTCGTGCCACCAGTTGCCCAGCTGGTGTTCGAGGCCAACAGGTCCCAATCATATCAATAGAGATATTACAGGCCAGACCTGCAGAGGAACAACATTTTTTTTAATAATGGTATCTCTTAACAGTCTTAAATAATAAAATAACTTCACTTTTGGCAAAGGGTTTATTAGTTAATCAAGATGTATTAACCGCATTCTCCATAATATATTAAAAAAGCCAACGACCAGAGCACTTCATAATGGGCACAGCAGATGCACGGACCCAGGAACTCAGCACAGTCTCACAAGCAAAGTCCCTGTGATACAGTCAAGCGGTCACTTCAGTACATGAAGTATTCGTTTTAAGTTGACTTATTGCATTATTATTATTATACAGGATTTATATAGCGCCGACAGTTTACGCAGCGCTTTACAGCATTAGGGCAGACAGTACAAGTACAATACAATTTAATACAGGAGGAATCAGAGGGCCGTACTCGTTAGAGCTTACAATCTAGGAGGGAGGGTCAAGTTATACAAAAGGGTAATAGCTGTGGGGGATGAGCTAATGGAGAAAATAGTGCAGTTGTTAGATGGAGGCAGGATAGGCTTCTCTGAAGAGGAAAGTTTTCAGGGATCGCCTAAAAGTGGATAAATTTGGAGACAGTCTGACAGATTGGGATAGGGAATTCCAGAGGATGGGCGAGGCTCGGGAGAAGTCCTGGAGGCGGATATGGGAGGAGGTGATGAGGGAGCTAGAGAGCAGGAGGTCTTGGGAGGAACAGAGATGGCGATTAGGTTGGTATTTTGAGACTAGGCTAGTGATGTAGCTGGGGGCAGAGTTGTGGATGGCTTTGTAACTTATTGTTAGTATTTTGAATTTAATTAGTTGGGCGAGTGGTAGCCAATTGAAGGATTGGCAGAGAGGGGTAGCAGACACTGAGCGGTTTGTAAGGTGGATGAGTCTGGCAGCCGCATTCATGATGGACTGAAGGGGGGATAGTCTATTTAAAGGTAAGCCAATGAGGAGGGAGTTGCAGTAGTCAAGGCGAGAGATAACCAGGGAGTGAATCAGGAGCTTTGTTGTTTCACTGGTTAGAAAGAGACATAGTTTAGAGATGTTGCGGAGGTTGAGGCGGCAAGCTTTGGAAAGTGATTGAATGTGGGTCCGAAAGGAGAGTTCAGAATCCAGGATAACACCTAGCACGCTGACATGTGGGGATGGGTGGATGGTTGTGCCATTGCTCTTGACAGAGAAGTCAGGGGAAGAGGCACGTGGGGGAGGAAATATTATAAGCTCGGTTTTGGACAAGTTGAGTTGGAGGAAGTGGTGTGACATCCATACAGATATGTCTGTTAGTAAGTTAGTGATGTGTGAGGAGACTGATGGGATGAGTTGAGGGGTGGAGAGATAGATTTGTGTGTCATCAGCGTAGAAATGATATTGAAAGCCATGAGAGGCTATCAGCTGACCCAGGGAAGAGGTGTAGATTGAAAATAAAAGAGGTCCAAGAACTTATTGCATTAATAGCCCAACCCTAGGTTTACCCCCCCCCCCCACACACACACACACTTTTCCCCATCTGCCCAATCCAGTGACATCTCAGGTTCTCTTTACACTTTTGACCCTTTATACAATACTAAAAGCAAGTGGAGCACTAAGCACAGTTTATAAATCACACCACTGTCCATTTTAAATGTCCATTTTCTTTTTTTTTTTTTTTTTTTTTTCTTTTTTGCTTTGGATAGAGTATGGAATGGTTAAAATCCCTGACAAGTTTTTTTTGCAGTCCGTGTCTGATTGGGGAGCTCTTCCGTCACCTCCTGTCCTAAGGTAGGCCATACACGGTTCAAATCTCAGCCAGTTCCTGCTGAACCGGCCGAGATTTGAATTGTGTATGGGCAGGCTGAATGTACCAAGTTGACCGATCACTAAACTTGGATACAACCAACATGCTAGGTTTTACGTGTGATTACCGCTAGCGGCTGCCATAGCCGCTAGCAATAACAGTCATCTTTGGAACCTTCTGACATAGTTCCATAATCAATGTCTTCTCCCGGTGGGGATGGCTCCCCCCCTCCCCACTGGGGCAGACAATGGTTTGACAGGAGGGATTATCACATCAACACTGTTTGTGTTGATGGGGGAATCAAGTAAATTTATTTCAGCAACTCGCTCCATGTATGACCGGCCTAAGGCACAACAGGAAAAGTGAGAAAATACTTCTATTGGACAATTGTCAGTAGGAGAAGCGTGCCTATTGAAATATTTCCCCTTTAGTCCCATTCCAGTGACATATATTAGAAAGCCTAAACATTTTTTACCTGGAGCGGCTCTCTCTTCTCCCCACTCTCATAGGCTTTGCTGAGAGCAGTGGGAGCGATGTGGCTTCGGCTGTGGTCAGTCAAATCCTGTGATGAGGGAATGGGGGCGGAGCCTTGCAGTCTATGTCTATAGACGCAGGCAGTGCGGCTTGGTAGCAAGCCTGCAGGAGTGCTACAGTAGGAATTGGCTTCCTATGGTTGCACACTGAGAAGAGAGATAGAGCCAAGAGTGCCAGCAGGGGACCCCAGAAGAAGAGGTCCGCAGATGCACTGTGCAATACTATTTCACAGAGCAGGTAAGTATAACATGCTTGTTATTTTAAAAGAAAAAATATGACTTTACAAACGCTTTAACCTTTCCCAATTCTATTAAAAATGAAATGAAGATTTTGAAACCTTTTGAAGCAGCTGTATGGTTGCAGTTAGGCCATACCGATTCTTCATACCTGGGTCTCTGAATGAAACTGTAATGCCTCGTACACACGATTTTCCGACACCAAAACCGTGGATTTTTTTCCGAAGGATGTTTGCTCAAACTTGTCTTGCATACACACGGTCACACAAATGTTGTCGAAAATTCTGAACGTCAAGAACGCGGTGACGTACAACACGTATGAAGAGCCGAGAAAAATGAAGTTCAATAGCCAGTGCGGCTCTTCTGCTTGATTCCGAGCATGCGTGGACTTTTGTGCGTCGGAATTGTGTACACACGCTCAGAATTTCCGACAACAAGTTTTGTTGTCGGAAAATTTGACCTGCTCTCAAACATTTGTTGTTGGAAATTCCGACAGCAAATGTCCGATGGAGCATACACACGGTCGGAATTTCCAACAACAAGCGCACATCAAACATTTCCCGTCGGAAAATCCAACCGTGTGTACGAGGCATAACAGTTTTCCTGGCTTTCAAAGGAAATAGCCAGTGCACTACTATATCTGTATTTAGGCAGGACTGTTACTTTAAGGGTGTTTGCATAGAGCTACCTTTTTTATGGCAGGAGGCAGATGTGCCATCATGTGTCAGCATGCATTTTCTTTGTGCATTGACATGTGTTTTGATGCATGTTAAGGCATGTTTTCTCTATGTTTTTGAATTTAATATTCAGAGTAGATATGGTTAACAGCCGGTGACCAAGGCTTGATAATACCTGTTGCCAACGCATCAAAGTGTATGATATATGCATTTGGTGCTCTGTCATTGACTTCTATAAGCCTCCCAATGCACTAAAATGCAGAAAAAATGAACATTTTATATTTTTCAATGTCCGCTTAACCACTTCAGTCCCAGAAGGATTTACCCCCTTCCTGACCAGAGCACTTTTTACAATTTGGCACTGCGTCGTTTTTAACTGCTAATTGCGCGGTCATGCAATGCTGTACCCAAACTAAATTTGCGTCCTTTTCTTCCCACAAATAGAGTTTTCTTTTGATGGCATTTGATCACCTCTGCAGTTTTTATTTTTTGTGCTATAAACGGAAAAAGACACAAAATTTGAAAAAAAAACGATATTTTCTACTTTTTCTTATTAAAAAAAATCCAATAAACTCAATTTTAGTCATACATTTAGTCCAAAATGTATTCAGCCACATGTCTTTGGTAAAAAAAATGTCAATAGGCGTATATTTATTGGTTTGCCCAAAAGTTATAGCGTCTACAAACTAGGGTACATTTTCTGGAATTTACACAGCTTTTAGTTTATGACTGCCTATGTCATTTCTTGAGGTGCTAAAATGGCAGGGCAGTACAAAACCCCCCAAATGACCCCATTTTGGAAAGTAGACACCCCAAGGAAATTGCTGAGAGGCATGTTGAGCCCATTGAATATTAATTTTTTTCGTCCCAAGTGATTGAATAATGACAAAAAAATTTTTTACAAAAAGTTGTCACTAAATCATATATTGCTCACACAGGCCATGGGCATATGTGGAATTGCACCCCAAAATACATTTAGCTGTTTCTCCTGAGTATGGGGATACCACATGTGTGGGACTTTTTGGGAGCCTAGCAGCGTACGGGGCCCCGAAAACCAATCACCGCCTTCAGGATTTGTAAGGGCGTACATTTTTGATTTCACTCCTCACTACCTATCACAGTTTTGAAGGCCATAAAATGCCAGAACAGTTCAACCCCCCCCCCCACATGACCCCATTTTGGAAAGTAGACACCCCAAGCTATTTGCTGAGAGGCATGTTGAGTCCATGGAATATTTTATATTTTGCCACTAGTTGTGGGAAATGACAAACTTTTTTTTTTTTTTTTTTCCGCACAAAGATGTCACTAAATGATATATTGCTCAAACATGCCATGGGCATATGTGGAATTACACCCCAAAATACATTTTGCTGCTTCTCCTTAGTATGGGGATATCACATGTGTGGGACTTTTTGGGAGCCTAGCTGCGTACGGGGCCCCGAAAACCAATCACCGCCTTCAGGAATTCTAAGGGAGTAAAATTTTGATTTCACTCCTCACTACCTATCACAGTTTCGAAGGCCATAAAATGCCAAGATGGCACAAAACCCCCCAAATGACCCCATTTTGGAAAGTAGACACCCCAAGCTCTTTGCTGAGAGGCATGGTGAGTATTTTGCAGCTCTCATTTGTTTTTGAAAATGAAGAAAGAAAAGAAAAATTTATTTTTTTTTCTTTTTTCAATTTTCAAAACTTTGTGACAAAAAGCGAGGTCTGCAAAATACTCACCATACCTCTCAGCAAATAGCTTGGGGTGTCTACTTGGGGTAATTTGGGGGGGGGGGGGGTTGTGCCACCTGGGCATTCCATGGCCTCCGAAACTGTGAAAGGCAGTGAGGAGTGAAATCAAAAATTTACACCCTTAGAAACCCTGAAGGCGGTGCTTGGTTTTGGGGTCCCGTATGCGGCTAGGCTCCCAAAAAGTCTCACACATGTGGTATCCCTGTACTTAGAAGAAGCAACAGAATGTATTTTGGGGTGTAATTTCACATATTCCCATGGCATGTTTGAGCAATATATCATTTAGTGACAACTTTGTGCAAAAAAAAAAAAATTGTCTTTTTCCCGCAACTTGTGTCACAATATAAAATATTCCATGGACTCGACATGCCTCTCAGCAAATAGCTTGGGGTGTCTACTTTCCAAAATGGGGTCATTTGGGGGGGGTTTGAACTGTCCTGGCATTTTATGCACAACATTTAGAAGCTTATGTCACACATCACGCACTCTTCTAACCTCTTGAAGACAAAGCCCTTTCTGACACTTTTTGTTTACATGAAAAAATATTTTTTTTTTGCAAGAAAATTACTTTGAACCCCCAAACATCATATAATTTTTTAAAGCAAAGGCCCTACACATTACAATGGTGGGTGTTTTATTTATTTTTTTCACACAGTATTTGCACAGCGATTTTTCAAACGCATTTTTTGGGGAAAAAAACACATTTTTATAATTTTAATGCACTAAAACACACTATATTGCCCAAATGTTTGATGAAATAAAAAAGATGATCTTAGGCCGAGTACATGGATACAAAACATGACATGCTTTAAAATTGCGCACAAATGTGCAGTGACGAGAAACTACATACATTTTTAAAAGCCTTTAAAAGCCTTTACAGGTTACCACTTTAAATTTACAGAGAAGGTCTACTGCTAAGATTACTGCTCTTGATCTGACCTTCGTGGTGATACCTCACATGCATGGTGCAATTTCTGTTTACATTTGACGCCAGACCAACGCTTGCTTTCGCCTTTGCGCGAGAGCAGGAGGGACAGGGCTGCTTTTTTTTTTTTTTTTTTTTTTTTTGCTTTTTTATCTTATTTTTAAACTGTTCCTTTCATTTTTTTTATATCATTTTTATTGTTATGTCAGGGAATGTAAATATCCCCTATGACCACTCCAAGATCAGTGTGATAAAATGTTTTCCCAATTTCCCAATGGCGCTGTTTACATCCGGCAAAATCTAAGTCTCTGATCAGCTCTATGGTCAGCTGTCCGAATCACCGGCTGCATTCTCAGGTTCCCTGTTGGGACAGGAGAGCCAGAGAAAAACATGGAAGACGGTGGGAGGGGGGGACATTCCCTCCCACTGCTTGTAAAAGCAGTCTAGAGGCTAATTAGACCCTAGGATTGCTTTTACATGAAACCTGACCGCTGGCTAAACCTGCAGGTATCATTCTGGTATAACCACTCAAAGTCCAGCAACATACCAGTACGTTGCTGGTCCTTGTTTGGGCATATATTGTAATCTTTTTTTTCATGCAGCCTGTGGGCTGAACGAAAATAAGAGATTGATCGGTAGGTATGCCCACCATTAGAATACCTCCTTTCATCCACCCACTTCTAATGATGGGCATACATGCACCATTTATATATGCCGAAGCGCTGGAGTCACGGCTTTATGTATCGTGGGAGCAAGCGCTGTTGCTGTCAAGATAAATAAACCTGCGCTGCAGCTGAATGGCGTACCTGAAGACAAAAAAATGGTTGACAATAAAACACAGTAAACAGTAAAGTATAAAAAATTGCATACCTGAAAAGCAAACATGATAAAACATAATAACAATAAAACATTGCAGAATAGAATACAGTAAAAAAGAGCAGAACAATAGAGAGAGAGAATAGAGAGAGAGAGAGAACAATAAAATGACAACTATTTTTTTTATTTTATATATTTTTTTGTGGTTTTTGGTTTTTTTTTTTTTTTACATTTTTTTTTGTAACTGTAACTTTTATAACTGTAACTGTTTCGAGGTTCGGGTCTCTCAAAATGCGATGGCATCTTGGGAGACCCTGTGAAAGTGCGCCTAGTCTGTGCAATGCTGTACCCTACGCTAATACTCAACTAGTGAATAGTAGCGTTCAAAACATTCACCAATGCAAAGACCAGGATTGTCAGGACAGGAGGGACAATAATAGCGGGTGTCACGCCTATATCCGCGCTTGCTGCAGACACGACATCTTTTTTGGAGGGGTTCGCTGGGTAGGGGTACTCGGGAGGACATAAAAATGCCTCTCATGCAGCCGACTGCATTTGGTTGGGGATGTGAATGGGGGAAGTACGGGTGCTGCAGAAGCGGTGGGTTCCCAATTAGGATTGGCGAATGCAGCAGGAAGGGCACTATGGGCAGGACGGGCTTGTGTTTGTCTTCTTCTTGGTGGCAGCGGGACACTACTTGTGTTTGCCACCTCACCAGCTTGAACTGCACTTATGGGACTCGCCACGTCACCAAGTGTTACTGCAGTGCTGGTTTGACTACGACCGGGGTGTACTAGGCCGCTGGCGCTTTCCAGTTCACCAATACGCTACCAAAAAAACTGTTAGCGATCACATGGATCAGGCCTGACTCTGCAAACGCTGCAGTTATGTGTTTAGTGTTTTGTAAGTGACAGTGTTCGATCGATACTGCACGTGGGTGGGCTGGGCTGGGCGGAGGGGCAAAACGCAGGTGCTAGCAGGTATCTGGGCTGATCCCGCTAACACTGCGTTTTTGGGAACCCTAAACTGCTGGGGACGCTAGTATAGATCTGATTGGATCAGATATTGATCTGTTCAGATACTATACCACTAAGGGAGGTGTATGGTGCGTGCGTGGGTGTTAGTGGTACTGGCGCTAACCTGACGCTGCCTGTGGCGACGCAGACCCTATCTGACCCTAAAACCTAACTTATATCACCGCCGGGCGATCAGGGGGCTAAACCTTTATTAGGTAATAAACGGCGGGTGCCCTGAAACTATAAAAATAAACTAACTAACCAGCGTCACCCGTAACAGTTATACGGTGATCACTGGTGAAAGGGTTAACTAGGTGGCAATCAAGGGGTTAAAATCTTTATTAGGTAGTATATGGGGGTCCCTGACACTATAAAACGCTGATGGCGAACCTATATATTTAGCTCCCTAACTAGCGTCACCAGTCATACAGCGATCAGAAAAACGATCGCTTAGTGACACTGGTGACGGGGGGGGGGGGGTGATCAAGGGGTTAAAACTTTATTAGGGGGGTTAGGGGGTTCCCTAGACCTAAAGGGGGCTAACACTAACTGCCCTACCACACTAACTGTCACAAACTGACACCAAAGCAGTAATCAGAAAAAAAAACTGCTATTGGTGTCACTGTGATGGGGGGGGGGGGTGATTAGGGGGTGATCGGGGGGTGAAAGGTCTGCCTAGTATGTTTTACTGTATGTGTAGTGTTGTGCACTTACTCAGATGTCTTCTCTCCTCGGCGCCAGAACGGGAAATACCGACCCGAGGAGAGATGACATCTCTTCCTCTGCCGCTGTTTACTATACAGCAACAGAGGAAGATTTTCATTCGTTGGGAGCGATCCCGAGGGGGTGACCATGAATGAGTGGTCTCCCCCTCAGCCTGGATTGCTCCCCTAATGATGCTAACCGCCTCAGGCACCGGGGGGGGGGGGGGGGGCGCGATACGCCCCCCCCCCCTCCCGCAGGAGGCAGATCACGTACCAGGTACCTGATTTTGCCTGCCCGTGCCATTCTGCCGCAGTATATCTGCGTTAGGTGGTCGGCAAGTGGTTAATGTGATTTTAGACACTTAAGATGACAATTTCACTTTAATCTTTATCTTTAGTACACAGCCATTAACTGTACAGTACATTAAAGCAGTAACTAGGCTGTTTAAACACCAAAGACTGAATCATTGGCATACACTTCCTGAGCATCTTACTACTCACCTGTGATGTTTGAGCTACTCTGGAGATTTTCGCATTGGTCCTGGATAGAGGTTAACGCAAGACTGACCCCCGCTGTGATGACCTTTAAGAAGAAAAAGAGAAGTTATCTGTCAGAGAAATTAGATATGCATGTTTTATAAACATTTATGCCTCCTTGTAAAGGACTGCTTAAAAGTAGGATTGTTTTATGTAAACCACAGAGAAGTTTTGATTTCCTGAAGTATATATAAATCAAAGGAGGGAATAGTTTCGTTTTACAAAGAAGTGAAGTTTCAGTTCCTGGAATATACCCTGTTTCCCCGAAAATAAGACCCAGCGTGATTTCGGTGATGGTTGCAATATAAGCCCTACCCCCAAATAAGCCCTAGTTAAAGTCCTTGTAGGTCTTATTTTTAGGGTAGGGCTTATTTTCGGGGAAACGGGGTAGGGCTTATTTGGGGGGTAGGGCTTATATTGCAGCCATCACTGACAATCACGCTAGGTTTAATTTTCGGGGAAACAGGGTACGTAATCACGGTTAGATTTGTTTTTATTTTAGTTTGTAAGACTGAGCATGCCTACTTCTAAGATTTGAAAATAAAGGTCAAGCCCAGACATATATGTCAACCAATCATGTCTAGGAGAGGTGGCCTAGTCAGGCTTGTAAGGTATATTAATGCGAGTTTTTCAATTGTCAGTTGGACAAGTCAGATAGGCGCCGATCAGGCTGACCTCTATGTATGCTGCCCGGATCATAGAGGTCAGAACCAATAGGCAAATATTGGTCCTTTTGTTGTAACTTGTCTCCTCGTACGAGTCAAATAAAGAAAACTTCTTAACTTGATCCTGAGTGCGGTCTGAGGTGAATTTCGCTCACAGTATCTTTTGATTATAGCTGATATACAGTGCACTGTATTACTCATAACATAACATTTAAAAGTCCAGAGAAAAACTTATAAAACTGCAGAAATACTAGGCTTTATATTAAAGCAGAATTCAAACCAAGTGACAATGAATTTGATCACCTAGACAGAAAATGAAGGAAAATCTCCTGAACAGAGACACAGACTGCAATAGAAGACAGGAGTTTGGGGTTGCCACCTGTCCAGGATTTCCGGGTTTTGAATCATGTGTCCGGGTTTCAGTCCCCCTGACCCAGCGTCTGGTGATGTCTATATAATTGACTGCAAAGGATTTGCAACCAAGTATTAAAAAGTGAAAGTTTGATGGATGATTGTTAATCTGTCCCATTACTTTTGGTCCCTTAAAAAGTGGGAGGCACATATACAAACTGTTGTAATTTCTACACCGTTCACCTGATTTGGATGTAAATACCCTCAAATTAAAGCTGAAAGTCTGTAGTTAAAGCACATCTTGTTTGTTTCATTTCAAATCCATTGTGGTGGTGTATAGAGCCAAAGAGATTAGAATTGTGTCGATGTCCCAATATTTATAGACCTGACTGTATAAATATATATATATATATATATATATGTATCCCTTACAATTAAAGTAATTGAATTAAAAAGTACCCTAGACTGATCGCAAGAGGGAAACAAATCAAACACAGAGATTTCTTTAATCTAGTCATTTTTGCAGTGTCTGGTGTGGATCCAGGTGACTTTTCCTTCAAGTTTTGCAAAACTGTACAAGAAATAGATGCTGTGTCGAGTCTCCAAACATTTCCTTATATATATATGTCTCTTAACAATCCACAAGTCACCTGGCTTTAGTTTTAGATCCTTACAAACTTTTAGGATCTAGAATTGGGGAGAAACACATAAATGAGTTTGTCAAAAACCTTAAAAGATCAGCAACGTTCTCTGTGAGATCCGAATGGAGGACTTCAGCTGCTGAGACAAAATATAAGCAATTGAGTAACACACTCCCACACTAAAATCCCATAGGGAGAGAGTCCAACATCCCCTTAGGGGCTTGATAAAATATAAGAAAACATTCAGGCAAAAGTTTTCTAGTTTCTGAGGCTCGGTTCACACAGGGGCAACACGACTCTGGCCGCGACTTTGCGAGGCGACCTGGACACGACCTGAGCGCGCATCACAGCGTGACTTGGGGCAGCTTACAAGATGACTTCAAGTTGCCTCCAGGACAGGCGACTTTCCGGAGGCCAATCAAACCACAATCAGCTCTGTGGGAGGGAGGGGTTTGCCTGAGAAAACAATTTTCTCTTCCTGTATTGTTGCTTCAGTTAAGACACGATCCGACTTTGGAGGCGACTTCCATTGAAATCAATGGGTACAAGTCGCCTAGAAGTCAGATTGAAGTAGTACAGGAACCTTTTCTGAAGTCGGAGCGACTTCAGTAGCATACATTAAGATGGCGCTCATTTACTTCAATGGAATTTCTGATGTCAAGCGACTTGGGGCGATTTGAGGTCTGACAAGTCAGATCCCAAGTCGCGGCAGTGTGAACCGAGCCCGACTCTACTTTGTCCGCTACATTGTAGGCAGTAGGGAGTGTAAAAATAAAACCTCAAAACTTCTAGTAAGGACTCCCCTATAAAATGATTTCCTCTGTTACTCTCTGTAGATTCTGCACTCTGTACTTACAAACTACTTCTGATAACACTTTTTACTGTGGCCTTTGCAGTAGCATTTGCCCCTGGACATCCAGAAAACATACTGAACAAAATGGATACTCGTAAGATCCTGACTTGGGCATCTGGATATATCTTTTTGTAACCTCTGGAAGGGATGTTCAGCTTTTGGTAACAGGTAAAACAAGAAGTGGTATGTTATAAAAACAACTGTGGAGAACCCTGGCTCTATCCCATGCTCATTTACTAAGGCAGCCATAACTGCTTGTGACTCATGACACGGTCCATGTGTCAAGCTGGAGGGAAAAGAGTGGCTGGCAGACATAAATGATCACATTTTCCAAAGTCCTATTTCATAAGAAGTTGCCCCCTGTGGAACCACTTGTTCTTCTCGTTCTGGGGTCCTTAAAGTTGAATTAATAATCCCAGCTATACTGGGCCAGAACTAGGGTGGAATCTGTGAGTTGCACAGACCCATCAAGTGTCCGGGGCTGTAATGCAGGATCCTTAGTCACCTGGTCTGCTTCCATGTGTGAGTTTTAAAGTTAGTATGGCTACCTTAGCAAGAACCTGGAAGGCTGAAAACAGCCAATCAAATTAACTTAGCATGCTTGATTGGTTTACCTGCCGAAGTAAAAACAAACTTCTGGCCCTTCAAATGGAACCAAAAACTCTCGATATCTCGACTATCTATAAAAATATACACTCTTTTTATAGCTCACAGGCTTTGCTAAAACATGGAGCTCTGCGTCTTGAGCTAGGGAAAAAGGATCCAATGACTTTAAATACAGAGTATCCTTCTGGGTGATAAACTGCATCCTCAGTATAAAACCGGGAATATCTACAAAAAATTAAATATCTGGGTCTTCAGGGAGTGTGTCCTGCACTGGGCTCACAGCAGCTGATTCCTACACCATCAATTTAACACATGTGGCTTCCTTTGTCTCCAGTCTCCTCCAATAGAGGCAATAAGGTGGCTGGATTCAAATGTACGCATTTTTCATTGTTAGATTTGTACATAAACAAACTCATATTTTGAACCTTTCATTAGACAAACGTTTAATTAGCTGTATATTTGCTGCACAGAATGTGGGTCCATTAAAAATTAAATGTGTGACCAAAATAAAGTCTGTACCTTTGTCTAATAGCACCTTTGCATAAAGCTACAGCTCTGATAAATCGGGATGAACCCTTCATTACTGGGTTCAGCTTGCATAAATATATTACAATGGCTTGTTTTCTATCATGCGTGTTGTTTTCTATTCATATCATGTAAGAACTCCAGTTTCATGTTTCAAAAAGACAACTTTTTCCTGGCAATATTATAATAAATAATAACAATACCCTGTGGTCATGCAGAGATGTCCATAAATTCAAAATATTCTTCTGCTTATACCACGGCACTTACAAGGAAAAGGGGGCACATCATTTCACAATCCACACATTCTGCTTTGATTTTCAAAAATAAAAATAAATAAAAACAAAAGGACCAACAATCTGTATGATGGACCAGGAAGCATCAAAAACTATAAAACAACTGGCTGCAGGTGGGATCTATCCTAACAGGGTGTGTGGACTTGATGTGATGGGTCTGTGATGCCGCGTACACACGAGCGGACTTTACGGCAGACTTTGTCCGGCAGGCTTTTCGACGGACTTTCCGACGAACTTTCCGAGTGAATGGACTTGCCTACACGCGATCAACCAAAGTCCGACGGATTCGTACGTGATGACTTATGACCGGACTAAAACAAGGAAGTTCATAGCCAGTAGCCAATAGCTGCCATAGCTTCGGTTTTTATCCGTCGGACTAGCATACAGACGAGCGGACTTTTCGACCGGACTCGAGTCCGTCGGAAAGATTTGAAACATGTTTCATTCCTAGTGCCGCGTACACACGAGCGGACTTTCCGGCAAACTTTTTCGGCGTACCGGAGTCCGTCGGACAATTCGATCGTGTGTGGGCTCCAGCGGACATTTTTTTCTCAAAAGTTTGCCGGACTTAGATTTGAAACATGTTTCAAATCTATCCGACGGACTAGAGTCTGGTCGAAAAGTCCGCTCGTCTGTATGCTAGTCCGACGGACAAAAAGCCACGCTAGGGCAGCTATTGGCTACTGGCTATGAACTTCCTTGTTTTAGTCCCGTCGTACGTCATCACGTACGAATTCGTCGGACTTTGGTTGATTGTGTGTAGGCAAGTCCGTTCATTCAAAAAGTCCGTTGTAAAGTCCGTCGAAAAGTCCGCCGGGCAAAGTCTGCCATAAAGTCCGCTCGTGTGTATGCGGCATAGGTCCGTCAAACTTTTGGGGAAAAAAAGTACGCTGGAGCCCACACAGGATCAAATTGTCCGATGGACTCCGGTCCGCCGGACCAAGTATGCTGTAAAGTCCGGTCGTGTGTACGCGGCATTATATTTAAATTTTATTTATTATAACTCTCACATCATGGATCGCACATCAAGTTATTATCAGACATTAAGATTTTATTTCCAACCAAAGGTTGTCTAAACCAGTTTCAATATATCTATATTATTAATAAAATTGTTAAACTCATATTAGAAATTAATACTCAAATGATAATTTCAATATCACACACTAATATATAGCCACAGAGAAATTTCCTTAAAGGGGGACATATTACTTAATTTTACTTAATTTCCCTTTTTTAAATGCACTGTTTCCACTATCAAAGGATATTCAATTTGTGTAATACACGGTTAAATGTAACCTTCATTTTACCATGTTTGGAAAACAGATTTAAAAATAATTGATATCACATTGTTTATCATTAGATTCGTTAACCCAGCACATTTTGTTATAAATGTTTTGTCTAAAAAACTGAAATTAGCATGGTGTCCTTCCAGCTTATCACTGACCTCTCATCCCAGCCACATTCTTTCATGAGAGCATAAAGGAGGGGGTCACATCTGCATACATGACACACAAGAGATAGAACTAAAGGTTCCAGCATTCACACACATACACGAATATCTCTCTAAAATCGCTTACATTTTTCCCATTTGTACACAACACATGTATATCATTCTCTCACTTTCTTTTAACTCTTTTTAATATTTCCTTGCTTAACTTCTGCTTTCCTTATTTTGATATCCTTTGCATCCAATGTATTGTAATACCATACTTCACATACTGTACCTTCTATGATTCTATGATCAGACGCTCATAGATTATCAGATTCAGTGCTCATCCCATCTTCCCTCTCTGACAACATACAAAGTATTCTGTTTTAATTCTCATCTCTCTGTTTCTGACTTTACTAGTTGTAGTGCCTGACCCCAAATTCATCCCACAACTTAACATGAAAATGTCCCTTTCTGTCTACTGTTAATTGTCACCCTTGATCCATTCTGCTCACATAGATAGCTGTTTCTCTAGCTGTTTACTCTGCATGATTCTTAGTCCCTGTGGACTTTGGTAACCCAGTTACCCATTGTGGATCACTGTCCACTTTAACCATTGATCTAGGGGCTCAGTATAGGCGGAACGGCACCTTCGGTTCATATATAGCTCTCCTTTTGCGCTGGGCATTTTTGAGGGTCTCTTACCCTTCATTCCCTTACTTAATTTAATGCCCATAATGACTGGCCAGTCTTCTCTACGTGTGCCTATACCCTCTTGCCTCTAAACTACTTTATCTAGCAGATAGCATTCATTATCTATAACACTCCGATGGACAGTAGACAGTGACAACATAACATATAACCACCAATCAATACAATTCGATTAAGGGGAGTAAAATAGGTACCCTTTGTCCCGAAAATGCCTTACCGATCAAGGAAGTCTGATAACTCAAATGTAAGCAAAAGGCTTACCTTAGCCGGCTGATTATCAGAAATTCCCGGATCGTCTCAAGCTCCTCATTTCGGATTCTCAGGGTCACCTGTAAAACTCCTCCTGGCTGGCTTGCCACTTGACCAGGACATTTTATAGATAGGAAAAACCTATCCTCATATTGATTAGTGGTTCCAAATTAATAATAACTACTGCAGTAGGGAACAGACACAAAAGATACACTCCGCATCTTTCCAAATAACTGTTCTGCTTTATTATGACGCAATTGAAGGTTTTTCTACACATGATTACATAGGTATCACATTAATATTACAATTGTACATTTATGGTAACAATGGGGCATTACATAGGCAAGCTAATTCTAATCAGGACTCGAAAGAATGTAAACATGTACTGAAAACATTATTAGTGCCGTGTGCACGGTGAGGGCAGTGTGCAATACATACAAAATAGAATACAATTATATACAGAACTTACACATTTCCATTACACAGTGTTTGATGGGCACAGTGGCTGTGTTTGATGGGCACAGTGGCTGTGTTTGATGGCACAGTGGCTGCGTTTGATGATACAGTGGCGGAAATTGATGGGCACAGTGGCTGCGTTTGATGGCACCGTGGCTGCGTTTGATGGCACAGTGGCGGCAATTGATGGGCACAGTGGCTGCGTTTGATGTCACAGTGGCTGCGTCTGATGGTACAGTGGCTGCAACTGATGGGCACAGTGGCTGCGTTTGATGGCACAGTGGCTGCGTTTGATGGCACAGTGGCGGCAATTGATGGGCACAGTGGCTGCGTTTGATGGCACAGTGGCTGCGTTTGACGGCACAGTGGCAGTAATTGATGGGCACAGTGGCTGTGTTTGATGGCACAGTGGCTGCGTTCGATGGCACAGTGGCTGCGTTCGTTGGCACAGTGGCTGTGTTTGATGGTACAGTGGCGGCAATTGATGGACACAGTGGCTGTGTTTGATGGCACAGTGGCTGAGATTGATGGTACAGTGAGGCTGCAATTGATGGGGGTTTTTTTCTGAATTTTTCAGTTTGTTTGCGTTCCCCAAAAAATTTGAGCACCAGCCGCCACTGCAGTGGAGGTACCTTTTTCCCAAAAATTTCCCAAAAATTTTAAAGGAGTGAATTTCCCTTCCTAGGGGTAGATTTTCTCTCACTTCCTGTTGTCTCCCTCCGTTTGTAAGTAGGAGTTATTTGTAGATCGGATGTTTGTAACTAGGGGACCGCCTATACATGGTACAGCAGGCACATATCAGGAATATGAAATAGGTTTACATACTCTTTAAACATGAACTTCAGCCATTTTAAACCATACAAGAAGACTGATCATAAATTAGGCAAATAAAATTAGTCAAGACAAATATATGGACCCAGTAATGTTAACAGGAAGACTATCATTTTACCTTTGGCCTTCAGTAGCACATGGTTGTGATGTAAAAAAATAACAACATACACCCCAAAATTTTCCTGAAGTGACATACTTATTGCTGCTTCTTTTTGCACGTCTAAATAATATTCTGTTTATCTGGGTCTTTACCTAATACTTTGTTGGTACTCATATAAAGTTTTTATCTGAGTTATGGTGCAATCTGTTCCAAGCCTTTATGACAGTGAATGGTTAGATGGCCTATTCTGTGGGATTCGAGTGATCGGTTTGTTACATGGATGTGACACGCATCTCCATGCCTCCATTAAGTTTCATTTGTTGCCTTAATTGGGCCCAGACAAGGACAGCAGAATGTCTGCATTGTGCTAATCATTTAAATCAGTGGAGGAAATGCATGGTCGGCCACCACTAAGTGATAATATCAGTGCTGACAAAATCAACATGCCAGATGAATGATGCCCACCTGCCAACGTGGCAGCAGTCATAACAATGATGCCAATAACCTGCTAAATTTGTACTGTTCCTTTCTTCTTTTGAAAGGATAACACTGAACTCCAGGGATATCATAAAATTATCGTATAATCTAGTTATGTACTCATAAAAATTATAATCATAAACACAACTAGTGTAACTATCTTAATCTGCCTTTTTATTAGCCTTCTATAATCCCTCGAGGAGCGGGACTCTGCTTTGGCGAAAGGGGGAGTGAAAACAGTCTTGGCCAATTAGGTTCTCAGTCTGACACATGGAGCTTGGCAACAGGTGGAGAGAGCAGAGTGCGCGGTGTGATGGCCTAAATTAATTTGGTGATATTTCCTATGTCTACTTTATAAAGCGTATGTTACCTTCACTTTGAAAAACCTTCCATTCAGTTTAAAATAGAAATGAAAGGCAAAACATTTTTGTATAGATATACAGTGCCTTGAAAAAGTATTCACACCCCTTGAAATTTTCCACATTTTGTCTTTTTACAACCAAAAACGTAAATGTAATTTTTTGGGATTGTATGTGATAGACCAACACAAAGTGGCACATAATTGTGAAGTGAAAGGAAAATGATAAATGGTTTTGTAATTTTTTAGAAAATAAATATGTGAAAAGTGTGGCGTGCATTTGTATTCAGCCTCCCTGAGTCAATACTTTGTAGAACCGCCTTTCACTGCAATTACAGCTGCAAGTCTTTTTGGGGATGTCTCTACCAGCTTTGCACATCTAGAGAGTGACATTTTTGCCCATTCTTCTTTGCAAAATAGCGCAAGCTCTGTCAGATTGGATGGAGAGCGTCTGTGAACAGCAATTTTCAAGTCTTGCCACAAATTCTCAATTGGATTTAAGTCTGGACTTTGACTGGGCCATTCTAACACATGAATATGCTTTAATCTAAACCAGGGGTCTTCAAACTACGGCCCTCCAGTTGTTCAGGAACTACAATTCCCATCATGCCTAGTCATGTCTGTGAATGTCAGTGTTTTACAATGCCTCATGGGATGTGTAGACTCTAATGCCTCGTACACACGGTCGGACTTTGTTCGGACATTCCGACAACAAAGTCCTAGGATTTTTTCCGACGGATGTTGGCTCAAACTTGTCTTGCATACACACGATCACACAAAGTTGTCGGAAAATCCGTTCGTTCTGAACGCGGTGACGTAAAACACGTACGTCGGGACTATAAACGGGGCAGTGGCCAATAGCTTTCATCTCTTTATTTATTCTGAGCATGCGTGGCACTTTGTCCATCAGATTTGTGTACACACGATCGGAATTTCCGACAACGGATTTTGTTGTCGGAAAATTTTATATCCTGCTCTCAAACTTTGTGTGTCGGAAAATCCGATGGAAAATGTGTGATGGAGCCTACACACGGTCGGAATTTCCGACAACAAGGTCCTATTACACATTTTCCATCGGAAAATCCGACCGTGTGTACGGGGCATTACAGGTTTTCTTCTAAGATTGCCCTGTATTTGGCTATATCCATCTTCCAATCAACTCTCACCAGCTTCCCTGCCCCTGCTGAAGAAAAGCTTCTCCACAACATGATGCTGCCACCACCATGTTTCACAGTGGGGATGGTGTGTTCAGGGTGGTGTGCAGTGTTAGAATTCCACCACACATAGCGTTTTGCTCTTAGTCCAAAAAGTTAAAATTTGGTCTCATCTGACCAGAGCACCTTCTTCCACATGTTTGCTGTCCCCCCCCCCCCCCCCACATGGCTTCTCGTAAACTGCAAACAAGACTTCTTATGGCTTTCCTTTTAACAATGGCTTTCTTCTTGCCACCCTTCTATAAAGGCAAGATTTGTGGAGTGCACGACTGATAGTTGACCTGTGGACAGATTCTCCCATCTGAGCTGTGGATCTCTGCAGCTCCTCCAGAGTTACCATGGGCCTCTTGGCTGCTTCTCTGATTAATGCTCCCCTTGCCCGGCCTGTCAGTTTAGGTGGACGGCCATGTCTTGGTAGGTTTGCAGTTGTGCCATACTCTTTCCATTTTCGGATAATGGATTGAACAGAGCTCTGTGAGATGTTCAAAGCTTGGGATATTTTTTTATAACCTAACCCGGTTTTAAAATTCACCACAACTTTATCCCTGACCTGTCTGGTGTGTTCCTTGGCCTTCATGATGCTGTTTGTTCACTAAGGCTCTCTAACAAACCTCTGAGGGCTTCACAGAACAGCTGTATATATACTGAGATTAAATTACACAAAGGGTGGACTCTATTTACTGATGTAGAACCCTGATGTTTAGGCAGGTTTGCTAGTAAATTTACCTGCCAGGTATAGTTGCCTTGGACAATTGATAGGTGATCAATTGATTCCACCCTAATTCTGCAATTTCTGCACTTCTCCCTGTCACTAGATGGCCGGGTATCTGTTGGCATTAGATAAGATAAGGGCATTGCAAGGACAGATTAGGAATAGATGGGGGATCTCAGCCAATGGGCAGGGATCTTCTTGGGTCCCTTAGCCTGCTGGAAGAGCCTATTTAATTGGATGAGATCAGGTGATCGGGGTTCTGTGCCACCTGGACGGCTGTCTGGGTGGACGTGCGTTGTATTATCCCGGGCTGCTAGGCCAGAGCCTGAGGCCTATCCTAGAGACATCTGGCTGCTAGGCTGTCTGAGGGCCTATACAGAAGAGAGAGCAGCGTAGGGTTGGGACTGCGGCTTGCAGTCTGACAAAAAGTGACGGTTCTGCCAGCTGGAGAACCTGTCGTGGTCGGAGGTAGAGGGGAAGCTGTCGCCACTAAGGGACCATCCACCTTATTACCAGGGACCACTGTGAGTAGCTGAAGCATGTACCGGAGCAGCATTCTCACCAACCTGGGACGGTGAAGAATTGGAAAACTTCAGCCAGGGACCCAGCCAGCGGAGGTGACACTTGCAGAGCAGCCTTGTGTGTCAAGCTAGGGACCGAGCAGGCCAGTGGGGTGACGTTTGAGAAGTATCTTGGAAGCCTAGCTAGGGACCCGGCAGGGATGCGGGGGGGGACGCCTGAGGAAGATACTGAGTGAGAAGAGGGGAAGAGCTCAGGAGATCCAGTGGCAGTGGATCAGCAAGTCCAGTGAGAGAGACTGGGAGCTCAGTTGAGTGAAGATCTACAATAGGAGATTGTAGAGGAAGTGAAAGAGTTCATTGTAACCTTTGTTAGGAACTGTTCAAGATTGTTGCCATAGGAGACAGCGTGTCTACACATGCAGATGTGGTGTCCGGCTGGGTGCTTTTCCCTGCATGGCTGTCTTCCTATAGAAGTCTCTGAGTCTGCCAATTACCATTGCAACTAATAAAGGGTGTCCTGGCCCTAAACCCTCTCTCCCACAGTTCTGTTTAAGAGACAATAAATCTCTTTGCATTCAAGAAGTGTCTGGCGCCCATGAATCTACCTTGCATCACACCCACCATGCCTCGTAACCCACTCTGCATAGAAGGACGTCAGCTGTCCCTAACTCTGGAGGTTCTCATTAGACCAAAGGGGACCCGGGACTTGGCTACACTAATTAGGTGACTTCTGAAGGAAATTAGTTCCACTAGATTTTAGTTTGGGAGTATAAAGGGCGGCTGAATACAAATGCATGCCACACTTATCAGATTTTTTTTGTAAACATTTTTGAAAAGCATTTATCATTTTCCTTCCACTTCACAATTATGTGCCACTTTGTGTTGGTCTATCACATAAAATCCCAATTAAACACATTTACATTTTTGGTTGTAACATGACAAAATGTGGAAAATTTCAAGGGATATACATACTTTTTCAAGGCACTGTAAAAAAAACTATAAAGACTTTTTTTTCCATTTTTGCATAAGAGCTGAGGGGAGGAAACACAGCAGTGCACTGAGCTTCCCAGTGAAAGGCTGTGCAGGGGGTGTGTGTCAGGACAAGTCTGTTCATTAGAGGAGAGCAGGCTGAATTCCCAGCACAACTAGAGAACTGACCACGCTGTGCTCTCCTGCTTAGTGTGATCAGTTTCTAATAGGAAAGCAGAGGGACTGGAAGGAACACCAGGGATTTCACAGAAAGGAAGCAATACAAAGAGAACAGGATACGTTTTCATACAAGTACATGGTACAGCAGGCACATGTCAGGAAAATTAAAAGTTGGCTTTACAAAGAAAAAGGGGGGACACCGGGAAGGGAAGAGAGTGCTGCTCACCCCTAATGGTCAAAACAGAAAAGGAAAAGATTCCCCAAGTGGGGTTTTTAGGCAGCCAAAGGAAGATATTATGCCAATGTATGTAAAAATAATTTGGTTTTATTGTACAAAAATAGCTTCAACACACTGGTTAAAAAATGAGCTCCGATACAGAGTGTTTACAAATCTCATGACACTCAGCACATATAATGTAGGCATGTTTTCATAGCAACATTGTATATGTATTGACAGTATCAGAAATGTAGAGCTGACGCGTTTCGACCTATATGTTCCAGGTCTTCTTCAAAGGTCAATCTGCTAAAAATATACAACAAAAGGTATATATGTCAAAATCTAATTACGTAAGTTTCAAGACAGGTATACCATATATTAATATGACATAATTACCCAATGATGAGTGTCCTAGAGCGAGAGGCTTTCTGTAGGGAGGTCCCCTTAAAATCAAAGAATTGCCTGTTCACCTTCCCCCAGAGATCTTATGGCATCACTGCTGCAGCCCCCAATCCCAGGGGAAGATCCCAAAGAATGTGGCTTACGAGGGGTCACACTATAGGGCGCCCCCTATCTATGAGCACGGACTCCACGGCCAGTCAGGAAGCGGAGGACACCTGCAGCAACAACCCAGGGAAAACACAATTTGGAATCTTATGTATTATATGCGCTCCAACATTAAATATATTTGCTTAGTTGACGGATATCATAAATCCATGTGTACACCCAATCCACAGGCTGTAGCCTAATTGTGCTGGGTGTATATGCATGTGTGTGAAAGTACACACACATACATACATACACACATACATATGTATGAAGAAATCATATTTCAATACCGGAAATGTGTTTGGAGGCATGCATAGAGTATGAAAATAATTATAGTAGATAATGATAAAATTTGTAAGAAAGCTCAACCATATAACCAAAGGGTGTGAGCAGGCTGATTTTATATTGCTGGTGGGGAGTGACACTTGGGAGTGTAACAGTGAAAAGAGAGTGTGAGAAAGCAGGAGACGGTGAGTCCCTAGGTGTGGGCAACAGGAGTGTATAGAAGGTGAACACACAAAGTGTCATGCAGAACCATTGAAGAGTGATGGGTGAGTAGAAATAAAGAAAAACTGGTGGGAAAGTGCCCACATATAGGGGAAACCGAGTGAACTTAAGTATATTACCTAATAGGCAAGGTGAAGATAAATGTGGGGCCGCACTGTGTTGCCCTACGTACTTGCACTCAATTGTGACCTGACCCGGGATTGGTCACAGCCTTAAACTGGGCTCAATAGACGCCCGTCCAAGTTGCATTTAGCAAGTCTGAAAATATATAAGGTAAGGAGGTATTGTATACATTCAGGTATTTGAGGTATATGTATGGGGGAAAAAAAAAAGGGAGAAAAAGGGGGAAAAAGGGGGAAAAAGGGGGAGAGAAGCAGAGAAGGGTATTCGGAAATGAAACAGGGGGAAGGTCCATAACGAACAAGGTTACTCTGTGTTATTCCACGGGGGGGGGACCCGGGAGGGCGTTATTGAGTCTTGCCCGAAACAAACCCTTTTAGGAACGGGGCAAATGAGATAGCCTCATTTAGCCCCGGGAACGAGGTGTCATTTAGTTTAAATATCCACCTCTGTTCGTGTTGCAACAGGATTTTATTCCAATCACCGCCTCGATTCGGTATATGTACCCGATCGAGAGCGGTGAAGGACACTTTTGGCATTCTATAGTTGTGTACTAACACTACATGTCGACCTAATGGTAGATAATGGTTTCCAATCTGCATATGATAAATATGCTTGGACATCCGGCGGTGGAATTTTTGCTTGGTCTTACTGACATAGTAAGCACCACACTCGCATGACATAAGATATACAATCCCTCGTGTTTGGCAGTTGGTGAAGTGTTTGGGCTTAAATAGTGCCCCATTTGGAAGGCAGAAGGTTTTGTCACGTCTGATATATTGGCAAAAAGAGCAGTGTCCGCATGGGAAAGATCCTAAAATAGAACAGTGTTTGGATCTTTTTAGTTCGTCCTTAAATTCGCTTTGGACCAATTTATCTCTTAGCGAGATAGCACGCTTATAGGTAATTGATGGTCGGTTAGAGATAAAGTTGCGGACCTTCGGATCATTCATCAGTATGGGCCAATGTTTTTGGATGATATTACTGACCACCTGATATTGTCTAGAGAAACGTAGAATGATCCTAGTGGGGCCGGTGCTAGGGCCGTCCCTAGACCTTTTTTTTGGATAGAAGTTCACACCGGGATTGTACAACCGCTCTGTTATATGCTTTCCGTAGGCAGGAGCGGCTGTAGCCTCGTGCCAGCAATCTAGTTTGTAACTTGTAAGCTTCCTGTTTGAAAAGGGCATCATCCGAGCAGTTCCTGCGTAAGCGCAGGTACTGTCCATATGGAATTGACCTTTTCAAAACTGTAGGATGAAAGCTCTCGGCGTGCAACACTGTGTTGCCAGCCGTGCTTTTTCGAAAGAGGGTGCTTGAGATCTTGTTTTCAGGGGTGCGTCCCAACTTGACATCCAGAAATGTTATTTGATCACGATCATAGGTCATGGTGAATTTTAGATTGTATTTGTTCTGATTGATACAGTTCAGAAATTGGAGTAACATTTCCTCCGAGCCCTCCCAGATGATGAGGACATCATCGATGTATCGTAACCACAGAGATATGTGGCTCGTGTACACCGCGAGGTCCCCATCATCTAGGAGGTCCTTCTCCCACTCCCCCAGGTACAGGTTGGCGTAGGCCGGGGCACAACAGGTGCCCATGGCCACGCCCTGCACCTGGAGGTAGTGGGAGTTGTTGAAACAGAAAAAGTTGTGATGCAAGATATAATCAAGTCCATCAACGATGAACTCGTTCAATGCGTCATCGTATTTTTGGTTTCGGTGCAGAAGCGCCCGCACAGCAGCGATCCTCTGAGTGTGGGGGATCAAGCTGTACAGGGCCTCGACATCGATAGCCACCAAGAAAGAATTCCCTGAAAGGGTGAGCCCTTCAATTGATTGCAACAGATGTATTGTGTCCTTCAGAAACGAAGGCATACTCAAAACAAAGGGCTGCAAGAAAGAGTCAATGACTCGACTCAGGTTTTCCGATATACCCCCATTACCAGAGACAATTGGTCGTCCGGGAGGTTCTGTCTGGCTTTTATGTATCTTGGGCAAGCTGTAGAATGTTGCCACCCTTGGGTGTTTAATCCAGATGAACTCATATTGGTCCTTAGTAATTACTCCTTTTTCAAATGCTGATTGGATCAGTTTGTAGAATTCAGTGTAGGAGGCTTGTATGAGTCTAATGGGGATGGTTTTATACCACTCACCATTATCCAGAATGTTTTGACACATGCGTACGTAGTCCTCATTATTCATCAGGACCACGTTGCCTCCCTTATCAGATGGTTTGATTGTAATTTTGGTATTGTTGCATAAGGAGTCAAGGGCTCGGGATTCTTCTATGGTTAGATTTTGGGGGCGTGCTTTTCTGTTGTGTTGAAGCTTTGAAAGATCTCTTAATGTTTGTTTAACAAAAATCTCAATACTTGGATTCAAATTGAGAGGAGGAAATTTTGCGGAGGGTTTTTTAAAACGTGTAGTGGAATTCTTTGTAGATTCATTGGCAGTGGAGAGTAAAGTCTCCAAATCGATTTGGTCAATGAGATCTAAAGTGTTACTTTCTTGAAAGAGGAGGGTTAAGTCCCGTAGGGCTTTGAACTCTCTCATGCTGAAACTGGACCAATCAGTTGTATCGATATTCTCATCTGCTTTTGCATGGAGGCTCTTAAGTAGTAGCCGCCGTGCAAAGAGATGCAGGTCGGTGATCACTTCAAGAATGTCAAAATTTTCTTGTGGGCAAAAAGTCAAGCCGCGTGACAGTACACTAATTTCCGCTACTGATAGGGGATAGGATGATAAATTAATTACACTGAGGGATTCTGGTGTCCCCTCATGACAAAAGCGTCCAAATTTCCTGTTCCCCTGTTTGTCTGGGGTAGGGGGGGTCCCCGTGTCGAGTTTAAAGGACTCTGAGGTCCAGTTTTCGGGCGCCCTAATGTTTGGTTTGTATGAACGATATTCGTAGAGATATTTGGAGGTGGAAGATCTGTTTCGCTCGTTTCTATAGTTGAGCTGTCAGATCTGAGATTGGAAGGTATGGGTTGTTCACTCGTGGGGGTGTCGTATACATCCTCCACATTAGTGTCCATAATACGTTTTTTCCTATCTTGCTCGGGTGAGCCCCTGTTATTCCGATTCCTTTTAAACTTCCCAAGTCCCTTGAGGGATTCCTTTTGATTCTGACTGGGGCAAGGTTTATCGTTGGGTTTGGATGCATTATTTGTATTCTTTTTATTGTTCGTGTTCCTGGATTGTTGTTGTGGTATATATTGTTTGTTTTTTAAATTTCTCGGGATATGAGTATTCCATTTGTATGCCCGCCCATCTGTAAATGCCGATTTGTCCCTCCAGAATTTTGACTCTTTTTTCTGTAGGATGCCCCTATTGTGGGCTGACAGGCTAGCCCGAAGGTTCCCCTGTAGCTCCAAAAAGAGGGCATGCTGTGCAAAAGGTTTTAGGGCTTCTTCTATGTTGTTAATTTCTATATCTAATGATGCTATTTGTTTCTTATATTCTCGGGTGAGGATAGCCATCATCTCCCGAGAGCATGCATCGAGATTGGCCTCCCATTCGTTTTTGAGGTCGGCACTAATTTGATCCAGGTTGGGAAAAACCTGGATCCGTAGTCCTAGGGGGTTGATTTTTTCTTTAATATATCTATTTAGAGATTTGACGTGCCAGAAAAGTGCTGACTTTTTCTCCAGGGTTTTGTTCAGTTTTTGAACCAGGGATGAGATCAAGGTTTTGACGCGATCACCCTGTTCAAAATCCGTCTCGTACCCCAACATTAAATTGGCCCATTCCTCTCCCTGATAGTTGCTCATATTGATGTCAAGTACCTAATAAAATGCAAATACCAATAAAGAACATATGAATAGCCCTACACTCTGGAGCTCATGTTTTCACCTCCCGTGTGTCAAAGGGATATGGATACCTCATGTATAATTCCCTTGTCAACCAATGTATGTACCAATATAAAGGATGATATGTCAGTGTACGCGATGGACCATCAGTCCATATGTATCTTTTCTTTCCATCAACAAAGTGAACATGCATACTAATAGAGCTTTCTGTTTCCCCCATGCTTTGTTCGCCCCTCCCCATGAGAGCTGTCATCACATTGTTGCGTTGACCCTCGGACCAGGGTTCTTTTTCCCTGGATGTGTCTTCCCGGCAAGGTGGGGGGGGGGAACCATCTGTATGGCCGGCCCCTCCTCCTCCCCTCCCCCCTCTCCCCATTGGATACCCGGGCTGGTCCTGGCTACCACGTTGGGGATTTTCTCCGTGCCGGCGGCGTTCGGGGACATCCCCGGACGCTTCCGCTCACTGCGCATGCGTGGGGCCCCGCGCGTGCCACGTGATGTAGTTGCGTCACGCGATTGCGACGGCGATGACGTCAGTTGACGGAGTCCCGACTCGCCCCGAACGCCGGGGGGGCCACACGAGGCAGCCGTTTGGCTGCCATGTCCCCCAGCGCGTTCTCCGTGGATCAGCCCTATTAGGAGGGGGAGGTGCCCGCACCTGTTGCTAACCAGCCCCCTTGGATACACGCCCAAAACTGAGGGTACATATACCCTCTCATACATATCACATTGAGAATCTTTCCGTTTGGTTGGTGGCTCTCTCTGCAGCTTCACTGTAAGTACACTCTATGATACCACGTTTTCGCACTGCTGTTGTCCTATATAGAATGTTTGGTCTATTACAACGACCATACATATACCTCAAATACCTGAATGTATACAATACCTCCTTACCTTATATATTTTCAGACTTGCTAAATGCAACTTGGACGGGCGTCTATTGAGCCCAGTTTAAGGCTGTGACCAATCCCGGGTCAGGTCACAATTGAGTGCAAGTACGTAGGGCAACACAGTGCGGCCCCACATTTATCTTCACCTTGCCTATTAGGTAATATACTTAAGTTCACTCGGTTTCCCCTATATGTGGGCACTTTCCCACCAGTTTTTCTTTATTTCTACTCACCCATCACTCTTCAATGGTTCTGCATGACACTTTGTGTGTTCACCTTCTATACACTCCTGTTGCCCACACCTAGGGACTCACCGTCTCCTGCTTTCTCACACTCTCTTTTCACTGTTACACTCCCAAGTGTCACTCCCCACCAGCAATATAAAATCAGCCTGCTCACACCCTTTGGTTATATGGTTGAGCTTTCTTACAAATTTTATCATTATCTACTATAATTATTTTCATACTCTATGCATGCCTCCAAACACATTTCCGGTATTGAAATATGATTTCTTCATACATATGTATGTGTGTATGTATGTATGTGTGTGTACTTTCACACACATGCATATACACCCAGCACAATTAGGCTACAGCCTGTGGATTGGGTGTACACATGGATTTATGATATCCGTCAACTAAGCAAATATATTTAATGTTGGAGCGCATATAATACATAAGATTCCAAATTGTGTTTTCCCTGGGTTGTTGCTGCAGGTGTCCTCCGCTTCCTGACTGGCCGTGGAGTCCGTGCTCATAGATAGGGGGCGCCCTATAGTGTGACCCCTCGTAAGCCACATTCTTTGGGATCTTCCCCTGGGATTGGGGGCTGCAGCAGTGATGCCATAAGATCTCTGGGGGAAGGTGAACAGGCAATTCTTTGATTTTAAGGGGACCTCCCTACAGAAAGCCTCTCGCTCTAGGACACTCATCATTGGGTAATTATGTCATATTAATATATGGTATACCTGTCTTGAAACTTACGTAATTAGATTTTGACATATATACCTTTGTTGTATATTTTTAGCAGATTGACCTTTGAAGAAGACCTGGAACATATAGGTCGAAACGCGTCAGCTCTACATTTCTGATACTGTCAATACATATACAATGTTGCTATGAAAACATGCCTACATTATATGTGCTGAGTGTCATGAGATTTGTAAACACTCTGTATAGGAGCTCATTTTTTAACCAGTGTGTTGAAGCTATTTTTGTACAATAAAACCAAATTATTTTTACATACATTGGCATAATATCTTCCTTTGGCTGCCTAAAAACCCCACTTGGGGAATCTTTTCCTTTTCCAAAAGTTGGCTTTACATACTCTTTAAAAGGCAGGTGGTGGGATGGTGAGCAAGCTCTAATGTTTAACCGTAATGGAAAAAAGTGAGGTCACGTGGCTTTGCAATAAAGTAGTGTTGGGGGAGAAGAAACAGCAGGACACTGAGCTTCCCATTGAAAGGCTGTGAGGGGGGGCGGAAGGACAAGTCTGATCAATGGAGGAGAGCACACTGAGTTCCCTAGCTATCAAGACTATACGAATAAAATAACTACACTTTAGGCAGTTTATACATTCTAGATCTATATAATTTAATTGTGAATTTGCTATTTATTTGCAGTTTCGTTTTAAAGGCTTACTGCTACCTCCTCTGCTGCAACAATCAACTTCTGTGCTGTCACATTTTGGGATGATGCAAGGTCAAGAAGTGGCTTTTTGTAATGCATAATAGAAATAGCGGATATCACGTGCTTTTACATGTTCTTGACCCTAACTGTTCCATGGCCTGAACCATGACACTAACTGACACTTATGCCACGTACACACGGTCAGACTTTCTGTCATACTTGGTCCGGCACACTTTCTGACGGACTTTAAAACGGACGGACTTGCCCACACACGACCGGACTTTGCGGTGGGCTAAGTCCGCCCGTGTTTCCGACGGACTTTCGCCGGAGTTACGGCGGACTTTCAGAGTGAACGGACTTGCCCACACACGTTCATTTTGAACATGACTCCGTTGGAGCAGCATACACACGAGCGGGCTTTCCGTCGGACCAGCACACAGATGAGCGGACTTTCCGCCCGAAACGGAAAGATTTAAAACATGTTTCAAATCTAGGTCCGGAAGGCTTTTGGGAAAAAGTCCGCCGGAAAAGTCCGCCGGAGCCTACACACGGTCGGATTGTCCGGCACACTCTGGTCCGCCGGAAAGTCCGACCGTGTGTACGCGGCATAATGCCCCGTAGACACGATAGGATTTTCTGACAACAAAATCCATGTTTTTTTTCCGACGGATGTTGGCTCAAACTTGTCTTGCATACACACTGTCACACAAATGTTGCTGGAAATTCCAAACATCAAGAACGCGGTGACGTACAACACGTACGACGAGCCGAGAAAAATTAAGTTCAATAGCCAGTGCGGCTCTTCTGCTTGATTCCAAGCATGCGTGGAACTTTGTGCGTCTGAATTGTGTACACACGATCGGAATTTACGACAACGGATTTTGTTGTCGGAAAATTTGAGAACCAGATCTCAAATTTTGTGTGACGGAAATTCTGATGAAAAATGTCCGATGGAGCCTACACACGATCGGAATTTCCGAAAACAAGCCCCGATCGAACATTTTCCGTAGGAAGATCCGACCGTGTGTACGGGATTAGACTGGGTTCACACATATGCGATTCCAGACATGTGATTCGCACCGCATTGCTGTGCACATCACATGTGATGTCTGTGCGATGCAAATTCCTTTCCTCATAACTAATATCCTCCAGACCCTTTATTATCTTTGTTGCCCTTCTTTGTACTCGCTCCATTTCCAGTACATCCTTCCTGAGGACTGGTGCCCAGAACTGGACAGCATACTCCAGGTGTAGCCAGACCAGAGTCTTGTAGAGCAGAAGAATTATCATTTTATCTCTGGAATTAATCCCCTTTTTAATACATGCCAATATTCTGTTTGCTTTGTTAGCAGCAGCTTGGCATTGCATGCCATTGCTGAGCTTATCATCTACTAGGACCATCAGGTCCTTTTCCATCCTAGATTCCCCCAGAGGTTCACCCCCCAGTGTATAGATTGCATTCATATTTTTGCCACCCAAATGCATTATTTTACATTTTTCTACATTGAACCTCATTTGCCATGTAGTTGCCCACCCCATTAATTTGTTCAGATCTTCTTGCAAGGTTTCCACATCCTGCGGAGAAGTTATTGCCCTGCTTAGCTTAGTATCGTCCGCAAATACAGAGATTATACTGTTTATCCCATCCTCCAGATCATTTATGAACAAATTAAATAGGATTGGTCCCAGCACAGAACCCTGGGTGACCTCACTACCCACCCCTGACCATTCTGAGTACTCCCCATTTATCACCACCCTCTGAACTCGCCCTTGTAGCCAGTTTTCAATCCATGTACTCACCCTATGGTCCATGCCAACGGACCTTATTTTTTACAGTAAACACGAACATGAAAAATCAAAAGTGCTCATTTTAAAGGCTTATATGCAAGTTATTGCCATAAAAAGTGTTTGGGGACCCGGGTCCTGCCCCCAGGGGGCATGTATCAATGCAAAAAAAAGTTTTTAAAACAACCGTTTTTTCAGGAGCAGTGATTTTAATAATGCTTAAAGTGAAACAATAAAAACAAAATATTCCTTTAACCACTTCAGCCCCGGAAGATTTGGCTGCTCAATGACAGGCCATTTTTTGCGACACGGCACTGTGTCGCTTTAACTGACAATAGCGCGGTCGTGCGAAGATGTACCCAAACAAAATCCTTTTTTTCCCACAAATAGAGCTTTCTTTTGGTGGTATTTGATCACCTCTGCGGTTTTTAGTTTTTGCGCTATAAACAAAAGAAGAGCGACAATTTTGAAAAAAAAAAAAACACAATATCTTTTACTTTTTGTTATAATAAATATCCCACATTTTTTTTCAAAAAAACACATCTTTTACACAGTTTAGGCCGATATGTATTCTTCTACATATTTTTGGTAAAAAAAAAAAAATCCCAATTACGCGTATATTGATTGGTTTGTGCAAAACTTATAGCTTCTACAAAATAGGGGAACGATTTATGGCCTTTTTTATTATTATTTTTTTTTACTAGTAATGGTGGCGATCTGCGATTTTTATCAGGGGTTAACTGTGTTCCCTAGGTGTGTTCTAACTGTAGGGGGGATGAGAGGGGGGAGGAGAGAGAGATACTTAGTATGAACACACGATCTGTCTCTACTCCCCTGAAAGAACCGGGATTTGTGTGTTTAAACACACAGATTCCGGTTCTCGCTCTGTTACTAGCGATCGCGGGTGCCCGGCACATGCTGTGACGCGCACTTGCCCCTAGTGGCCAAAAGGCGAAGCGGCGTAAGGTTACGTCTTTCGCCCAGCCGCGCCGTGCCATTCTGCCGCATTAAAACTGCGGTGGCTGGTCGGCAAGCAGTTAAATAGCGTGCCTGGGGGTCACCTTAGTCTGCCTGTAAAGTAGCGCATCTGTCTGATGTGTTTTACAGTCCCGCAGCAAAATTACATTTCTAAAAGGAAAAAAAAAATGTCATTTAAACTTGCTCGCGGCTGTAATGTATTGCCGGGTCCCGGTAATATCGATAAAAAACCACTAAAAAAAATGGCGTGCCAAAATGTAAAAAAAATGGCATGGGGGTCCCCCCAAAATCCATACCAGGCCCTTCGGGTCCGGTATGGATTTTAAGGGGAACCCCGCGCCAAAATGTAAAAATGAAAAATCCATACCAAACCCTTATCCGAGCATGCAACCCTGCTAAACCGTACCAGGCCACATGTTCTCAACATGGGGAGGGTGCTTTGGGGTGCATCCCACTGACTGCTGTCTCTTGGCTGTGACAGCTGTTATCTAGGCAAGGGACGGTGACCCCGCCCCCCTCTGACATCCCCAAATTTTTTCATTTTTTTCAGGTCCGTTGGCGCTTTGATTGAAGATGGATAGACATCGCCAAACTCTTTTGTTTTTTAGCAAGGGAATCCTCCAAAATTGTCTTCTGTCATTTAAAATTTTTTTACATTTTTTTGGTGAATGGGTAGGGGTACAATGTTACAATGGGTAGGGGTACAATGCCCCCAGACCCCCACAACCACCAGGCAAGGGTTGTTGGGATGAGGCCCTTGTCCCCATCAACATGGGGACAAGGTGCTTTGGGAGGACCCCAAAGCACCCTCCCCATTTTGAGGGCATGTGGCCTGGTATGGTTCAGGGGGGGCGCTTGCTCGCCCCCCCTATCCTGACCTGCCAGGTTGCATGCTCGGATAAGGGTCTGATATGGATTTTGGGGGGGACCCCCACACCATTTAAAAAAAAAAAAAAAAATTGGCGTGGGGTTCCCCTTACCCACTCTAATACACTGTGTTATATATACGCTACACTGCCTGCTCTGACTGAATATAGAATCTACACTGTATATATAGTCTACACTAAATGCAGAGTAAATATATATCAAACGGAGGGAGACAACAGGAAGTTAGAGGAAATCTACCCCTAGGAAGTGAAATTCACTCCTGTTAATGCCGCGTACACACGAGCGGACATTACGGCGGACTTTGCCCGGCGGACTGGATTTCGTCGGACAATTCGATGTGTGTGGGCTCCAGCGGACTTTGTTTTCTCAAAAGTTGGACGGAATTAGATTTAAAACTTGTTTTAAATTTATCCGTTGAAATCGAGTCCGGTCGAAAAGTCCGCCGTCTGTATGCTAGTTCGACGGACAAAAAGCCACGCTAGGGCAGCTATTGGCTACTGGCTATGAACTTCCTTGTTTTAGTCCGGTCGTACGTCATCACGTACGAATTCGACGGACTTTGGTGGATTGTGTGTAGGCAAGTCCGTTCATTCACAAAGTCCGTCGGAAAGTACGTCGAAAAGTCCGCCGGGCAAAGTCCGCCGTAATGTCCGCTCGTGTGTACGCGGCATTAGAGTTATTATGGGAAAAAGGTGTCTCCACTGATGCTTTATCACCAATCCTTGTTTTCACAACAACCCAAAATTTACAAAATCCAATTGTCATTGGGACAGAAAAAATCCAATTGTCATTGGGACAGAAAGTGAGTTGAAATCTTCTGAACAGGGGCACAGACAGCAAAACAAACGTTACAGGGGTGTTAACCCTTCCCTATACTATCCAAAAAGCTTAAAATTTTTTTTTTTTTTTGTTGGCTGGAGCTACACTTAAAAAATTGACCTGTTCCGACTTACAAACGGATTAAACTTAAGAACAAACCTACAGACCCTACCTTGTTTGTAACCCGGGGATCGCCTGTGTATATACACCACACTGTATATATATATATATATATATATATATATATATATATATATATATATATATATTAAAAAAAGGAAAAAGTTATTGGGACTTTAAATGAGGCTAGCACCAAAGGGATGCTTGCCTCCATCCCGGTCATTGGTTATAAAAAATGGAGAAGAAGTGGGACTTTAAATGAAGCACACAGCAGCACAACGCAGGTCAAGTGACCGAAATTCATTTATTTAGTAAAATCCATGGTGTATAAAAAACATTTAGGGCATCCAACCTCTAAAATGCTGTGGGCATCAAGCCTCTATATAGTAAACCATGGATTGATTATACATAAGATACACATAAATTGCACAATAAGTCATGATCCGTTGTCACACAGAGAGCAGAGATAACAATCAACATACATGTGTGCAATTATTACTGTGATTAGACCCACAGAGAGCCATGAAGATTAGGACAAATAATGCAGATAATAAAAAGATTTAATGCCATGACAGATACTTATGGAGGTAAATGGAATCATTGAAATCTTGGTATTCCATGATGTGTGAAGATTGGTAATAATCAAAGCTTTACGCGTTTCGCGGTATAGCAACCGCTCATCAGGAGCATACATCATGGAATGATTCTAAAAAAATGTATTTTTATTAAAAAAAAAAAAAATTGTTTTCAGTAAATAAACAGGAATTGAAAAAAGGTTTTATATACAAATATTTAACTTGTATAAAATGAGTTAAAGGTTGTGCGTCAAAACTCACGTCTGCATCAGCGATCCAATGAAACAGTATCCAGAATCGCAGAGAGCTGCAATGCAAAGCCGCCCGACGCCAGGGTGGTCTGCTGGAATGAGAACAACAGCCATAGGCAAAACCATTGCTGGTAGGTGCAATGAGTGTAGGATGCGTACCTCTCTGTGGGAAACCTATATGAAACAAATCATAGTGATGTGTGTGGGTGTGTGAAAGTGAAACAAATATAAAAAAAAGAGTGATGTGAGGACAAAGGTTGAAATAGGGAGAGAGAAAGTGGGATAGGAAGGGGTGGAGATGAAGCAAAAATTAAATCTTTTTATTATCTGCATTATTTGTCCTAATCTTCATGGCTCTCTGTGGGTCTAATCACAGTAATAATTGCACACATGTATGTTGATTGTTATCTCTGCTCTCTGTGTGACAATGGATCATGACTTATTGTGCAATTTATGTGTATCTTATGTATAATCAATCCATGGTTTACTATATAGAGGCTTGATGCCCACAGCATTTTAGAGGTTGGATGCCCTAAATGTTTTTTATACACCATGGATTATACTAAATAAATGAATTTTGGTCACTTGACCTGCGTTGTGCTGCTGTGTGCTTCATTTAAAGTCCCACTTCTTCTCCATTTTTTATAACCAATGACCGGGATGGAGGCAAGCATCCCTTTGGTGCTAGCCTCATTTAAAGTCCCAATAACTTTTTCCTTTTTTTAAATACATAACCCGGGATGGAAGCACACAGCAGCAGTCACACATATATATTTTTTTTATCAATGTAGGCCATTGGTATCAGTGGTCCCACAATCAACCTCTCATACTGATGTATTGGTTGTGTGTCCTGCTGGGTCTGTGATCCCTGGACGGTGTTTTTGATATCGCTGATCTGTCTGCATTTGCTCATCTCCGTTGGCTGCGGTGGTTCATGTGGGTCTCCTACCCCTCTCCCTGCCCATGGTTGTCAGGGAGGGGGCGGATGCATGGTCCTTTCCTCTCTGCATCACGTCACATCCGCCGTTCGCAGGGCGTCCTTGTGGCGCTATGTTTCCGGCGGTGTGTTGCTGTTCGGTGGATACACTGGGGAGATGGACTGGCGCTAATCGCCCGGCGGCTGAGCCGCCCAGGTGAAAGTGCTCCACTCCCAGGTGCTGTCTGCTGACTTGATGTGGGGGGTTGGGCCATGATGGAACACCTATATAGGCATCTCCAAGGCTGGCCTTCACACACTGCACTTTCCTTCCTGTCTATCATCACACTCACATGCATGGAGTTGTCCACTCTGTGCACACCAGGTATTTTTCCTTTCCTTATTTTTACCAATTTTTCTTTTTATTTTTGCTTCATCTCCACCCCTTCCTATCCCACTTTCTCTCTCCCTATTTCAACCTTTGTCCTCACATCACACTTTTTTTATATTTGTTTCACTTTCACACACCCACACACATCACTATGATTTGTTTCATATAGGTTTCCCACAGAGAGGTACGCATCCTACACTCATTGCACCTACCAGCAATGGTTTTGCCTATGGCTGTTGTTCTCATTCCCGCAGACCACCCTGGCGTCGGGCGGCTTTGCATTGCAGCTCTCTGCGATTCTGGATACTGTTTCATTGGATCGCTGATGCAGACGTAAATTTTGACACACAACCTTTAACTCATTTTATACAAGTTAAATATTTGTATATAAAACCTTTTTTCAATTTCTGTTTATTTACTGAAAACAATTTTTTTTTTTTTTAATAAAAATACATTTTTTTAGAATTATTCCATGACGTATGCTCCTGATGAGCGGTTGCTATACCGCGAAACGCATAGAGCTTTGATTATTACCAATCTTCACACATCATGGAATACCAAGATTTCAATGATTCCATTTACCTCCATAAGTATCTGTCATGGCATTAAATCTTTTTATTATCTGCATTATTTGTCCTAATTTTCATGGCTCTCTTTGGGTCTAATTACAGTAATAATTGTACACATGTATGTTGATTGTTATCTCTGCTCTCTGTGTGACAACGGATCATGATTTATTGTGCAATTTATGTGTATCCTATGTATAATCAATCCATGGTTTACTATATAGAGGCTTGATGCCCACAGCATTTTAGAGGTTGGATGCCCTAAATGTTTTTTATACACCATGGATTATACTAAATAAATGAATTTTGGTCACTTGACCTGCATTGTGCTGCTGTGTGCTTCATTTAAAGTCCCACTTCTTCTCCATTTTTATATATATATATATATATATATATATATATATATATATATATATATATATATATATATATATATATATATATATATATATATATATATATATATATATCTCTATCAAATACACTGCCACTAACTAACCTGCCTGCCTAATCTAGCTCAATCTATCTCCGTCCACACACTATACACATGTAAGCAGCCTTATATAGTGTGGGGGCGTGGACTTAGTCCCCCTTTGCCATGATTGGCCAAAGGCACCCTGCTGCGCTGTGACTGGCCAAAGCATACAGGTCAGGCGCATGCCTCGGCCAATCATCAGACGTCAATGCACCACGACCTCGCATTTTGCCGCAAACGTCCCCTATGTTCGGTTAATTTGTGAGCAAACGAACACCCGATGTTCCAGTCGAACTTATGTTCGACTGGAACAGCGGGCTCATCCCTAGTCACTGACAGCCCAGTTTCTGTGATGGGAGTGTGCGATCAAGCTCGTTCCCAGCACAAACACAAGAACACAAACTGTATATGCAATGCCCAAGTTTAAAGCCCACCTCCTGGATGCGCATGTATGTGTTACCATGTTGTAAGGGGTTAAAGAATGTAAAATGTTAATCTTTTTTTTGTCATGTCCAGAAGTCATTTGATCCCCCCTTCCCGGGAATCCTGCCTAAAGCTTAGTGCAATCACGACAAAGTGCAATGCTTGAGAGCACTTTGTGACACCTCTTTTAGGTTAGTGCCCTCACAACTGGTACAGCCAGTGGGTCTGCACAACCAGACAGGCCCTTTATTTCTATGACGAGTTTACTTTAACTAGAGATTATACATGTAGAACCTTTCAAAGTTTATGATCCCCCCCCCCCCCCCCCCCTCTGCTTTGTTACAGGACCTAATTACAGTGGTACACCTTTTGTGTCTGGGTGGAGAAGAACGCTATTACAGAAGCCATGTTGGACACATCATGGTTCGGCACACCCCTATCAATAAAAGCCATTGGCTGAACTGACAGCACAATGGCAGGATGACGGATGGACCTCTCCAAACCTTTTTAACTTGCAAACACAGAGACTAGCGTTGAATGTATATTTTTCGCCCAGCACAGTCTGACTGATAGTTCTGTCATCTGTGCAGTACAAAGATAGCCAAGATGCAGGGTTGGGTGGAATGGAAAGAGAGGATGACAATACTGGAATAATGAGCAGACAATATCTATGGAAGAGGGGTGTTGGGTGATAACACTGACAGCAGATGGGGTGGATATTGTCAGGAAAATGGAGAAGATTGAGATAAAAGGCAAGATACGGATGATAGTGTCTGCTGTAGGAAAAAGGGAGAGAGAGAGGAGAGCGGGGGGGAAGTAGAGACATGCGATCTGATGGATTATGACAGAGGCCCTAATCAGTAACAGGCAGGCGGAGGAGTTTTGTATATATGGTGTCACGCCATATAGAGCATCACAATAGAAGCCTAAAAAAAGGACCACATAAAAAGCTGGTACTGCTTTGTGCAACACACCTATCATATTCTCTAAGGTATACCTAAAAAAATCACAGATACTTGGCGTACAGTTTTACACAGGAACCTCTCGTATCTCATACAACAACCTTTGTTCCATTCGGCTATTTAATAATATGGGCTACCGTTTGCTTTCTTTCAATAAACCCACAAGAGATTTACTGGCAGATGAAAGAACATAAAGAGGCAATGCAGGAAAGAGAAAATGTGCCCTATCCTGTACAGAAGGAAATGTGGGCACACAGCTGCCATGGTAAAGGGTGTAGTTAGGTCTGCTGACCTTCCTCACCTGAAGCAGTTGCACCTCTACAACCCTTTGTAGATACATCCTCCTACATTCTATCATTTTGAAGTCAACACTGCTCCAGGTACTTGTGCTTCTCCCACAATCTCTCACGCCTGCATGTACCAATACTAAAAAAAATTCTGGACGGCTGCACTCCACTGTATTGCTACAATTGACAGCAAAACAGCACAAAAGACAGTGGAGGAAGGAAAAAACGGGTTGGCACGTTTTGTGCTTTCCGTAGCGCTTAGTCATTATCCATTTGACATAATTTTGACTAAGCTCTAAGAACAGTGTGAAACGCGTCAATCTGTTCCTTCCTTTCCCCACTGTCTTTTGTGCTGTTTTGCTGTACATATACCCTGTTTCCCCGAAAATAAGACCTAGCGTGATTGTCGGTGATGGCTGCAATATAAGCCCTACCCCCAAATAAGCCCTAGTTAAAGTCCTTGTAGGTCTTATTTTCAGGGTAGAGATTATTTTCGGGGAAACAGGGTAGGGCTTATTTGGGGGGTAGGGCTTATATTGCAGCCATCACTGACAATCACGCTAGGTCTTATTTTCGGGTAAACAGGGCAGTAAGAAAAGCAGAACAAGGAGTGCAGCCAACCAGAGCAATTTGTGCGTTGAATATATAATTTTGACTTGGAAGACGAGAGTCCTGATTTTTAACCACGTGCCGACCACCCACAGTACATTTACGTCATGACTTTGACGTTAAATACAATTGCTATGGCAGCAGCTAGCTGCCATTACCCCTATATCATTTTGTTCTGTGGGCGACTCGGCATCGGTTAAAAGTGGTCCCAGTGGCAGATTCGCCGCCGGATCATTTTTAGAAGCGACGGGAGAGGTGCACACCTCTCCCGTCGCTTCTCGGCCGTCAGTAAACCCAGAACCGATCTGATGCGGCCGATGGCTAGGCAGGAAGTTGAGTGAGAACAAGATAACCCCCCACTCAGCTCTATGCCCTTGGAGGACCAGAGCGACCTCTGACGTCACTTCCTGAGATGATTTTTTTTCAAAAAGTTAAAATGTAATTTTTTTATTTTTTTTGCTTTTAAGGGTAAATGAGAGATCTGGGGTCTTTTTGACCCCAGATCTTTCAATAAAGAGGACCTTTCCTGCTTATTTCTATTACAAGGGATGTTTACATTTCTTGAATTAGGAATAAAAGTGATACAAAAATGAATAAATAAGCGGGACAGGGAAATAAAAAATAAAAAAATATATAATTTTTTAAAGCTCCCCATCCCTCTGTGCTCGCGCGCAGAAGCGAATACATACGTAAGTCACGCCCACATCTGTAAATGGTGTTCAAACCACACATGTGAGGTATCGCTGCGAATACTACCACTAGACCTTCTCTGTAACTCTAAACAGGTAATCTGTAAAAAATTTTAAAGCGTTGCCTATGGAGATTTTTAAGTACCAAAGTTTGTCGCCTTTCCAATTCATTAAAATGTATTTTTCCAAATAAAAAATTGCGTTTGAAAGGCCGCTGCGCAAATACAGTGTGACATAAAATATTGCAACGATCACCATTTTATTCTCTAGGGTCTCTGCTAAAAAAAAAATATAATGTTTTGGGTTCTAAGTAATTTTTTAGTAAAAAATACTAATTTAAACTTTCCAGAAAAGGTCTCGTTCCAGAAAAGGTCTGTTCAACAAGTGGTTGGCCAACAGCAAATTTTAAAATAAAGAAAAACTGACAACATTTAAGGAATCATTCATACTATGCATTGTGTTAATGTGTGTGCTTTAAAGCTGGACGCCAAGCACAAAAAAAACATAAATTCATGCAGTTTTACATTAATGTTTTATCATTGCATGCATTTTTAAATGAAAGCTGTGTAAGTAACTGAATTTGACTTGGTATCACCTGCTTTCAGTTCCTGTACAGTAGAGTTCAGAGAGGGGGAGGGAGAAGCAGCACAAGGAGCCAATCAATTGTGCTGCAGCCTGAGGAACATGCTGATAGAATGTATTAGCAGAGTGACAGAGACTGGTTCATCAGTCTTCTGCTTCTCCTTTCGCTGTCCAGTCACACACTGGGGGAGGAGCAAGAGCTGTATTGCCTAAAGGGGAAATACACTGCATCTGAGCATCACAAACCAAAACAAATATTTAATTCATTTTTAATATTTAAAGTAAACTCCGACATCCATCCACGTCTCCATGCTTTATTTTGATGAGAAATAATTTTGAAAAACACCACTTCTGGCCATGGCCATCTTCAGTAAGGTCAAATGATTTGTGTAGCATTTACTTCCTGGAATCCATCTGTTCTAAGCTCAGGCATACAGACAAGAGAGAGTGATTAACTGAGAAAAGCCCTCCTACCCTCCTGAAGACTCCAGGGATGTATGACATAATTTGCCTAGGGCAGAAACCAGGATGTAACTGAAGAAATGTAAAGAAAAAGTTAAAACACAAGTGTAGTACCCTCTAGTTAGGTAGGTGTAAGAGTGAGGATTTTTTCTGGAGAGTAGGAAAAGTTAGGCAGGCCTAGCTGGTGGCTAGGCCTGTTTGTTTTCATTCTGGACTGGGAGTGGCCTAGGGCAGGGCTAGGTGACTCACAGGTAGCATCACTGTCGCCTCCCTCTTATTTCTAGAAGATGGAGAGGAGAGGTGGGGCTGCCTGGGGTACCTTGAGGAGCCTTGACCAATCCCCAACTTGGATTGGCAGGGGCAGGCCTCCTCAAATACCTGGGGTCAACCCAGGTGGGGAGTTGTTGTTGTCGGGTGAAAGAGCTGGAGTGAGAGAGTATGGAGGCTGTTGGGGCCCATGGCAAGCTCCCTATTCTGGGTGGTGACCCTGGGCTAGGGCTCGGGTGCATCCAGGAGGAGAGAAGAGATCCTGGAAGGAGAGGCACATGGGGGAGCAAGGAGAGGACAACAGGAGAGAACACTGCTAAGAGACTCCAGGGAGGACAACTGGTTGTCGCCAGGAGGGCTGGTGAGTGAGCAGTCGGGAGGACTGGGGAGGCATGCCTGAGAGAACTGAGAGATTGCAGTTTGAGATGGGTGCAGAACCAGAAGAGAGGACTGTGGGAAGGGCAGCGGAGAGAGGTCTATGCAGCCAGGCTGGCTGTCAGGGCCTAAAGAGAGCTATCTGGGATTGGTAGCTGAATAGAGGACAGTTAGCACCTGAACTATTTCTACACCACAGGGGCCTAAGGTCCCTTCCCGCAAAAGGCAGTTTACTGAGGCCTGGCTGAATTAGTGTCAGGCCTAACCATGCAGTGCTAGCTAGTCTGGAGGAGGAACACCTGCAGCAAGTGAAGTGCTGGAGGAGTGAAGGATAAGTGGTCTTAAGCAAGAGCTTGTGCCGGAGAGAAGACTGGAGTGTATATACTGGAGTGTATATAGAAGTCCCAAGCAAGTTGCACTGAATGTTTCTGGGCATCTCAAAGTTTTCCATTTCCCATCCAAGTTCAATCCCCTCAATAAAAACAAAAAACAAAACTTATGGACTATTCTATGTCTCTGAGTGTCTGAGAGATGGATTCCAGGTTGGGCAGGGTGACAGGGGAACCACTACATTCAGCAACCCCTAAGAGGGCATGCCTACAGTAAATATGATATACCGTATTTATCGGCGTATAACACTCACTTTTTTCACCTTATAATCAGGGGGAAATCATGGGTGCGTGTTATACGCCGATCCCCGCTAATTGTGAGCTATCGGCGGCGATCGCCGCCGACATTCACATAGCGAGTAGTTTTAAATATGGCGCCGCGGAGTTCGGAGGGACTCGGCGGCGCTCGTTCAGCAATCACAGAGCCGAGATACACATAGTCGAGTGTATTCGGCTCTTTCCGGCGCCGCTCACAGTCACGCCCAGTCCCGCCATTGGACCTGTGTTATGTCCATCATAGGGCGGGACTGGGACCGGGACTGGGACTGTGAGCGGCGCCGGAAAGAGCCGAATACACTCGACTATGTGTATCTCCGCCGGCGCCGAGTCCTTCCGAACTCCGCAGCGCCATATTTAAAACTACATGCATGTGTATGTCGGCGGCGGGGGCGGTAGGCATGGACACTGGGGGCAAGGCTGCACTGGGGCAAGGCTGCACTGACAAGGCTGCCCTGGGACAAAGCTGCACTGACAAGACTGCACTGGGGCAAAGCTGCACTGACAAGGCTGCACTGGGGCAAAGCTGCACTGACAAGGCTGCAATGGACACTGGGTCAAGGCTGCACTGACACTGAAAAGGCTGCAATGACACTAACAAGGCTGCAGATGGACACTAATGAGGCTGCATTGATGGGCATTTTAATGTAAGTTTCTTTTCCTTAAACTTCCCTCCTAAAAGTTTTTTCCCTTAAAATTCTCTCCTAAACTTGGGGTGCGTGTTATACGCTGGCGCGTGTTATACGCCGATAAATACGGTACTTTCCTATCTAGATATGAATGCTTGCAGCATAAGGTTTAAAAATTGTCAATGTTGATTGAGAGAGTGAAGTTCCACTTTAACTGCAGCAGTGAAAGATTAGGTGCCCTTCGCTGCCAGACGGGGCTGTGATGTGTAAATCTAAAGACTGAATGGACAGAAATGGAAATCCTTTGAAAGGTAAAATACATGGATGTGGTGGAAGTGGTTGTAAAGGCAGAACGTTTTTTTATCTTAATGCATTCTATACATTAGGATAAAAAGCTTTCTGTGTGCAGCAGAAAAAAGACAAGAGGACTGCTCAGAGCTGGATTAACTCCTCGTGGCAAGACTGGGCACAGATGACATGAAATCCTATACTGTACAATGTGCAAGCCTTAATTAAAAAAAAAAATTTCCAGTTTACATCCACTTTAAGGCTGGGTTCACGCTACTGCGAATTGGATGCGTGTTTCCAATTCGCTTGTCAGGAGATTGTGACTGGATCTCTATGGAGCCAGTTCACACATCTCCGAAGCAGTTCCTGTGCGAAGTGCAAAGGAGGTCCTGTGCGTCTTCTGGTCCGTTTCAGGTCTAAATTCAGCCAAAAATTTGGACTGAAATTGGACCTGAAATGATGAACAGGGACGCACCGGACCCCTGCTGTGAGCTGCTCTCTACTTCAGTGAGAACCCAGCCTGAAGGTTCTGGCAAAACTATATAAATGGAATCAGTGTCCAGTGAAATAATAATATGTATTTCCCACCTTTGTTTATCTTTACAAATTGAAACCCAGCCCTAGCAGAAAAATTCCTCCTTGTAGTTCATTACAGGGTCAGACAATTGCCTTCTGTTGTGGTCTTGTGGAGAAACAGTCTTCTCTGCGGTAGTCCAACATGCTCAATGCTGTTAGACCTACAGCTCTCTGATTAGCAAGGCGTGCTATTCTCAGAAGCATAGGCTTCAATTGGGCTTCAAAGCCCAACTCTGGGGCTATGGCCTCACTGCAAGGGTTAATTGCTTGTTTATGTCTAGGGGAAAAATAAAACCAAATATACTTACCTGATCCTCTGTTCCTTCCCACAGCTTCTGCCCCCCTGCACTCAGAAGATCAAGTAAGTAAAACTGTTTCTCCTCTTCCCTGAGCAAAATTAGCTCTTGGTGTGGTGCATTGTGGGTGCAATGTGGGTGCATTGCTTACTACTTAGTGCGCCATTCAGAATAATTGCCATGGAAATAGCAACAAGCATTATTGTGCGTTGCAATAATAACACATGGTAAAACATGCTGCACATTACTATAACACATCGGTGAGTCCTAAGAGCCCATACAAATAGAGTGGGGGAAATAATTATTTGATCCCCTGCAAATTTTGTAAGTTTGCCCAATTACAAAGAAATTAAGGGTCTATCATTTTTATCATAGTTGTAATTTAAATGATAAAAAACAGTGGTAAACAGTGGCGCTAGACTGATGTCATTAGGTGAAAATTATATGACAACTGGAATGACCAAAATGTGCATATACACACCAGGGGCGGACTGACAACTCATGGGGCCCCCGGGCAATAGGAGATCCTGGGGCCCCCTGTCCCCGCTCATGTGTTCCCACCCACACTCAAGCCACACCCACACAAATTCCCACCTACATTTTGCACTGCCCACACTACATGCGTTCGTCACAGAATTACATTAAAGAAAGTGCAACAACGGTACATTTCCAAAATTAAAGTGATTGTAAAGGCTCTTTTTTTTTTTAAATAACAAACATATCATACTTCCCTCCACTGTGCAGCTCGTTTTGCACAGAGTGGCCCCGAACCAGGTCTTCTGGGGGTGGCTCTCGCGGCTCCTCCCCACATCAGATAACTCCCTAGGAGAAGCGCTCTCCTGGGGAAGGGGGGGGGGGGGTTACCTTTCAGGTGCGCTCCCATGTCCAGCATTTGCGTCTATAGACACATGTTTACATACATGTGCTCATCCTACATTAAGGTGACCAGATTTTCAAAATGAAATCCGGGGACATTTTTTTTTCGGCAAATGGTAAACGATTTTATAAGCATATATTCCTCAAATTATATATTCAGTGTATGTGATATATGTTTATGGAAGGATTATATGATATATACGTTATTTCTCACATTTCGTCCATGAGATAAAAAAAAAAGAAGATTCTTACAATTTTTTGGAATAAGACTACCAAATGTTAAGACGATAAGATGGAGATAAAACTTTTCAATGCATATTTTGTATTTTATTCTTGCCAAAGAATTTTGGTTCAACAATAACAATGAACAATAAATTAACAATTCAGAACAGTAAAAGATTGCATGGTGACAACACATAGGATACCTTCAAACATAAATAATCAAATATTAATAGCTAACTGTTCTAAGACTACAAATGTTACAGGAACAAAAGCAATATAAAATACTGGAGGAGTTTTACAACATTTTGCGGAGTAACCCTTTAACTTGCATATTTCTCAGTGCAGAGCCCCCCCATTAGTATAGAATCCCCCCAGTGCAGAGCCCCCAATAGTATAGACACCCCCTCACTGCAGAACCCCCATTAGTATAGAGTCCCCCCAGTGCAGAGCCCCCATTAGTGTAGAATCCCCCCAGTGCAGAGCCCCCCATTAGTATAGAATCCCCCCAGTGCAGAGCCCCCCATTAGTATAGAATCCCCCCAGTGCAGAGCCCCCCATTAGTATAGAATCCCCCCAGTGCAGAGCCCCCCCATTAGTATAGAATCCCCCCAGTGCAGAGCCCCCATTAGTATAGAATCCCCCCAGCGCAGAGCCCCCCATTAGTATAGAATCCCCCCAGTGCAGAGCCCCCCCCATTAGTATAGAATCCCCCCAGTGCAGAGCCCCCATTAGTATAGAATCCCCTCAGTGCAGAGCCCCCCCATTAGTATAGAATCCCCCCAGTGCAGAGCCCCCATTAGTATAGAATCCCCCCAGTGCAGAGCCCCCCCATTAGTATAGAATCCCCCCAGTGCAGAGCCCCCCCATTAGTATAGAATCCCCCCAGTGCAGAGCCCCCCCATTAGTATAGAATCCCCCCAGTGCAGAGCCCCCATTAGTATAGAATCCCCCCAGTGCAGAGCCCCCCCATTAGTATAGAATCCCCCAGTGCAGAGCCCCCATTAGTATAGAATCCCCCCAGTGCAGAGCCCCCCCATTAGTATAGAATCCCCCCAGTGCAGAGCCCCCATTAGTATAGAATCCCCCCAGTGCAGAGCCCCCCCCTATTAGTATAGAATCCCCCAGTGCAGAGCCCCCATTAGTATAGAATCCCCCCAGTGCAGAGCCCCCCCCCCCATTAGTATAGAATCCCCCCAGTGCAGAGCCCCCATTAGTATAGAATCCCCCCAGTGCAGAGCCCCCCCATTAGTATAGAATCCCCCCAGTGCAGAGCCCCCATTAGTATAGAATCCCCCCCCAGTGCAGAGCCCCCATTAGTATAGAATCCCCCCAGTGCAGAGCCCCCATTAGTACAGAATCCCCCCAGTGCAGAGCCCCCCATTAGTATAGAATCCCCCCAGTGCAGAGCCCCCATTAGTATAGAATCCCCCCAGTGCAGAGCCCCCATTAGTATAGAATCCCCCCAGTGCAGAGCCCCCCCATTAGTATAGAATCCCCCAGTGCAGAGCCCCCATTAGTATAGAATCCCCCCAGTGCAGAGCCCCCCCATTAGTATAGAATCCCCCCAGTGCAGAGCCCCCATTAGTATAGAATCCCCCCAGTGCAGAGCCACCCCCCCCCCATTAGTATAGAATCCCCCCAGTGCAGAGCCCCCATTAGTATAGAATCCCCCCAGTGCAGAGCCCCCCCATTAGTATAGAATCCCCCAGTGCAGAGCCCCCATTAGTATAGAATCCCCCCAGTGCAGAGCCCCCCCATTAGTATAGAATCCCCCCAGTGCAGAGCCCCCATTAGTATAGAATCCCCCCAGTGCAGAGCCCCCATTAGTATAGAATCCCCCCAGTGCAGAGCCCCCCCATTAGTATAGAATCCCCCCAGTGCAGAGCCCCCCCATTAGTATAGAATCCCCCAGTGCAGAGCCCCCCCATTAGTATAGAATCCCCCAGTGCAGAGCCCCCCCATTAGTATAGAATCCCCCCAGTGCAGAGCCCCCATTAGTATAGAATCCCCCCAGTGCAGAGCCCCCCCATTAGTATAGAATCCCCCCAGTGCAGAGCCCCCCCATTAGTATAGAATCCCCCCAGTGCAGAGCCCCCCATTAGTATAGAATCCCCCCAGTGCAGAGCCCCCATTAGTATAGAATCCCCCCAGTGCAGAGCCCCCATTAGTATAGAATCCCCCCAGTGCAGAGCCCCCATTAGTATAGAATCCCCCCAGTGCAGAGCCCCCATTAGTATAGAATCCCCCCAGTGCAGAGCCCCCATTAGTATAGAATCCCCCCAGTGCAGAGCAGAGCGCCCCCCATTAGTATAGAATCCCCCCAGTGCAGAGCCCCCCCCCATTAGTATAGAATCCCCCCAGTGCAGAGCCCCCCCCCATTAATATAGAATCCCCCCAGTGCAGAGCCCCCATTAGTATAGAATCCCCCCAGTGCAGAGCCCCCCCCATTAGTATAGAATCCCCCCAGTGCAGAGCCCCCCCCCATTAGTATAGAATCCCCCCAGTGCAGAGCCCCCCCCCATTAGTATAGAATCCCCCCAGTGCAGAGCCCCCCCCCATTAGTATAGAATCCCCCCAGTGCAGAGCCCCCCCCCATTAGTATAGAATCCCCCCAGTGCAGAGCCCCCCCCATTAGTATAGAATCCCCCCAGTGCAGAGCCCCCCCCCATTAGTATAGAATCCCCCCAGTGCAGAGCCCCCCCCATTAGTATAGAATCCCCCCAATGCATAGCCCCCCCATTAGTATAGAATCCCCCCAGTGCAGAGCCCCCCATTAGTATAGAATCCCCCCAGTGCAGAGCCCCCCCATTAGTATAGAATCCCCCCAGTGCAGATCCCCCCCATTAGTATAGAATCCCCCCAGTGCAGAGCCCCCATTAGTATAGAAGCCCCCCCGTTAGTATAGAATCCCCCCAGTGCAGAGCCCCCATTAGTATAGAATCCCCCCAGTGCAGAGCCCCCCCCATTAGTATAGAATCCCCCCAGTGCAGAGCCCCCATTAGTATAGAATCCCCCCAGTGCAGAGCCCCCATTAGTATAGAATCCCCCCAGTGCAGAGCCCCCCCATTAGTATAGAATCCCCCCAGTGCAGAGCCCCCCCCCATTAGTATAGAATCCCCCCAGTGCAGAGCCCCCCCATTAGTATAGAATCCCCCCAGTGCAGAGCCCCCCCCCCATTAGTATAGAATCCCCCCAGTGCAGAGCCCCCCCCCCATTAGTATAGAATCCCCCCAGTGCAGAGCCCCCCCCCATTAGTATAGAATCACCCCAGTGCAGAGCCCCCCCCCCCATTAGTATAGAATCCCCCCAGTGCATAGCCCCCCCATTAGTATAGAATCCCCCCAGTGCAGAGCCCCCCATTAGTATAGAATCCCCCCAGTGCAGAGCCCCCCCATTAGTATAGAATCCCCCCAGTGCAGAGCCCCCCATTAGTATAGAATCCCCCCAGTGCAGAGCCCCCATTAGTATAGAAGCCCCCCCATTAGTATAGAATCCCCTCAGTGCAGAGCCCCCCCCATTAGTATAGAATCCCCCCAGTGCAGAGCCCCCATTAGTATAGAATCCCCCCAGTGCAGAGCCCCCATTAGTATAGAATCCCCCCAGTGCAGAGCCCCCCCATTAGTATAGAATCCCCCCAGTGCAGAGCCCCCATTAGTATAGAATCCCCCCAGTGCAGAGCCCCCCCCCATTAGTATAGAATCCCCCCAGTGCAGAGCCCCCATTAGTATAGAATCCCCCCAGTGCAGAGCCCCCCCATTAGTATAGAATCCCCCCAGTGCAGAGGCCCCATTAGTATAGAATCCCCCCAGTGCAGAGCCCCCATTAGTATAGAATCCCCCAGTGCAGAGCCCCCATTAGTATAGAATCCCCCCCAGTGCAGAGCCCCCATTAGTATAGAATCCCCCCCAGTGCAGAGCCCCCATTAGTATAGAATCCCCCCAGTGCAGAGCCCCCCCATTAGTATAGAATCCCCCCAGTGCAGAGCCCCCCCATTAGTATAGAATCCCCCAGTGCAGAGCCCCCCCCATTAGTATAGAATCCCCCAGTGCAGAGCCCCCCCATTAGTATAGAATCCCCCCAGTGCAGAGCCCCCATTAGTATAGAATCCCCCCAGTGCAGAGCCCCCATTAGTATAGAATCCCCTCAGTGCAGAGCCCCCATTAGTATAGAATCCCCCCAGTGCAGAGCCCCCATTAGTATAGAATCCCCCCAGTGCAGAGCCCCCATTAGTATAGAATCCCCCCAGTGCAGAGCAGAGCCCCCCCCATTAGTATAGAATCCCCCCAGTGCAGAGCCCCCCCCCCATTAGTATAGAATCCCCCCAGTGCAGAGCCCCCCCCATTAATATAGAATCCCCCCAGTGCAGAGCCCCCATTAGTATAGAATCCCCCCAGTGCAGAGCCCCCCCATTAGTATAGAATCCCCCCAGTGCAGAGCCCCCCCATTAGTATAGAATCCCCCCAGTGCAGAGCCCCCCCCCCATTAGTATAGAATCCCCCCAGTGCAGAGCCCCCCCCCATTAGTATAGAATCCCCCCAGTGCAGAGCCCCCCCCATTAGTATAGAATCCCCCCAGTGCAGAGCCCCCCCCCATTAGTATAGAATCCCCCCAGTGCAGAGCCCCCCCCATTAGTATAGAATCCCCCCAGTGCAGAGCCCCCCCCCCATTAGTATAGAATCCCCCCAGTGCAGAGCCCCCCCCCATTAGTATAGAATCCCCCCAGTGCATAGCCCCCCCATTAGTATAGAATCCCCCCAGTGCAGAGCCCCCCATTAGTATAGAATCCCCCCAGTGCAGAGCCCCCCCATTAGTATAGAATCCCCCCAGTGCAGAGCCCCCCTATTAGTATAGAATCCCCCCAGTGCAGAGCCCCCATTAGTATAGAAGCCCCCCCATTAGTATAGAATCCCCCCAGTGCAGAGCCCCCATTAGTATAGAATCCCCCCAGTGCAGAGCCCCCATTAGTATAGAATCCCCCCCAGTGCAGAGCCCCCATTAGTATAGAATCCCCCCAGTGCAGAGCCCCCCCATTAGTATAGAATCCCCCCAGTGCAGAGCCCCCCCATTAGTATAGAATCCCCCCAGTGCAGAGCCCCCATTAGTATAGAATCCCCCCAGTGCAGAGCCCCCCCCCATTAGTATAGAATCCCCCCAGTGCAGAGCCCCCCCCATTAGTATAGAATCCCCCCAGTGCAGAGCCCCCCCCCCATTAGTATAGAATCCCCCCAGTGCAGAGCCCCCCCCCCCATTAGTATAGAATCCCCCCAGTGCAGAGCCCCCCCCCATTAGTATAGAATCCCCCCAGTGCAGAGCCCCCCCCCATTAGTATAGAATCCCCCCAGTGCAGAGCCCCCCCCCCCCATTAGTATAGAATCCCCTGCACATGTCCACCACATACTGTAAATAAATGAAGTTTACAGACCTCAGAACAGCGCGGATGATACACACAGCCGTGTGTGTCCCTCGGGCTCCTCCTCCTCCTCCTGTGTGAATGTAAACAGAGAGGAGGGGGAGGCGGCTTCAGTCCGCTGTGCTGAGGGACACAGCGCAAGTCCCGTGGCACAGATCAGGGCAACGGCCAGTGTTAGCGGTGCGTGCCGCTACGTTCCTGAGTGCCGCCCCTGCAATCCGGGGACAAATCCGGGGACAGACGGGCTCCGGGGAGAGTGTCCTCAATCCGGGGACTGTCCCCGGAAAACGGGGACGTCTGGTCACCCTATCCTACATAAAGCTTTTCATATAGAGCATGTGCGGGGATCATGGGGGTGCTTTACATTTTTTTTTAATTATTATTATTTACTTTATATAATTTTCACTGACCTCCAATGTAAAGAACATTCTTCCCACTGACCACCAATGTAAGGAACATTCTTCTCACTGACCACCAATGTAAGGAACATTCTTCCCACTGATCACCAATGTAAGGAACATTCTTCCCACTGACCACCAATGGAAGGAAAAATCTTCCCACTATTTATTGAATCCATATTGAGCACTATATTTGATTGGCTGCTTCTGCTTGGCACACACGCACAATCACAATCACGCACATAATGATGAAGTCATCATCATGTGCGATTGTGCGTGTGTGCCAGGCCTAAGCAGAAGCAAACAGCCAATCAAATATAGTGCTCAATATGGATTCAATAAATATGCATAGCCATAGATATCATAAATGACTACAGGAGATAAAAAGAGACTGCGAATGCGACTACAGGAAGTAACCAGAGACTGTGAATGCGACTACAGGAAATAACCGGACTGCGAAAGCGACTACAGGAGATAACCAGAGACTGGGGATGCGACTACAGGAAATAACCAGACTGCGAATGCGACTACAGGAGATAACCAGAGAATGCGAATGCAACTACAGGACTGTGAATGCGACTATAGGAGATGACCAGACTGTGAATGCGACTACAGGAAATAACCAGACTGCGAATGCGACTACAGGAGATAACCAGACTGCGAATGCAACTACAGGACTGCAAATGCGACTATAGGAGATGACCAGACTGTGAATGCGACTAAAGGAAGTAACCAGAGACTGCAAATGCGACTACAGGAAGTAACCAGACTGCGAATGCGACTACAGGAAATAACCAGAGACTGCAAATGCAACTACAGGAGATAACCAGACTGCGAATGCAACTACAGGACTGCAAATGCGACTATAGGAGATAACCAGACTGTGAATGCGACTAAAGGAAGTAACCAGAGACTGCGAATGCGACTACAGGAAATAACCAGACTGCGAATGCAACTACAGGACTGCGAATGCAACTACAGGAAATAACCAGACTGCGAATGCGACTACAGGAGATAACCAGAGACTGCGAATGCGACTACAGGAAATAACCAGAGACTGCGAATGCGACTACAGGAAATAACCAGAGACTGCGAATGCGACTACAGGAGATAACCAGAGACTGCGAATGCGACTACAGGAGATAACCAGAGACTGCGAATGTGACTACAGGAAATAACCAGACAGCGAATGCGACTATAGGAGATGACCAGACTTCGAATGCGCCTATAGGAGATGACCAGACTGCGAATGCGACTACAGGAAATAACCAGACTGCGAATGCGACTACAGGAACTAACCAGAGACTGCGAATGCGACTACAGGAAATAACCAGACTGCGAATGCGACTACAGGAAGTAACCAGACTGCGAATGCGACTATAGGAGATAACCAGAGACTGCGAATGCAACTACAGGACTGCGAATGCGACTATAGGAGATGACCAGACTGTGAATGCGACTACAGGAAATAACCAGACTGCGAATTCGACTACAGGAGATAACCAGAGACTGCGAATGCAACTACAGGACTGCGAATGCGACTATAGGAGATGACCAGACTGTGAATGCGACTAAAGGAAGTAACCAGAGACTGTGAATGCGACTATAGGAAATAATCAGAGACTGGGGATGCGACTACAGGAAATAACCAGAGACTGCGAATGCGACTACAGGAAATAACCAGACTGCAAATGCGACTACAGGAAGTAACCAGAGACTGCGAATGCGACTACAGGAAGTACCCAGAGACTGCGAATGCGACTACAGGAAGTAACCAGAGACTGCGAATGCGACTACAGGAAGTAACCAGACTGCGAATGCGACTATAGGAGATAACCAGAGACTGCGAATGCAACTACAGGACTGCGAATGCGACTATAGGAGATGACCAGACTGTGAATGCAACTACAGGAAATAACCAGACTGCGAATTTGACTACAGGAGATAACCAGAGACTGCGAATGCAACTACAGGACTGCGAATGCGACTATAAGAGATGACCAGACTGTGAATGCGACTAAAGGAAGTAACCAGAGACTGCGAATGCGACTACAGGAAATAACCAGACTGCGAATGCGACTACAGGAGATAATCAGAGACTGCGAATGCGACTACAGGAAGTAACTAGACTGCGAATGCGACTACAGGAAATAACCAGAGACTGCGAATGCGACTACAGGAAATAACCAGACTGCGAATGCGACTACAGGAACTAACCAGAGACTGCGAATGCGACTACAGGAAATAACCAGACTGCGAATGCGACTACAGGAAATAACCAGACTGCGAATGCGACTACAGGAAATAACCAGAGACTGCGAATGCGACTACAGGAAGTAACCAGACTGCGAATGCGACTACAGGAAGTAACCAGACTGCGAATGCGACTACAGGAAATAACCAGAGACTGCGAATGCGACTACAGGAAATAACCAGACTGCGAATGCGACTATAGGAAATAATCAGAGACTGGGGATGCGACTACAGGAAATAACCAGACTGCGAATGCGACTACAGGAAGTACCCAGAGATTGCGAATGTGACTACAGGAAGTAACCAGAGACTGCGAATGCGACTACAGGAAGTAACCAGACTGCGAATGCGACTACATGAAGTAACCAGACTGCGAATGCGACTACAGGAAGTAACCAGACTGCGAATGCGACTACAGGAAGTAACCAGAGACTGCGAATGCGACTACAGGAAGTAACCAGAGACTGCGAATGCGACTACAGGAAGTAACCAGACTGCGAATGCGACTATAGGAGATAACCAGAGACTGCGAATGCGACTACAGGAAGTAACCAGACTGCGAATGCGACTATAGGAGATAACAAGAGACTGCGAATGCGACTACAGGAAGTAACCAGACTACGAATGCGACTACAGGAAATAACCAGAGACTGCAAATGCGACTACAGGAAATAATCAGAGACTGGGGATGCGACTACAGGAAATAACCAGAGACTGCGAATGCGACTACAGGAAGTAACCAGACTGCAAATGCGACTACAGGAAATAACCAGAGACTGCGAATGCGACTACAGGAAATAACCAGAGACTGGGGATGCGACTATAGGAAATAACCAGGTAGCCAGTTTTAAATTTTAAACTTTCAGCAATGCACAGCTTTACAGGGGGGTAAACAACATTTCCAGGGATGGTTTAGCAAAAAAAAGGGGTCTACAGTCCAGGTATATACGGTAGGCAGAAGGACCTACCTGACCAGTCGGGCTCACCTCCCGCTCTGAGGTCCGGGGGCGGGGCTTTTGGCGGTAGGGGGCGGGGCTTTCAGCGATAGGGGCGGAGCTTTCTGCGGTAGGGGACGGAGCTTTCGATGTTAAGGGGGCGGGGCTTTTTGTGGTCCAGAGCGGAGCTCTCAAAAGTGCAGGAGAGACGCTCTAATTAGATACAGACTCAGACTACATGGGGAGGGGCGTGGCAGGGCAGGGTCAGAGCGTCAGTGGAGCTCCCTGTCCCGCCCCTCCCTGCTGACAGAGCCTCTCTCAGCCTAAGCCGAGCCCTGCTCGGCAGCGGCGCTGGGAGCAGTAATAATCCAGGACAGGAGGACGGGGTTTTCGTGCGGTGCGGCGGGCGGCTTTTTTCTGCTGTTGACTGAGCCACTCATGGGGCCCCTCCTGACGGCGGGCCCTCGGTCGGCGACCGAGTGACCGAATGGTCAGTCCGCCCCTGATACACACACATGTAAATAAATATATATATATATATATATATATATATATATATACACACATACATATATGCATATATGAAACACACTAGATCATGTAAACCATAAGTTAGTCCATGATGTTATTCAATTATCTTTAACTGACAATTGCGCATTCGTGCAACGTGGCTCCCAAACAAAATCGACATCCTTTTTTTCCCACAAATAGAGCTTTCTTTTGGTGGTATTTGATCACCTCTGCGGTTTTGATTTTTTGCGCTATAAACAAAAAATGAGCAACAATTTTGAAAAAAACTCATTACTTTGTACTTTTTGCTATAATAAATATCCCCAAAAAATGTATAAAAAAAGTTTTTTCCCTCAATTTAGGCCGATACGTATTCTTCTACATATTTTTGTTAAAAAAAAAATCGCAATAAGCGTTTATTGATTGGTTTGCGCAAAAGTTATATCGTCTACAAAATAGGGGATAGTTTTATGGAATTTTTATTAGTATTTCTTTTTTACTAGTAATGGCGGCGATCTGGGATCTTTATCATGACTGCAACATTATGGCGGATAGATCGGACACTTTTGGCGCTATTTTAGGACCATTCACATTTACACAGCGATCAGTGCGATTAAAAATGCACTGATTACTGTGTAAATGTGACTGTCAGTGAAGGGGTTAACCAGTAGGGGGCGCTGTAGGGGTTAAGTGTGTCCTAGGGATGTGTTCTAACTGTGGGGGGATGGGCTATGTGTGTCACGACACTGATCACCGCTCCTGATCACAGGGAGTTGTGATCAGTGTCCTGTCACTAGGCAGAACGGGAAAATGCTTGTTTACATCAGCATTTCCCTGTACTTCCTCTCCGTGAGACGATCACGGGTATCTGTCCGCGGGACCCGCAATCACACTCACGGAGCTCGCAGCGGGCGCGCGTGCCCACAGTGCTGCGTCTTTAAGGGCAACGTACAGGTACGTTAATATGCCTGTACGTGCCATTCTGCCGATGTATATCGGCGTGAGCTGGTTGGCCGGCAAGGGTGTATATATACACACATTTGTATATATGTATATGTATATATATATATATATATATATATATATATATGTATATATATACTGTATATATAATATATAAATATTCGCTTCATACCATTATTTCATAATAAATTTATATATTTCTTTATATATAATTACTAATATTAATATGACCACTTCCCCTTTAAGAAGTATTCCTTGTCCTAATATAATGCATATGTTTTTGTATCCTAATTAATATAACCCAAGCACGTACCCCCCCCCCCCTTTTTTTAATCGGTATTTTTTAATTACTACTGTGTTTAATAATTAATTCTTAAGTAATTGTTCTTTTAATTACTTAATTTATTTTTTCACCCAGAATTACTCAATTCTTTCTGTTTACATATTTAATTACTAATTATTAGTTGGAATGAGTGTACTAATACGCTGAGCAGCATAACCAATTTTGTTAATAGCAAGCATATTCATGTTCTTTTCCATGTCTATTTATATCATTTATTCTTCTAGCTCGCTTTCTGATTGATGGGTCTCCCAGCCTATCATATTCTCTCCTGTAGCCCTCCTTTTATTATAAGGCGTGTTAGCCAATCATGGTCTGAAGAAGAAGCATTAGCTTCGAAATGCATTCACCCCCTTCATGTCTGAACGCCAACTTCCTGTGACGTCACGTCCGGCCCAGCGCCATCCTGTGGTTCACCCTGGTCACGGCTGTGATCGGCTGCTTCTGACTTCCTGGTTCCTGATTCTTAGATCCATCCCAAACACCATCTGTGCTCGAGGCTGCCACGGCTATCAGGATGTTTTGGAGAGACTCCATGACTGGAGATTCCTGTATATATGCTAGTTTGATTCATCTATCTTGTGAGTTGCTATTTTGCTTTTACTAATAAACCTACGATTTAATGATGCACTTAGTCTGGTGCCCCTCTGTTCCCATATTTTAAATGATGGAGACAGAATATCAACCAAAAATCCAGAAATAAACACATAAAACATGTTATAAATTGAGTTGCAGTTACACATTTCATCATTTTCATACACCATTCACCATACAATCGTTATCTTCCAGATTGATGTGGATTATTCAAGATTATCCACCCTCTCAGGGATTGTATTGTGATGATCTGACCTGCCATTTGGCTGACCCCTTGATCTGGTTTAGGTCTTCCGGCCTCAGCTCCGAGACCTTTGTCCTCTTGCGAGCCGGTACAGTTATCAAGCTTATCTGTAAGTATCAGTTTACTTATATTCTTAAGGAAGCTTTCTTGGAATTTTCAGAAATTATTCCCTCCCTCGATTCTTACAAAGGGTTTATTATTTTTTATATGTGACCCTTTCTGTACACAGTGAATTATTCCATCTATACTCCTGATGAGTGAACGTGATTCACGAAACGCGTAGAGTTCTTCATTCATGTGATATCAAGGCAGTTCGGCTTTTTATCCAGCATGTATCTAGTTGTGTGTATATGTATAACTATGTATCATCATCATATACATTGTATATGTCCATGGTATATTTGTATTATTATGTCAGCCTATTTGTGTATGGTTGTGTTTATGTTTTGAAAACTTTATCATGCATTTCTAGACCACGGAACTGCATTTGATACAATAAAAGGTTTTATCATTATATACTGTAAATACTCCATACACTTATTTTTACAGCAACGGACCCCATTTAAAGTCCCACTCTCTCTCTTTTGTTTTTATTCCCTATAGCCAGGGATGGAGGCTTGTTGCTGGGCACATGCCAGGTCACATTTTTCCTTTTTCTCAGATGATACACAGGGATGAAACAAATCTCCCTACATAAGTTTTACATGTATATCTGCTGTCTTCAGCTTTTATTTACTGTTTAGAAAGTTTAGATTGTGTTACAAGATTTTCTCTTTCTGTTCAACACTGCAGTGAAGCCTGGGCATACAGCCAAGACAGCTGATTGGAGCAAAGGCACCTCATAGGTAGAGACTTTCAGAGCTGATCATTGAATAGTTCAGGGCTCTGCTCATCTATTTATAGCATCCTCCCCAACACAAAACTCAGGCTGCTTTTATCATATGTGATGGAGAACTTTCAGCTTCATCCATAAAGCGGGTAATCAGCGGGTAATCAGACGAGCCGGGGTCAGGAAACCAGAAGTCAGCATAGTCTGAAGCAAAAATCAGGAACAGGAATGTGAAGGGAAGTCAGCCAGGCCAAGTCATACACAGGCGCACAGGAAGGCACGCACTTAGAGATCATATACCACACAAGGGCAAGGAGGAAATGAGCTAAGCTGCTAAAATAGCAAAAAGGGTCTGGCTTTAGGCTGGACTAATGAGGCAGGTAATGGTAACCAGGTGAGTCACTGTGGCAACAATGAATGGCTGGTAATTAACTGACAGCCAAGCAGCTTCTGAACATTGAAAGAAAAGAGCTTCTTGTTAAAGAGCAGGAGCCCAGCCCTGACACTAAGGCTGGGTTCACATATGTGCGGCCGTGGGTTTGTGCCTGGGGTCCGATGCATGTCTGTTCACTGGTTCAGGTGCAATTCAGGTCTGTATTTTTTGCCTGAATTCTCACCTGGACCCGACCTAAACATGCGCTTTTGCAATCTGCCCCAGACCTGTGTAAACCGGCTATATTGAGATCACACTCGCCGGTCATGCGAATTGGATGCGGGGAAACCCGCAATCAATTTGCATATATGTGAAACCAGCTTAAAGCGGAGTTCCACACAAAAATGAAACTTCTGCTTTTCGGAACCCTCCCCCCCTCCGTTGTCACATTTGGCACCTTTCAGGGGGGAGGGGGGTGCAGATACCTGTCTAAGACAGGTATTTGCACCCACTTCCGGCATAGACTCCCACGGGAGTCTATGCCTCTTCCTGTCCCTCCGCGCTGTCTCCTGGGAAACACACAGGTCCCAGGAGATAGCGGGGACCAGTTACGACGCGCGGCGCGACGCGCGCATGCGCAGTAGGGAAGTGAAGCCGCAACGCTTCACTTCCTGATTCCCTCACCTAGGATGGCGGCGGCAGCTGCCGAGAGTCGAGAGACATCGCTGGACCCTGGGACAGGTAAGTGGCCATGTATTAAAAGTCAGCAGCTGCAGTATTTGTAGCTGCTGGCTTTTAATATTTTTTTTTTAGGTGGACTCCCTCTTTAAGAGGGTATTTCCCCTCACTTTTGCGAGGTTTCCACTCACTTCCTCATTAGTTTGCTGAACATAAAGTGAAGAAAAATCTCTCCAATGGGACACATTGTTCTTGTAAAAGATGGAAATTAAACATATGTTTTGCTGACAAAAAAAATGCATAAACAGGGCTGCACTGTGATTTAAAATAAAGCACTTCATATGCATTTTTTTGGCCCATTGATATCAATCATTTGATAAATAGCCACTTTCCGCCCATAGGCCATCATATGACATCCTGGACTTCGAGTGGGGATATCTGAATGATGCCTGCAGCTACAGGCATCATCCAGATATCATCTTTTTTGGCCAGCGATTCTGTGCACCGTAAGAACAGCGATAGCAGCAGTTCAGCCACTTGATCATTCTTACAGGTGGTGGGAGGGGAAGTCCCCCCCTCCCGCCACCCTCCGGTGCTTCTCCCGGCCCGCCCCTGTGATCAGCAAGCTGGAGAACAAATTGGTCACCGCAGGAATTTTACCATAGAGATTTCTGGTGACCAGATGGTCCCCAGTCATCTCTATGACGTTGAGAGGCCCGGGCGTGACGTTATAACGTCACTTCCGGGCTGGCAGAAGTAAACAAAGCCGAGGACGTGGCTGGAAAGGCCGAGAGAGTTTATTGACCCCACATCTCTCCAAAAAGAGGACCTGTCACGCACTATTCCTATTAAAAGGGATGTTTACATTCCTTGTAATAGGAATAAAAGTGATCATTTTTTTTTTTTAAAGAGTAAGTGTAAAAATAAAAAATAAAAGTAAAATAAAGAATAAAAAAAAATTAAATCTAAAGCGCCCCCAACCCCACTTGCTTGCGCACAGAAGCGAACGCATACGTAAGTCCCACCCACATATGTAAACAGCGTTCAAACCACACATATGAGGTATGGCCGCATGCAATAGAGCAAAAGAAACAATTGTAGCCCAAGACCTCCTCTGTAACTCTAAACAGGTAACCTGTAAAAAATGTTTAAAGTGTCGTCTATGGAGATTTTTAAGTACCGAAGTTTGGCGCCATTCCATGAGCATGCGCAATTTTAAAGCGTGACATGTTAGGTATCAATTTACTCAGCGTAACATCATCTTTCACATTATACAAAAAGATTTGGCTAACTTTACTGTTTTTTTTTTCAAAAGAAATGGGTTTGAAAAATCTCTGTGCAAATACCGTGTGACATAAAAAGTTGCAACAACCACCATTTTATTCCCTATGGTCTCTGCTAAAAAAACATATATAATGTTTGGGGGTTCTAAGTAATTTTCTAGAAAAAAAAAAAGATTTTTACACGTAGGAGGGAAGTGCCAGAATTGGCCCAGAAGGGAAGTGGATATATAATACGTGTTTTGGGTGAAATATATGGGTGCTTTCATTGCATGGAATGGGAAATGGGAATGGGAAAGCATGTGAGCTTCTCCCATGGTTGCAGATTTCAGGTCTGACAGGCCAATCACCAAGCCACAGCACAGTCACATGGGGAGGAGAGGGTCTATAACCCTGTGTAAGCTCTGATAAAGACACACAGACTAACACAGGGCTTAAACAGGGCTTAGGCACAGGGTTCCAACAGACAAACAGAGCGGGAGGGGAATGAGGGGAACAAGGGGAGGGTGAGTATAAGTGGGTGGGCTGCCTTCTCTTTAAACACACAAGTGTTATGCCATTTTCTATTGAATATAACCTGTAGAAACAGACATGTGACTAATGATGTCTTCCTGGTGTAATTGTGCATGCAGCAAGTGACAGGGCAAGCAAGCCTATATTGTATATGTGAAAAATTTACTCACAACTTATAACATGATTTATTCATATCCTTTTTTCATAATGTCAGTTTTTCTCTATTTTTAGCAGCGTTCATTACCAGCGCTGCTCCAGGATACGCTCTGTTGAGTTCTATAATAAAAATAACCAGGGTACAAACATCTTTCCTTTTCCTCTTGTTGATATACGTGAGAAGGAGCAAAAACAATTAAGGTCAGTGCCATATAAAATCATTCAGCAGCTCCTGTTAAATTGTGCATAAAGCACAACACACACCACCCACCTGTCATTTGTTCTGATCCACGTGAATGGTTCAAGGTGACAATATATATATATAGCATCATAAATTTGGATTATATAGGTAGTGTTAAAAAAAAATGGAAATGACATAGGTGACAGCTGTGCCTAGTTTTTAGGGATGGTCGTGGAAATGTCCTTGGCTTTCATAGCCAAGGGTTCTTTATTCACTTCATATTGCTTATTACTATTACTATTTTTAATATTAGAACCATAAACACAACAAAAAAACTCCCAGCTAGAAACCCCTACAAAATACTCCTCCTGGACAGTTAAAACCCAACTCCATCTATGCACTAAGGCTGGGATCACACCAGTGCACTGCGGTTTGGGTGCAGTGCAAATGTATTGCATTTCAGATGTTGTTCTAGGTGAGCTCCCATCGACTTCTGTTAGACCCTGCGTTTTTGTAAAAGCGCATCAAAGTCCTGCATGCTTCATCTTTGATGCGCTTTCAGAATTTACAGGGTCTAATAGAAGTCAATGGGAGTGCACCTAAAATAGTGTGTAAAACGCGGCTATAACCTCGCAGCACCCAAAAAACAGTGCCCCGGTGTGAACCAGACCTTAAAGCGGGGTTCCACCCAAATTTTGAACAATATCTGTATGTATTCTCTTCCTTGCCTAGATGCTGACATGCCATTTAAAAAATTTAAATCGCCGTAATTACCTTTTATTTTTCTATTCTTCTTTGCACTTCCTGGTTCTCCTCCCATTGGAGTAGGCGTGTTTCTAGCCTCTCCCAGACTCCTGGGAGCTAGTCTCAGGCTTCCCAGGATGCCACTGAGCATGTGCGAGAACGAGCGGTGTATGCTGGGAGCACAGCATTCACCACATCCAGGAAATAAATGCTTGTGGGCTTCAAATGCCCACAATGAAGATGGAAACCAACTGCAGTGAATAATATAAGTTATTCTTTCCGACTAAATCTGACAGAGGCGGACATATTACACACAATATGTGAGTATATAATGCTGAGAAGAAAAGTTTGTGAATGAACTCAAAAAAAACAAAAACGATAGATAGGTGGACCCCCGCTTTAATTTCAAAAATAAGTAACCCTGTATGTTAAAACATTTACCCACTTGCTTACTTGGCACTTAAACCCCCCCCCCCTATCCAGACCAATTTTCAGCTTTCAGCGCTGACGCATTTTGAATGACAATTGCGCGGTCATACATCACTGTACCCAAATGAAATTTTTATCATTATTTTCCCCACAAATAGAGCTTTCTTTTGGTGGTATTTGATCACCTCTGCGGTTTTTATTTTTTGTTAAAAAAATGTAAAAAGACTGAATTTTTTAAAATATTTTGTTATAAAAAAATTTAAAACAGGTAATTTTTCTCCTTCATTAATGTACGCTGATGAGGCGGCACTGATGGGCACTGATAGGCGGCAGTGATGGGCACTGATGGGTGGAAGTGATGGGCACTGATGGGTGGCAATAATGGGCACTGATCAGTTACACTGATAGGCAGCACTGCTAGGTGGCACTAATTGGCATTACTGGTGGGCATTGATAGGTGGCACTTGTGGGCATTGATAGGTGGCACTGTGGGCACTGTTAGGTGGCACTGTGGGCACTGCTAGGTGGCACAGATGAGGCAGATGTGCCTCCTCCACTTCAGGACCGATGTCCCTCGCATCTGAGTCGGTGATCGGCTTTTTTTTCTACTAACGCTATCAGCGTGACCAGGACCGGGACCGGCCCCTTACTCGGATCTGTGATCACCCGAGTCTCAGTGACCCGGTGATCACAGTGCGCTCGGCTGGGCGTGCGCACAGAGGAGGCCGTCGTATAACGGCCTCCCGGGAATTCAGGTCCACGCTGTGGCCATCATTCGACCATAGCACGGATGTCAAGTGGTTAAAGAGCAGCTCTTGCTGTAAAACCCCTTCAACTCTCCTTCTCTTCCTCTGTTCAAAGTTTAAGTGTTACTAAACCCAAGACCCTGCATTCACTATATTTGGTCTCCCACAGTACACACAACATGGAAATGCTATTATTTTAGTAAATATAAGCTGCTAATTACCTTTTCTCATCAGCAGTATATAGCAGTCTTGTAATTTCTATCAGTGTCCAAACCCTCTGTCTGGGCAGTGCTGATTCGCCCTGTGCTGATCACATGCACCCTCCCAAAAAAACCCCAAAAAACTCTCTACAAATACACACTAAACTGAGCATGTGCAGAGTGCCCCCAAGGCTCTATTCTATCAGCAGATGAATTGGAGACAGTAAAAGAAGGGGAGAATCAGAGAAGACAGGATCAAACAGCCTTTTTACATAATGCAGAGGATTACCCCCTTAGGTTCCACAGTGAGTATAACAAACATGCTTTACTGCATATACAGACTGATTTTACTGTTGTGGATTTAGTAACTTATAAAATGATGCCCAGATTTCACCAAATCCTGTGAGCCCAAGCTTCATGCCATGCTGGGCTCACAGTTTAGTCCTGGACAGAAAATTGCTCACACACCATTATGTCTGCTCTAGAGCAGTGGTCTGAAAACTCCTGTTTAATATACTTAATGGGTGTTCCTCTTTGAAGAATCCTTGTTTCCAGCCCTTCGGGGTCCCTTTCCTGCTTTCTTCCTGTCCCTGTTTTTTTGTTTATTACAGATGCAGCCCTTTGCTTGTCCTTTATTCGGCCCTAAAGGCACTTTTCCCCCCACTGATACAAGACACTGTTTATCCCACTGACACCAGCAATGGGCGTAATTCCTGCTACTGACATAAAAAAATGGGGCACTATTTCTCCGATTGCTACCAACAATAGGGCACTATTCCTCAAACCAACACCAATGATGGGGCATTACTTCTCCCACTGACACCAACTATGGGGCACTATTCCTCCCCTTAATACCAAAGATGCACTGTTTACTCCCACTGATGCCAAAGAAAATTTCTACTCCCAGTGGCCACAATCTGACCCACCTAAAGTCTGGAGGACAGTAAACTGGCCCTTTGTTTAGAAAGTTTTGAGACCCCTGCTCTGGAGTACGGATGCTGATAGCAGATGTCAGAGGAGAAGAGGAAGGGCCCCTGATATCACATGACTAGCCCAAAGTCTGTAGGATAGAAGTGATTTATATGCATTTTGTGGCTCCTCTTCAAGTCCCACACCTCTCCTTGGATGCATATATTACACTACGTGTGTTGTGCACCTAGATGTATATCCACAAAAATGTTTAAGGCTGCTATTTGCACTATCTCCTTCTGAAAACATCAGTTGCCTGCCTATCTCTGACTCTAATGCCCCGTACACACGGTCGGATTTTCTGATGGAAAATGTCCGATCGGAGCATGTTGTCGGAAATTCCGACCGTGTGTGGGCTCCATCGGACATTTTCCATCGGTTTTTCTGACACACAAAGTTTGAGAGCAGGATATAAAATTTTCCGACAACAAAATCCGTTGTCGGAAATTCCGATCGTGTGTACACAAATCCGACGCACAAAGTGCCACGCATGCTCAGAATAAATAAAGAGATGAAAGCTATTGGCCACTGACCTGTTTATAGTCCCGACGTACGTGTTTTACGTCACCGCGTTCAGAATGATCGGATTTTCCGACAACTTTGTGTGACCGTGTGTATGCAAGACAAGTTTGAACCAACATTCGTCTGAAAAAATCCTAGGATTTTGTTGTCGGAATGTTCGAACAAAGTCCGACCGAGTGTACGGGGCATTAGGGACTCCAAGGGGTGCTTGTTCCAGCACTGACCTGGAAGAAGCATCCACATTAGGGGTTCTAGCTTCACACTGCTGCTAACAGTATTTAAAGAGGAGTTCTAGCCTGTAAAAAAAAATAAAAGTCAGCAGCTACAAATACTTTCATATATGGACACTTACCTGTCCAGGGATCCTGCGATGTCGGCACACTAGCCAATTGGTCATTCGGCTTCAGGTGCAGGCTCCGGCATCTGTAGTAAGGGAAACAGGAAGTGAAGGTGGGCTTCACAGTCTGTTTCCTATTGTGCATGCGCGAGTCGTGCTGCTGTCTTCTGGGACCTCTGTGTGTCCCACAAGGCGGGGGGGGGGGGGGTATAGAGGAGGGAAATGTTGAATCTTACCAGGAAGTGGGAGCGGGTACCGGTCAAAATCAGGTACTTGCTCTCTCCTCCACCCCAAAAAAGTGCCAAATGTGGCAGTGGAGGGGGGGGGGGAGGTGCGAACCAGCGGAGCTCCACCTGTTGGTTGAACTCCACTTTAAGCCTTAGACAGACAAGTAGAAAATGGAGGCCAGCAATAGCCGCCTATTTATATCTCTCTTGAAACGTTTTGTTCAAAGACACACTGTCATCTGGCCCTTGCTCGAACTCTTGATACTCACCTTCTCAGTGCTCCATCGCCATTCCTTCCTACGTCACAGCTGGCACTAAATCTCTAGTCTCAGCTTGGGTCGGACGCTACGGAGAGTGGAGATATCACAGTCATGTGACAGTGCATAGACTTACTGACTGACTGCTAGATATGAGCACTGTCCATGGGAGCAAGACACATGCTCATCCACAGCAAGTATTGTCACTGCAATGGAGGCAAGAAAGTGCCAGCAAGGGAACTATAAAAAGGTCAAGTGGTGGGGGGACCCTTTACACAGATGCACAGGCAAGGTGGCAGTGTATCTGAAACAATGTTGAAGTCATTTATGTTTGTCACTACTAAGCAATCACCAGTAAAAAAAAAAAAAAACTGTTTTGGTGCCTTCTATTTAATGGCTCTTATAGAAGAGTGTCAAGGATTAGCACTTGGTGCTTGTTGCTAATGCCTCCTAACATCAGGCCTGGAAGCATTTATTGAACCTAGAGGCTCAATAAACGTAATAATTTAGCAAAGTGCTTGCTCTGCTCTGTGCCGTGACACATCTACATAAACATTGCAATGAGTCTCCTGGCCGTGCTTGGCATAACAGGCCTTATCACTTAATTTGCCCCCCAAAAATGCTTTTCTGTACAGCATTTCAATGTTGTGGAAAACATGGCCCTAAGCAACACAAGATTTTGCATATAGCACCTAGGTATGTGAGCCCTTTAAGGAAATTTGCCATGAAAGAATTACATAGACAGCAGTTGCTAGCCACATTCTGAATATATTAGCTGCCATATTGATCTGTTGGCTTCAATAGTTAATTTGGTTCACTGTTTGAAATAGAATTCTGTTCAGTGTTACCTTACAGCAAACCATGTGCTTTACCCTTTTCAGAGCGAAAAAACAAGTTTGCTTTAATCCTCCATCCCTACCCAGCAAACATTTACCTTTTTTTCAACAGCTACAACGCCACTTGGACACACACAAACTCTTGGACCCACTGCAATCAGGCTTCCGCCCAGGCCATGGCACAGAAACGGCACTTCTCAAAATATGGGACGACGCCCTCGAAGCAGCAGATGACGGAGAATCATGTCTCCTGGTACTGTTGGACCTCAGTGCAGCGTTCGACACAGTGGACCACAATACTTTACTCATCCGCCTCACAGAAGTAGCTGGATTCTCAGATTCAGATCTACCATGGTTCGCATCCTTCCTACAAAATCTACACTTCCTACACAGACTGCGAAACTATGAGCCTTCACCTCTGAAACTCGGGCAATTTCTTGTGGAGTCCCTCAAGGTTCACCCTTATCACCAGTGCTCTTCAACATTTACATCCGTCCACTCCTCCAAATCATTAGAAAATCGGACCTCTGCTTCCACTCATATGCTGATGACACCCAACTCTACTTTCGCATCACCGATCAAAAACACCACTACCAGCGACTAGAAAAATGCCTCACATTGATAGACGACTGGATGACCACGAGCTCCCTCAAACTCAACGGATCCAAAACAGAGCTTCTTCTCCTCCACGCAAACCGTAATACAAAAACTAAGAACCCTTGGATACCACCCACCATCCTTGGACAGACCATCGCCCCAAGCAGCAAAGCCAAAAGTCTCAGAGTCATCTTTGACTCAGAAATGACGATGGATGCACAAATAGGATCGGTAGTCAGTGGATCTCCCATCTCCTTCGTCTACTATGTAGACTCATCCCCTTTATTCCAGAAGAAGACAAATCAGCAGTAGTTGGAACAATCATCAATTCCCGGCTCGACTACGCAAACTCCCTCTACATAGGACTACCTAAATACCAGATTGCACGCCTACAAGTCATCTAAAACACTGCAGCAAGACTGGTAACAGGAAAAAAACCCTGGGAATCCATCCCCCCATCCCTGAGGAGCCTACATTGGCTAACCGTAAGAGGAAACGCTCCACAATACCTATGCAAGAAAATAAAACACTACACACCTAAGCGCAGTCTTCGATCAATTAACCAAAACCTCCTCCTCATTCCCAAGTCCCGCTACAAATTAAAGGGAGAACGAAGATTCGCAGTCCAAGGACCATGGTTAGGGAACGCTCTACCCGCCAACATCCGCATGGAAGAAAATCATCGGTCCTTCAGAAAAAAACTCAAGACCCATCTCTTCTAAGAAATAGGACTAACAGCACAGATCAAGCGCCTTGAGGCGATTCAGTTCGCATTTGCAGCGCTATACAAATCTTTCATTCATTCATTTTTTTCACTTCCCTGACACACCATTCGGGGCTTGGAGCGTTTGATCAATCAACACTGTAACCATACCTCCCAACGTTTTGAGATGGGATTGAGGGACACCTATCAGCAAATGTATGCAGGCATAGGACACACTCCTTGCCACTCCCCCTTAAAGGAGAATTGTATAAAAAAAAGATTGGTTAAACCCACAAGTGCTTTTTTTACCACTACTATTGCTTTATATTGGCTTTTGGAATTTACAAATGCAGCAATTTAGAAATCAGATAAAAGGTTTAGCGCTGGAAAACACTTTTTGATAGATAAAAAGTGCATTTTATATACATCTATATAGATCAGACCAAAATGAGGGACAAATCAGGAGGAATGAGGGACAGAGGGACATTGCTCCAAAACAGGGACAGTCCCTCGAAATCAGGGACAGTTGGGAGCTATGCTGTAACATGGAGAGTACATAGCCCTGTGTAAGCTAAGACCTATATGACTTGTAGCTTACACTTTTCTTTACTCCCATTGGCTAAATAGTGGGCAAAAGGAAGGTGAGTTTATGATCCAGGGGAGGGCTACATTAAAGTTAACCTGTTACTTTGCCCTTAATAGACCTAATTACTTTCCACTTAAAAGTACAAGTCGAGCAAGACTATCCTGCCTACGCAGCGACAACACTGCTGTGTGATTTCACTGCAGAATGAACATCATTGTCACCTTATGTCAGGGCCTAGACTTGGGACCTGGGACCTCTGCTGTGTCTGGCAATGAGTCTTCCTGCTGAGCCACCTGAAATGCTGGACAGTTCCCTGGACAATTCCTTGAATGATTCTGCCTTGAACCTTGTTTGTCTTGAACATTGAACTCTTTTCTCCTGCCATGAATTTCATAATTTAAGCCATGTCTCTGCACTTCCTGTTTGCCAGATTATTGTGCTCTCTCCAGCCAATATCTCACTTCTGTTGCTCCTGCTGCCATCCGTATCTTCGCTACCATTCGTTACAGACCTTTGGGTTGTTCGTCAATTACGCTTCTGCTTAATCCTAACTTGCAACCATTCGTTACTGACCTTTGACTTGTTTACTGACTACGCTTTCTACTTAATCCCTACCTGCTATATCTGCTACTTGACCCTGACTTGCTCACCTCCTGGTGGGGCGATCCTGAGGACTGTGACCTGGTACTAACATGCCACAAAACCCATCTCCACCATCAGGAGCATTGGTTAATACTGGTTAGTGCTTAGACCCGGCACCTCAGGTGCACCTATGTCATCAGCTAGGGTGACCTGCTTGGATAACTGTCCCGCTTGTCAGGGAGTGCTGCTCCACTGCTATAGCTACTGGCCTCCAAGCCTGACTCCAGACCATGATACTTTACTATCAAATTGTAAAATAACAGATCTACTGGTGGGGTCAAAAGGTGATAACACTATGTCACAAGGGGACTAAGAAACCCAAAAAACATTGTGATAATAATATTAAAATATTGTATCATATATGTCACTTTTTGTTTTTCCTATTTAGCTTATATTAACACAGATTTATAACATTACATAAAGTTTTTTGATGCATTTGCCTTGCAGTTGATGCAACAAGCACACTGACTTGCTGGAGGAAAAAAAATGCACAGACTGAGCTTTAAAGAGGTTCTGCGTCCCAATCTCCCCAAAAAATAAAGACCAGCAGCTACAAATATTGTAGTTGCTGGCTTTTAATAAAAGGACACTTACCTGTCCAGGGATCCAGAGCTGTCTTCACCCGGGCTGGTTCCGCATCGGTCCTCAAGTACCTGGCGCCACCATGCTAACTTTACAGCCGGCTCCCCACTGCACACACACAAGGTGCACTGTGCCCTGTAAATGGTCCCGCAGCCTCCTGGGACCTGTGTCCCACGAGCCAGTGGGCAGGGGTTGGGGAGGTATGGCCACACAGAGCATGTTGAACACAGCTGACAACTCATGGGGTCCCCGAGCAATAAGAGATTATGGGGCCCCCAGGCAATCAGAGATTATGGGGCCACATAGTATACACGCACACAGTGTACAATCAAGCTGTGTACACATACATGTACACACAGTATACACAGACATGTTTCTATTGGCTGAGAAGGTACTGGAGAGGTGGGGCAGCTATAATCTCGGGATTTTTAGACCAAAAGGATGTCGGTAAGGGACATTTCAGAGATAGATGTAAAAATAACACAGATTTTTACATACTGTCCCTGGTTTTACTGAGGCTGGCAACCCTGATGGGGCCCCCTAGTGGCCCAGGGCCCTCGGGCAGTGCCTGAGTGGCTCAATGGTCAGTCCGCCCCTGGTAATATATCCACATATGTATGTTTCCCTTTTTAATAGATGTGATATCATAGCACTCTGATTAGAAACAGCCCCCCTCCATTAGTACAGACCCTCCCCCATTAGTACAGACCCCCCTCCATTAGTACAGACCCCCCAGGACAGACCCCCCATCCGTTAGTACAGACCCCCCTCAGGACAAGCCTCCCCCCTCCATTAGTACAGACCTCCGGACAAACCACCCCCCCCCCATTAGTACAGACCCCCTCCGGACAAACTACCCCCTTCCATTAGTACAACCCCCCCCCACACAAACCACCCCCCTCCATTAGTACAGACCCCTCATAAACCACCTCCCCCATTAGTACAGACCCCCCTCAGGACAAACCTCCCCGCTCCATTAGTACAGACCTCCCGACAAACCACCCCCCCATTAGTACAGACCCCCCTCAGGACAAACCACCCCCCCTCCATTAGTACAGATCCCCCCCACCAACCACCCCCCCCTCTATTAGTACAGAGTAGACCCCCCCAAAAAACCACCCCCTCCATTAGTACAGACTCCCCCTCCATAAGTACAGACCCCCCCTCAGGACAAACCCCCCTCCATTAGTACAGACCCCCCGATAAACTAACCCCCCCATTAGTACAGACTCCCCCCCCCCACAAACCCCCCTCCTCTATTGGTACAGACTCCCCCCCCACAACCCCCCCCTCCTCTATTAGTAGTACTAATAGAGGAGGGGGGGTTGTGGGGGGAGTCTGTACCAATAGAGGAGGGGGGAGTCTGTACTAATTTAGTACAGACTCCCCCCCACAAACCCCCCCTCCTCTATTAGTACAGACTCCCCCCCACAAACCCCCCCTCCTCTACTAGTACAGACTCCCCCCCACAAACCCCCCCTCCTCTATTAGTACAGACTCCCCCCCACAAACCCCCCCTCCTCTATTAGTACAGACTCCCCCCCACAAACCCCCCCTCCTCTACTAGTACAGACTCCCCCCCACAAACCCCCCCTCCTCTATTAGTACAGACTCCCCCCCACAAACCCCCCCTCCTCTATTAGTACAGACTCCCCCCCACAAACCCCCCTCCTCTATTAGTACAGACTCACCCCCCCACAAACCCCCCCTCCTCTATTAGTACAGACTCCCCCCACAAACCCCCCCTCCTCTATTAGTACAGACTCCCCCCACAAACCCCCCCTCCTCTATTAGTACAGACTCACCCCCCCACAAACCCCCCCTCCTCTATTAGTACAGACTCCCCCCCACAAACCCCCCCTCCTCTATTAGTACAGACTCACCCCCCACAAACCCCCCCTCCTCTATTAGTACAGACACCCCCCCTCCTCTATTAGTACAGACTCACCCCCCCACAAACCCCCCCTCCTCTATTAGTACAGACTCCCCCCCACAAACCCCCCCTCCTCTATTAGTACAGACCTACCCCCCCACAAACCCCCCCTCCTCTATTAGTACAGACTCCCCCCCACAAACCCCCCCTCCTCTATTAGTACAGACTCCCCCCCACAAACCCCCCCTCCTCTATTAGTACAGACTCACCCCCACAAACCCCCCCTCCTCTATTAGTACAGACTCCCCCTCACAAACCCCCCCTCCTCTATTAGTACAGACTCCCCCCCACAAACCCCCCCTCCTCTATTAGTACAGACTCCCCGAGTCCCCCCACAGACCCCCCCCAGGACAAACCGCACCCGGGCGTGCAGCCGCGCCACCCGGGTGGAGAAGATCGTGACGGAGAGGAGAAAAATAAATGACAGGCAGTCAGGTACTGTACGCCGCGCCGTGCGGCACGAACCGCCCCGCCCCCCAACGACGTCACTGCGCGGGTCTCTCTCCGAACAGAGAGAGCCGCTCCGATCTCCTCTGACCGGAGGATGGAGCAGGCGGGGACGGACTTAAGCAGGAAACACAGCGGCGGCGGAGAGAGCGGCCTGTGGACACCAAGAAGAGGAGGAGGAGGGAGAGGAGCAGTCTGGCGCTTGAGCGCCCCCACCTCTGTGGCGCCTGGGTGAACTGCACCCCGTGCACCCGCCTAGGATCGGCCCTGGCTGTCGTTGATGTTAAATGGGGCAATACACGGTATTAGGAACTGGGGTATATAAACTTTTGATCAGGGTCATTTGGGTAGTTTCTGTTGTCATTCTGATTTAAAAAGAGTAAACACAGTTGATTGATAATAAATGGCTTCAGCCAAACATTAACCATGAGTGAAAGAAACGTTTTTGTGTTATCATTCATATTATAGATTCATATTCATATATATATAAATCATACATTCTGCCAGGGTATGTAAATTTATGAGCACAACTGTATACTTGTTGTTGGCTACAATTTTTCTTTTTTTTGTGCATATTCAGGGACTTTTACATATGTACTTCTAATATGGTATTAGCATTTTGTTTTCAAACTAATATAATTTATTTTCCGTGATTCCTTAACTTTAAAGCTAAATGTCTGCTCTAAAACACCAAAGCTCTAGTAACACCATAGAAGACAAGCTGGGTGGATTACACGTTTATTACCCTTTTAATAAGCAAACTGTCTAAAGCAATTCTAATATGAAATGCATTTTTCATGTGTGACTTTTCTCACAGTGGAGATTTGATTACTTAGGATGGACCTGTACAATTATGATTAGCAGAGAACTTTAAATTTGTAGGAAGCAGGTTCTAGCGTCACCAAATGAAGACCCGTCTATTTTCTGAGCAAAGATCCCCCTACGCACTTGAAATTTGTTTTATACAGGACACATGCACTATATTCTTATCTCTGCAGAAAGCACTTAAAATGGCTCCCATAGCCCAACAACACAAGGTGGCTATTACCCAGAGCTGAAGTGCTAGGCAGAGAGTACAATTAAAGAAACCTTTGTGATCTGGTAACAATGACTCCCTCACAAGAAAATAACAATCTTTGGGAAACACTTAACATGTTCTCAAGATTGGGCCTCGTTATATTGAATGCCAAGTACAGCGTGATGATATGTGCGTCAATCTAAGAGTTTTTTCCTGGCTAATTTTACCCTTGTTTTTATGAGGATTGAGATAATACCAGACTTCAAGGTGACAGGGTGAAGGTGTAAGAGACAAGGGTGGTAAGTGAGACTGAGAGGGGGTCATAGCATGGTGAATAGAGAGCAGAGGGGAATGATGGAAGGCGAGGTGCAGAAAGGAATGTGGAGGTGGTAGAGGGGTGGGTTTTTTAAAGTACTAATTTAAGTTATTCTTGTAAAGTTTGCTGTGAAATATATTTCTGATGCAATTTTGAAAGCAAAGTTCACCTTTCTGACCAAGTTTCATATTTTACCCATGTGTAGGGTGTAAGATAAAACATGGTCAGAATTCACAGCTCAGCACACCCAAACTGTTCCTCCTCTTTTACTGAATCTTGGGGTTCTTCTCCCCACAGGCTCTTGTCGTTTTTGAATTTGGTGTCGCTGTGCATGGCTCCACTCGTACAATCATGTCATCCATTTACAGAAATCTGTAAACAGAGAAACTACAAGTCCCATCTGTCACCTCAGGGACTCGTAATTCTCAATGGAGCACAAACACAGTGACATCACTGTACTTGTAATCCACTAATACTTCCTCAGGACCTGTGACCAAAGGTTTGTACCGAGTCTACAGAAGCATGAGCATTGCACCTGTGATTCCACATTTTGTCATGTTACAACCAAAATTGTAAATGTACTTTATTGAGATTTTATGTGATAGACCAACACAAAGTGGCACGTAATTGTGAAGTGGAAGGAAAATGATAAATGATACAAATAAATATGTGAAAAGTATGGTGTGCATTTGTATTCAGCCCCCTTTACTCTTACACCCCTAACTAAAATCTAGAGCAGGGGTCCTCAAACTACGGCCCGCGGGCCGAATCCGGCCCTCCAGCGTTTTTGATCCGGCCCGCGGACTGCCCCTTTAAAATTGCAGCACTCCCCCTGCCCTCTGCTCCCTCCATCACACAGGACGGGAAACATGACAGGCCGGACAAAGGACCTTTTGTGCTAAGAAGCAGGTGATTGGTTACTAGGCATCAGAGCGGTCCCAGGAACCAATCACCTGCCCCTCACTTCCAAAGTCCCGCCCTCCGTCTGGACCTACCATGCCTCGTGTCCTGCGTGATACAGGTAAGTGTTGAGTGCTGTGATATTATAGGGGGCGGCAGTATAATATTGATATGGGGGGAGTCTGTGACATAGGGGGATCCTGTGACATGGGGGGATCCTGTGACATGGGGGGAGTCTGTGACATGGGGGGATCCTGTGACATGGGGGGAGTCTGTGACATGGGGGGAGTCTGTGACATGGGGGGAGTCTGTGACATGGGGGGATCCTGTGACATGGGGGGAGTCTGTGACATGGGGGGATCCTGTGACATGGGGGGAGTCTGTGACATGGGGGGGGATCTGTGATATGGGGGATCTGTGATATGGGGGATCTGTGATATGGGGGAATCTGTGATGGGGGATCTGTGATATGGGGGGGGGGGTATGTGATGGGGGATCTGTGATATGGGGGAGTCTGTGATATGGGGGAGTTCTGTGATATGGGGGGGATCTGGGATATGGGGGTGATCTGTGATATGGGGGGATCTGTGATATGGGGGGGGATCTGTGATATGGGGGGATCTGTAATATGGGGGAGTCTGTTATGGGGGAGATCTGTGATATGGGGGGATCTGTGATGGGGGGATCTGTGATATGGGGGAGTCTGTTATGGGGGAGTCTGTGATATGGGAGTCTGTGATATGGGGAGTCTGTGATATGGGGAGTCTGTTATGGGGGAGTCTGTGATAGGGGGAGTCTGTGATAGGGGGAGTCTGTGATAGGAGGGATTTGTGATGGGGAGTCTGTTATGGGGGGATCTGTGATGGCAGAGTCTGTTATGGGAGATCTGTGATATGGGGGGATCTGTGATATGGGGGGATCTGTGATATGGGATCTGTGATGGGGGGTCTGTTATGGGGGGATCTGTGATATGGGGAAGTCTGTGATAGGGGATCTGTGATGGGGAGATCTGTGATATGGGGGGGGTCTGTGATAGGGAGTCTGTTATGGGGGATTTGTGATGGCAGAGTCTGTTATGGGGGATCTGTGATATGGGGGGATCTGTGATGGGGGAGTCTGTGCTATGGGGGGGGACTGATATGGGGGGATCTGTGATGGGGGAGTCTGTTATGGGGGAGTCTGTTATGGGGGAGTCTGTGATATGGGGGATCTGTGATGGTGGGATCTGTGATATGGGGGGATCTGTGATGGGGAGTCTGTTATGGGGGATCTGTGATGGGGGAGTCTGTTATGGGGGGATCTGTGATGGCGGAGTCTGTTATGGGGGATCTGTGATGGGGGAGTCTGTTATGAGGGATCTGTGATGGGGGAGTCTGTTATGGGAGATCTGTGATATGGGGGGATCTGTGATATGGGGGGATCTGTGATATGGGATCTGTGATGGGGGGTCTGTTATGGGGGGATCTGTGATGGGGGAGTCTGTTATGGGAGATCTGTGATATGGGGGGATCTGTGATGGGGGGTCTGTTATGGGGGGATCTGTGATGGCAGAGTCTGTTATGGGAGATCTGTGATATGGGGGGATCTGTGATATGGGGGGGATCTGTGATATGGGGGGATCTGTAATATCGGGGAGTCTGTTATGGGGGAGATCTGTGATGGGGGGATCTGTGATAGGGGGGAGTCTCTTATGGGGGAGTCTGTGATATGGGAGTCTGTGATATGGGGAGTCTGTGATTGGGGGAGTCTCTTATGGGGGAGTCTGTGATATGGGAGTCTGTGATATGGGGAGTCTGTGATAGGGGGAGTCTGTGATAGGGGGAGTCTGTGATAGGGGAGTCTGTGATAGGGGGAGTCTGTGATAGGAGGGATTTGTGATGGGGAGTCTGTTATGGGGGGATCTGTGATGGCAGAGTCTGTTATGGGAGATCTGTGATATGGGGGGATCTGTGATATGGGGGGATCTGTGATATGGGATCTGTGATGGGGGGTCTGTTATGGGGGGATCTGTGATATGGGGAAGTCTGTGATAGGGGATCTGTGATGGGGAGATCTGTGATATGGGGGGATCTGTGATGGGGAGTCTGTTATGGGGGGATTTGTGATGGCAGAGTCTGTTATGGGGGATCTGTGATATGGGGGGATCTGTGATGGGGGAGTCTGTGCTATGGTGGGGGACTGATATGGGGGGGGATCTGTGATGGGGGAGTCTGTTATGGGGGAGTCTGTGATATGGGGGATCTGTGATGGTGGGATCTGTGATATGGGGGGATCTGTGATGGGGAGTCTGTTATGGGGGATCTGTGATGGGAGAGTCTGTTATGGGGGGGATCTGTGATGGCGGAGTCTGTTATGGGGGATCTGTGATGGGGGATCTGTGATGGGGGAGTCTGTTATGGGAGATCTGTGATATGGGGGGATCTGTGATATGGGGGGATCTGTGATATGGGATCTGTGATGGGGGGGTCTGTTATGGGGGGATCTGTGATGGGGGAGTCTGTTATGGGGGGATCTGTGATGGCAGAGTCCGTTATGGGAGATCTGTGATATGGGGAGATCTGTGATATGGGGGGATCTGTGATATGGGATCTGTTATGGGGGGTCTGTTATGGGGGGATCTGTGATATGGGGAAGTCTGTGATAGGGGATCTGTGATGGGGAGATCTGTGATATGGGGGGATCTGTGATGGGGAGTCTGTTATGGGGGGATTTGTGATGGCAGAGTCTGTTATGGGGGATCTGTGATATGGGGGGATCTGTGATGGGGGAGTCTGTGCTATGGTGGGGGACTGATATGGGGGGATCTGTGATGGGGGAGTCTGTTATGGGGGAGTCTGTGATATGGGGGATCTGTGATGGGGGGATCTGTGATATGGGGGGATCTGTGATGGGGAGTCTGTTATGGGAGATCTGTGATGGGGGAGTCTGTTATGGGGGATCTGTGATGGGGAGTCTGTTATGGGGGATCTGTGATGGGGAGTCTGTTATGGGGGGATCTGTGATGGCGGAGTCTGTTATGGGGGATCTGTGATGGGGGAGTCTGTTATGGGGGATCTGTGATGGGGGAGTCTGTTATGGGGGATCTGTGATGGGGGAGTCTGTTATGGGGGATCTGTGATGGGGGAGTCTGTTATGGGGGGATCTGTGATGGCAGAGTCTGTTATGGGAGATCTGTGATATGGGGGGATCTGTGATATGGGGGATCTGTGATATGGGGGGATCTGTGATATGGGATCTGTGATGGGGGGTCTGTTATGGGGGGATCTGTGATATGGGGAAGTCTGTGATAGGGGATCTGTGATGGGGAGATCTGTGATATGGGGGGATCTGTGATGGGGAGTCTGTTATGGGGGGATCTGTGATGGCAGAGTCTGTTATGGGGGATCTGTGATATGGGGGGATCTGTGATGGGGGAGTCTATGCTATGGTGGGGGACTGATATGGGGGGATCTGTGATGGGGGAGTCTGTAATGGGGGAGTCTGTTATGGGGGAGTCTGTGATATGGGGGATCTGTGATGGGGGGATCTGTGATATGGGGGGATCTGTGATGGGGAGTCTGTTATGGGGGATCTGTGATGGGGGAGTCTGTTATGCAGGATCTGTGATGGGGAGTCTGTTATGGGGGATCTGTGATGGGGAGTCTGTTATGGGGGGATCTGTGATGGCGGAGTCTGTTATGGGGGATCTGTGATGGGGGAGTCTGTTATGGGGGATCTGTGATGGGGGAGTCTGTTATGGGGGATCTGTGATGGGGGAGTCTGTTATGGGGGGATCTGTGATGGCAGAGTCTGTTATGGGAGATCTGTGATATGGGGGGATCTGTGATATGGGGGATCTGTGATATGGGGGGATCTGTGATATGGGATCTGTGATGGGGGGTCTGTTATGGGGGGATCTGTGATATGGGGAAGTCTGTGATAGGGGATCTGTGATGGGGAGATCTGTGATATGGGGGGATATGTGATGGGGAGTCTGTTATGGGGGGATCTGTGATGGCAGAGTCTGTTATGGGGGATCTGTGATATGGGGGGATCTGTGATGGGGGAGTCTGTGCTATGGTGGGGGACTGATATGGGGGGATCTGTGATGGGGAGTCTGTTATGGGGGAGTCTGTTATGGGGGAGTCTGTGATATGGGGGATCTGTGATGGTGGGACCTGTGATATGGGGGGATCTGTGATGGGGAGTCTGTTATGGGGGATCTGTGATGGGGGAGTCTGTTATGGGGGGATCTGTGATGGCGGAGTCTGTTATGGGGGATCTGTGATGGGGGAGTCTGTTATGGGGGATCTGTGATGGGGGAGTCTGTTATGGGGGGATCTGTGATGGCAGAGTCTGTTATGGGAGATCTGTGATATGAGGGGATCTGTGATATGGGGGGATCTGTGATATGGGGGGATCTGTGATATGGGGGGGATCTGTGATATGGGATCTGTTATGGGGGGTCTGTTATGGGGGGATCTGTGATATGGGGAAGTCTGTGATAGGGGATCTGTGATGGGGAGATCTGTGATATGGGGGGATCTGTGATGGGGAGTCTGTTATGGGGGGATCTGTGATGGCAGAGTCTGTTATGGGGGATCTGTGATATGGGGGGGATCTGTCATGGGGGGGCTTTGTTATGGGGTGAGTCTGTGATGGGGAGGGGGGTCTGTGATTGGGAGGGGTTCTGTAATGAGGGGAGTCTGTGAAATACTGATAAGTTTATATTGATTACAATTGTTCTTTATTTTAAATATTGTACTGTTTTTTTCCTGTTTTTTGGTTTTTTTGCACTACAAATAAGATGTGTGCATAGGAATTAGTTCATATTTTTTTTAAACTATAGTGCGGCCCCCCAACAGTCTGAGAGACCGTGAACTGGCCCCCTGTCTAAAAAGTTTGAGGACCCCTGATCTAGAGGAACCAATTGTCTTCAGAAGTCACCTAATTAGTAAGCATGGTTCACCTGTGTGTAATTATATCTCCATATCTCCATATAAATACAGCTGTTCTGTGAAGCCCTCAGAGGTTTGCTAGAGAACCTTAGTGAACACACAGCATCATGAAGGCCAAGGAACACACCATACAGGTCAGGGATAAAGTTGAGGAGAAGTTTAAAGCAGTGTTAGGTTATAAAAAAAATCACAAGCTTGCAACATCTCACGGAGCACTGTTCAATCCATCATCCGAAAATCAAAAGAGTATGGCACAACTGCAAACCTACCAAGACATGGCCGTCCACCTAAACTGACAAGCCGGGCAAGGAGAGCATTAATCAGAGAAGCAGCCAAGAGGTCCATGGTAACTCTGGAGGAGCTGCAGAGATCCATAGCTCAGGTGGGAGAATCTGTCCACAGGACAACTACCGTATTAGTCGCGCTCTGCACAAATCTGGCCATTACAGAAGAGTGGCAAGAAGAAAGCCATTGTTGAAAGAAAGCAATAAGAAGTCCCGTTTTCAGTTTGCGAGAAGCCATGTGGGGGACACAGCAAACATGTGGAAGAAGGTGTTCTGGTCAGATGAGACCAAAATTTAACTTTTTGGCCTAAAAACAAAACGTTATGTGTGGCGGAAAACTAGCACTGCACATCACCCTGAACACACCATCCCCACCGTGAAACATGGTGGTGGCAGCATCATGTTGTGGCATGCTTTTCTTCAGCAGGGATAGGGAAGCTGGTCAGAGTTGATGGAAAGATGGATGGAGCCAAATACAGGGCAATCTTAGAAGAAAACCTGTTAGAGTTTGCAAAAGACTTAAGACTGGGGCGGAGGTTCACCTTCCAGCGGGACAACGACCCTAAACATACAGCCAGAGCTACACTGGAATAGATTAGATTAAAGCATATTCATGTGTTAGAATGGCCCAGTCAAAGTCCAGACCTAAATCCAATTCAGAATCTGTGGTAAGACTTGAAAATTGCTGTTCACAGACGCTCTCCATCCAATCTGACAGAGCTTGAGTTATTTTGCTAAGAAGAATGGGCAAAAATGTCACTCTCTAGATGTGCAAAGCTGGTAGATACATCCCCAAAAATACTTGCAGCTGTAATTGCAGTGAAAGGTGGTTCTACAAAGTATTGACTCAGGGGGGCTGAATACAAATGCACGCCACACTTTTCACATATTTATTTGTAAAAATTAGAAAACCATTTATCATTTTCCTTCCACTTCACAATTATGTGCCACTTTGTGTTGGTCTATCACATAAAATCCCAATAAAATACATTTACATTTTTTGTTGTAACATGACAAAATGTGGAAAATGGCAAGGGGTATGAATACTTTTTCAAGGCACTGTAGGTGCATTTTATATTTTTTTACAAAAAGGTGGAATACGCCTTCAACCGCTTGCTGACCAGCTTCCGCTTATACCGCGGCAGGTCGGCTCGGCTGATTAAATCGCTGTAGGTGTAAGTTGGGCTCGGGATCTGTCGGCGATCCCTTTGGCCAGCGGGGGAGCCAATCAGCGGGTCTGGCAAACTCGATGTCCACCGGCGATCGTTCGCCGCAGTGACAGAACAGGGATCTGCCATAGTAAACAAGGCAGATCTCTGTTCTGGCAGGGGATCACACATGGATCCTGTCTTTCTGCTATGCAAGAAGATGGATCTGTGTGTTGTCCCAAGCAGCCCATCCCCCATACAGTTAGAAACACACTGAGGGAACACATTTAAACCCTTGATCGCCCCTTCCCTGCCAGTGTCATTAGTACAATGTCAGTGCATATTTTTAATAATGAATTAATAATGTCACTGTTTCCCAAAAAAGTGTTAAAAATGTCAGCTAGGTGTCCAATCTGTCTGCCAAAATGTCGCAGTTCCGCTAAAAATCCATGATCACCGCCATTACTAGTAAAAAAATAAATAAATAATAAAAATGCCGTAAATCTTTCCCCTATTTTGTAGATGCTATAACTATTAATATACGCTTATTGGGGTTTTTATTTACCAAAAATGTGTAGCAGAATACATATTGGTCTAAATTTATGAAGAAATTTGATTTTTTAAATTTTTTTATTGGGTATGTTTTATAGCAGAATGTAAAAAATATTGTTTTGTTTTTTTTTCAAAATTGTCGGCCTTTTTTTGTTTATAGCGAAAAAGAAAAAAAAAACTCAGAGGTGATCAAATACCACCAAAATAAAGCTCTATTATTGGGAAAAAAAGGACTTTTTTAAAAAAAAAAAGGAATTTTATCTGGGTACAGCATCGCACAACCGTATCGCAAAAAATGGTCTGGTCAGGAAGTGGGTAAATCCTTCGGGGACTGAAGTGGTTAAAGTGACCCTGTCACTCAATAAAAGAAGTTACACAAGAGTCAACCTGTAAATAAAAGAGCCCTACTTACTTCACCAGCGGGCGTTGAGTTTAATATTCATCCTGTGGCAGAACAATGGGCACCACTGCTATTGGACAATCCGTAGTGTGTTGGATAGCAAGTTCCCTACTACATACACTTATTCTTCCCGCCAATCCCTACTTCACTACCGGACATAGCAGTTTGAGCTCTTCTGTACACAGACTATAAGATGCTGATACCAAGTTAATCTCAGGTACTTGCATTGGAAAATGAATACAGAGCTGTGACTTTTATATCTGTCAGTTCGGCTTTAATAGCTATATACAGAGGTTTCGATAAAGGATAGCTGAGATTAGCCAAAGGGTCAAGTCAGCCAGTAAGATACAGTACAAGCTTAGCTTTAGTACTAGCTAATATCAGAGCAGGTACAAAGAGCAGAAATCAGTTATGGGTCACAGCAAAGGCCAGAGTAGTTGGGATTTAGGAAGGTTAAGGTCTGCAATGAGAACCAAACATTTCTATAAGTGGAAACAAGATTCAGAAATGTGGTGCCCCTTTAACCACTTCAATACTGGGCACTTTCACCCCTTCCTGCCCAGGCAAATTTTCAGCATTTTGTGGTCATGCAACACGGTACCCAAACAAATTTTTTATAATGTTTTTATTATTTTCCAACCACAAATAGAGCTTTCTTTTGGTGGTATTTGACCACCACTGGGTTTTTTATTCTTTTGCTAAAATTTTGCGAAAATGTTGAAAAAAAAAACGTTTTTCTTGGTTTCTGTTATAAGATTTTGTAAATAAGCACGTTTTCTCCTTCACTGATGAGGCGGCACTGATGGGCACTTATAAGGCGGCACTGATGGGCACTGTTGATGGGGCACTGATATGCAGCACTGATGGGCACTGATAGGTGGCACTGATATGCAGCACTGATGGCCACTGATAGGCGGCACTGATTGACACTGATAGATGGCACTGATAGGCAGCACTGATGAGGAGGCACTGACAGGCATTACTGATGGGTACTGATTGGCATCCTTGATGGGCCCTGATTGGGATCCCCAGGTGGGCACGGGTTGGCTTCCCTGGTGGGCTCTAGTGGGCATCCTTGATGGGTCTGCACTGATAATCAATGCAGTGATTATCAGTAATGACCCCCCGTCAGGTGAGACGCTGATCAGCTCTCCTCTACTCGCGCCTTGTCAGCGCGAATAGAGCAAAAGCCGATAAACAGAACTTCCTGGTTGAGATATTACCAGCTGTGATTGGACACAGCTGATCACATGTTAAAGAGCCTACGTCATAGGTTCTTTACCAACAAAAAAACAAATGGGAAATACCGCGCTCTAAACAGAAAAACAACTGTAACTAAGCAGCAGCTAAAATGTGAGATACACATAAAAACAAGTAAAAAGAGAAAAAGCTGTGCTAAATAATCTGCAATAAATAAGTAATACCAACAATTCTTTTTTTTTTCCAAATAACATTTTATTGTAATATTTGTATTACAGGAGTACATAATATGTAGAGAACGACAAATAAAAAAGAAGGAAAAAGGAGAAAAGGGGAGCATGTAATAAGGGACATGTATATAACAATTCCCTTCATTTTTCCCTATAATACTGCTCAAAACTGTACAAGTCGTTAAAACATTCAAGGCAAAGAGAAAGAAAAAGAGGGAAAAGAGAATGAAGGAAGAGAAGGAGGGGGGGGGGGGGGATGATCATTATAATAACTTGTTTACTTGATCATGGTGGATCCTCTCGGAGATGCCACAGCTCCCATACTTTATTATGTGCTTCCAGCCTATCCTGTATTCTGGCCGTCATCTTCTCCATCAACTCCACATCTTTAATCCTGGCGTATAGGGCTTCAGGAGTGGGGGGGGAGGTTTTTTTACAGTGTAGGGCAATAAGACAATGTGCCGCTGTGAGAATGTGGCGCATTAATTTTTTGTAAGGTGTGGGAATCTTTAATTGTAAGACTCCTAGGAGGAAGGACTTGGGGACCATGGGGATCTGTACTTCTAGAAGACCTGTCAACAATTGTTGGACCGCAGCCCAGAAAGGAGTAATCAATGGACAGCTCCAATAGATATGGAGGAGTGTCCCTCTTTCTTTTTGACAGCGCCAGCAGAGATCGGAGCTGGAGGGATATATGGCGTGGAGGGTGTCCGGGGTCATATACCAGTATAGGAGGATTTTATAGGTGTTTTCCTTGTATAGGGTACAAAGGGAGCTTTTTGCCGCCTGGGTCCATATCGTCTGCCATTGCTCCATGGGGAGTTCCTCATCGAGCGCTTTTTCCCATTTGATCATGTAAGCATGTTTACCTTTAGTTTCTAATGGGTGGGCATTTATTATTTTGTAAATGTCAGAGATTAAGCCCTTCTGGGCCGTGCCCCCCAGGATTAGGTTTTCAAAAGGCGTTGGAAGGGAGAACTGTAGGTCAGACGATATGGACAGGGCATAGTGGCGTATTTGCAGGTAACTGTAGAAGGCTTGATGCGGAAGGTCATATTTGGTCTGAAGATCAGAGTAGGACAGTAGCCTGCGAGATCTAGTGGGACATCTGGTGAGTGAGACTGTCTGGGATTTTGGGATTGCAGACAAAGGACGTTAGGACCGATTTTTCTGAGGACAACTCATGTAAGTGGGATAGTTTGTTCCACAATTGACGAAGTTGGGACATGGTTCCCAGTAAGCGCTCAGGGGGGACCTCTGCCCTCGCGTTCCATAGTAGGCTGTTTGGGTGGGTTGGGGCTAACCATATTTTTTCAATTTCTGTCCACCTGTTATAGGACCTTTGAGTGAACCATGAGGCTATGGCACGTAGTTGGGTGGCTTGGTAATATTTAATAAGGTTGGGAAAGGCAAGGCCTCCATCTGAGCGCGCCGCCATCATTACCGATTGGGGAATTCTATGTCTTTTGTAGTTCCAGGTGAATTTAAAAAGGTCAGATTGAAGTTTACTCAGGTGATTGCGGGGGACAGGGATGGGTAATGTTTGGAAAAGGTAGAGTAATTTCGGGAGGATTGTCATCTTAATCGACGCGATCCGACCTAACAGGGAAATGTGGTGTTTTTTCCAGGTTGTAAGCAGGACTCTGATGGAACGGAATATGGGAGGAAAGTTTTAATGGTATAAAGTGTTGAATTTTGTGGTGATGTGTACCCCTAGATATTTCAAGGAAGTGGTTCTCCAGTGGTAGGTGAAATTTGCCTTCAGGTGTGTCGTTTCCGAGATGTTAATTGGGAGGGCCTCTGACTTAGAAGTATTAATTTTATAGCCCGATAGGGCTCCGTATTTGTCCAGTTCTGCATGTAGATTTGGCAGGGAGATTCTGGGTTGGGTCAGGGTGAGGATCACGTCATCAGCGAATAATGAGATCTTGAACTCCCGACCCCTGACTGAGATTCCTCGAATATCCTGGTTGCCTCGAATAGAAGCCGCCAGGGGTTCGACACATAGTGCGAATAATAGGGGTGACAATGGGCATCCCTGGCGAGTGCCGTTTGTTATCGAGAAAGTGGGGGAAATGGCAAAGGGAGTCCTGACCTGTGAAGAGGGATTGGAATAGAGGTGTTTTATAGCTCTCAGGAATGGTCCCCGAAACACCGCGTGTTGTAATGTGGCGAACAGGAAGGGCCACCCAAGTCGGTCAAAGGCCTTTTCGGCATCCAGACTAAGTAGCAAAGACGCCGACTTCTCCCTGTTCGCCACATCCACCAGATCAATCACCTTCCTGGTGTTATCACCTGCCTGTCTAAAGGGGACAAAGCCCACCTGGTCTTTGTGAATAAGGGATGGGAGGATCATGTTCAATCGGATTGATAGAATACCAACAATTCTAATACAAGCTAATAAAAAAATATATCACCATAATAAGATATTGTAATGTATAACTCAATTACAATGTGGGTGACAAAAAGAGAAATGAAATAAAAACAGTCCAAAACTGAAAATATGTCAGATGAATAGAAAACACCCATATATCACATAGTAGTGCACAAATAAATGAATGGGGATATGAAAGTTATAAGTAATCTTCCACCACCAAAGTGTGCCGAACACCAAATAAAAGGCACGCTTACCAGAAGGCAAGCTAAATGAGCTTGCGGCTATATACCCAGCCGCGGCCTTTATGCAGGGATTTTGGGGCAACAACTCCAATAGCGTCAATGCGGCGGGGGGAGAGAGGCAGACAATGGCCGGAATGGCTTGATCGTACAAGGTTCATGGGTATAAACTCAGATGTCACCCTGCAGCCGACCTCTAATGCCGCATACACACGAGGGGAATGTCCGTCAGAAAAAGTCAGATGGGAGCTTTTCATCGTACCGTATATACTCGAGTATAAGTCGTCCCGAGTATAAGTCGAGGCCCCTAATTTACCACAAAAAACTGGGAAAAATTTATTGACCCGAGTATAAGTCGAGGGTGAAAAATGCAGAGGGTCAATAATGCCCATCTGCAGCTGCATGCCTCCCTGTGTCCTGTGCAGCCTACCTGTACCCTGTGCATGTGTCCTGTACATGTGTGTGTGTCCTGTACATGTGTGTCCTGTACATGTCCTGTGTCCTGTACATGTCCTGTGTCCTGTACATGTGTGTGTGTGTGTGTGTCCTGTACATGTGTGTGTGTCCTGTACATGTGTGTGTGTGTGTGTGTGTCCTGTACATGTCCTGTGTCCTGTACATGTGTGTGTGTGTGTGTGTCCTGTACATGTGTGTGTGTCCTGTACATGTCCTGTACATGTGTGTGTGTGTCCTGTACATGTCCTGTGTCCTGTACATGTGTGTGTGTGTCCTGTACATGTGTGTGTGTCCTGTACATGTCCTGTACATGTGTGTGTATGTGTGTGTGTGTCCTGTACATGTCCTGTGTCCTGTACATGTATGTGTGCATGTGTCCTACCTGTGTCCTGTGCAGCCTCCCTGTGGCGATCTCCATCCTCTCTGTGGCGATCTCCATCTTCAATCGGCGGCCGGCGTGTGATGATACTGTTCGGCGGCCATTCCACAGTTCAAAAGCCGCGCCTCCTCCTCGTCTGTGATAGGCTGACCGCTGACTGCCTATCACGGACATTCTCTCATTCTCATACCACGGACGAGGATGAGAGAATGTCCGTGATAGGCTGTACACTGACAGCTGTTCAGCCTATCACAGATGAGCAGGAGGCGCGGCTTTTGAAAGCTGCAATAGCCGGCGAACACTACGCCGGCCGCCGTCTGCCTGCATGACACGCTGATCATGCAGACAGACGGCAGGTACTCGAGTATAAGTCGAAGGGACACTTTCAGCCCAAAAAAAAGGGCTGAAAAATTCGACTTATACTCGAGTATATACGGTATATTCCGACCATGTGTATGCCCCATCAGACTTTTTCCGTCGAAAATTCAGACGGACTTAGATAGAGAACATGTTCTAAATTTTCCAGACAGAACTAATTACTATCGGGAAATTCGCTCGTCTGTATGCTGTTCCGATGTACCAAAAAAGACGCATGCTCTGAAACAAGTACGAGACGGAAGCTATTGGCTACTGGCTATTGAACTTCCTTTTTCTAGTCCCATCGTACGTGTTGTACGTCACCGCGTTCTTGACGGACGGACTTTGGTGTGACCGTGTGTAGGCAAGACTGCTTGAGCGGAATTCCGTCGGAGAAACCTTCAGAGTTTATTCCGACGGCAAAACCGCTCGTGTGTACGCGGCATAAGCCTGAGATGCCTGACTCTCCCCCACCCCATTGAGGCTATTGTAGTTGTTGCCCCAGAATCCCTGGGTATATAGCCGCAAGCTTATTTAGCTTGCCTTCTGGTAAGCGTGCATTTTATTTGGTGTTCGGCACACTATGGTGGTGGAAGATTACTCATCACTTTCATATCCCCATTCATTTATTTGTGCACTACTATGTGATATATGGACGTTTTCTATTCATCTGACATATTTTCAGTTTTGGACTGTTTTTATTTCATTTCTCTTTTTGTCACCCACATTGTAATTGAGTTATACGTTACAATATCTTATTATGGTGATATATTTTTTTTATTATTTTTCATTAGAATTGTTGGTATTACTTATTTATTGCACATTATTTAGCACAGCTTTTTCTCTTTACCAACAAAAACTTAGTGCATCAAGAGGCAGACTAGTATGTATATATATATATATATATATTTTAATAACATCATTAAAAACATTTAGTAGTACAAAAAACATACATATATTAAACTCTGAAAAATCTTTAGCGGTACCCCCGTGAGGGCTGCTGATTGATACCCCACTGGCTACCCCGACTCTGCAGATCCTCTCTAATCTCTGACACCTTGGGTTCCATTCTGTAATAGGATGTTATCAATGAGAAACTCACACAATGTCACTGAACCACTCAAAAAGTTTACTAGAGTGAATAATAAACACAATGAACAATGTGAATAGACACAAACAATAAATGACAGTTGATAAAAATCAGTTTAGATATGAAAACTGTGGATCTAATAATCACCATAGGGAGTATATGTAGACAGGTGTGCAATGGAACAAGTGTTCAATATACTCCAAAACCTATATTAAACACCTTCCCACTGAAGCCTCAATACACACACCAAGTTGCAATACAATGCTACTTACATTCAGTAATACAATGCAATATTTAACCTGTACTCAAGGGCTCCCCCTAGGTTGTAATTCAAACTTCAAAATAGAACGGTAATGCTTTGCAGAAGATGATAAAAGTTGCTTAACTCCAGCTATCTTCAGCTAGCCTGTAGTTTAAACTGCAGTATTTGTAATCCAACAGGGCAAAAGAGAGGAAGCAAACTGTAGAATAAACAGTACGTTGATAACTGATTAACTGAAGAAATATGGCACTTGTAACTTCCTCCTTATGTGTGAGTGTAATACAGTACTGACCTTACAGCACAGGGAATAACAAACCCCAGAGTTCAGCTGTATGTTGCCTATGAATAAGTAGAATCACTCCTGTGGAGCTACAAGTCTCACCAACAGTCTGTAAGTAACTCACTCAGCAAACAGTGCACTTTACTGAAATGGGCAGGTGCCCTATCACCACAATAGACTCAGAGGCTGTGAGGCTCTCTCCGGACTCCCCTCCTGATGTCCCAGTCTGATGAAAAGATGGCGCCTCCGCGCTGTACGACTCCTTTAGATGGCTGAAATGCAGGGAACTTCCAGATGTCCTGGTTCTGCAAACCGATCCGCTTGCTAAGCCAGCAGGGCTGTACTCTGAAACACCTCAGAGGCTGGCAATCCTGCTCCGCGCTGTATAAGCCGCAGTCGCCTGGTCACACACACAGACCTCCTGCCGGCAGGTATTGAATGGCGTCCAGAGAGGCCGAAAGATGGCCGCGCTGATCCTTTTATTACTGCTCCCAGCATGCAGTGCTGTGCGCTTTGCATTGTCTGTATTGTAGTTCAGGGCTGATCCAGCTAACAGAGTCACTTTCTCCTCTGAACTACATCTCCCACAATGCTTTGCAGCGCTGCTTCTCAGGAATTAAAAAAGTCCTAACAGCATTAAAAGGACACTAGAGGGAGCCAAACCCATTTGCAGCCATAACAACTGTAATGCCTTATATTAGCAAACCCTTGGCTACACATCTAATACACAAATACATGGCATACAATGAGCTGCCCATACAACATCAGCTGCTTATCCTGCTGAACGTTATATGATGCCCAGTCAGAATAACACAATCACCCTGCGGCTGTCGTTCTGCATAAGGCGGACGGGAAATGCCTAACCAAACACTGAGCTCAATGATCAGAGCACGTGCCATATGTCATAGATGACTACAATCGGGAGACACAAAGAAACTACTCACCTAGGCTCCATCTGGGAGGATGTGAGGCAGGGGCGTTGCTAGGTGGCAAAAAGACCAGGGGCTTCAGCCCTAAGTCCAAGGCCGGACCGGGGGGGGGGGGGGGGGGGGCGCGTGTGTGTACACGTGATGCAGGCCTTTTTTTTTTTTTTGGCTGGGCCGTGACCTACCTGACCTACATACACTGACGGTAGTGAACACTGACCTACCTACACTGACATTTACATTCACTGACCTACCTGCACTGACCGTAGTGACCTACCTACACTGACCGTAGTGACCTACCTACACTGACATTTACCTACACTGACCGTAGTGACCTACCTACACTGACATTTACCTACACTGACCTACCTACACTGACCTACATACACTGACATGTACATTCACTGACCTACATACACTGACCTTAGTGACCTACCTACACTGACCTACCTACACTGACATTTACATACACTGACATTTACATACACTGACCGTAGTGACCTACCTACACTGACATTTACCTACACTGACCGTAGTGACCTACCTACACTGACATTTACCTACACTGACCATAGTGACCTACCTACACTGACCTACCTACACTGACATTTACCTACACTGACCTACCTACACTGACATTTACCTACACTGACCGTAGTGACCTACCTACACTGACCTACCTACACTGACCGTAGTGACCTACCTACACTGACATTTACCTACACTGACATTTACCTACACTGACCGTAGTGACCTACCTACACTGACATTTACATACACTGACATTTACCTACACTGACCTACCTACACTGACATTTACCTACACTGACTGTAGTGACCTACCTACACTGACCTACCTACACTGACATTTACATACACTGACATTTACCTACACTGACCTACCTACACTGACATTTACCTACACTGACATTTACCTACACTGACATTTACCTACACTGACCTGCCTGACCCACATACACTGTCTGACCTACCTCAGCTCAGCCGTGGTGTGCGTTGTCACAGCAGCCAGGCAGTCAGACAGTCAGAGGAGGATGACCCGAGGAGGAGAGGAGAGCGGGCCGCCCGAGCGCTGATCGTGGATCTTACAGTGGCGCGGCGGCCGCATTGTAATTCCCGCCCTCTGGAGCCTGCAGCGCCTATGATGGACGTCACACGTCCCGCGGTCCCTGCATTGGACCAGGGGTACGTCCATCATAGGCGTTGCAGGCTCCAGAAGGCGGGACCTGCTACGGCACTCGGCCAAACTCGGCCAAATTCGGCGGCGCTCGGGATCAGATCGGTCCTGGCGCTCGCCGCTCGAGGCTTGTAATGAAGAGCTGCATGCCTGAGGCTCGGGGCTTTTCGGGGGCACATTCGGGGCTTCAGCCACATCTAGCCACCCCCTCCCGAAGCCCCTGATGTGAGGTGTGATTTGGATACCTGGTGAGATCAGACTGCACTGGAGAGCACTCCTCCCACTTATGAGGAAGGAAAGGAAAGACTGTCTCAGCAGGATTGAAAAATACATAACTGAAATTCCTGTCCCTTTCTGAGGAGTTTAACTAAATCAGAGCATGTGTTCAGAAACACATGCTCTGTTATTTACTGTTAGAGCCCTTTCACACTGGGGCGGGGGCGGCGTCGGCGGTAAAACGCCGCTATTATTAGCGGCGTTTTACCGTCGGTATGCGGCCGCTAGCGGGGCGCTTTTACCCCCCGCTAGCGGCCGAGAAAGGGTTAAATACCACCACAAAGCGCCTCTGCAGAGGCGCGTTGCCGGCGGTATAGCCGCGCCATCCCATTGATTTCAATGGGCAGGAGCGGTAAAGGAGCGGTATACACTCCGCTCCTTCACCGCTCCGAAGATGCTGCTGGCAGGACTTTTTTTACCGTCCTGCCAGCGCATCGCTCCAGTGTGAAAGCCCTCGGGGCTTTCACACTGGAATTGAGGCAGCAGCACTTTCGGGTCGGTTTGCAGGTGCTATTATTAGCGCAATAGCGCCTAAAACCGCCCCAGTGTGAAAGGGCTCTAACTTAGAACACTGCACATGTTTAACCACTTCAATACATGGCATTTTCACCCCCTTCCTGCCCAGGCCAATTTTCAGCTTTCAGCGCTGTCACATTTTGCATGACAATTGCGCGGTCATGCAACGTTTTACCGAAATTAAATTTTGATCATCCCCCCCCCCCCCCCCACAAATAGAGCTTTCTTTTGGTGGTATTTGATCACCTCTGCGTTTTTTATTTTTTGCGCTATGAACAAAAAAAGAGCGACAATTTTGAAAAAAACACAATATTTATTATTTTTTGCTATAATAAATATCCCATTTAAAAAAAATAAAAAAACTCCCCCCCCCCCCCTCAGTTTAGGGCGATATGTATTCTTCTACATATTTTTGGTAAAAAAAAATCCCAATAAGCGTATATTAATTGGTTTGCGCAAAAGTTATAGCGTCTACAAAATAGGGGATAGATTTGTCATTTTTATTTATTTATTTTACTACTAATGCCGGCGATCTGCGAATTTTATCGTGACTGTGACATTGCGGCGGACAGATTGGCCACTTTTGACACTATTTTGGGACCATTCACATTTATAAAGCGATCGGTGCTACAAAAAATGCACAGATTACTGTATAAATGTGACTGGCAGGGAAGGGGTTAACACTAGGGGATGCTGCAGGGGTTAAATGTGTGTCCTAGGGAGTGATTCTAACTGTGTGTACTGATGAGGGGAGGAGACCGATCGGTGTTCCTCTGTACAAGGAACATACGATCAGTTCTCCTCTCCCCTGACAGGACGTGGATCTGTGTGTTTACACAAACACAGATCCACGTCCCTGCTCTGTGATGAGCAATCGCGGGTGCCCGGGGGACATCACGCATCGCTGTGCTCTCCACAATGCCGGGAAGCCGAGGACGTCATATGACGCCCACCCGGAGGGAGGAACGGTTCCTGCCGCCGTCATTTTACAATACAGCGGTAGGTAACTGGTTAACCATACAGTGGGGAAAATAATTATTTGATCTCCTGCAGATTTTGTAAGTTTGTCCACTTACAAAGAAATGAAGGGTCTATCATTTTTATCATAGGTGTATTTTAACCACTTGCCGACCAGCTCACGCTGATATATGTCGGCAAAGTGGCACGGGTGCACAAAACAATGTATCCCTACATCACTGCGTCATCGACGGCTAGCGGGCATGCGTGCCGCGGGAGCGTGCCCGCTGGTCCTGCGGACTCGATGTCCGCTGGTGGCCTACGATCATGACACGAAGAGGCAGAACGGGGAGATGCCTATGTAAACAAGGCATTTCCCTGGCCTGCCTAGCAACGTGACAGAGATCTACTGCTCCCAGTGATCGGGAGCAGTGATCTCTGTCATGTTCTAGTGAGCCCATCCCCCCTACAGTTAGAACATGCCCAGGGGACACACTTAACCCCTTGATCGCCCCCTAGTGTTTAACCCCTTCACTGCCAGTGACATTTACACAGTAATCAGTGCATTTTTATAACACTGATCGCTGTCTAAATACCAATGTTCACAAAATAGTGTCAAAAGTGTCCAATCTGTCCGTCGCAATATCTCGGTCACGATAAAAATCTCAGATCGCTGCCATTACTAATAAAAAAAAATAATAATAAAAATGCCATAAATCTATCCCCTATTTTGTAGACGCGATAACTTTTGCGCAAACCAATCAATATACGCTTATTGCGGGTTTTTTTAACCAAAAATATGTAGAAGAATACATATCGGTCTAAACTGAGGAAGAATTTTGGGGTTTTTTTATATATTTTTTTGGGGATATTTATTATAGCAAAAAGTAAAAAATATTGCTTTTTTCAAACTTTTCGCAATTTTTTTTGTTTATCAAAAAATAAAAACCGCAGAGGTAATTAAATACCACCAAAAAAAGCTCTATTTGTGGGAAAAAAGGACGTCAATTTTGTTAGGGTACAACATCGCACGACCGCGCAATTGTCAGTTAAAGCGAAGCAGTGCCGTATCGCAAAATAGGGCTTGGTCAGGAAAGGGGTAAATCCTTCCGGGGCTGAAGTGGTTAAATGATAGAGACAGACTATCAAAAATCCAGAAAAAACACATGGTACAACCAACAATAATTCTGGCTCCCACAGACTGGCTTTAGTATGTGCTCATGTGGTACACAGATAAGTCCTGTCAATGTAAGAAGGTGCTCCTAATGACAGCTCGTTATGTGTATAGAAGACACTTGTCCACAGAATCTCTTTCTTCCATTCAGACCTCACCATCATGGGCAAGACCAAAGAGCTGTCAAAGGACATCAGGGACAAGATTGTAGACCTGCACAAGGTTGGACTGGGCTACAAGACCATCAGCAAACACTTGGTGAGAAGGAGACAACTGTTGGAGTGATTATTCCCAAATGGAAGAAATACAAAATAACTATCAATCGCCCTCAGTCTGGAGCATCCATTTAAGATTTTGCCTCATGGGGTAATAATGATCACAAGAAAAGTGAGGGATCAGCCCAGAACTACACGGGAGGAGCTTGTGAATGATCTCAAGGCAGTTGGGACCGCAGTCACCAAACCAACCATTGGTAACACAATACGCAACCATGGATTGAAATCCTGCAGGGCCCGCAAGGTCCCCCTCCTCAAGAAGGCACATGTACAGGCCCATCTGAAGTTTGCCAATGAACATTAAAATGATTCATAGAAGGATTGGGAGAAAGTGCTGTGGTCAGATGAGACCAAAATTGAGCTCTTTGTCATTAACGCGACTCGCCGTATTTGGAGGAAGAAAAATGCTGACTATGACCCTAAGAACACAATCCCTACAGTCAAGCACAGAGGTGGAAACATTATGCTTTGGGGCTGTTTCTCTGCTAAAGGTACAGGCTGACTTTACCGCATTGAGGGGCCAATGGAAAGGGCTATGTATTGTAAAATCTTGGATAAGAACCTTCTTCCCTCAGCCAGAACACTGAAGATGGGTCGTGGATGGGTCTTCCAGCATAACATTGACCCAAAACATACCGCCAAGGCAACAAAGGATTGGCTCAAGAAGAAGCACATTAGGGTCATAGAGTGGCCTAGCCAGTCTCCAGACCTTAATCCTATAGAAAATTTTTGGAGGGGGCTAAAACTTTGACTTGCAAAGCGACAACCAGGAAACGTTAAGGATTTAGGGAAGATCTGTAAAGAAGAGTGGACCAACATCCCTCCTGAGACGTGTGCAAACCTGGTAAAAAACTACAAGAAATGTCCTACCTCTGTGCTTGCCAAGAAGGGTTTTTCCACCACGTACTAAGTCATGTTTTGCATGGGTATAAAATACTTATTTTACTCACTGAACTGCAACTGACTTTATAACATTTGTATCATATGTTTTTTTTCTGGATTTTTGGTTGATCGTCTCTATCATTTAAAATATACCTATGATAAAAACTATAGAACCTTCATTTCTTTGTAAGTGAGCAAAATTACAAAATCTGCAGGGGATCAAATAATTATTTTCCCCACTGTATCTCTTATAATAACTTTATTGTCTTATTGATTGTTTGTATAAGTATGATTGCTAATCATTTCTCTTTTTCTGCTAAGCTTGGCCTAATACATTTTTTGAAATACTTCAAGTTGTGTCTGTAAGTGCTGAGTGAGTGAGGTGTTATCTTCAGGTGTGCACAGAAATCAAAAAACAATTCAGCGGCTACTGTAGGGGTAGTGCCACAGCTGTATTACAAATATATATAAATAATATTATCTAACTAAGTGGTGCCATGGATCCAAATTAAAGATAATCTAGCACCACATCTCAAACCATCAGCCCTCCCCCTTAAGAAAATACAAACATGCATTGATAAAAGAACAGAATACTGTGTATATATATATAAATATATATATATATATATATATAAAAATATTTATATAAATTTATGTAAATATTACTATATTTTATATCAATCTATGTAAATATTACTATATTATAATTATTATATGTTAAATATTATATAAATATTATAGATCGGGAGCGGGGGGGGGGGGGGGGGGGGCAATCACCACCGGCAGGCAGGGTTGAATGGGAGCTCTTCTCCCAGTGATCGCCCAGGGGAAGAGAGAAGATAGAGCCGGCCGAATCATCAGAGTGCGGAACATCGCTGTAGCAGCTTTCATTTCAATTTCTGTGTGTTCCCCGCACTCGCTGTCTCATACAGCCCCGCCTCCTGGCCTGGGTACTTTGATAGACAGAACAACCGTCTGATCCCAGGATGTGTGACGTATGTCAAAGTCCCCAGGCCAGGAGGCGGGGCTGTATGTGGCGGCGAGCGCGGGGTACATGCGGCAATTTAAATGAAAGCTGTTACAGTAATGTTCCTTGGCGCTCTGATGATCCGGCCGGCATTCCTCTTCCTCTCCTCTCTTCCCCTGCACAGGTGAGGCTGCATTGATGGACATAGGTAGGCTGCATTGATGGGCACATGTAGGCTGCATTGATGGGCACATGTAGGCTGCATTGATGGGCACAGCTAGGCTGCATTGTTGGGCACAGGTAGGCTGCATTGATGGGCACAGCTAGGCTGCATTGTTGGGTACAGGTAGGCTGCATTGTTGGGCACAGGTAGGCTGCATTGTTGGGCACAGGTAGGCTGCATTGTTGGGCACAGGTAGGCTGCATTGTTGGGCACAGGTAGACTGTATTATAAACACAGGTAATCTGCATTGATGGACACAGGTAGGCTTCATTGATGGACACAGGTAGGCTGCATTGTTGGACTCAGGTAGGCTGCCTTGTTGGGCACAGGTGAAGCGGCATTGATGGACTCAGGAAGGCTGCATTGTTGGGCACAGGTGAAGCGGCATTGATGGACTCAGGTAGGCTGCATTGTTGGGCAGAATTAGGGGCAGGCCAGGGTAGGGGTTGGGTGGGGCAACTGGTGGCGAGTAACCCTGAAATTTTGAGCCCTGTTATAGATTATACATATTTTTATTGTTGCGTGTTTATGTTTTCTTGAAGGGGGGGGCACCTTTAAAGTCCCTTTATTTTTCAGGCTGCCAGTTCAGGTCAGTCATTCTTTGTGCTAATGAATATTATAAAATTTTATATATATTTAATATTTTATAACTAATTATAGCATAAAGATTTAACTAGGAAAATGCAGCATGTACAATAAATATGTTACAAGTAAATCACCCACCAGCTTCTTCGATCTCTTGGAGACCTATTTGATGACATTTTAGCACAGTATACAATGTCTGTGTTTTCCTACTAGGCCATCATGGCTGATTTTACTAATGGAAATAGTTCACCCATCAGAGTTCCCGAGACATTTAAGAAGCAAACGTGTAATCCAACTTGCTAGCAAGTGCACTAAATCAAAAAATGGAATTGGCCATTAAAGCCACCAGGTCATTTACATTACACATCCATAGCCACTCAGCTAATAAAAGTGCTCTGTGGGCAGTAGGAGGTGCAGGGTTAATATGAGGGGGCTCTAGAGATTAGGGTTTTGATAGAAATTGTGAAAGCAGCAGATGTTCAAACGATTAAGAGGAATAAAATGCGAATTTGCAGCAGGCAGCTGCAGCAAAGGCCTCCCACGTGTACCGCTCATGGATATGAAACCCCACTGACATATCATATCTCTCTATTGTTATTAGTGATATTTATAGAAGCTAACTAATTAACCCCTTAACCTTCTAGCAATTCATGCTAAAAGTCTCTCATTCAGCACTACGTTAACACAAGAAATCATGACACTCAGGACGTGCAGGTCAAATCACTGAGGAGCTTTAATCTGAAGACATTGATAACGAGAAAACAAAGAACTCTGAAAAATCATAGACCAGTGGTTCTCAACCTTCCTAGTGCCTTGACCCCTTGATAAAATTTCCCAAGTTGTGGGGACCCCTAACAGTAAAATTATATTCGTAGCGTGGATTGTCAGCACCCAAGGCAAGACAAGTAATTTGCGCCCCTAACCCACGGACATTTAGCGCTCCCTGAGTCCTTTTAATGGCAACTATAATCACAGGTAGTTTAACTCACTGTGTCTCTGGCTTCACTCTCTCTCCGAATTTGTGATGTCTCGTAGCAGTGACACCTATGCCGAAATCAGGAGATAGGGTCTCCTCCAGCCCCTCCCACTTCAATTTCCTCACCAGTCAGCTGACCTCTAGTCTCTGCCCCCCCCCAGCCATGCCGTGAACTGAATGACCTGCAAAGAGGATGAGTGGGCAGCCACGGGCTCCAGGAACAGCCCAGCTGGGCGGCCACAGGCTCCAGGGATAGGCTGGGAGAGCGGTGCGGGCTTCAGGTACAGTCCAGCATTCGGTGACCCCTGGCAAATCATCATTCGACCCCCAGGTTGAGAACCACTGTCATAGACGAACCTTTAGTCCTGGTTCACATTGCAGAGATTTGTCATGCAATTTCACATATCAAATCACATGTCAAATCGTCAGCTATTGCCGGCAATGGCACCGTCTGAATCAGAGTGACGCTGCATTTGGAAATCGTGGAATCGTGGAAAAAATTGTGCGACTTTCTGCCTGAAAACGCTACGCTCAGGTGTGAATGGGGCCTTACTCTGTATCTGTACAGTGAAGTGTTGTTAAATCATGAAATGCTCAAAGTGACTCTGGGGGTTATTTATGAAAGGCAAATCCACTTTGCACTACAAGTGCAAACTACAAGTGCAAAGTGCACTTGAAATTGCACTAAAAGTGCACTTGGAAGTGCTTTCGCTGTAAATCTGAGGGGTAGATCTGAAATGAGGGGAAGCTTTGCTGATTTTATCATCCAATCATGTGCAAGCCAAAATGTTGTTTTTTATTTTCCTTGCATGTCCCCCTCAGATTTACAGCGACTGCACTTCCAAGTGCACTTTCAGTGCAATTTCAAGTGCACTTTGCACTTATAGTTTGCACTTGTAGTGCAAAGTGGATTTGCCTTTAGTAAACCAACCCCCATGTCTCTACTAAAAAAAAAAAAATAAAATCTATAGAGTGACTCCTACAAAAGAAAACTCAAAACACTTATGCCCCGTACACACGGTCGGACTTTGTTCGGACATTCCGACAACAAAATCCTAGGATTTTTTCCGACGGATGTTGGCTCAAACTTGTTTTGCCTACACACGGTCGCACAAAGTTGTCGGAATTTCCGATCGACAACCACGCGGTCACGTACACCACGTACGACGAGACTAGAAAAGGCCGGTTCAGAACCAAGCGCGGCACCCTTTGGGCTCCTTTTGCTAATCTCGTGTTAGTAAAAGTTTGGTGAGAGACGATTCGCGCTTTTTCAGACTCGTGGCTTTCAGATCGTTTTCTGCCGTTCAGTTTGTGCTTGTGGGTTTGTATCTGCTCTTCAGTGCGTGCAGTCAGTTCGTATCGGAGTTTTCTGTGCGATCTTGTCCGCTCGTTGCTGTTTTTCAGGTCGCTCTTCACAGGCCTTGCTGTTCTTTAGTGCGTTCTGTTACTTCGTTCTGATCAGCCGACCGTTTTCTAGCCATGTTTCGTATGCGTACTCCTCGTACAGTTCGTGCTGTGCGGGGGCTTGGTGTTGGGGTCCTGACCTTGACACAAGTCCAGTCCATGAACAGGGCGAGGAGGAGTGCATGGACCAAGAATTGGTTGCTTCAGCGTGACCAGTTCTGTCATATGCCTTTGCTCCGTGAGATCCGTGAGAATAATCCTGATGATTTCAGGAACATTCTCAGGATGACGGACCCCGTATTTCACCGTTTGTTGGCTTCGCTGACCCCCTATATCAGCAGGCAGGATACCTGCATGAGGCAAGCCATCACTCCGGAGCAGAGGTTGGTTGCTACCCTGCGGTATTTGGCGACAGGGAGAAGCCTGCAGGACCTCAAGTTCTCGACAGGCATCTCCCCCCAGGCTCTTCTTTGTGGACATTTACTGCTTGTGTTTCTTTTAGCTGACCCTGACAGAAATGTGTGGAGTCCAGAAAATGTCGTGATTGTGTAACCTTACAAAGCACTGTTGGCTGTTATTTACTAAATGCAAAGACACTTTTCACTACAAGTGCACTTGCAACTGCACTGAAACTGCACTTGTAGTGCAAAGTGGATTTGCCCTTAGGAAATTACCCCCATTTTCTCATAAAACAACAATTAGATCACCCCAAAAATGTTGTAGCGTTGAGACAATAATCCACACATTCTTGCTGAACAATCTTTTTAATACCAGCACAATCACATGTGCATTTACCAAAGGTTTTTCTGACAAACCAACATGTTTGTTGTATAACAATTTTTGTGGTGTCATTATCCAAAATCAAAATGTGCATTTTATAGAAAACAGGCCTGTGTAAAACCCACAAGAAAGACACAAATCTTGATCTTACAAAGTTCACATTTGGTAGAACTTGAAGGCAATATCAGACATGAGTATTTAGGAACTGTGTTTGATATTGCGTTCATATGGGGGGAAATCACCCCTGGAAAAGCCAAATTTGGAAGATGCACACAAATTTCACAATGTCAACATGTGCTATCTGCCATCACGGGGGATCAAGGGACGTGTTTTGGGGGAGAAAGCCCTTCCTCACCGCTACTTTATTATTGAGGAAGGGTTTGCACCCCCAAAACGCGTCCATTGATCTCCCGTGATGGCAGATAGCACATGTTGACACACTGTGTGCATCCTCCAAATTTGGCTTAGGGAAAAATAAAAAAAACATTTCGCACATTGTAGCACACAAAAGAAGAAAGTGATTTTGAGGGGCTTTAAACTCGCCCCAAAACATCAATGATGTTTTTATATTTTGGAATAACATCATTGATGTTTTGCTTGATGTTTTCCAGTTGTAAATTACACCCCATGATCTCCCCGATCAGGATCTGGGCACTTTCGGATGTGAAAGGATCTTCATCCACACCCTCACGATCACCTAAAAATAAAGGAAACCCAAAATAAATTAGGTCTCAAAAATATGCCGGCATCCATCTCTTTCCTGAGCCTGTGGTCGCAGACACTCACCTGTTGTGGTGACTAGTTCCACCACGTCTTCTTCCTCCTGCTCATCTTGTGTTGGGGGGATTTCCCCTTCTTCCGGAGGGGGGGGGGGGCTCTGGTCTCCTCGGATGAGGGGTGTCCTCCGAGTCTTTTCTCCCCTATGTAAAACAAAAATGGTATAATTAGCACACAGATATTTAATGTCAGAACTATAAAGATGAAACATTGCTTGGAAGTGGGGTACAATTGTCTATTTTAGCAGAGTTCCAAGATGTAGCTTTTTTATTGCCCTTTGTCAACCTGCAATACTTTACCTGTTTGGTACAAGCTTCACAGATGGAGACCCCCCCTATAGTATACACTGGAGCACCTGTGTGGCCCCTAATAAAAATGGTGTTCTGGGGTCCCACACTAGTGCTCCAGTATCCAGATGTGAAAACAGCTGCTCAGTGTCCTCTCCTTACACACAATCTAGTTTGCATTTCATTCTAGTAACAAAGCCATCTACACAACCCAATTCTTTGAAGACAAGTATAGGGCCTCAAAATGGTGGCCAAATGCATATGGGCTAAACAATGGTATTTTAGAGTCCGAAAAAAAAATGTGTGATCCGAACGAATAATGTGCCCATGAACATGAAAGTTGCCATTTTAAACTGTACAACAGTTCCTAAAAGCACATGGAGCAGCACGAACGTAATAAACACAAGAACAATAGGAACACAGCACAACTACTTACTTTTATGCAGCACTCTCCGGATCTTTCTGTACTGCTCATGTTCTCGTAATTTCAGGTCCGACCACCGCTTCCTGAGCTGATCTTTCGATCGTCGTACCCCGAAATTCTGGTGCAGACTCCTGACCACTTTCGCCATGATCTTGGCCTTTCTGACATTGTGGTTGGGGTAAGGCCCATACTTTCCATCATAGTCGGCCTTCTTCAGGATGTCCACCATTTCCAACATCTCCCCAAAGGACATATTTGAGTCCTTTAATCTCCTTCTGGATCGGGACGTTTCAGGCCCCGGCCTTTCCTCCTCCTCCTCCTCCTCCTCCTCGTTGCTGTAATTAGCACGATCCTGCTGTCTATCCGCCATGTGCTCTTCCTCCACTGCGCCGAACAAAAAGGGGCGGGGAATAGAATAGAAAGAACGTCAGGGGCGGGCGGCGTTATACGCATGCGCAGTGTGTATAAATCGTAACGCGCGCGTCTTACGTACGATCTGTGAGCGGAGGAAGGACCATCGGAGACGCCGATCGTGCTAACGAAGGTAGGATCTAAACTTGGGCCTATACTGCTTCGAAATGGAAGCCTATATTGTAACAAGATTAGGGGAGTTTGGCCTGACATTAGGGTTTGTCTTGTGTTGTGTCTTGCAGAGAAAATGGATGGCTTCAATGACCACAACTTCCTTCCCCTGTTCATAGACAAGTACAGGGAGCTGCCCTGTCTGTGGCAGGTCAGACACCCCCACTATAACCACAAACAGAAGAGGCAGGCAGCGCTGGAGAAACTGCTGGAGTTGGTGAAGCCGGTGGTCCCCACAGCAACCATCCCCTATTTAAAAGCTAAAATTGGTGGCCTGAGGAGCACTTATCTTAGGGAGCGCAAGAAGGTCACAGATTCCCAGAGGTCCGGAGCTGCAGCAGATGACGTTTATGTCCCCAGGCTGTGGTACTACGAGAGACTGCGATTTCTGTCAGACCAGACTGAAGTCAGGGAATCCCTCTCCACTCTTCCTTCCACGCTTCCTTCCATCCCAGCTGAGGCTTCCGATGTCCAACCTGGGCCTTCCAGCCAGGAAGAAGTGGAGGAGCCCAGCTGGAGCCAAGTATAGCATTCTTCTACAGATTTCTGGGCAATAAATAAATGATGTTTATTAGATGTTATTATTGATCACTAATTGCTGCTTGAAAGTGTTTTACATATCAATACACAGTAGTGGGCACCCAAAATTGGGACAAGAATACAAAATGCTGGGCTCAGAAGGATAGTCTGTTATATTTGTTAACATTGAATTTGCAGCAGTCAGGAGGTGAAAATTGTGTGTGATTGATGAAAAAAATACTAAAACTATGTCCCTTTTTCATACACAGGAAGACCTCAGCCAGGAGGAGGCTGTGGAATGTGGCAGTCAGGAGGAGGCGGGGATTAGTGGCAGCCAGGAGGAGGCGGGGCTAAGTGGCAGCCAAGAGAAGCCTGGGACCAGTCGCAGCCTGACTGAGTCTCAGGTTCCTCCCCTCCGCCTGCCATATAAAAGGGCCAGGAAGGCCACTCCCAGTCCTGTGCAGGATTCAGCGTACAGGCTGATCCAGGAGGCTTCGGCGTCCCTCCGAGCCTTCCCCAGTCCTGAAGAGGCCTTTGCCTGCATGGCTGCCACCAAATTGCAGGGCATGCAGAAGGGCCAATGCAGGCTCTCTGAGGACCTGATTTATAAAGTCCTTCATAAGGGAGAGAGTGGGGAACTGACACCCAAGACGGATGTCATGGAGAGGGACCATCCTCCTCCTCCTCCTCCTGCTGCCACAACTCCACCACCACAGCCAAAGCCTGGAAGGAAGCGTGGAAAGAAGACCAAAGAGTGATTGCCCTGGGTTCAGTCTGGTCTGACAGAAGATGCAGTCTCTCGTATGACCACAGCCTGGGGACACAGATGTCATCTGCTGCTTTCCGGATCTCTGGGACTTCTGGACCAGACTGCCCTCCCTAAGATATGGACTCCTCAGGCCACCAATTTTGCTTTTAAATAATTGATGTCTGCCCTGGGGGTCCAAGGCTTCACCCACTTCTGCAGTTTCTCCAGCATTGCCTCCCTCTTTGTTTATAGTTGTGACCCCTTAATAAAATATTTTTAGGTAAATTCTACTCTCCTGTGTGTGTTTTCATCCAAAAAGGACAGTTTATTGGTGAGGATTCAGGTACATTTCTAAAGTACAATGTGAAATTAACAAGGGACAACAACACCAAACAATCTCCTCCTACAGATTAAATAGAACAACATATCAATGGTGTTGTGGGAACTTGTCACAAAAAACACACAAACATTTTCAGGAGTACAAATCAAAATCACCAAAAAAAATAAAAATAAAAAGAGAAACACAAAAAAAGATTCTACATTAAAGTAAAAAAAAAAAAAAAAATGTTGTCAGATGTGAGAAATCAAAATATATTGAGGGAATCCCGATAAATAGTAACGAAAAAAGTTTGTGAGAAGTGTGTGTGAATATGAGCATCAAAACGACTTAATTCTTGTCACATTATAAAGAAGAAGAGAGTGCGCTGTATTAAACCATTTTGAACATTGCAGCGTGACGAAAGTGCTTTATCCATTACGAACGCTAAGTTTACCAGAACGAGCTGTCCCGTGTCGGAATTTCTTCTGAGCATGCGTGGCACTTTGTGTGTCGGAACAGGCCACACACGGTCGGAATTGACGCGATCGGATTTTGTTGTCGGAAAATTTTATCTCCTGCTGTCCAACTTTGTGTGTCGGAAAATCCGATGGAAAATGTCCGATGGAGCCCACACACGGTCGGAATTTCCGACAACACGCTCCGATCGGACATTGTCCATCGGAAAATCCGACCGTGTGTACGGGGCATTACTGTGGGGACGCAAAGTATTCAGACCCCCTTAAATTTTTAACTCTTTTTATATTGCAGCCATTTGCTAAAATCATTTAAGTTCATTTTTTTACTCATTAATGTACACACAGCACCCCATATTTACTGAAAAACACAGAATTGTTGACATTTTTGCAGATTTATTAAAAAGAAAAACTGAAATATCACATGGTCATAAGTATTCAGATCCTTTGCTGTGACATTCATATATTTTACTCAGGTGCTGTCCATTTCTTCTGCTCATCCTTGAGATGGTTCTACACCTTCATTTGAGTCCAGCTGTGTTTGATTATACTGATTGGACTTGATTAGGAAAGCCACACACCTGTCTATATAAGACCTTACAGCTCACAGTGCATGTCAGAGCAAATGAGAATCATGAGGTCAAAGGAACTGCCTGAAGAGCTCAGAGACAGAATTGTGGCAAGGCACAGATCTGGCCAAGGTTACAAAAAAATTTCTGCTGCACTTAAGGTTCCTAAGAGCACAGTGGCCTCCATAATCCTTAAATTGAAGATGTTTGGGATGACCAGAACCCTTCCTAGAGCTGGCTGTCCGGCCAAACTGAGCTATCGGGGGAGAAAAGCCTTGGTGAGAGAGGTAAAGAAGAACCCAAAGATCACTGTGGCTGAGCTCCAGAGATGCAGTCGGGAGATGGGAGAAAGTTGTAGAAAGTCAACCATCACTGCAGCCCTCCACCAGTCGGGGCTTTATGGCAGAGTGGCCCAACGGAAGCCTCTCCTCAGTGCAAGACACATGAAAGCCTGCATGGAGTTTGCTAAAAAAACACCTGAAGGACTCCAAGATGGTGAGAAATAATATTCTCTGGTCTGATGAGACCAAGATAGAAGTTTTTGGCCTTAATTCTAAGCGGTATGTGTGGAGAAAACCAGGCACTGCTCATCACCTGTCCAATACAGTCCCAACAGTGAAGCATGGTGGTGGCAGCATCATGCTGTGGGGGTGTTTTTCAGCTGCAGGGACAGGACGACTGGTTGCAATTGAGGGAAAGATGAATGTGGCCAAGTACAGGGATATTCTGGACGAAAACCTTCTCCAGAGTGCTCAGGACCTCAGACTGGGCCGAAGGTTTACCTTCCAACAAGACAATGACCCTAAGCACACAGCTAAAATAACGAAGGAGTGGCTTCACAACAACTCCATGACTGTTCTTGAATGGCCCAGAGCTGTCCACCAACATTTACCATCCAACCTGACAGAACTGGAGAGGATCTGCAAGGAGGAATTGCAGAGGATCCCCAAATCTAGGTGTGAAAAACTTGTTTCATCTTTCCCAAAAAGACTCATGGCTGTATTAGATCAAAAGGGTGCTTCTACTAAATACTGAGCAAAGGGTCTGAATACTTAGGACCATGTGATATTTCAGTTTTTCTTTTTTAATAAATCTGCAAAAATGTCAACAATCCTGTGTTTTTCTGTCAATATGGGGTGCTGTGTGTACATTAATGAGGAAAAAAATTAACTTAAATGATTTTAGCAAATGGCTGCAATATAATAAAGAGTGAAAAATTTAAGGGGGTCTGAGTACTTTCCGTCCCCACTGTATCTCTTCATTGGGCAACGAGTCTGAATTCAATTGTAATTAAGCAACCCAAAGTCTACAAAGTCTGGTTGCAAAGTCTTCAGCAAAGACCTTGCATCCATCACACTTATGTCGGATGCCTGATTCCCCATCGCGATCAGTGGTTCCTCCTGCTGACTACTTCTATAAGAATACTTTGAGTTCAGACTCACCGCCTGCCAATGAGGTAAGTGTTCAGAGTCTTCTTCTGCAGAAAAGATTCTTTAGATTTCTTTAGCGGGAAGCAATGGTGTCACTTTAAAGCACAACTTTTGTTCTAATGAAAACCCAGTAGCCCACACACCCATACTAACCTAGTCTAACTTAGAATGCTCACCCCACTCAGATGCTTACTTACCTATCTATGACAGGGACAACTTTCTCTAATGATTACCTCCTCTGCCCGAAATCTTCTTTTGTGCTGGCTGCTCCTGCACAATGGCTTGAATAGGGCCATATTGCAACACTACGGATGCTAGGGCTATTCAAGTCCATGAGGACTCACTGCCCAGAGAAGGCCAGGAATTAGGAAGGTTTGGTCTGGGAAGAGTATAGATTGGAGGAGACTGTCATAACTGTCAAAAATGGTAAGTAAATAGGCATCTTAGTGGGTTTGTATATTAGATTAATGGGCAAGAGATGGTGGGCCAATGCTGAATTCATCTTTGAACCGTTCCAACCCACTGATTCACCAAATGGAGGAACAGAGATACAGATGACAGCCCAAGGCATCCTTAAAATCAAATTCCCCATGGCAGTTTAGTAGTGGTGTGATAACTTCTCTTTAAAGTACAAGAAGCTCCTTTTAATTGTTCCAGTAACACCAGCAACTACTGAGCTTATTATAGGCTTCATTATATGTATTTATTATATTACATTCAGTCCAGTAATCATTGTTACTAAAAAAAAGTAAAAGGAACAAATCTGACAGAATCTGGTAGAAGACCAGTCTTCTAACATGACACTATTCATAGACAGTGTGCAACGTGTCTACCACTGACAGGTTAACAGAAGATTGAGAGATCATCATTGGGTGCAGAAATTTACCAAGTCATGACTATATTAGGGGAAAACAAGGGACGTGAACACTGAATATAAGTGAAAATGATAAGCTAGATAGGGGATATATAGAGAGGAAATGAGAGGGGCTGACACATTGTGAAGAGCAATATTTTTTATGTCACACATTTTCAAGAGGAAACATGCAAGAGCTGTTTAATGCGATTCTAGATGCAAGTTTGGGACCAAGACCTAATCTCTTTTCCCCGGACAAAGTGATGTAACAACCACAACATACAAGGATATACAATGTAATACTGACATATAATCACACACATAGTTTGGACTTGACGGACTTGTGTCTTTTTTCAGCCTCACCTACTATGTAACTATGTAACACCATTGTGGTAAAGTAGAACAATAGGCAAAACTTTATTTTTATTTTTTTCTGGATAGAGTAAGGGAAGATTATAACCCCCACTAGATTTTTTTTTTCGCCATCTGTGTTCCATTGCAGAGATTTCCATTCACTTCCTGTCCTATAGCTAAATAGGAAGTGGGAGAAAATCCCTGAAAATTAAGTTTATTCATTGGGGACCCCCAGGTCTCCAGAACTAGTACCCCCAATGAACCATTTCCCTTCTATTACTTTTCTGGGTACAACCCAAAATTTGAGATTTTCTTTTACTTCCATTTTTAATGATAATGGTACACAGGACAAATAGAGAGGGTGAATCTCCCTAACGGGACGCAGACAGCAATATAAACTGACAGGTGCTCTAATCCATCTCCCCAGTCCCACTATCCGAAACAAGAAAAAAAAAGTTTTGCCTTTAGTTTTACTTTAAACAGTTCTAGGGCAATTATGAGACAATAGCGCAGCTACGGGATGAATATCCTTGCACAATTTTAAAGTAGTGCTGGGAATTCAGGTGGTTAAAAAAAAAACTCAAGAAGAGCAGTCTGTAGATGTCACTATTTACATTTGTTACATGTATAATACTTTCTATATTTTCTACACGTTAGCTCCAGTTCCTGTTCCTGCATAGCTCCCAACTGTCCCTGATTTGGAGGGACTGTCCTTGATTTGGAGCAATGTCCCTCTGTCCCCTCATTTTGGTCTGATCTATATAGTTGTGTATAAAATTTACTTTTTATCTCTCAAAAAGTGTTTCTCAGTGCTAAATCTTTCATCCAAATTATAAATTGCTGCATTTGTAAATTTAAAAAGCCGATATAAGCCTGGGTTCACACTGGTCCGACAAACGCTCCGACATTGGGAGCTCATGTCGCATGACGTGTGAAATTCAATGTTTCCCTATGGGAGCCGTCCTAACTGGTCCGACACTAGTCGTTCAGACTTTAGGCTGGGTTCACACTGGTCCGACAAACGCTCCGACATTGGGAGCTCATGTCGCATGACGTGTGAAATCCAATGTTTCCCTATGGGAGCCGTCCTAACTGGTCCGACACAAGTCGTTCCGACTTTAGAAATGCTCCCTGTACTACTTTGGTCCGACTTTGATCCTACTTCAGCCTATTGACTATCATTGAAGTCGGATCGCCGTCTCGCATGATCCGACTTCGGCACGCGACTTGTGCTCTGATGATCTTGAGGGGGAACTCCGCACCAAATTTTAAATAAAAAACCAGCATGGGTTCCCTCCCAAGAGCATACCAGGCCCTTAGGTCTGGTATGGACCTTGAGGGGAACCCCTACGCCGAAAAAACGGCGTGGGGGTCCCCCCCAATCCATACCAGACCCTTATCCGAGCACGCAGCCCGGCCGGTCAGGAATGGGGGTGGGGACGAGCGAGCGCCCCCCCTCCTGAACCGTACCAGGTCGCATGCCCTCAACATGGGGGGGTTGGTGCCTTGGGGGAGGGGGGCGCACTGCGGCCCCCCCACCCCAAAGCACCTTGTCCCCATGTTGATGAGGACAAGGGCCTCTTCCCGACAACCCTGGCCGTTGGTTGTCGGGGTCTGCGGGCGGGGGGCTTATCGGAATCCGGGATCCCCCTTTAATAAGGGGGCCCCCAGATCCCGGCCCCCCACCCTATGTGAATGAGTATGGGGTACATCGTACCCCTACCCATTCACCTAGGGAAAGTGTCAATTAAAAAAAAAACACTACACAGATTTTTAAAAGTAATTTATTAGACAGCTCCGGGGGTCTTCTTCCGACTTCGGGGTTCTCTCCGGTTCTTCTCCACGCTCTCCGGATCTTCTGCCGGGCTCCTCCGCTCTCTTCTGCTCTTTTGCCGCTCTTTTGCTATAGCGGAGGAGCCAGGTCTTCAGTCTTCTGCCTTCTGCCCTCTTCTCTTCTTCTGATGTTGACACGACGCTCTCTCCGGCTGGAATGCTCTCTGTGCGCTCTGCTATGGCTTATATAGGCGGTGACCCCGCCCCCTTATGCCGTCACAGTCCCTGGGCATGCTGGGACTGTGACGGCATAAGGGGGCGTGGTCATCGGGTGATGACCACGCCCCCTAAAACGTCACAGTCCCAGCATGCCCAGGGACTGTGACGGCATAAGGGGGCGTGCTCGGATAAGGGCTGCGTGCTCGGATAAGGGTCTGGTATGGATTGAGGGGGGACCCCCATGCCGTTTTTTCGGCGTAGGGGTTCCCCTTAGGGTCCATACCAGACCCAAGGGCCTGGTATGCCCTTGGAGGGGGAACCCATGCCGTTTTTTTATTTAAAATTTGGCGTGGAGTTCCCCCTAAAGATTCATACCAAACACAGTGCCGGGCATTGGCGGGGATCCAAGTCGGATCCCCGTTCATTGAAAGTCGGACACATGCCGGCTTCATGTCGCAGGGCAAAGTCGGATCCAAAGTAGGACGGCTGTCGTGTCGCACCAGTGTGAACCCAGCCTTAGAAATGCTTCCTGTACTACTTTGGTCCGACTTTGATCCTACTTCAGCCCATTGACTATCATTGAAGTAGGATCAAAGTCGGATAATTGTCCTAACCATCCGACTTTGGCATCCGACATTGTGTTATTTCCTGCCCCCTGCTGTAGCCCCTCCCATTGTGTGTTAGTTTTGATTGGTCAAAGGACAAGTGTACTATCTGAAAAGTCGGATCAAAGTAGTATCCTGTTCATGAAAGTCGGATGGATGTAGGACCAATGTAGGATCAATGTAGGACCAATGTAGGACTGATGTCGCAGAGCAAAGTAGGATGAAAGTCGCACTACTGTCGTGTAGTATAGTGTGAACCCAGCCTAAGGCTGGGTTCACACTGGTCCGACAAACGCTCTGACATTGGGAGCTCATGTCGCATGACGTGTGAAATCCAATGTTTCCCTATGGGAGCCGTCCTAACTGGTCCAACACAAGTCGTTCCGACTTTAGAAATGCTCCCTGTACTACTTTGGTCCGACTTTGATCCTACTTCAGCCTATTGACTATCATTGAAGTCGGATCAAAGTCGGATCGCCGTCTCGCATGATCCGACTTCGGCACGCGACTTGTGCTCAGATGGGTCCCCCCCATCCATACCCTTATCCGAGCACGCAGCCCGGCCGGACAGGAATGGGGGTGGGGACGAGCGAGCGCCCCCCTCCTGAACCGTACCAGGCCGCATGCCCTCAACATGGGGGGGTTGGTGCCTTAGGGGAGAGGGGGCGCGCTGCGGGCCCCCCCACCCCAAAGCACCTTGCCCCCATGTTGATGAGGACACGGGCCTCTTCCCGACACCCCTGGCCGTTGGTTGTCGGGGTCTGCGGGCGGGGGGCTTATCGGAATCCGGGAGCCCCCTTTAATAAGGGGGCCCCCAGATCCCGGCCCCCCACCCTATGTGAATGAGTATGGGGTACATGGTACCCCTACCCATTCACCTAGGGAAACAGTGTCAATTAAAAAAAGAAAACACTACACAGATTTTTAAAGTAATTTATTAGACAGCTCCGGGGGTCTTCTTCCGACTTCGGGGGCCTCTCCGGTTCTTCTCCGCGCTCTCCGGGTCTTCTGCCGGGCTCCTCTGCCATCTTCTGCTCTTTTGCTATAGCAGAGGAGCCCGGTCTGCTGCCTTCTTCTCTTCGGGGGTCTCTCCGGTTCTTCTCCGCGCTCTCCGGATCTTCTGCCGGGCTCCTCCGCTATTTTCTGCTCTTTTGCTAAAGCGGAGGAGCCCGGTCTTCAATCTTCTGCCCTCTTCTCCTGATGTTGACACAACGCTCTCTGGGGCTGGAATGCACTCTGGGCGCTCCGCTCTGACTTATATAGGCGGTGACCCCGCCCCCTTATGCCGTCACAGTCCCTGGGCATGCTGGGACTGTGACGTTTTAGGGGGCGTGGTCATGCCCAGGGACTGTAAAGGCATAAGGGGGCGGGGTCACCGCCTATATAAGTCAGAGCAGAGCGCACAGAGAGCATTCTAGCCGGAGAAAGCGTCGTGTCAACATCGGAAGAAGAGATGAAGAGAAGAAGCGGCGAGACGGCGGCGACAAGACAGCGGCAGCAGACCGGGCCCCTCGCTGGCAAGAGAGCTGGAAGAAGATAGCGGCGGGGCCCGGGAGAAGAGGCGGAACACCGGGAGAAGTCGGAAGAAGACCCCCCCGAAGTCGGAAGAAGATACCGGAGCTGCCCAATAAATTAATCTTGAAACCTGTGTACTGTGGTTTTTTTTTTTGACACTTTTCCCTAGGTGAATGGGTAGGGGTACCATGTACCCCATACTCTTTCACATAGGGTGGGGGGCCGGGATCTGGGGGCCCCCTTAATAAAGGGGGCTCCCGGATTCCGATAAGCTCTCCGCCCGCAGACCCCGACAACCAACGGCCAGGGTTGTCGGGAAGAGGCCCTTGTCCTCATCAACATGGGGATAAGGTGCTTTGGGGTGGGGGGGCCCGCCGAAAAAACGGCGTGGGGGTCCCCCCCAATCCATACCAGACCCTTATCCGAGCACGCAGCCCGGCCGGTCAGGAATGGGGGTGGGGACGAGCGAGCGCGCCCCCCCCTGAACCGTACCAGGCCGCATGCCCTCAACATGGGGGGTTGGTGCCTTGGGGGAGGGGGGCGCGCTGTGGGCCCCCCCACCCCAAAGCACCTTGTCCCCATGTTGATGGGGACAGGGGCCTCTTCCCGACAACCCTGGCCGTTGGTTGTCGGGGTCTGCGGGCGGGGGGCTTATCGGAATCTGGGAGCCCCCTTTAATAAGGGGGGCCCCCAGATCCCGGCCCCCCACCCTATGTGAATGAGTATGGGGTACATCGTACCCCTACCCATTCACCTAGGGAAAAAGTGTCAATTAAAAAAAAAACACTACACAGATTTTTAAAGTAATTTATTAGACAGCTCCGGGGGTCTTCTTCTGACTTCGGGGGTCTCTCCGGTTCTTCTCCGCGCTCTCCGGGTCTTCTGCCGGGCTCCTCTGCTATCTTCTGCTCTTTTGCCGCTCTTTTGCTATAGCAGAGGAGCCCGGTCTGCTGCCTTCTTCTCTTCGGGGGTCTCTCCGGTTCTTCTCCGCGCTCTCCGGATCTTCTGCCGGGCTCCTCCGCTATTTTCTGCTCTTTTGCCGCTCTTTTGCTAAAGCGGAGGAGCCCGGTCTTCAATCTTCTGCCTTCTGCCCTCTTCTCCTGATGTTGACACGACGCTCTCTGAGGCTGGAATGCACTCTGGGCGCTCCGCTCTGACTTATATAGGCGGTGACCCCGCCCCCTTATGCCGTCACAGTCCCTGGGCATGCTGGGACTGTGACGGTTTAGGGGGCGTGGTCATCATCCGATGACCACGCCCCCTTATGCCGTCACAGTCCCAGCATGCCCAGGGACTGTGACGGCATAAGGGGGCGGGGTCACCGCCTATATAAGCCATAGCAGAGCGCACAGAGAGCATTCTAGCCGGAGAGAGCTTCGTGTCAACATCGGAAGAAGAGATGAAGAGAAGAAGCGGCGAGACAGCGGCGACAAGACAGCGGCAGCAGACCGGGCCCCTCGCTGGCAATAGAGCTGGAAGAAGATAGCGGCGGGGCCCGGGAGAAGAGGCGGAACACCGGCAGAAGTCGGAAGAAGTCGGAAGAAGACACCCCCGAAGTCGGAAGAAGATACCGGAGCTGCCCAATAAATTAATCTTGAAACCTGTGTACTGTGTTTTTTTATTGACACTTTTCCCTAGGTGAATGGGTAGGGGTACGATGTACCCCATACTCATTCACATAGGGTGGGGGGCCGGGATCTGGGGGCCCCCTTATTAAAGGGGGCTCCCGGATTCCGATAAGCCCCCCGCCCGCAGACCCCGACAACCAATGGCCAGGGTTGTCGGGAAGAGGCCCTTGTCCTCATCAACATGGGGACAGGGTGCTTTGGGGTGGGGGGGCCGCAGCGCGCCCCCCCTCCCCAAGGCACCAACCCCCCATGTTGAGGGCATGCGGCCTGGTACGGTTCAGGGGGGGGGGGGGGGCGCTCGCTCGTCCCCACCCCCATTCCTGACCGGCCGGGCTGCGTGCTCGGATAAGGGTCTGGTATGGATTGGGGGGGACCCCCACGCCATTTTTTCGGCGTAGGGGGTTCCCCTTAAGGTCCATACCAGACCCAAGGGCCTGGTATGCTCTTGGAGGGGGAACCCATGCCGGTTTTTTATTTAAAATTTGGCGCGGAGTTCCCCCTAAAGATTCATACCAAACACAGTGGCGGGGATCCAAGTCGGATCCCCGTTCATTGAAAGTCGGACACATGCCGGCTTCATGTCGCAGGGCAAAGTCGGATCCAAAGTAAGACGGCTGTCATGTCGCACCAGTGTGAACCCAGCCTAAAGGAATAGTAGTGGTAAAAAAAAGTCCTTTGTGGATTCAATTAACCTTTTTTTTTTGGTTGAGGCCGGGTTCACACTGGTCCGACAAACGCTCCGACATTGGGAGCTCATGTTGCATGACATGTGAAATCCAATGTTTCCCAATGGGAGCCGTCCTAACTGGTCCGACACAAGTCGTTCCGACTTTAGAAATGCTCCCTGTACTACTTTGGTCCGACTTTGATCCTACTTCAGCCCATTGACTATCATTAAAGTAGGATCAAAGTCGGATCCTTGTCCTAACCATCCGACTTTGGCATCCGACATTGTGTTATTTCCTGCCCCCTGCTGTAGCCCCTCCCATTGTGTGTTAGTTTTGATTCGTCAAAGGACAAGTGTACTATCTGAAAAGTCGGATCAAAGTAGTATCCTGTTCATGAAAATCGGACGGATGTAGGACCAATGTAGGACCAATGTAGGACTGATGTTGCAGAGCAAAGTAGGATGAAAGTCGTACTACTGTCGTGTAGTATGGTGTGAACCCAGCCTAATTCTTCTTCAAAGGGGTGTGGCAGGGGGCGTGTCCTATACCTACATACATTTTCTAGTAGGTGTCGCTCATTCCCATCTCAAAATGTTGGGAGGTATGGTTCCTGTTATGAGATACTCAGAAGTCTGTACATACAGTGGCTTGCGAAAGTATTCGGCCCCCTTGAACTTTTCAACCTTTTGCCACATTTCAGGCTTCAAACATAAAGATATAAAATTTAAATTTTTTGTGAAGAATCACCAACAAGTGGGACACCATTGTGAAGTGGAACAAAATCTTTTGGATATTTTAAACTTTTTTAGCAATTAAAAAACTGAAAAGTGGTGCGTGCAAAATTATTCGGCCCCTTTACTTTCAGTGCAGAAAACTCACTCCAGAATTTCAGCGAGGATCTCTGAATGATCCAATGTTGTCCTAAATGACTGATGGTGATAAATAGAATCCCCCTGTGTGTAATCAAGTCTCTGTATAAATGCACCTGCTCTGTGATAGTCTCAGGGTTCTGTTGAAAGCGCAGAGAGCTTTATGAAGACCAAGGAACACACCAGGCAGGTCCGTAATACTGTTGTGGAGAAGTTTAAAGCTGGATTTGGATACAAAAAGATTTCCCAAGCTTTAAACATCCCAAGGAGCACTGTGCAAGCGATCATTTTGAAATGGAAGGAGTATCAGACCACTGCAAATCTACCAAGACCTGGCTGTCCCTCTAAACTTTCAGCTCAGACAAGGAGAAGACTGATCAGAAATGCAGCCAAGAGGCCCATGATCACTCTGGATGAACTGCAGAGAACTACAGCTGAGGTGGGAGAGTCTGTCCATAGGACAACAATCAGTCGTACACTGCACAAATCTGGCCTTTATGGAAGAGTGGCAAGAAGAAAGCCATTTCTCAAAGATATCCATAAAAAGTCTTGTCTAAAGTTTGCCACAAGCCACCTGGGAGACACACCAAACATGTGGAAGAAGGTGCTCTGGTCCGATGAAACCAAAATCGAACTTTTTGGCCACAATGCAAAATGATATGTTTGGCGTAAAAGCAACACAGCTCATCACACTCAACACACCATCCCCACCGTGAAACATGGTGGTGGCAGCATCATGGTTTGGGCCTGCTTTTCTTCGGCAGGGACAGGGAAGATGGTTAAAATTGAGGGGAAGATGGATGCAGCCAAATACAGGACCATTCTGGATGAAAACCTGTTGGAGTCTGCAAAAGACCTGAAACTGGGACGGAGATTTATCTTCCAACAAGACAATGATCCCAAACATACAGCAAAATCTACAAAGGAATGGTTCACAAATAAACGTATCCAGGTGTTAGAATGGCCAAGTCAAAGTCCAGACCTGAATCCAATCGAGAATCTGTAGAAAGAGCTGAAAACTGCTGTTCACAAACGCTCTCCATCCAACCTCACTGAGCTCGAGCTGTTTTGCAAGGAAGAATGGGCAAGAATTTCAGTCTCTCGATGTGCAAAACTGATAGAGACATACCCCAAGCGACTTGCAGCTGTAATCGCAGCAAAAGGTGGCTCTACAAAGTATTAACACAAGGGGGCCGAATAATTTTGCATGCGCCACTTTTCGTTTTTTTATTAGTTAAAAAAGTTTCAAAAATCCAATAGGTTTCGTTCCACTTCACAATTGTGTCCCACTTGTTGGTGATTCTTCACAAAAAATAAAAATTTTATATCTTTATGTTTGAAGCCTGAAATGTGGCAAAAGGTGGAAAAGTTCAAGGGGGCCGAATACTTTCGCAAGGCACTGTATTTTATGGAATCCTGAGCTTGTCACTTTATTTCTACTCTGTCTCCCAGACTACAGGATCCAATAAGATTGGTGATAAGGATACATCAGCCTGCACCTTTTCTTCTACACCCTGCAGAGCGTGTCATTTTGCTGCTTCATATCTTTGAGAATCACATCATTTCTGCTAATCAGGAGGACCTACCTACTCCTAGAAAGCTTGCTTTATTTTATAAAGTAGAACTATAGGCAAAACATTTTTCTTTCTTTTCGGATAGAACAAGGGAGGGTTATAACCCCTGCCAGATTTTTTTTTTGCCATCTGTTCCCATTGCGGAGATTTACCTTCACTTCCTGTCTCATAGCCAAAACGGGAAGTGAGCGGGAATTCCCAGGTCACCAGAACTAGTGTCCCCATTACTGTTCCGGTGACAACCCAAAATTTGTAATTTTCTTTTACTTTCACTTTTACTGATAATGGTAAATAGGACAAATAGAGAGGATGAATCTCTTTAACCACTTGCCGACCGGCTCACTCACATATACGTCGGCAAAGTTGTTCATTCCCGTCCGTCGGCTCCTGTAAGAGCCATAACACGATGCGTGTGTTTGCCGCTGGCCACCCGCGATGGCGGGCACGGGAGCCAGAACGGGGATTTGTGTGTGTAAACACACAGGTCCTCATTCTGACAGATCTTCTGTTCGTAGCAATTACGAACAGCAATATCTCTCCTCAGTCAGTCAGTCCGATCCCCCCACAGTTAGAAACAATCATGAGGGAACACATTTAACCCCTTGATCGCCCCCCTAGTGTTAACACCTTCCCTGCCAGTGACATTTACACAGTAATAAGTGCATTTTTATAGCACTGATCGCTGTATAAATGTTAATGGTGCCAAAAATGTGTAAAAAGTGTCCGATCTGTCAGCCGCAATGTCGCTGTCCTGCCAACAATCACGGATCACCTCCGTCGCTAGTAAAAAAAAAAAAAAAACTATAAATATGCCATAAAAATTCCATAAATCTTTCCCAAAGTTTGTAGACGCTATAACTTTTGCGCAAACCAATCAATATACGTTTTTTGCGATTTTTTTTTTTTTTACCAAAAATATGTAGAATACATATTGGCCTAAACTTATGAAGAAATTTGTTTTTTAAAAACATTTTTGGGGATATTTATTATAGCAAAAATTACAAAATATTGTTATATTTTTCAAAATTGTCGCTCTTTTTTTTGTCTATAGTGCAAAAAATGAAAACCAGAGAGATGATCAAATAGCACCAAAAGAAAGCTCTATTTGTGGGAAAAAAAGGAGATCAATTTTGTTTTGGTACAGCTTCGCAATTGTCAGGTAAAGCAACGCAGTGCCGTATCGCAAAAAATGGCCCGGTCATTCAGGGGGTAAATCCTTCCGGTCCTTAAGTGGTTAAAGGGGGGCACAGACAGCAATAAAAACTGACAGGACGTCTAATCCCCCTCCCCTCTATCCAAAACTAAAAAAAAAGTTTTGCCTTTAGTTATACTTTACCTGCCTGGGAGCAGAAGGCTGGAATTCTTTACTCTACCAGCAGAAGATGACATATATGATAGAGCTCTGCAATAAAGAACTTTTCCGTGCCTATAGTAATTGTGGTTGTAGAACGATGTGCATTTTGGCAATGTGGACAGAATAATGGAAGATCCATTCCACCGTACAATTTATAGCAGCTGTGAGAGAGTTGGTTGTTACCTGTGGGTTTGGGGCTCTTACAGATGAAATAACAAGAGACCAATCGATATAAAACATAAACTCAGGACATGTTAGATAAACGTTTCTCTTGGAGCATGATTTAACTCCGACAAATGCTATGCTATTATAAGTTCAATCCAAACTGAAACTGCTGTGGCGGAGCCAAGAAACCCTCATTCTGGGGACTACTGGCACCATACATACTGTGAAATCAGAAAATGACTCTTATAAGACAAATACTTAGGCCCAATACAAAGACACAACAAGAAATTCATCAAAATTGCAATGCGGGAACTGCACATACACAGAACAAATACTGCTTCAGCTGCGTTTAGTGCTCACCCCCAGAGGGGCCACTGAGAATAAGCCAGGTCTCCCTAGTTAGTACAGAGGCTGCCTGCCACAGACACAGTTCCATGCACACCGATAATACAGGCACAGTCTAGGCATGCCTCCCAAAAAAAAATTAAACAAAATTATACAGAATTATACAAAAAAAAATAATAATAATTAGATAAACCCCCAAGTTTTTTTTTTTTTTTTACAGCTATTATTCATTTATATTGGCTTTTTGCATTTACAAATGCGGCAATTTAGAAATTGGATGAAAGGTTTAGCACTGGAAACACTATTTGAAAGATAAAAAGTGAATTTTATGAACAACTATATAGATCAGACCAAAATGAGGGACAGATAAGGAGGAAAGAAGGACGGAGGGACATTGTTCCAAATCAGGGACAGTCCCTCAAAATCATGGACAGTTGGGAGCTATGGTCTAGGTCAGTGATGGCGAACCTTGGCACCCCAGATGTTTTGGAACTACATTTCCCATGATGCTCCACTACACTGCAGAGTGCATGAGCATCATGGGAAATGTAGTTCCAAAACATCTGGGGTGCCAAGGTTCGCCATCACTGGTCTAGGTCAATGATGGCGAACCTTGGCACCCCAGATGTTTTGAAACTACATTTCCATACCCCCCAACATTTTGAGATGGAAATGAGGGACACCTACTAGCAAACGTATCTAGGCATAGGACACATCCCCTGCCACACCCTCTTAAAGGAGAATTAACCAAAACAAAAGGTTAATTAAATCCACAAGAACTTTTTTTTTTTACCACTACTATTCCTTTATATTGGCTTTTAAAATTTACAAATGCAGCAATTTAGAATTTGGATGAAAGGTTGAGCACTGGGAAACACTTTTTGAAAGATAAAAAGTGCATTTTATATACAACTATATAGATCAGACCAAAATGAGGGACAAATGAGGGGGAAAGAGGGACAGAGGGACATTGCTCCAAATCAGTGACAGTCCCTCTAAATCAGGGACAGTTGGGAGCTATGCATTTCCCATGATACTCATGCACTCTGCAGTGTAGTTGAGCATCATGGTAAATGTAGTTCTAAAACATCTGGGGTGCCAAGGTTCGCCATCACTGGTCTAGGTAATGTCTTTTCAGAATTTATTGCTGAATAACCTGAACAGGAGAGGGATTTAGGGCCACATAATACTCCAAAACAATAACAGCAATTAATAGGAGAACAATCTTAGTGGAAAAATCCTTACAGGAGCAAGCACACACTACAGTCCTAATTTAGCTGTTATTCACAATGTCCCCGAAGCTGTCTGCCACCCAGCATCCACAGGTAGACCCTTAGTGAGGGAGGTAAAAGATCCTTCTCCAGGCCGGAACTTCAGGACAGTGATCTCCAGCAATAATCCATCAGCAATCTCCTCCAGGCCCTCAGCCCAGCTCCTGCTAAGGCCCAGACTGCAACTTCTTGTCTCAGCTATTCTCCAGGGTCAGCAGTGCCAGGAAGACTGGGACCCTCCCTGGGAGGACAAAACATTTATCATCTCCCAGCTATCTTCTGGATGCCTCCTTCCAGGAATTGCCTGGAGCATGACATATATATTAATGCAGGTCATTTGACTCTCCCTGCCCTATACTCTGGAAGCTTCTTCCAGAAGCAGGTTAGATAAATCAAACACCCCAGCTAGGAAATAAAGGACCAAACAAAAACAATTGCTGCTCCACTGACTGTAGTGAAGCCAAAAACCAAATTTAACCTAGAAGCCCAACTAGAGGAGGGTGCTACGTGTGGTTGAGAGCACATTGCAAACTATGCTGTGTGCCTTACAAAAGATGCACAGTGCCATAAATTAAAGAAAATAGGACACTGAAAAAATCTACTGCTAGGCAGTTTCATGAAGTTACTGCCTCAGAGGTTACTGCTTAAAGCGGGGGTCCACCTATCTATCTTTTTTTTTTTTTGAGTTCATTCACAAACTTTTCTTCTCAGCATTACATACTCACATATTGTGTGTAATATGTCCGCCTGTGTCAGATTTCGTCGGAAAGAATAACTTATATTATTCACTGCAGGCGGTTTCCATCTTCATTGTGGGCATTTGAAGCCCACAAGCATTTATTTCCTGGATGCGGTGAATTCTGTGCTCCCAGCATTCACCGCTCGTTCCCGCACATGCTCAGTGGCCTCCTGGGAAGCCTGAGACTAGCTCCCAGGAGACTGTGCGGAGTCTGGGAGAGGCTAGAAACACGCCTACTCCCACGGGAGGAGAAACAGGAAGTGCAAAGAAGAATAGAAAAATAAAAGATAATTACGGCGATTTAAATTTTTTTAAATGGCATGTCAGCATCTAGGCAAGGAAGAGAATACATACAGATATTGTTCAAAATTTGGGTGGAACCCCGCTTTAAAGAAGAAATGTGGGCTATATGACAAAAAAAAAAAACACACACTCAATTATATGGCTGCAGCATCAGTGTTACTGTCACCTGCTGATTCTAACACCAAGAACTGAGCGATCATATGACTGCTGATCACTCAGTTCTCGGATATGCTCTGAGCAGAGAGCGGTGACTATCAGTGATCACTCTCTGCTCTGCCACCCAGCACTTTACTGGAGTGCCGAGTAAGAGAAGCGGTGGGAGCAGCTGGTTCAGTTGTGTTGGGGCAATCAGGGCATATCAGGATTCTTCCAGAGTCCAGACTGGCTCTTTAACATCAGCTGAAAAGTAAATGCACTTCTGTGACCCACATGCTTTGAGGGTAAATAAATATGAATATGACACTTTCATTCCAGAATGTGCGTTGTAACTTTTACTAATACTGCTTCTGCTAACAAGGACTATTTCATTATCCAGATGCTTGATACAGGATCTGTACCTATGCATGATTGTTGTCTGTATTTTGTTGTCAGTACTATATGTGGTGACTGTAGTTTTTCCGCACCTAATTAATGCCAGTCTCCACAATGCCCCATTCATACTAGAATGCTGGTGTGATGTGTTGTGAAGAGAAATGCAAACATGCTGCAGGCAATCAGATTACACTGCAAATCACCACAGCACATCGCAATGTGCTGCATTGTGGAGACTTAGATAGAATGTAACCTTGTACACAATCAATAAAGCATAAAAAATTGTAAACAGTGTGATGTGCTGAAACAGAGCATCACACAGCCCCCTCACTGCTTGGCAACACAGACACCAGTCAGAACGCTAAAATATTTGAATGTGCCGCTAGTGGGTACAGACCCTAAAGGACCCCAGTAGTGTGATTGGTTGCCTGTCAGTGATTGTAATGCCGCGTACACACGGTCAGAATTTCCGACAACAGATGTTCGATGGGAGCTTGTTGTCGGAAATTCCAACCGTGCGTAGGCTCCATCGGACATTTTCCGTCGGAATTTCCAACAAAGAAAATTTGAGATCTGGATCTCAAATTTTCCGGCAACAAAATCCGTTGTCGGAAATTCCGATCGCGCGTACACAATTCCGACGCACAAAGTTCCACGCATGCTTGGAATCAAGCAGAAGAGCCGCACTGGCTATTGAACTTCATTTTTCTCGGCTCGACGTACGTGTTGTACGTCACCGCGTTCTCGACGTTCGGAATTTCCGACAACATTTGTGTGACCGTGTGTATGCAAGACAAGTTTGAGCCAACATCCGCCTGAAAAAAAAACCCATGGATTTTGTTGTCGGAATGTGCGATCGTGCGTACGCGGCATTACATTTCAATCAGCTAGTGTGCAAGCTGAAACCTATACATACCTCCCAACATTTTGAGAGGGGAATGAGGGACACCTACTAGCAAACGTATGTAGGAATAGGACACGCCTCCTGCCACACCCCCTTAAAGGAGAATTAACCAAATAAAAAAGGTTAATTAAATGCACAAGGGCTGGTTTTTTTTTTGTTTTTTTTTTTACTACTACTATTCCTTTATATTGTCTTTTAAAATTTACAAATGCAGCAATTTAATTTAAAATGGATGAAAGGTTTAGCACTGGGAAACACTTTTTGAAAGATAAAAAGTGCATTTTATATACATCTATATAGATCAGAACAAAATGAGGGATAAATGAGGAGGAATGAGGGACAGAGGGACATTGCTCCAAATCAGGGACAGTCCCTCAAAATCAGGGACAGTTGGGAGCTATGCCTATATACTGAACAGGTATCATTTTGCTGTACTAAATGAACAATTAGTGGATGGTCTTTACACATCAGTTCAAATTGCCCTATGCTACCATTGTCCAAAATGTCATTGCTCAGTGGCACCTCACTGGGCTGTGCAAAAACTTTACACACAACACTAAATTGAAATCAAATGAGAAACCAGCTCGTCAGAAATTGAGACTCATCTTACCCATCTCTGTAAGAGAAATGGTTTCCCAAACAGCAAGCAAGCTTGTCTTACGGTCACAGGACAAATATAAGTATGGGGCATAAAAAAAGCAAATTATACAAGTCAGAAAAAAAATTGATACAAATATAAACCTTGTGAGCTGCCAAACTGAAACCTCAAAAAATGAAAATAAATTCAATAAAAAGGTGTCCACTAAACTATAGCGTAGCTACCAACACTCCCCACACTTCCTCAAAATGTGACAATGCAAACATATATATCCCAATGTGCGGTGCTAAAAGTAATTCGATTAATCATATGCAGGGTGACACAGATATGGATAAAATATACAACAAATAAAATATAACCTATGAAGTAAAATTAACGTATCCCAAACACAGTGCAAGTGCTCAATTATACTATATATACTGTCCAAGATAAAGTGCAAGTGCTCAGTGTATTTGTACACAATCCTCAATGGTGTTTTAAAACAAACAGTAATGGAAGTCCATAATAGCAGTAAAGAAATAGGTGAAAAATGGTGTCTTCATGCAGTGTGCACTCTCTCCCACCAGTTGTACCCTCACATTAAGGACTTTAAAATTAAGCCTGTAGTTAGTGGTAACAGCTTCAATGCTGTACCCTGGCCTAGGCCGACAAGGCCCAGGCCTAGGGCAGCACTTTGCAGCACGGAAAGAGTCCCCGCCGGCTTGCGCTGTTAGTGTAGCACCAGTCTTATGGGGCGGACTGGGCTGAGAGGCAAATAAGTCTAGCACCCCCATAAAGCGGCCGCACTGCTTCCAGTATGCGGGCGGCCGTCATTCTGCAACGGTGGGGGGGGGGCGCCACTTTTAATTTTGACTGTCCTATCATACTGGACCACAAACCTTCCTCACTGTGCTATATGTTTTCTGCTGCACCATTGGCATGGTTATATCTTCTTAGTCCTCTCCATAAAATTATCAGAAATTTGTGCTTAAAGTAGAACTATAGACACACTATTTTTTTCATTTTGGAAAGAGTAAGGGGGGTTATAGCCCCTGTCAATTTATTTTTTACCATCCCTGTCCCATTGCAGAGATTTCCCTTCACTTCCTGCCCCATAGCCAAACAGGAAGTGAGAGGAAATATATGCAAATTAAGGGAATCCATTGCCCCCCCAGGCCCTCAGATCTAGTGTCCCCAGGGCGGTTCTTAACCACTAGACATCCGCGCTATGGCCGAATGACGGCCACAGCGCGGACCTACATTCCCGGGAGGCCGTCATATGACGGCCTCCCCTGTGCACGCTCCCTGCAGGGCGCGCGCCCGGCGCGCTGTGATCACCGAGTCACTGAGACTCGGCTGATCACCGATCTGAGTAAGGGGCTGGTCCCGGCCCCTTACCATGTGATCAGCTGTCAGCCAATGACAGCTGATCACATGATGTAAACAGGAAGATCGGTAATCGTTTTTTTTTTTACTCGCGCTGACAGCGCGAGTAGAGAAAAAAGCCGATCACCGGCTCAGATGTCAGGGACATCGGTCCCGAAGTGGAAGCACAACACATTCCTCATCAGTGCCACCCAAAAGTGCCACCTAACAGTGCCCACAGTGCCACCTAACAGTGCCCACAGTGCCACCTAACAGTGCCCACAGTGCCACCTATCAATGCCAACAAGTGCCACCTATCAATGCCCACAAGTGCCACCTACCAATGCCCACCTGTAGTGCCAATCAGTGCCACCTGTCAGTGCTGCCCATCACTGCCACCCATCAGTGCCCATCACTGCCATCCATCAGTGCCCATCACTGCCACCTATCAGTGCCCATCACTGCCGCCTCATCAACGTACATCAATGAAGGAGAAAAATTACCCGTTAAAATTTTTTTATAACAAAATATAAAAATAAATAATTTTTTTTTAAAAAAAAATTCAGGTTTTTACATTTTTTTAACAAAAAGTAAAAACCGCAGAGGTGATCAAATACCACCAAAAGAAAGCTCTATTTGTGGGAAAAAAATGATAAAAATTTCATTTGGGTACAGCGTTGTATGACCGCGCAATTGTCATTCAAAATGCGTTAGCGCTGAAAGCTAAAAATTGGTCTGGATAGGAGGGGGGTTTAAGTGCCCGGTAAGCAAGTGGTTAAACAGCAAGGGGTGTGGCTTTGACAGGAAAGGGTGGGTCATATTTAAATTAGGGGGTGCACGAGTTTAGTCAGGCCTAGGGCAGCACAAAACCTAAATACACTACTGAACAGCTTAGATGATCACCCTGTGTTTTCCTGATCCATACAGTGGCTGGTTAACTTTAAACATAGATCCCATATTCCTCCCACCTCCTGGTAAAAACACTGATCAACAAAGCCACAACTTCCTCCTTTCAGTAACCACCTCATATGCATACAAGGAATTCCCTTTTAAAAAGAATTTAATATCAACTTAAGCTCATATATTTACACACCACATTTAATATAATAAAAAAAGCATTAAAAGTGTGCTGATATGTTGGGGGGTGAGATTGTTACCTGTATTCCGGATCTGCATATCAGCACACTTTTAATGCGTTTTTTTATTATATTAAATGTGAGTGTAAATATATGAGCTTAAAGCCGCGTACACACGAGCGGAATGTCCGACAGAAAAAGTCAGACAGAAGCTTTTCATTGTCTATGCTGATCGTGTGTAGGCCTCATCGGACTTTTTTTTCCCCAAAAATTCTGACGGACCTAGAAATGGAACATGTTCTAAATATTTCCGACGGAACCAATTCCTATCGGGAAAACCGATCGTCTGTATGCTCTTCCGACGGACCAAAAACGACTCATGCTCTGAAGCAAGTACGAGATGAAAGCTATTGGCTACTGGCTATTGAACTTCCTTCTTCCAGTCCCGTCGTTCACCGCGTTCTGGACGGTCAGACTTTGGTCGGACTTTGGTTTGACCGTGTGTAGGCAAGACCGCTTGAATGGAATTCCGTCGGAGTTCCGTTGGAGAAACCTTCAGAGTTTATTCCGATTGCAAAACCGGTCGTGTGTACGTGGCATAAGTTGATATTCTTTTTAAAACATAATTACACTATTGCACGCCTCTGTTATTCCTTGTATGCATATGAGGTGGTTACTGAAAAACCAGGAGGAAGTTGTGGCTTTGTTGATCAACGTTTTTACCAGGAGGTGGACGGAATATTGGATCTATGTTTAAAGTTAACCAGCCATTGTATGGATCAGAAAAACACAGCATGATCATCCAAGCTGTTGCCACTAACTAAAGGCTTAATTTTAAAGCCCTTAAGGTGAGGGTACATCTGGTGGGGGGCCGGGAGGTGGTGGAGGGGAGAGGTTAAGTAGAATATACATTGCTGGATATTTTTTGCTCAGCCTGCAACATACAACTCCCACAAAGTCGATGCCTCTAAAATCATCACCCATCACTTGCTAAGACCGTTAAAAAGCAACAAGATGAGGCAAATTTTCAACTTGGATCTCTAGAGTTGAAACCCGACTTATTGGAATAGGAACAATCCAGATTTTCCAATTCATTTAGAATGACTAGTCAACATGGATCTTACACCTATCAACTGTGCAGTGGATGCATATAGAACGTCAATCATCTTGTACATGTAGAGAGGACTTTTCAGAAGTTTCATTTTATGAAGGACCCTTTCCCGTTCCTACTGATAACAACCAAAATGGAAACCAGGAACCCTAGACATATTAAAAAAGTCCTCTCATGGGGACCAAGGATTTTGTAATGTAATTAAAATGCAAAGTATTGTTTTGTGATATAATTCTTTATATGGTGTTTGTCTGTTTTTTTCAATATTAAGGAAAATTATTATGTTGTACTACAACCCCAATTCCAAAAAAGTTGGGAGGCTGTGTAAAATCTACATACAAAACAGAATTCAATGATTTGCAAGTCTCATAAACCCATATTTTATTCACAATAGAAAATAGAAAACATATCAAATGTTTAAACTGAGGAAATATAAGAAAAAAATAAGGTCATAATGAAATTGATGGCAGAGTTGGGACAGGGTCATGTTCACCACAGTGCAACATCCCTTCTTCTTTTAACAACACTCTGTAAAGGTCTGGGAACTGTGGCGATCAGCTGCTGGAGTTTTGGGAGAGGAATGCTGTCCCATTCTTTTTTTTTTTTTAATTCTTTATTTAAGGGTATGCTGTCCCATTCTTATTTGAGATAGGATACTAACTGCTCAACAGTCCTGGGTCTTCTGTGTCACATTTTTTGTTTCAAATATTTTAACTCAGAGAAAGGTCTGCAGGCAGGCCAGTTAAACACCCAGACTCTTCTACTACAAAGACATGCTATTGTCATAGACAGAGTATGCGTTTTAGCATTGTCCCACTGAAATATGCAAGGCCTTCCCTGAAAAAGATGTTGTCTGGATGGGAGCATATGCTGCTGTAAAGCCTGGATATATCTTTCAGCATTGATGGCGCCTTTCCAGATGTGCAAGCTGCCCATTTTTATACGCACCCCTCACCCATACCATCAGAGATGCAGGCTTTTGAAATGAGCGCTGATAACAAGCTGAAAGGCCCCTCTCCTCTTTAGTCCTGAGTATGCGGTACCCATGGTTGCCAAAAAGAATGTGAAATTTCAATTTGTCTGGCCACAGAATAGTTTTCTACTTTGCAACAGACCATTTTAAATGAGCTTTGGCCTGGATAAGACGATGACGTTTCTGGATGTTCAGATATGTTGTCTTCTTTGCAGGATAGAGCTTTACTTTGCATTTTTGGATGCCATGGTGAGCTGTGTTCACAGACAGTGACTTTTGGAAATATTCCTGAGTCCATGCCTTGATGTCCATCACAGAATCAATCCTGTTTTTAATGCAGTACCGTATGAGGGCCCGAAGATCACAGGTGTCCGATATTGCCTTTCATCCTTGTCCCTTGTGCACAGAGATTTCTCCAGATTCTCAGAATCATTCGATGACATTATGTACTGTAGATGATGAAACATTTAAAGTCTTTGCAATTTTACCTTGAGAAACATTATTCTGAAATTTTTTGACAATTTTTAGATGCAGCTTTTCACAAATTTGCCTCTGCCCATTTTTACTTCTGAGACACTCTGACTCTCTAAGGTGCTTCTTTTGAACCCAATCATGTTACTGAACTGTTGCCAATTAAACTAATTAGTTACAAAATGTTCTTCCAGTTCTTCCTTGTTAGTAGCACTTACTTTGCCAGCTTTTTGTTGCCCTGTCCAAACTTTTTTGAGACTTTTTCTATTGTGAATAAATTATGAGTTTATGCAATTTGCAAATCATTGCACTCTATTTTTATGTCGAATCTTACAGTCAAAATTTTAATTGATTTCTATTTTTATGTAGATTTTACATAGCATTCCAATGTTTTTGGAATTGGGGTTGTATGAGAGGCATACCTATCTCCCAAACACAAGAGGTCACCTCCATCTAGGTGTAGCGATTTATTAAAAAGGAATAAAAGACAATAAAAATGCACTCGCTAGTTAAAAGTGGATCAAGGCTTGTCATAAACAGATATAGATCTCCATAGGACATGAGGCTACAGAGCTCTGCAGGCATGTGGCTAGCTGAAGCAGAGTTCTTGTTGGAAGTACACCTGTCAGGCTTCAAGGTGCAACAGAAGATTCCAGAATTAGCAAGATGGCTGCGTCTCCAAACAGCACCTCTCTCAGGTGGGTGATGATGACAGGAAGTGGAGGGGGTGTAGCTACATGTGCATTTTATATGTGCATTAGGATCTCAAGACCTAATCTGAGAGGAGTTACATCCACTTCACCTGGTGTTCCCTACCACTCTCCTGGCCCTCTTATGTGCCCTGTTAAAAGACAGTTAAGTTCTAATCAGCACAATAGCTTATTCATTTTCTTTGGTATCATATCTCCCAACTGTCCTTTATTTAGAGGGCCTGTCCCTCTTTTGGAACCAAATGCACTGTTCCTCTTTCCTCCTTAGTTGTCCCTCCTTTTGGCTTGATGTAAGGATCTCTATAAAAAATGCATTATTTAACTTCCAAAAGAATTTTATTGCACTAAACCTTTTGGCTAACCTATAAATTATTCACTTTGCTATTTAAAAAATCTGATATAAAAGAAAAGTTGTGAATAAAACCTTTTGGGTTAAACCAATCATCACGGAAGACGTCTATGACGAAACGCGTACGGCAGCTCCACGCACGCTACGTCACTTCCGGAATACGGACCCTTGGAACGCAGGTGGAGCGCAAACACTTGGTACTGTCTCCACCTAGCGCCTTTTATGCCGGTACTTTTCTTGCCTAGTTCAGGGGTGCAGCCCATTCCACTCTAGCTGTACCCTGGACCTGTAATCGTATCTGGTATACTGCTGCTGGACTTGTTTTTACTTATTTTGAATTTTTAATTAGAATTTTAATAAATTTAACCTACTACACTATGGGAGCCTTCATTCCTTTTTTCTATGAGGGAACCACCATGATTATGCTATAGTTATCCACATGTAAACCGGAGAACACCCTGGGAGCCCTACCAACCACGGTGACGAGGAGACCGCTGAGGCTATATTCATATGTACATTGCCCCTTTGGGGTGTCTGGATCTGAACACCCTGGGAGCCCTACTAACCACAGTGACGAGGAGACTGCTGAGGCTATATTCATATGCACATTGCCCCTTTGGGGTGACTGGATCTGGTGAGTGGCGACCCTTGAGGGGGAGCACAAAAGTCACCTAAGGATATTGAGAGCACTTTTGTCATGTTTACTGAGGAATTTTTTCTCACAATCTCTGGAGAAATTTAATACACAATTTCAAGACTGTTATATGAACACTTTATGATTTGTTTTGGCAGTATGCCCATGGATTTCTTCGAACCGTTTGAAATGTATGACTTTTGAATAGCCAACCGAAGTGTACTACTACTAATACTAATGTGGATTTGAAAAATATTTTTTAAAACTTATGATAGTATATCACTAGCATGTTCTACTAACACTTTTGGGAGGAAGTATATGACACCTCCTATGGTATCCATTACGTTATATCCTAACACATAGAAAGGCCTATCTATTTGTACACTTTAATATCATTGATGGTATTTATATAGTTTTTATTTTCATTTTCACTTACTTTTTGTATATCACCACATAATTGGGTTTAGGTGGGTTACCCTCACCAGCGGGGCAGCAATTTGGCCCCCTACCTCACTACAGTTGTCCCCCCATTATAAACCTATTAGGGAGCGCCATACCCCATTATTGATTTATATTTGTAAACCAATCATTGTTTGCACATTTATCCTCATGGTGTGCTTTACTGAAGTTGGAGCAGGGGTGTTCCTTTTTGCCTATATACTTCGTCCTATAATGTTTCCCTCTTTCCCATCTTAAAAAGTTGGGATGTATGGAAATATGTGATGTTCATACCTCTAGCAGTTGTTTACAGTTGTTACGTGTATAATACTTTAGACTAACCACTCTCAACCAGGGTTCCCCAGGATGTCTCAAAGGGTTGCAAGAGGTTTCTTGAGCTGTGGCTAATAGATCTCCCATATAAATGTACCTCCATGATTCTGGGACCAATACCACTTGGCAGAGTCAGAAGTATTACATCAATGATATGTTTTGCTGTCAGTAAGGATGGCATTCTGACCACTAGTGTAAGAGAGGCATATTTGTATCTGGCCACCAAAGTAAGAGGCATTATTCCCAGTGACCCCCCCCAAAAAATGGTTTTAGAAAGGGTGTTTCAAGTATTTAAAAATATTTCAAGGGTTCCTCTGGGGTAAAAAGGTTGGGAAAGTCCACTTTACCAGTTACCCCATACACACATTCAAGGTGGATAAGGGAGTCCATCCGATGTGTCATTGTATTCTGACAGCGGTGAGACTTCCCCACCATCAGAATACACTGATCACGTTGCAGGCTATAGCCTGCAGGCACCCACCTTCCCCAGGATCATTCTGTTCTGTGTAGTGCTCAGAGAAAATCAGAGAAAATAAGTTAGCGATGAGTATCATTATCAGTATTAGACCATTATGGATTGTTATACTGGCTGCCCCCAGGATTGTCTAAAGTTGTACTATTCCTTTTTGAAAGGCAATAAAACCCGTTAGTATTTGATTAGCACTTAGAAGTATAATTATAAAACATTTTTTTTTATTTCAAAGCAAAGTTAACTTGATGTCAGGGTTAAGAACCGGTTCTTAATTCCTGGCCTCTCTTGGCAGTATGGAGTGTGCCAGCATGGATGTCCCCAAGCAGATGTGGACATTGTTTCCAGGAGGCGTAAGGCAGGAGTTTTATTCACTGATTTTAAAGAATTAATTTCATTAGGATGTATGCGTCGCTGTCCTTTTTTGTTTTTGCTAATTTAGTGTGTTTACCATCCGGTGGATAAAACAAGAGTTGCAGCTGTCTCTGTGCTTTACCTTTGTGGCTGTTTGTTTAAAGGATAAGTTTTAAAAAGCATTGAACTGTGCAGATTGGACTGTGGAAAAGCCCAATAATCAGATAATTTAAATGTTTTTATGTTGTACAACAGCAATCTTTAATCCGCTGGCTGAGTAGGGAAATGAGGAAAAGATGATCCGCACTCCGGTGATTGCTCTTAAGAAGTATAATATTTATTGACAAGCCACAGTGACCAAACGCAAATAAGAACAGTTGACGCGTTTCAGCCTATAAGGTCTTAGTCATATGACTAAGGCCTTATAGGCTGAAACGCGTCAACTGTTCTTATTTGAATTTGGTCACTGTGGCTTGTCAATAAATATTATACTTAAGAGCAATCACCGGAGTGCGGATCATCTTTTCCTCATTTCCTTACTCAGCCAGCGACTGTGGATCGAGCACCTGGGATCTCTGCTTTCTATGTGATGTATGGGTAGTAGGACTGACTTTTTTGTTTATATTCTGGACTTTAATCCACTGCCGGTTGAAACTGGATCACAGGAATCCAGAACTAAGTGCACTTCTGTGACCTACAGGGGAAGTATGGCCAAAAAAGCTTTGGTCATACTTCTCCTTTGAAAAAAAAAATATCTATTACAACATTCACCTAAGGTTGAATCATATAGAGAGGAAAGAAGAGAAAGGGGGCTATAGGGAGAAGAAGGAAAATAGTAAGGTATAAGTGGTATCAGAAATTCTATCAAGTGGACAAGAAAATGGTCACCTAGGGGTTGCACATACGCTGGGTGAGGTATAAAGATGTAAATGTCACCTAGAATACTATATTTTGATTAGCTGTTAGATCACCCCACAACAAGGACCCAGGGAGATAGGACCGTGTAGAGATATATGTTGAAGCTAGGGTTGCCACCTTTTCTTCAAGCCAAACCCAAACAGGGCAATTTCTTTTTTTCCCGTAGTATACACTATAGTATTATAAAAGACCTGGAACCCCTTTGGGTGGTCCAAGGATAGTATTAATGCAGCGCCATGGCAAAATAGCCGGCCCCCAGTAATGCCAAACTTGCCCCAAACAGCCGCCCACAGTTTTTTATGTGACTATCTTGGTTACTTGGGGAGCTACAGCCCTCTCTGAATAATGTGTCTGTGTTTCAGGCAGGGCTTTTTTTCTCAGAAAATAGGTGCAGGAACTCAAGCACGACCCCCCCAAAACCAACCTTCCCCCCACACACACACCCTCCAAACCGCATCAAATAGTGGGTGTGGTCAAATTTTACTAACAGTGCAAGCGTCTTAAAGGGGGCAATTAAATACCAGGAGTGCATTATGTACAGAGCGCAGAGTTTGGGGGGAGGGGAATGTTAAACACAGAGTGCAGAGTTCCAGGATGTGCTACAGAGTGCAGAGTTCAAGGGTGCACTACACACAGTGCAAAGTCCAGAGTGCACAACACACAGAGTGCAGAGTTCCAGGGTGTACTACGTTCAGGAGTTTGCAGTTGCGCTATGTACACAGTGCAGAGTTCAGCTGTGCGTTGCATACAGTGTGCAGAGTTCAGGGGTGCACTGCACACAGTGCAAAGTTAAGGGGTGCACTACACACAGAGTGCAGAGTTTAGCCGTCTTCTGCAGCTGCTTACCTCTGCATCCCCCAACCACATCTCACTTTCCCCCCTCTTCAGCTCTGACCTCTGCAGGCAACCCCCTTCCACTGCCCCCAGCTTCTCGATCCCTCCTTAAAAGCTCCACCATTCTCCACATAACTTACTTGTGTTGCTGTATTAAACTGAAACACCCTGTTGTCTCTAGTACCTCCCCACACCTTGTAGGTGAGTCCTCTCTCAATTGTAGGGAGATGATCCAGTGGGAGAGTTGGGATCTGCTCTGCACCTGCATCTTCCTTGTCCACTCAGGAGATCAGATCTGTGGGAGCCATTGAGAGACAAGCTGTCCCTTGTAAACACAGAAGCCGGACTTCAATGTTTACAAGTAATAGTGGTGAGCAGGGAGCAGAGGGTGAGCCAGGGGTGGTGGAACTGAGTTCCCCCTAGTTCCTGCTGAAAAAAAGCCCTGGTTTCAGGTAGGCTGAAACCTGGACAAATGATTCAAAATCCTTGACTAGTGTAGTCCAGATGTACCCCATTTTTACCCATACTGTTAGCCACCCATACTCCACCCTCTTACCAACTTAAATAACGAGACCACACCTTTCATCTGGAATATAAATGGCCATAACAGCCTTTTATTAAACAACTGTATAAAAATACAAAAAAAAAAAAAAAAAAAAAAAAATGTTTAGATGACTCCCCTCCTTGCTTGCGGACTGGGTCTCCGGGGGTCCGCCCCTCTGGCTGAGGGTGTCGGCCTATGTCCCCGGGAGCTGCGATGCACTAAAAGGGGATATCATGCCCCTGCTGTCTCCGCCTCTCCCCCCCAGGAGGGGCGGAGCCACCACGTGCATCGGCGCCATGCCCTGCGCTCAGTGGAAGACATCCGCTTACAGCGATGTCTGTATTCCTGGCGCACAGTGTGTCACTCCAGGCTATGGGCGGGGATCTACGTTGCGCTCTGCTGTATCTCCGGCGGGCGCACGTAGGGTCCCCTCCCCCTTACGCCAGTCGCATGACGCTAGGGGCGGAGGTGTGCGGCGGATGTCCGGGTATTTAGGCGGGGGTTTTGGCACGGCTTACTTCCTCTCCACCTTGGTCCTCTCCACACACTCACTAGAGAGCACATTTGTAAGCATTATGTTCACTATCACTTTTGTATCACATGTCATTTCTTGAACGCATCTACCAGCTACCTAACATGTGGAGTGTTATCTGCATACACTTTCACTCCCTTACTTAATTTATTATTTTTCTCACATTTCTTATTGCTCTATTTATCCACTTATTTTCTTCTCCCCTATGTCTTTCTTCACATTACCCCTTATCCCCTTTTTCATCACTTTTTCCCCCATTCACTTTACACTGCTTTTCCCTCATTCCTTGCAGGACATTCCTATATCCCATATACTCCAGTGCAAGATTTTTATATCTGTATAATATCTTGATACCTACCATTTGAGCTACATATATAACTACCTTTATAGTCTCTCATATTTAGTATACTATATATAAGATTTTTCAGCTACTTAGGATACTATTACCATTTTTACATACATCACTCATAGACATACATCCATACATTTTTTATTCTGAATTCACCCTGCATGACTGGGGGGCTACACCTTTGGCCCTCTTTCCTCTTCTCTTCCCTCCCTATTTATTTTTTTCTCTCTTTTTTTCTCTCTTTCCTTCTCCCTCTCTTCCTTGTTTTTTTCTCCTTTTCTACCATGGTTGGACACCTCTGCACCCCTTACACCAGAGCATACCACTTGATATTTCTATTTTTGTAGACCTATTTACATATATACATATTATTTTACTCATTTAATCTATTCCAGTGAGCAAGCTCTGTAATGATTTTGGGTGACATCTGGGTCCAGCCTCCTCATTTTCCTTTCCATTTCTTTGCCGTGCCGACCCTACTGCCTGACCTCGGTTCTCCGTTGTCTGACCTCCGTCCCTTCAGCTCCCTTGGGAGATACTTTCCGACCGCCCCTGCTGGGGGTCAGCCCCTGGAGCCAACTGCCTGACAAGTGAGTATGGGATCATGAGCTCTGGCTTCGCATTTTTTGTCCAATCATAACCCATACTTGAATATATTTTTTACCCTGTTGTTACAGACATCAGATATATACATCAGCCCCTGATGATGCGAGGAAAGCTCGCGAAACGCGTCGGGTTAGAGATGTGACATGTATATCTGTACTTATTATACTTTGACCAATGTATTTGGCTATGTTTTTAGGACCATTATGTGATGTTGCTGTTCTTTTGAATTGCCATATATATGCATGAGCTCTATTGTATGATAATGACTTTAATAAAGTTGATATATTTTTTACTCAATTCTACTTATTTACTTGTGATCAGCATGGACACCTCATTTAAAGTCCCATGGGCTAACCTTTTTCTGTTTTTGTGCATTTTGGGGATGGAGGTGCCTCATGTAGGGGAGCAATTTTCAGCCTTTTCCTTTTTTCTATTGAATTCGGGTGGAAGACACCCACATGCCCACGAGTCTGTTGTTGCTCCCAGATCCTGTGATTACATACTCCTTTTGATCCCCGATACATTAGGATATTGGTCATGTTTAGATGACTCCCCTCCTTGCTTGCGGACTGGGTCTCCGGGGGTCCGCCCCTCTGGCTGAGGGTGTCGGCCTATGTCCCCGGGAGCTGCGATGCACTAAAAGGGGATATCATGCCCCTGCTGTCTCCGCCTCTCCCCCCCAGGAGGGGCGGAGCCACCACGTGCATCGGCGCCATGCCCTGCGCTCAGTGGAAGACATCCGCTTACAGCGATGTCTGTATTCCTGGCGCACAGTGTGTCACTCCAGGCTATGGGCGGGGATCTACGTTGCGCTCTGCTGTATCTCCGGCGGGCGCACGTAGGGTCCCCTCCCCCTTACGCCAGTCGCATGACGCTAGGGGCGGAGGTGTGCGGCGGATGTCCGGGTATTTAGGCGGGGGTTTTGGCACGGCTTACTTCCTCTCCACCTTGGTCCTCTCCACACACTCACTAGAGAGCACATTGGTAAGCATTATGTTCACTATCACTTTTGTATCACATGTCATTTCTTGAACGCATCTACCAGCTACCTAACATGTGGAGTGTTATCTGCATACACTTTCACTCCCTTACTTAATTTATTATTTTTCTCACATTTCTTATTGCTCTATTTATCCACTTATTTTCTTCTCCCCTATGTCTTTCTTCACATTACCCCTTATCCCCTTTTTCATCACTTTTTCCCCCATTCACTTTACACTGCTTTTCCCTCATTCCTTGCAGGACATTCCTATATCCCATATACTCCAGTGCAAGATTTTTATATCTGTATAATATCTTGATACTTACCATTTGAGCTACATATATAACTACCTTTATAGTCTCTCATATTTAGTATACTATATATAAGATTTTTCAGCTACTTAGGATACTATTACCATTTTTACATACATCACTCATAGACATACATCCATACATTTTTTATTCTGAATTCACCCTGCATGACTGGGGGGCTACACCTTTGGCCCTCTTTCCTCTTCTCTTCCCTCCATATTTATTTTTTTCTCTCTTTTTTTCTCTCTTTCCTTCTCCCTCTCTTCCTTGTTTTTTTCTCCTTTTCTACCATGGTTGGACACCTCTGCACCCCTTACACCAGAGCATACCACTTGATATTTCTATTTTTGTAGACCTATTTACATATATACATATTATTTTACTCATTTAATCTATTCCAGTGAGCAAGCTCTGTAATGATTTTGGGTGACATCTGGGTCCAGCCTCCTCATTTTCCTTTCCATTTCTTTGCCGTGCCGACCCTACTGCCTGACCTCGGTTCTCCGTTGTCTGACCTCCGTCCCTTCAGCTCCCTTGGGAGATACTTTCCGACCGCCCCTGCTGGGGGTCAGCCCCTGGAGCCAACTGCCTGACAAGTGAGTATGGGATCATGAGCTCTGGCTTCGCATTTTTTGTCCAATCATAACCCATACTTGAATATATTTTTTACCCTGTTGTTACAGACATCAGATATATACATCAGCCCCTGATGATGCGAGGAAAGCTCGCGAAACGCGTCGGGTTAGAGATGTGACATGTATATCTGTACTTATTATACTTTGACCAATGTATTTGGCTATGTTTTTAGGACCATTATGTGATGTTGCTGTTCTTTTGAATTGCCATATATATGCATGAGCTCTATTGTATGATAATGACTTTAATAAAGTTGATATATTTTTTACTCAATTCTACTTATTTACTTGTGATCAGCATGGACACCTCATTTAAAGTCCCATGGGCTAACCTTTTTCTGTTTTTACTGTATAAAAATACCTCCAATATTAACTTCAATATGAATAACATATAAACTCAGATAAAACAACATGTTTTAAACAATCTGTTGGTCAATGACGGAGCTACCCCAGTTTACCACATATCCACAAGAGGGCACTGCAGGAACATGTTTCAAAACTGATAAGGCCTCCAGTTGTACCGCTCGGAGACAACCCCCTCCCGCAGTGCAACATACCGGTATTCCTTTCAGGAATACACAGGAGGGGCCATACTATTGCTGACCCCCCACCCCTTTTAACCTTTTATTTACCGCTACCGTCACCGACCAACAACAACAAACCAGCCACAGCCCGAAAGGATGAAACCTTATCCTTAAGGGCCCCTCCACACCCTCAAGGCCCGTTGTATTCCTTCCTGCAAACCCATGGTCCAAAGATCCGTCCCCACATCTGTGAGGTGAACCCCATCCCTCCTCAAATAGAGGCCTACATTTATCTCAAGCTCTCTGTGCCGAATCACCATGCCCCCTTGTTGAACCAAAAACCTCCCCACCACCTTGTTGACACGTATACGAGCCTTGTTAATCCTTACCACAGACCTAGCATTGCGCCACGAAGTTCGTGCCACAATATCAGACCATAGTAGCAAAGTGTTCGGATAAGTAGTGTGCAAGTGCAACAAATCCGCTTTTACATCCTCTATCAGTTCCCTGACCATCCTCACCCCCAAATCGTTACCTCCAGCGTGTATGACCAACACATCCGGAGGTCTATCTAGCCAGGCAAATCGTTCCACCTCTGAAACCACTCTGCCCCACATCATTCCTGGTCTCCCCAGCCACTTGATAAAAGCCTCCCTTCTCGATATGCCTAACTGGCGCCCATCTGGTCTCGCATCACCTCTCCTTGCCCCCCAACAAACGTAGGAGTGTCCCAGTATCCAGACGAGGCGTGGAGACACTCCATCTGAAACGAAAAGACAACAAGGCAGGGTGATATCACCAACGCCACAAACCAATAACACCCACTACCTATATGTGAAAACCAAACTTATACAACATACGGGTTTTATTTATTTTTCGTTTATTTATTTATTTATATATTTTTTATTTTTATTTTTTAATTATTATTCCACTGCTAATTGAGGGCGAATGTATGAACGGAATCTCTTTGATTCCCATCTACCGATCCTCCGTACCGCTGCCTCATCCAACCCGCATCTGGCAGCTTCTGTGGCCGCCCCAATGCGGAAGGAGTGTGAGGCGTATGCCTTCTCATCCAAACCTATCATCGATAAGCATTTTCGAAACACTGCCACAAATTGAAACTTTGAAAGGTAAGCACCATTCTCATGACATAAAAATGGACCCTCACCTACCGGTCTAATCTTCCCAAATTCACCAACCGTCCTCACCGGACATAATGGCGATCCCGGTAATGCATGCAGCCACACATCTATGCCCTTTCCCAATTGGTCTGTTTTCGACCTCCTCAGCCGTGAACACACCCTACTCGTGCATGCCCGCACGTCCTGCACCAAAATACCCCCCGCTTCCTTTTTGGATGGGCTGACCAACTCCCCTACCCGAAACGCCCCAAAAAACGCCAGCGAAAAAGCCGCTGTAAACAGTAAACATTCATAACTTGAGCTGCACACCAACCCTAGCTGATCACAAATTGCCAACAGGTTGGCAAAAGTGACCGGTCTACGGTTATCTTTTTTCTTGTGCCCCTTCCGGTACCCTTTTAATGCCTGCCGTACCCAAAATTCCTTCGTCCAATCCTCCATCCCCTGTAACTTAAACAGAAACGACAGCACCGCCAACTTCTTACCAATAGACGATACCCCCACCCCATTTTCCATATTCCTGGACACAAAATAAAGGACCAATAATCTCAACTCTCCCCCGTCATCCTCTGCTCCGGATTCCCGTACAAGTCCCAACCATTCTCCCCATACCTTCACATAGGCCGACCATGTGGACTCACTCACAGACTGTTGTATCCATCCTGCGATGACTCCAATGCCAGCTCCCAGATCCAACCCGGGCAAGGAATCCCTTCCTTCTCTGCAGCCGGAGCTAATTCCCTGAACTTGTCCCACTGAAAGCGAGACAGTGAATCAGCCAGCGTGTTTTCAATCCCAGGTATATGCACAGCATATATGAAAATATTCAATTGCAAGCACCGTAATACCAACTGTCGTGATAGTCTTATGACAGGTTGAGAAGACGCTGACAAGCGATTGACTACCTGCACCACTCCCATATTATCACAGTTCAGCCGCAACTTTAAATTCTGACAAGCCTTGCCCCATAATTCCATAGCCAGAACTACTGGAAACAATTCCAGTAGTACCAAGTTACGAAGGAAACCTGCTTCAACCCAGGATTTTGGCCATGGTTCTGCGCTCCATTGACCCTTAAAGAACGCCCCATATCCAGTAGATCCTGCCGCGTCAGTAACCAATTCTACATCGAAGTTACTTACCGGACCAGACATCCACACTGACCTCCCGTTGTATTCCGACAAAAATTGATACCATACCTTTAGGTCCTCACGATGATCCTTAGTAAGCCTAATGAAATGGGCCGGTGCTTTTACCCCAGCTGTAGCTGCAGACAGCCGTCGGCAAAAGACCCTACCCATGGGTATGATTCTACATGCAAAGTTCAACTTACCAAGCAAAGATTGGAGATCCCTCAGCTGTATTTTCTTCATCCCATGGACCCGCCTTATTTCCGTCTGCAGATCCAGTAACTTTTCTTGCGGTAACTTACATTCCATTGCCATTGAATCAATAACAATGCCCAAAAAACTAATCTCTGTGGTGGGGCCCTCAGTTTTGTCAGCGGCCAGGGGAACTCCAAACCGTTCTGCAATGTGTTGCAACGTTGACAATAAAATTGCACACACACTGGAAGAAGGTGGGCCTATGCATAGGAAATCATCTAAATAGTGTATCATAGATTCAAGGCCGGACACCTCTCTTACCACCCACTCCAAAAAGGAACTGAAAACTTCAAACATGGCGCAGGAAATGGAGCAACCCATAGGCAAGCATTTGTCCACATAAAATTGTTCCTGCCACTGGCAACCCAGCAGCCAAAAACTGTCCGGGTGTACTGGAAGCAGCCTAAACGCTGCCTCAATATCAGCTTTTGCCATCAGTGCCCCTTTTCCATAGCGCCTGACCCATCGAACCGCCGCATCAAACGAAGTGTATGACACGGTGCAGACGTCCAGGTCAATGAAATCGTTAACCGAACCCCCTTTTGGAAATGATAAGTGGTGAATTAGCAGAAACTTATTCGGCTCTTTCTTTGGCACCACCCCCAGAGGGGACACCACCAAGTCATTCAATGGTTTTGCCTCAAACGGCCCCCCCATCCGTCCTAAAGCCACTTCCTTTTCCAATTTCTCCCCCACCACCCCCGGGTGTTGCAACGCAGATTTTAAATTCCGTGCTACTGGAGGAACCACCGCAAATGAACATGGAATTTTGAACCACTCTCTAAAACCCTCAGTGATCAGTAACCCGCTTTCCTATCCGGATACTTACTTAGGAAAGGTTGCATCCTTTCCACCTTCACCGGCGTCATCCCTCTTGTGAGCAAACTCCCCGGTACGTTTTCCTTTTTTGAAACACCGAGACAGGGTGTGGGCTCCCCCACAGCCTGAACACTCGTGCTTGAATTTGCAGGACCCCCCAAACTTACAGGATCCTTCATTATACTGCCAGCATACTCCCCATTTTCTGCCGGCCGGTAGTCCTGAGGAGTTAGTACCCCCGGCCCCCCCTTGAAATAACTGAGGCGGGGCCCTAGCCGACGACATCAGTTTCATCCATAGGCTAATATCCTTATGGTCCCAACGCAGAGCCGGACGCACCGCTCTGCGTTGACGAAACTGCTCATCGTAACGTAACCACGCAGTTCCCCCGTACACTCTATGTGCCTCACCTATAGCATCCATATAACAAAACAACCCCGAACAATGTTCAGGGTTATTTTCGCCAATGACACTAGCCATGATAGCGAACGCTTGTAACCAATTCACAAACGTCCGCGGTATCAATCTATATCTCCTCTTCTCCTCATCCTCCTTCTTGGAATCGTCGGGTTTAACCCTATCCAGGTTAAACTTTTCCAATGGCAACAAGGAGAAAATTTCCACGTACTCACCTTTATGAATTTTTTCTCTCACTTCAGGTTTCAAGTGTGCCCCTAACGGGCCTTCAAAACAAACATATATCTCACATTTTGCAGCATCTGCCAGCCTAACCACATCAGTCCTGCCTTTTGTTTCTGCAGCCCCCTTCTCACCTGCTGTTTCCTTGTCTGCCACCGTCTCTGTCGTTGTGGTAGCTGGCACCTCTGTAACCGCAGCCCCCCCTGTCCCCCTTTGTGCATCCCCTTGCAGAGCCTGCCCAGGTCCCTCTCCAAAGCGACCAACCAGGCCCCTTAAACCCTCCAATAGCTCCTGGAGCTGTCCCCCTGACCCCGAACTGGCGGGTGCAGTACTCGCCAGTTGTTGGTCAGTAGCCTGACCCACCCCGCTCTGCGAAGGTGTCACTATCCCTCCTGCAGTTGTTGCTATCCCCCCCAGCAAGCCCTGCAAAGTATTAGTAAAGGAAAAGTTATCACTAGACTTACCGGGCTGACCAGGATTCCTCCCAACAGCCGCTGTGCTGCTCTCTATTGCTGGTTCCGGCTGCTGTAGCCCATCTTCCTCATTGGACACCTCGTCTTCGGACTGTTCCCCTTGCACTGGGACTGGCGTCAGAGGCAGCCCCCCAGGAGAAGCCCTCCTGGAGGCCGGAAGCCCACGCTGGTGTGAGGCCTGCACTGTGCGACGAGTCACTGCTGATCCCTGCTGCCCTGAACTTCCAGCCACCGGGCCAGCCTGGGCACTGTTTCCATCGCCATCTTGGGACACGTCCCCCCCGCCCGGTAAGCTCCGCCCACCCGCGGTGCCGCTCGATCCACACGACCTGGACGTTGCTGCTCTCGGCGCCGTTCTCCCCCTTCTGTCCACCCGCTCACACTCGTGCAGAGGTACTGAGGGGCTGTTCGAAATCTGCCGTGCAGTGCCAGCGTGCGGGGAAGCGGCGCCATGCTGGCCCGTGGCCCCGCCCACCGCTCCGTGACCGCGGCGTGTAACCCGCCTGGGCCCCCGCCGAATCAACTGTGTGGCTCCTCTTCACCGGCGGTGTCGATTGCTCCCCCCTCGGGCTCCGTGTCAGGCGACCCTGTCCATGTGCTGGCCCAGGGGAATAGCGCGCCGGAGGCCGCGATCTCCGCGCACGCGCAGACGGCTCACCTTCACCCCTGCATGGCTTGCTTCTCCCCCGAGCATCGCTGCGACCTGGCTGCGAAGCCAGTCGGATCAATTCGCCGCCGCCGCCTGCCGCAACCGCGCCAAAATCGCCTCAACGTCCGCCATTGTGTCTGAGGAGCAGAGAAATTCTGCCTACTCGTGTCTCCTTCCCAGCACACTGTTCCGTTTTTGCTCCTCCCCTCTTTTATATGGCCACTCCTCCTTACTTTCCTGTTATCTCCTCCCACACTTTTCCTTGAAACATTAACCCTATGTGTGTCACTAGACACACTGTCATGCCAAGCCCTGCACTATTCCTCTTCTTTCCATCATTCCGGGTCTCACTGGACAGGTGGCAACCCTAGTTGAAGCCCTTGTAAGGTCAGCTACAAAATATATAAAAATGAGGAAATAATGGTGTTACATTCAGCATACAACATAAAAATATGCTCTCAATTGTCAGCAGCATCATCAATGGGGGCGCTTAGACATAACTAAACATAATTATGATGGTGGTATGTGACTTGATTAAGTTTGAGAAGTAATGTTCTTAAAAGTCCATATCCACCAACCAGCTTATTTATTCTGGAGACTCTGTCTGGATTCTTTGGTCTATTAACTTATCAGGGCCTTTGCAAAGAAGCATTCTGTGTGCCTGGGAATTATAGGACACTAGTAATTTGAGGGCATGGACCTGAATATGGAAGCTATTGTTGGTGGATGTCTTTCAGACTCCCCTACAGAGAGGACACAGAAAGAGCAATAGAGAAAACACAGCAAAAGCATGTCATACATATGAGCACTAATGGTACTGGAATGTTATGTTCGTGCAGACAGTGAAAAAAGAAACATGAACAAAATCCTGTAGACAGAGATGCCAGTCGCAAAACATTAATCAAGCTTGACAGACATTATGGTTCCATTGTGTTGCAGTTTTACTGCTCCAGAAATAGCAAGTCCCTAGATGGACACTGCTAAGTGTCAAGCGGCAACATATTTAAAGGTTCATTCCATTCCTATCGAAACTTCTCTCTTTTTTAAATAATGACACATTTATTGTTGTTACAAAAAATATTCGAAGAATAACTAAACTTTTAGAAAAGTTTTGGCTGCTGTGGTGTAAATTGCAAATATAACAATGCACTTTTTTTTTGGGGGGGGGGGGGGGGGGATAAAGCCTTCTTCCAACTACTGGGCTATGAGTCCAGGGAAGTGTTTATATCTATAAGCCATCTGTATGCTGTCACTAAAGTTCTCCACATAGGTTACAATCTCATAGCTCCCAACTGTCCCTTATTTCGAGGGACTGTCCCAGATTTAGAGCAAAGTCCCTCTGTCACTCTTTCCCCCTCATTTGTCCCTCATTTTGGTCTGATCTATATAGTTGTATATAAAATGCACTACTTATCTATCTGTATTTTACAGTGCTAAACCTCTCACCCAATTTCTAAAACGCTGCATTTATCAATTCCGAAAGCCAATATAAAGGAATAGTAGTGGTAAAAAAAAAAAAGCACTTGTGGGTTTAACCACTTCAATACCAGGCACTTTTGCCCCTTCCCGCCCAGGACAATTTTCAGCTTTCAGCTCTGTCGCATTTTGAATGACAATTGCGCGGTCATGCTACACTGTACCCAAACAAAATTTTCATCATTTTGTTCCCACAAATAGAGCTTTCTTTTGGTGGTATTTGATCACCTCTGCGGTTTTTATTTTTTGCTAAACAAACTAAAAAAGAACAACATTTTTTTAAAAAAAAAGTTTTTCTTCGTTTCGGTTAAAAAAATTTGTTTTCTCCTTCACGGACGGGCACTGATGAGGCGGCACTGATGGGCACTGATGAGGTGGCACTGATGGGCACTGATGAGTTGTCACTGATAAGGTGGCACTGATGGGCACTGATGAGGATGCACTGATATGTAGAATTGATGGGCACTGATATGCAGCACTGATGGGCACCAATAGGTGGCACTGGTATGCAGCACTGATGGGCACTGACAGGCGGCACTGATGGACACTGACTGGCGGCACTGATGGGCACTGACTAGCGGCTGTGATGGGCACTGACTGGCGGCTGTGATGGGCACTGACTAGCGGCTGTGATGGGCACTGACTGGCGGCTGTGATGGGCACTGACAGGCTGCTGTGATGGGCACTGACAGGCGTCACTGATTGGCAGATAGGCGGTACTGATTGGCACTGACAGGTGGCACTGATGGGCAGCCCTGATGTTGAGGTACTGACAGGTTTTACTGCTGGGCACTGAGATTGGCACTGACTGGTACTGTGGTGGGCACTGATTAGCACTGATATGAGCACTGATTGGCGCTTTGATGGGCACTGTGAGCTGTGTTTTTATGGGGCACTGACTGACAGCTTATGGGCACATTTTAAAAGGTGTTAGGGCACATCTGAGGAGGCTGTGCTGATAATCAATGTGCTGATTATCAGCACAGACCCCCCCCTCTGACAGGGAGAGCTGCTGATCGGCTCTCTCTGTCAGCGCGAACCAAGAAATGCCATTTACCGGCACTTCCTGGTTCACGTGATGATCAGATGAGATTGTGACCTCTGACAGAGGCTTCTTATCACAATCGGAGATGCGGGGTGCCAGACTGACACGCCGCACTCGCGATCGCCGCGCTGCACGCCAGCATGTTGTCCTACTGGACGTCCCAGTCAGGATAACAGAGTCACTTCTCGGCCATCATTCTGCGTACGGCAGGCGGGAAGTGGTTAATCAATCTTTTTTTGTACAATTCTCCTTTAAGGGGGGGGGGGGGGCATGGCAGGGTGTTCCAATCTAATAAAATTTGGAGGTATGCAATCTAATTGATCTAATTTAACAAATCCCTTTAGACTGTTGGAAAAACAGCAGATAGCTTTCTACACTGTGAGCTATATACTGTATGCATTATTCCCATCTATCCAGAGGGTGGCACTGTAGTGTGTATCTATGGTAATTTAATTAGAGGAAGTATTATCTCTCCCTGTGTATGTAGTTGTATGCTCCTTGTTCCTGTTCCATGAAAATACATGTTCTGATATTCCTCTATAAAAGTAAAGCCTATTGCTGTATGCAAGAAGCTTCCAGTTCATGATTTTAATACCCTGCTAACAGGTTATGGGCCCAGGCACAGCCAGCAAACCCAGCAGCACCCCAGCAGCACCCAGGCACTGGAAAAAAATTCTGCAAGCTTGTGAGTACTGTATGCAAGCACTACTGTACTGTATGCAGAAAGATGGCAAGAGGTTCAGATGTGAAGTTTATAATTGCAAAGCTGAACAATGCCAATTACCAGCTGTGAAAGTTTAAACTAGAAATTATTCTAGGCAACGATGACTTGTGGCAAGTGCTGAATACAGACAGATCCACAGACGGAGGACTGGGATATGAATGATAGGCAGGCAAAAGCAATTACTAGTGTAAGATGACCAGCTTATTCATATAAGAACAGAGAAAATGGCAAAAGGTATGTGGACTTCATTACAAAAACTGCATGAGCGTTCAAGTCTAAACAGCAAGCTCTTTCTGCTAAGGAAACTATATGAAATGAGACTAGAAGAAGGCCAGCAAATGTGTGACCGTGTGAAAGCTATGCTAGAGATCATAGAGCAGCTACGCACCATCGGAGAGGGCATCAAGGATAACCATACTGTTACCCTACTCCTCTGCAGCCTTCCCGAGACCCGAGCAGGAACGGACACTGGAATATGTCAAAGGGAAATTAATCCATGAATATGACAGAAGGAAAGAAAATGTGTATCATGATGTCAAAGCTCTTAAGATGTACAAAGGCACAAAGCACATCAAAGAAAGGGGAGCCTGTTTTCGTTGTAAAAGGACCAGTCACTTAAAGGACTGACAAAGTGACAATAAGCCGTAGTGTTTATTTTGATGAGAGCCCATCATCAGAAACACCAATCCCTGAAAGCTTTGAAGTGAATATGGCAAGCAAACCAGAAGAAAAGGTCGACCAAAGCGAAAGTGTGCAGGAGTCAAAACAAGAGATGGAACTCACAATACCTAAATCAAGCTCCCCACCAGATCCTGCTGAACTGCCTGAAGTCAGAAGATCCACTCGGACTACAATGGGGATACCACCCCACAAGCTGTCATACACTGTCAAAACACACAGCATACTTGAACCAACATCCTGGGAAGACCTAGGAAAACAGTCAAAACATGAAACCACTTAATGGAGAAAGGCAGCAGAAGAAGAATTGAAGTCACTTCAAGGAAATAAAACCTGGACACTCACAGAGCTCCCTCCTAACCTCAAAACTATAGGAATGTTTATAGGAAGGTTAAGTTGACTTTAAAAGTAAAGTCAGACACAGAAGGGAATATCCATAAATACAAAGCCAGACTAGTTGCCAGGGGTTACTCTCAGAAATTCGGTGAAGATTACGATGAAACATCATTCCTGTCGTAAAAATCTTCACCATCAGAGCGCGTCTTAGCGTTGCAGCCGGGAAGGCATGCAAGTCAAACACCTAAACATTAAAACTGCTTTCCTATATGAAGACATTAAGGAAGATCTCTACATGGAGCAACCACCAGGGTTTTATCAAGGAGACAACATTGTGTGTAAACTTCAGAAGAGCATCTACGGTCTTAAGCATACGGCAAGGATGTGGAATGAGAAAGTGAATGAAGTACTTACTGAAGCAGCTTCCTTCAGTGTCTTTACTATTCTTGGCTACTTGTAGTCTCAATTGGGAGAGCACATGACAAGGTGACAATACAGGAGAACAATTGGGAGTCAAGGACAATGCGGTGTCACCCTATAACAGGAAGTGCCCGGACACAAGCCTTCATTGCAGGATCACCAGGTATTATTTTAATGAAAGCTGCAGATTTAAAAGATTGAAAGTTATGTTTGAAGTAATTTAACATATTATACCTAATGAGATTTTAATGATTGTATTCACAGGTCATTTAGAAGAGAAGTATGGCCAAAACTTTTTTGGGTCACAGAGGTGCAGAGAGGTAAAGAAGAACCCAAAGATCACTGTGGCTGAGCTCCAGAGATGCAGTCGGGAGATGGGAGAAAGTTGTAAAAAGTCAACCATCACTGCAGCCCTCCATCAGTCGGGGCTTTATGGCAGAGTGGCCCGACGGAAGCCTCTCCTCAGTGCAAGACACATGAAAGCCCGCATGGAGTTTGCTAAAAAACACCCGAAGGACTCCAAGATGGTGGGAAAAAAGATTCTCTGGTCTGATGAGACCAAGATAGAACTTTGTGGCCTTAATTCTAAGCAGTATGTGTGGAGAAAACCAGGCACTGCTCATCACCTGTCCAATACAGTCCCAACAGTGAAGCATGGTGGTGGCAGCATCATGCTGTGGGGGTGTTTTTCAGCTGCAGGGACAGGACGACTGGTTGCAATCGAGGGAAAGATGAATGTGGCCAAGTACAGGGATATCCTGGACGAAAACCTTCTCCAGAGTGCTCAGTACCTCAGACTGGGCAGAAGGTTTACCTTCCAACAAGACAATGACCCTAAGCACACAGCTAAAATAATGAAGGAGTGGCTTCACAACAACTCCGTGACTGTTCTTGAATGGCCCAGCCAGAGCCCTGACTTAAACCCAATTGAGCATCTCTGGAGAGACCTAAAAATGGCTGTCCACCAATGTTTACCATCCAACCTGACAGAACTGGAGAGGATCTGCAAGGAGGAATGGCAGAGGATCCCCAAATCCAGGTGTGAAAAACTTGTTGCATCTTTCCAAAAAAGACTCATGGCTGTATTAGATCAAAATCAATAAAAATTTCAATCTAATAGCCTTGCATTGTGAAAAGGTGCCATAATGCACAACCACTGTGCCATCCTGCAAAGCAAGATATAGATCCTTTATGTGTAATGACTAAATATTGCTGACCCATGTTAATTGATAAATATATATATATATATATATATATATATATATATATATATATATATATATATATATATATATATACACACACATATTGATAAAATTATATACATCAAGCTGCTGTCTTTTACATGTACAGTATATCTAAAAAAAAAAACCCATCAGTTCCTTTTAAGTAAACAAGCATAATGGCTCCTTAGGCTGACAAGTATTTCCCAGCAACCAGTCAAAGTCTGATGTTTTTCTACTGCAATCAACGTTATATAAAAAAAAAGCTATTTAGTTGTTATAAGTTGGAATATTTGATTCTGTTACCTCGGCAGCAGTTCTTCTAAATCTCTGGCAACATGCACAGGTTTCACACACTCCCTTAAAATCTTCCAAATGACTGCAATGCACAGCTGCCGATGCCTAATTAACTTAACCAGTAATATCCCACTTGTGCTGACACTGGTAAGAATGCTTAGCGGAATATAATAAATCACAAGCTACGCACACATGACTTTATTAGATTGGTCATGGAAGAAAAATGTTAAAGCGCTTCAGAATGGTGTGAGTAACTGAACTGATAACTGCAATGCCAATGCATAGAAAGTGTAATGCCGCGTACAGACGGTCGGAATTTCCAACAACAAATGTTCGATGTGAGCTTGTTGTCGGAAATTCCGACCGTGTGTAGGCTCCATCGTACATCTGTCAACAAAAATTTGAGAGCTGGATCTCAAATTTTCCGACAACAAAATCCGTTGTCAGAAATTCCGAGCGTGTGCACACAATTCCGATGCACAAAATTCCATGCATGCTCTGAATCAAGTACGAGAGAGAAACGCTCGTTCTGGTAAATCTAGCGTTCGTATTGGAGATAGCACATTAGTCACACTGCAAATTTTTTAATCTTTTAATGCAGCGCATTTTCTTCTTCTTTATAATGCTAGAATAATGAAGTTCTGACAAACTGATTTCTTTATTATTTCTCGTGATCTCATGAATAATCTTTAGAATTTTTTTGCCAGATCTACAGAATAATGTTTATATTTCTTTTTTCTAGTGGTCTACTTTTTTTTTTTTTGTAATCAAGATCTCCTGATTTTTTTTTTTGTTTGTTTTTTGTTTTTTTCTAGTGATCTCCATAATTTTTTTTTTTCGTTTTGTGTGTCAAGTTACCACAACACCATTATTATCTTGTATTTTTAAACCTTTTTTAACAAGGCTGAAAAGCGCGAATCGTCTCTCACCAAACTTCTACTAACACAAGATTAGCAGAAGGAGCCCAAAGGGTGGCGCACTGGCTATTAAACTTCCCTTTTCTAGTGCCGTTGTACGTATTGTACATCAGCGCGTTCTTAGCGATCGGAATTTCCGAAAACATTTGTGCGACCGTGTGTATGCAAGACAAGTTTGAGACAACATCCGTCAGAAATAAATCCAGGATTTTGTTGTCGGAATGTCTGATCGTGTGTACACGGCATAAGCAGTATGCGACTATCTGTCCTCCCACCGAACTGCCCCGGGGCTTGACAACTGACCTCTTGGGAACCCAGTTGAGCATACCTCCCAACATTTTGAGATGGGAATGAGGGACACCTACTAGCAAATGTATGTAGGCATAGGACACACCCCCTGCCACACCCCCTTAAAGGAGAATTAACCAAAAAAAAGGTTAATTAAATCCACAAGTGACTTTTTTTACCACTACTATTCCTTTATACTGGCTTTTAAAATTTACAAATGCAGCAATTTATAATTTGGGTGAAAGGTTTAGCACTGGGAAACACTTTTTGAAAGATAAAAAGTGCATTTTATATACAACTATATAGATCAGACCAAAATGAGGGACAAATGATAGACAGACGGACATTGCTCCAAATCAGGGACAGTCCCTTGAAATCAGGGACAGTTGGAAGCTTTGCAGTTGAGGCATTTGCTGGTGAAAACAGAGGAAAGGTGGAGTTCCTGGGGTAGGGGGCACTAAGGCACACCTGTTGATTTGCCCTGCGTATGCTAAGCATAGATTTGTTTTCAAATGATCCTCTAATTTGCCCATGCAGAGCATAAAGGGCTCATGCACACTAGGGATGAGTTCAGGCAGGGTCACTGATAAGGGGGTAGCACCACCTGCTTTCCTCTACAGGGCCCAAGCCCCATCAGTTCAACAGGGGGGCCTGGGCAGATGTATGGTGTAATGTAGTTCCAAAAGGTGCTGAACAAAGCTCAGAGCTCCCCCCCCCCCACAGCTCAGCCAGCTTCCCCTCCTCTCCCTCCCGCAGCTGACTGCCAGCTGCTACAGGGGGAGCCACAGAGGGATTGGTTTCGGGTTCCCCCCCCCACACACTGTTCTGATCACCCCCATGATACCCCCAATCCATCCCCTCAAGCGCAGGGATGGGTTTCAGGATGGAGAGTGGGGAATAGAGTTGCCACCTCATCCCTTTAAACCCGACCACATATTAATTACACAGGTTCTGTGGCTAATTGAATGCAGGTAAGGCACTAAGTGAGTTTAATTACCACCTTAATCAGCCACAGAACCTGTGTAATTAATATGTGTTCGATTTTAAAGGGATGAGGTGGCAACCCTAGTGGGGAATTGGTTGTGCTTATGGGCCTCTTCTTTTCCTGAAGGAAAACAGTGATTGATCGGTACTGATCACTCCTTTCTTCATTCATAACTGTGACATAGTAAACTGTGTTTACTATGCTTCAGTTTGTGAATGAACAGGGTGCCTCTGAACAAAGCACTTCCTGCTCATTTATTCTACAGTGTAGCTGAGGCTGCAGAGAAATGATTTGGGATCTGTGTCCTCAATCCCTGTTTGGGTCCCTGTTTTTCCACCAAAGGCGCCATTCCACAAGTGTTTTTAAAGCGTGACATGTTAGGTATCTATTTACTCGGCGTAACATCATCTTTCATAGTATACGAAAAAATCGGGCTAACCTTAGTGTTTTATTTTTTAATCATGAAACAGTTTTTGTCCAAAAAAAAACGCGTTTGAAAAATTGCTGTACAAATACTGTGTAACATAAAAAGTTACATCAACCACCATTTTATTCCCTAGGGTGTCTGCTAAAACAATATATATAATGTTTGGGGGTTCTGAGCAATTTTCTAGCAAAAACAATATGATTTTTACATGTAGGAGAGAAGTGTCAGAATTGGCCTGGGTGGCAAGAGATTAATTTTCTTAAGTAATATACAAATAATTATTATATATGGTTTTTAAGGTAATTTACTATATTTTCAAAAACTGTACTCAAGCAGGTGGCCTAACGGACAAATTACTGAAGTTTGCAGTTATAATTTCAAACCAGTAATTTTACAGTAAATAGATAATAATAAATTATTATCTTATAGCATATAGCATAATTTTATAGGATTTACCTTTATTAAAAAAGTATCTTTTCAGCAGCAGAAGATTCTCATTCTCCCTCTTAACTTAAAAACATGGGATTGTGGGTACATCTTATACCCATAAACCCATATTTTTTTCCTTGTAGTTAAGAGGGCTGGGCTGGAAGGGAGTATTTGTCTTTTAGACATGCCCCTTTCTATGACACTGCAGTGAGAGGAGTGCCTCCACTGCAGTATTTTTATTGGACAGCTGGGACCAATGATACTTTACCATTGGTCCAAGGCTCCAAGCTGTCCATTGAGCTCAGTTCTTCAGACAAGAAGCGAGAGGCACTGTGAGCTCATCCTGTCAGTCTGCTGCAAACAGAATGTGCCAGCTTGTATTTAAACTGGCTGCTCTGTATGTAGCTTCTGACAGGCTGCACAAGGAGCCCTATATCTCCAGAACCATAGGTCCTAGGAGCCCCAGTGGTGGGGTAGGACTTCGGCTACCTACCCCCCCAAATTTGGGGTCTCTGTGACCCCAGGTTGCCAAGCTACGAACCCTCGAAGCTCAATCGTTTTTTTTTTTCTTTCAGGCTCTGCCTCACCTGCCTCCCATGATTGCACATCCCTGGTGTAATGCTGGTGCTCACAATTACAAGTGCATAGACATAATTTTCCAAGCACAAGAGGCTCACATCCAGAAAATGATGTTCATGGCCATGTAATCATGAGTACTGGTGTTTACGCGAGATTACCAGCGCACGACTTATTTTGTAATGCAATAGGGAGGCACAGCTCTAGTCCCTGCATGCAAGGGTGGCTCCATAGGACACTTCAAGAGAAGGGAGCCACCCTGAAACAGGAGACCTGGGGCATTGGTCATTGCACCAGTTTAAACTGGAACATAAGCAAGGATTAAAACATAAAGAAGCTACATATTCAGTATGTGATTAAATCAGCTACTGAAAGTCCTCAGCTCTGGAAGGTTTTACCCCCTTCATAACCAGGGCATTTTTTCGCTATAAAGCACTGCGCTACTTTAACTGGTAAATGTGTGGTCATGCACCACTGTACACAAATGAAATTTTTATCATTTTTTTCACACAGATAGAGCTTTGTTATGGTGGTACTTGATCACCACTGGGTTTTTCATTTTTTTGCGATATAAACAAAAAATGATCAAAAAATTAAAAAGAAAAAACAATAATTTTTACTTTCTATCATAAAACACATCCAAAAAATCAAATGTCGTCATAAATTTAGGCCAAAATGTCTTTTGCTACATATCTTTGGTTACAAAAAAACAAATAAGTGTACATTAACTACTTCAATACTGAGCAATTTCACCCCCTTCCTGCCCAGGCCAATTTTCAGCTTTCAGAGCTGTCGCACTTTGAATGACAATTGCGCGGTCATGCAACACTGTACCCAAAGGAAATTTGTAAAATTGTTTTGAGAAAGATAGAGCTTTCTTTTGGTGGTATTTAATCATCACTGAGTTTTTAAAAAAAATTTTTGCTAAAAAAATGAAAAAAGACTTAAAATTTAGAAAAAAAAATTCCTAGTTTCTGTTACAAAATTTGTAATTTTTCTCCTTCATTGATGTGCGCTGATGAGGCTGCAGTGACGGGCACTGATAGGCTGCACTGATGAGGTGGCACTGATGAGGTGGCACTGATGAGGAGGCATTATTAGGCAGCACTGATGGGCAGTGATAGGCAGCACTGATATGCAGCACTGATGGGCACTGATAGGCGGCACTGATATGCAGCACTGATGGGCAGCCTTTATAAGCACCGATGGGCACTAATAGGCAGCACTGGTAGATGGCACTGATGAGGAGGCACTGACAGTCATCAGTGATGGTCACTGAAAGGCAGCACTGATTGGCACCACTGGGGGGCACTGGTTGGCACCACTGGTGGGCACAGGTGAACGTCACTGATGGGCACAGGCAGACATTGCTGATGGGACTGCACTGATAATCAATGCACTGATTATCAGTTCAGGTCCCCCCTCTCAGGAGAGCCGCTTATCAACACTCCTATACTCACGCGTGCCTTGTTCTGAAGGGCGTCATATGATGTCCAGTCAGAATAATGAAACCCCCACCCGGCTATCATTTAGCTATAGACCGGGTGGGAAGGTGTTAATTGGTTTGTGTGAAAGTTTTAGCATCTACAAACTATGGTATATATATATATATATATATAGAGATATATCTATATCTATAGATATAGATATATATCTATAGATATATATCTATATCTATAGATATATATCTATAGATATAGATATATATTTTTTAAAATTGATCAGTCCTGATGTACTAACACTCAATCTCATTTCTTGAGGCCCTTAAAATGGCAGGACAGTACAAATACCCCCCAAATCACCCCATATTCGAAGGTATACAGTCTAAGGTATTTAGTAAGAGGCATGGTAAGTTTTTTGAAGTTGAAATTTTTTTGTCACAATTTTTTTGAAAATGAAGAAATGTTATATATATGTATATATATATATATATATATATATATATATATATATATATATATATATATATTACAATGTGTTTTTACATACTGTCGCCAATGCAGTACAGCATCATCATATGACTAATGTGGCAGGGATCGGGGTCACTGACTGGTGAGGGAAAATCGTTTTTAAACTTTTTCTTTTTTATCTATTTTTTTTTTTTACATACTTTCATCAGAGTAGTTTAGTGTCACCATAGTGACATCGAACTACTCTGAGGGGGTGATCAGAGAATTTGTTTTACATTTTGTTTGCTGTTACAATGATGATCATTGTAACAATAAAGTTTTCAACTGTCATCAATAGGTTACATTCCTGACATTCGTGATCACTAGTGATCTGTGATTGGCTACAGCTAATCACATGGTACAGGGTGCTGTTATTGGCCCAGGTACCATGTGATAGCTAGTGAAAAAAAGGAATATATATATATATATATATATATATATATATATATATATATATATATATATATATATATACCTTCAACCTGCGTACCCTGGATCAACTAAACAATTATTATAAAGTGAAAATGTGAAAATTGAATGATGAATAGAGCTGCTCATAGTAAGGCTCAAAACAATCTAAATCATGAAATAAAAAAAATTACAACAGTAATTTTCATACCGTGCTCTCAACAGAAAACATCTAATATAAACATCTCATATAAACCATACACTGAATATAGACAATTGTGAGTCGTTTGAATAAATTAGATATATGTGCGATATCCATACACCGCCACCAGATGTCTCCAATCAAGTGAAAGTAATATCTTCTTTGGAAGTCCTTGAAAAAAAAATTCAAAACGTGTCTTCTCTCACCAGCCCCTAGGCCAGTGGTTCTCAACCTGGGGGTCGGGACCCCTTCAGGGGTCGAATGATGATTTGTCAGGGGTCACCAAATCCTGGGCTGTTCCTAATGCCCGCACGGCTTTTGCTTGCCTTTTTACAGCCACCTAATCCTGGGCTGTTCCTAAAGCCCGCACGGCTTTTGCTTGCCTTTTTGCAGCCACCCAGCAGGCCTGTTCCTGGAGCCCGTGGCCGCCCAGCTGGGCTGTTCCTGGATATAAACAAGGCCTGGGGAATGCCCAGGAAAATGCCCAGGGCTGTTCCTGGAGCCCGTGGCTGCCCACTCAGCCTCTTCGCAGCCGCCCATTCAGCTCACAGCATGGGTGGGGGGCAGAGAATAAAGGACAGCTGACTGGTGAGGAATGTGAAGTGGGAGGGGCTGGAGGAGACCCTATCTCCTGATTTCGGCATAGGTGTCACTGCTACGAGATACCACAAAGTTGGAGACACAGTGAAGCCAGGGAAACAGTGAGTAACACTACGTGTGATTATAGTGGCCACTACAGTTCTCAGATCAGCAGATGAGCTTGATCAAGAGCACCTAAGTTGGCTGATCAGAACTCCCCCCAGCACTGCCACTCATCCCATTCCCCCCACCCAGGGGCGGACTGACCATTCGGTCACTCGGTCACCGACCGAGGGCCCGCCGTCAGGAGGGGCCCCATGAGTGGCTCAGTCAGCAGCAGAAAAAAGCCGCCCGCCGCACCGCACGAAAACCCCGTCCTTCTGTCCTGGATTATTACTGCTCCCAGCGCCGCTGCCGAGCAGGGCTCGGCTTAGGCTGAGAGAGGCTCTGTCAGCAGGGAGGGGCGGGACAGGGAGCTCCACTGACGCTCTGACCCTGCCCTGCCACGCCCCTCCCCATGTAGTCTGAGTCTGTATCTAATTAGAGCGTCTCTCCTGCACTTTTGAGAGCTCCGCTCTGGACCACAAAAAGCCCCGCCCCTTAACATCGAAAGCTCCGCCCCCTACCGCAGAAAGCTCCGCCCCTACCGCTGAAAGCCCCGCCCCCTACCGCCGAAAGCCCCGGACCTCAGAGCGGGAGGTGAGCCCGACTGGTCAGGTAGGTCCTTCTGCCTACCGTATATACCTGGACTGTAGACCCCTTTTTTTTGCTAAACCATCCCTGGAAATGTTGTTTACCCCCCTGTAAAGCTGTGCATTGCTGAAAGTTTAAAATTTAAAACTGGCTACCTGGTTATTTCCTATAGTCGCATCCCCAGTCTCTGGTTATTTCCTGTAGTCGCATTCGCAGTCTCTGGTTATTTCCTGTAGTCGCATTTGCAGTCTGGTTACTTCCTGTAGTCGCATTCGCAGTCTCTGGTTATTTCCTGTAGTCGCATCCCCAGTCTCTGATTATTTCCTGTAGTCGCATTCGCAGTCTCTGGTTATTTCCTGTAGTCGCATTCGTAGTCTGGTTACTTCCTGTAGTCGCATTCGCAGTCTCTTGTTATCTCCTATAGTCGCATTCGCAGTCTGGTTACTTCCTGTAGTCGCATTCGCAGTCTCTGGTTATCTCCTATAGTCGCATTCGCAGTCTGGTTACTTCCTGTAGTCGCATTCGCAGTCTCTGGTTACTTCCTGTAGTCGCATTCGCAGTCTCTGGTTACTTCCTGTAGTCGCATTCGCAGTCTGGTTACTTCCTGTAGTCGCATTCGCAGTCTGGTTACTTCCTGTAGTCGCATTCGCAGTCTGGTTACTTCCTGTAGTCGCATTCGCAGTCTCTGGTTACTTCCTGTAGTCACATTCGCAGTCTCTGGGTACTTCCTGTAGTCGCATTCGCAGTCTGGTTATTTCCTGTAGTCGCATCCCCAGTCTCTGATTATTTCCTATAGTCGCATTCGCAGTCTGGTTATTTCCTGTAGTCGCATTCGCAGTCTCTGGTTATTTCCTGTAGTCGCATTCGCAGTCTGGTTACTTCCTGTAGTCGCATTCGCAGTCTGGTTACTTCCTGTAGTCGCATTCGCAGTCTCTGGTTATTTCCTGTAGTCGCATTCGCAGTCTGGTTATTTCCTGTAGTCGCATTCGCAGTTTGGTTATTTCCTGTAGTCGCATTCGCAGTCTCTGGTTAGTTCCTGTAGTCGCATTCGCAGTCTGGTTATTTCCTGTAGTCGCATTCGCAGTCTCTGGTTATTTCCTGTAGTCGCATTCGCAGTCTAGTTACTTCCTGTAGTCGCATTCGCAGTCTCTGGTTATCTCCTGTAGTCGCATTCGCAGTCTGGTTATTTCCTGTAGTCGCATTCGCAGTCTCTGGTTACTTCCTTTAGTCGCATTCACAGTCTGGTCATCTCTTATAGTCGCATTCGCAGTCCTGTAGTTGCATTCGCAGTCTCTGGTTATCTCCTGTAGTCGAATTCGCAGTCTGGTTATTTCCTGTAGTTGCATTCACAGTCTGGTCATCTCCTATAGTCGCATTCGCAGTCCTGTAGTTGCATTCGCAGTCTCTGGTTATCTCCTATAGTCGCATTCGCAGTCTGGTTACTTCCTGTAGTCGCATTCGCAGTCTCTGGTTACTTCCTGTAGTCGCATTCGCAGTCTCTGGGTACTTCCTGTAGTCGCATTCGCAGTCTCTGGTTACTTCCTGTAGTCGCATTTGCAGTCTGGTTATTTCCTGTAGTCGCATTCGCAGTCTCTGGTTATTTCCTGTAGTCGCATCCCCAGTCTCTGATTATTTCCTATAGTCGCATTCACAGTCTCTGGTTACTTCCTTTAGTCGCATTCACAGTCTGGTCATCTCCTATAGTCGCATTCGCAGTCCTGTAGTTGCATTCGCAGTCTCTGGTTATCTCCTGTAGTCGAATTCGCAGTCTGGTTATTTCCTGTAGTCGCATTCACAGTCTGGTCATCTCCTATAGTCGAAAGAAAAAGTGTAAAAGTTGCGCCAACTCTTGGACGGAAGTGAAGCAGCCAACACAGCAATATGACCGTTGCAAGTGAAAGTTGGAGTGAAGAAGTGTGGCGCTAATGGGTGGTGGGACTCCTGTTGCTAAAACAGGTAGAAAAAGTGTTTAGGAGAGAGTGAAAACTCCTTTAGTGTAAAAGTGTTTGTAAGGTATACATAAAAATATATATTAGGTAATAAACATAGTACAGGTGAAAACACAGTGTGTGTTAAAGAGTATAAAAAACTCAATAAAAAAGAAAATTTAAAGGAAACTAGTTAAGAAACAATCAAACATATATGGTACAGCAAATACATATCAATGCAAGGTGAGCTGAGTGTGTTAATCCACAGAATTGGAGTTCAATGGAGGTGGCAGACCAGAAAAAGAACACCGGTATCTCCAACGGGAAAAAAATAAAAAATATATATACAGAGGAACTCAAAAGTCTTTTAAATGGCAAGATGGGGTAGTCTCATTAAATCTCACGGTAATTAGATGTGAAATGTCTTCTCAAGAGGTAACCTGAGGGTTATAGGAAAAGGACCCGACCAATGTGTTGGATCTTGGCTCAAATGGATAATTCCCACCAGGAGAAAGGCAGAAGCAAAAAGCAAAAGAATGCCCTTACCAGATCCGGTGGACTCACGGGCCGTAGCGGTGAGTCAAACGAGCCTGTACCGTTAAACGGTGTGGGGTAAAGGTGTGTGGGAGAACTTGTAAACCATCTTGTCAGCAGTCCTCATACGAAGCACCGATTTGGAGTCCGGGGTCCCCAGGGTATGGTTCCGATCAGCAGATCACCGTTTCCTCAGAAAGCCATCATATGTGCAAATAGGCAAAAAAGGAAAAAAAAGGAAGAAACACTCCACATAGTGTAAATCGTTGATTAGCAAAGAGCATAAAAGCACTTTATTTAGGGAGTGTACTCCGAAAAAATGTTGTTACAGGCAAAGGGCGGTAAAAACTCGGCCCAAAATAAATTAAAAACCGGCATAAAAGTAATAAAAACAGGCGCAGTAGATAGTGGTGGGGTATAAACATAGAACCCGACGCGTTTCGCCTCCTAAGGCTTCTGCTGGGGTATGAGTCATACCCCAGCAGAAGCCTTAGGAGGCGAAACACGTCGGGTTCTATGTTTATACCCCACCACTATCTACTGCGCCTGTTTTTATTACTTTTATGCCGGTTTTTAATTTATTTTGGGCCGAGTTTTTACCGCCCTTTGCCTGTAACAACATTTTTTCGGAGTACACTCCCTAAATAAAGTGCTTTTATGCTCTTTGCTAATCAACGATTTACACTATGTGGAGTGTTTCTTCCTTTTTTTTCCTTTTTTGCCTATTTGCACATATGATGGCTTTCTGAGGAAACGGTGATCTGCTGATCGGAACCATACCCTGGGGACCCCGGACTCCAAATCGGTGCTTCATATGAGGACTGCTGACAAGATGGTTTACAAGTTCTCCCACACACCTTTACCCCACACCGTTTAACGGTACAGGCTCGTTTGACTCACCGCTACGGCCCGTGAGTCCACCGGATCTGGTAAGGGCATTCTTTTGCTTTTTGCTTCTGCCTTTCTCCTGGTGGGAATTATCCATTTGAGCCAAGATCCAACACATTGGTCGGGTCCTTTTCCTATAACCCTCAGGTTACCTCTTGAGAAGACATTTCACATCTAATTACCGTGAGATTTAATGAGACTACCCCATCTTGCCATTTAAAAGACTTTTGAGTTCCTCTGTATATATATTTTTTATTTTTTTCCCGTTGGAGATACCGGTGTTCTTTTTCTGGTCTGCCACCTCCATTGAACTCCAATTCTGTGGATTAACACACTCAGCTCACCTTGCATTGATATGTATTTGCTGTACCATATATGTTTGATTGTTTCTTAACTAGTTTCCTTTAAATTTTCTTTTTTATTGAGTTTTTTATACTCTTTAACACACACTGTGTTTTCACCTGTACTATGTTTATTACCTAATATATATTTTTATGTATACCTTACAAACACTTTTACACTAAAGGAGTTTTCACTCTCTCCTAAACACTTTTTCTACCTGTTTTAGCAACAGGAGTCCCACCACCCATTAGCGCCACACTTCTTCACTCCATCTCCTATAGTCGCATTCGCAGTCCTGTAGTTGCATTCGCAGTCTCTGGTTATCTCCTATAGTCGCATTCGCAGTCTGGTTACTTCCTGTAGTCGCATTCGCAGTCTGGTTATTTCCTGTAGTCGCATTCGCAGTCTCTGGTTAGTTCCTGTAGTCGCATTCGCAGTCTGGTTATTTCCTGTAGTCGCATTCGCAGTCTGGTCATCTCCTATAGGCGCATTCGAAGTCTGGTCATCTCCTATAGTCGCATTCGCTGTCTGGTTATTTCCTGTAGTCGCATTCGCAGTCTCTGGTTATCTCCTGTAGTCGCATTCGCAGTCTCTGGTTATCTCCTGTAGTCGCATTCGCAGTCTCTGGTTATTTCCTGTAGTCGCATTCGCAGTCTCTGGTTATTTCCTGTAGTCGCATTCGCAGTCTCTGGTTATCTCCTGTAGTCGCATTCGCAGTCTGGTTATTTCCTGTAGTTGCATTCGCAGTCCTGTAGTTGCATTCGCAGTCTGGTTATTTCCTGTAGTCGCATTCGCAGTCTCTGGTTACTTCCTTTAGTCGCATTCACAGTCTGGTTATCTCCTATAGTCGCATTTGCAGTCCTGTAGTTGCATTCGCAGTCTGGTTATCTCCTGTAGTTGCATTCGCAGTCTCTGGTTATTTCCTGTAGTCGCATTCGCAGTCTGGTTACTTCCTGTAGTCGCATTCGCAGTCTCTGGTTACTTCCTTTAGTCGCATTCACAGTCTGGTCATCTCCTATAGTCGCATTTGCAGTCCTGTAGTTGCATTCGCAGTCTGGTTATCTCCTGTAGTCGCATTCGCAGTCTGGTTATTTCCTGTAGTCGCATTCACAGTCTGGTCATCTCCTATAGTCGCATTCACAGTCCTGTAGTTGCATTCGCATTCTCTGGTTATCTCCTGTAGTCGCATTCGCAGTCTGGTTATTTCCTGTAGTCGCATCCCCAGTCTCTGGTTATCTCCTGTAGTCGCTTTCGCAGTCCGGTTATTTCCTGTAGTCGCATTCACAGTCTCTGGTTACTTCCTGTAGTCGCATTCGCAGTCTCTTTTTATCTCCTGTAGTCATTTATGATATCTATGGCTATGCATATTTATTGAATCCATATTGAGCACTATATTTGATTGGCTGTTTGCTTCTGCTTAGGCCTGGCACACACGCACAATAGCACATGATGATGACTTCATCATTATGTGCGTGATTGTGATTGTGCGTGTGTGCCAAGCAGAAGCAGCCAATCAAATATAGTGCTCAATATGGATTCAATAAATAGTGGGAAGATTTTTCCTTCCATTGGTGGTCAGTGGGAAGAATGTTCCTTACATTGGTGATCAGTGGGAAGAATGTTCCTTACATTGGTGGTCAGTGAGAAGAATGTTCCTTACATTGGTGGTCAGTGGGAAGAATGTTCCTTCCATTGGTGGTCAGTGGGAAGAATGTTCCTTACATTGGTGATCAGTGGGAAGAATGTTCCTTACATTGGTGATCAGTGAGAAGAATGATCCTTACATTGGTGATCAGTGGGAAGAATGCCCCTTACATTGGTGGTCAGTGGGAAGAATGTTCTTTACATTGGTGGTCAGTGGGAAGAATGTTCCTTACATTGGTGGTCAGTGGGAAGAATGTTCCTTACATTGGTGGTCAGTGGGAAGAATGTTCTTTACATTGGTGGTCAGTGGGAAGAATGTTCCTTACATTGGTGGTCAGTGGGAAGAGTGTTCTTTACATTGGAGGTCAGTGAAAATTATATAAAGTAAATAATAATAATTAAAAAAAAATGTAAAGCACCCCCATGATCCCCGCACATGCTCTATATGAAAAGCTTTATGTAGGATGAGCACATGTATGTAAACATGTGTCTATAGACGCAAATGCTGGACATGGGAGCGCACCTGAAAGGTAACCCCCCCCCCCTTCCCCAGGAGAGCGCTTCTCCTAGGGAGTTATCTGATGTGGGGAGGAGCCGCGAGAGCCACCCCCAGAAGACCTGGTTCGGGGCCACTCTGTGCAAAACGAGCTGCACAGTGGAGGGAAGTATGATATGTTTGTTATTTAAAAAAAAAAAGAGCCTTTACAATCACTTTAATTTTGGAAATGTACCGTTGTTGCACTTTCTTTAATGTAATTCTGTGACGAACGCATGTAGTGTGGGCAGTGCAAAATGTAGGTGGGAATTTGTGTGGGTGTGGCTTGAGTGTGGGTGGGAACACATGAGCGGGGACAGGGGGCCCCAGGATATCCTATTGCCCGGGGGCCCCATGAGTTGTCAGTCCGCCCCTGCCCCCACCCCACCAAGGAGTAAGAGAAGGAATAAAAATAGAGAATACATGGAACGAAGAGGAAAACAGGGGAGGAGAAAAGAAAAAGGGAGATAAAGAACAAGAAAGACGGCTAGAGAGAGGGATGGGGAAAAAAAAAAGAAAACAAGAAATTAGGATAGAGAAGGATAAAAGAGAAAGAAAGAGAACAAAGAGAGTGGTACATCCGAAAATGTACTATAAGGGATTTAAATATTGTACGAGTGGAAGGGACTCAGGGAGAGTTAAATGTCCGCGGGTTAGGGGCACAAATTACTTGTCTTGGCTTGGGTGCTGACAACCCACACTACAGAAAAAATAATAATTTTACTGTTAGGGGTCCTCACAACTTGGGAAATTTTCTCAAGGGGTCACTGCCCTGGAAAGGTTGAGAACCACTGCCCTAGGCAAACATCCTACTCACCAAACGTACATGACACCCATTACTGGTAGTCATAACCAGCATGTTAAGCAGGGCTGTATTCTCAAGGGAAGGAAACCAGCCCATAAAGTTGCATACCCACTGGGCACGAGGTTTGGTAATCACATATAGCAAGAGGAAAAAGAGAGGCTCCTCGTAGTGCAGTAAGTAAAATTTATTGTGCCATAGAAATGGAGCGAGTACAAAGAAGGGCAACAAAGCTAATAAAGGGTCTGGAGGATATTAGTTATGAGGAAAGGTTGTGAGCACTGAACTTATTCTCTCTGGAGAAGAGACGCTTGAGAGGGGATATGATTTCAATTTACAAATACTGTACTGGTGACCCCACAATAGGGATAAAACTTTTTCGCAGAAGGGAGTTTAATAAGACTCGTGGCCACTCATTACAATTAGAAGAAAAGAGGTTTAACCTTAAACTACGTAGAGGGTTCATTACTGTAAGAGCAGCAAGGATGTGGAATTCCCTTCCACAGGCGGTGGTCTCAGCGGGGAGCATTGATAGCTTCAAGAAACTGTTAGATAATCACCTGAATGACCGCAACATACAGGGATATGTAATGTAATACTGACACATAATCACACGCATAGGTTGGACTTGATGGACTTGTGTCTTATTTCAACCTCACCTACTATGTAGCTATGTAACTATAACGAAGAAATGCACTTACAATATTGCCGATCAAAGCAAGCTCATAAAAACAAGCAGGGACATGGTTCCAGTAATCCATGTCCTTAGTCTGCTTGTCTCCAGCAAACTGTTTGCAGGCTTTCTTGTGCATCATCTTTAGAAGAGGCTTCCTTCTGAGACGACAGCCATGCAGATCAATTTGATGCAGTGTGCAGCATATGGTCTGAGCACTGACAGGCTGACACCCCACCCCTTCAACCTCTGCAGCAATGCTGGCAGCACTCATACGTCTATTTTCCAAAGATCCTCAGAGTTCTTTGCCATGAAGTGCCATGTTGAACTTCCAGTGACCAGTATGAGTGAGTGAGAATGATAACACCAAATAATTTAACACACCTGCTCCCCATTCAACCCTGAGACTTTGTAGCACTTACGAGTCACATGACACCGGGGAGGGAAAATGGCTAATTGGCCCAATTTGGACATTTTCACTTAGGGGTGTTCTCACTTTTATTGCCAGCAGTTTAGACATTAATGGCTGTGTGTTGAGTTATTTTGAGGGGACAGCAAATTGACACTGTTATACAAGCTGTACACTAACTACTTTACATTGTAGCAAAGTGTCATTTCTTCAGTGTTGTCACATGAAAAGATATAATAAAATATTTACAAAAATGTGAGGCGTACTCACTTTTGTGAGCTACTGTATATATATATATATATATATATATATATATATATATATATATATATATACAGGAACAAGGTGGGACACCTCTGCCGTGCCTTTTAATTTCTTTAAAGATTCACATCTGATGTGGTACTCTTTCTTCCAGCAGACATGTAGCAAAAAATTGGAAATGCAACTTGATGTAGGACGGATGTGCAGTCCTATATGCATGGGGATTGAAGTAAAGAGTTTTTGAACAATAACTGAGATTGCATCTCCAATTTTTTGATATGTATACAAATAAATGAATACATAATACGCGTGTGCGCGCATACAGTTTGTGTGTGTGTATGTATGTATGCATGTATATATATATATATATATATATATATATATATATATATATATATATATATATATATATGTATATATATATATACACAGTGCCTTGCAAAAGTATTCACCCCCTTGGCTTTTTACCTATTTTGTTACAGTACAGCCTTTAGTTCAATGTTTTTTTTAATCTGAATTATATGTGATGGATCAGAACACAATAGTCTAGGTTTGTGAAGTAAAATTAGAAAAATAAATACATAAATCCCAAGCTCTTAATGTATTGTTACCAACACATATAATTCGAGCCCTACGAAACTCATAAACATTCAAGTGGCAAGACACAGTTCTCCCCTATTTGGGTATTTTCTTAACCCCATCACTAGCCACACTATACAAACACAATTATCCCCCACTGTTTAAAAAACTATTAGAGGATCTCAAACGATGGTCTAACAATCCCCCCATCTTGGTTCGGTCGATTGTACTCAGTTAAAATGACTATTCTACCGAAGGTACTATACTTGTTTAGAACTCTTCCTATAGCAATAGATAGAGCTGATTTGGCGAAATTTCAGAATAAACTTCTGGAATTTATATGGGGGAACAAAAGACCCAGGGTGAATAGACGAACATTATTTACTCCTAAATTGAAAGGTGGTCTAGGAGTACCAGACCTGATAAAATATTATCATGCAGCGCAATTGTCCCAGTTAGTTCGATTTCATACCCGACAATCAAATCCACTCTGGATGACAATGGAAATGGCGCTATTTCCAAATACGGAGATCTGCCACCTAATGTGGATGAAAGTGAAAGATAGACCGACAATAATTTTCCCGACTTTGTCCTTCTCATTAAATTTGTGGGACAGACTGGCCGCTACCTACGAATTTAAATCTTCACATGCCCCATTGGCTCCATTACTAAGTAATCCTCTATTCACCCCGGGGCTCCGCCCCCATGAATTTAAATGGTGGACTAACAAGGGATTACTACGGATAGCTGATTTATGCGATCATAGAGGGGTTATGTCGAAACAGGTTCTCCAGGAAAAGTACCAATTGCCAAATTCAGAACTATATCGCTATTCCCAGATAGCGCATTTTTTAACTACAAAGAATCGTACCTCTTATTTAACTGCATCCACCCAAATGGAAAATTTCTGCAGAACCATCGACAAACACTCAGGTCATATTTCACAGATATATAGTATTTTGTCGTCAACTGCTCAGAAACTGTTTTACATGCAAAAATGGGAACAAGATATAGAAATCAGTCTAGAAGTTGAAGACTGGAGCAAACTGTCCCTGCAGGCGTCCAAATCATATATCAATACTTCTTTGATAGAGGCAAATTACAAAGTCCTGATGAGATGGTATTTGGTCCCAGCGAGAGTGGCAGCCTTTGTTCCGGGGGCCTCCCCGCGGTGCTTTAGGGGATGTAGTACTGAAGGCACCATGCTACATACTTGGTGGACTTGCCCAAAAGTGCGTAGGTTTTGGATTCGCACATACAACTTTATCTATTCATTAACCCAAGTGAATCTTATCAAGTCACCCCTACAGGCACTGCTGGGACGCCCAGTAGAAGGAACATCGAAGCATATGCGGAAGCTCATAACTTTCATATTTGTAGCAGCAAGGATAGCGATAGCTAAATCTTGGAAATCTTCAACGATTCCCTTTCATTTAATAAAATCTAAATTGTCTTGGATCATGGTAAATGAACGCCTTTCTGCAATCTTACATGATAAAATGGTATTGTTTGAAAGAATATAGGACCCATGGATAAAATACATTTCAAAGACATAATGAGCTGGGAATTCTAGGAATCCCTCTTTCCGGGACCGGAGTGCACCTCTCTCTCTTTCCTATTTTCTGCTTTTTCACCCCCTTATTCCTTTCTCTTTCTTTTCTCTTACTTACAAAATAGTCTTGGAGGCCCCATGGGCTTATTGAGGTCCCAGGGCTCATCTTGAGGTCAAATCAGAAGGTTACACCAAGTAGAGGAGTTGGGGAGTGAGAACCCTCCCCCTGCGACTCCCCACACTACATATGAAGTACGTTAAGGAATTTATTGGAGAAAAGATTCTCCCTTACATGTTCTACTTTGAGTAAAAGTATTACGGTATATTTTTATTTTTTATTTTTTTTTGGTTGGACTTCTTGCTATATAGTAAGGACTAGGATAAGTTAAACTTCATAATAATACGTGATAATATGTTGTGTAACCCTATTTTTTGTTTATTATATATAAATAACTTGTTATTTGTTCTAATACCTTAAACAAAAAATATGTCAAACTGGATTTTATATCTTTTGGAAAAAAATTCTGAATAAAAATATTGGAAAAGAAAAATAAATACAAAAAATATTTTTCAGAAATAAAAACTGATAATTGGAATGTGGTGTATGTATTCACCCCCTTTGTTATGAAGCCCATAAAAAGCTCTGGTGCAACCAATTACCTTCAGTAGTCCCATAATTAGTGAAATGATGTCCACCTATGTGCAATCTAAGTGTCACATGATCTGTCATTACATATACACACCTTTTTGAAAGGCCCCAGAGGCTGCAACACCTTAGCAAGAGGCACCACTAACCAAACACTGCCATGAAGACCAAGGAACTCTCCAAACAAGTAATTGACAATGTTATTGAGAAGTACAAGTCAGGGTTAGGTTATAAAAAAATATCCAATTTTTTGATGATCCCTAGGAGCACCATTAAATCTATCATAACCAAATGGAAAGAACATGCCACAACAGCAAACCTGCCAAGAGACGGCCGCAAAACAAAACTCACGGACCGGGCAAAGAGGGCATTAATCAGAGAGGCAGCACAGACCTAAGACCTAAGGTAACCCTGGAGGAGCTGCAGAGTTCCACAGCAGAGACTGGAGTATCTGTACATAGGACGACAATAAGCCGTATGCCCCCATAGACTTGGGCTTTATGGTAGAGTGGCCAGAAGAAAGCCATTACTTTCAGCAAATAACAAACTGGCACGTTTTGAGTTTGCGAAAAGGCATGTGGGAGACTCCCAAAATGTATGGAGGAAGGTGCTCTGGTCTGATGAGACTAAAATTTAACTTTTTGGCCATCAAAGAAAACGCTATGTCTGGCGCAAACCCAACTCATCACATCACCCAAAGAACACCATTCCCACAGTGAAACATGGTGGTGGCAGCATCATGCTGTGGGGATGTTTTTCAGCAGGACTGGGAAACTGGTCGGAGTTGAGGGACAGATGGATGGTGCTAAATACAAGGATATTCTTGAGCAAAACCTGTACCACTCTGTGTGTGATTTGAGGCTAGGACGGAGGTTCACTTTCCAGCAGGACAATGACCCCAAACACACTGCTAAAGCAACACTTGAGTGGTTTAAGGGGAAACATGTAAATGTGTTGGAATGGCCTAGTCAAAGCCCAGACCTCAATCCAGTAGAAAAACTTAAAGATTGCTGTTCACAAGCGCAAACCATCCAACTTGAAGGAGCTGGAGCAGTTTTGCAAGGAGGAATGGGCAAAAATCCCAATGGTAAGATGAGGCAAGCTCATAGAGACTTATCCAAAGCAACTTGGAGCTGTGATAGCCACAAAAGGTGGCTCTACAAAGTATTGACTTTAGGGGGGTGAATAGTTATGCACATTGACTTTTTCTGTTATTTTGTCCTATTTGTTGTTTGCTTCACAATAATAATAAAAAAAAAAATCTTCAAAATTGTGGGCATGTTCTGTAAATTAAATGATGCAAATCCTCAAACAATCCATGTTAATTCCAGGTTGTGCGGCAACAGAACACAAAAAATGCCAAGGGGGGTGAATACTTTTGCAAGGCACTGTATATGTATATATATAAAATATATATATACGTATTTGTTCTTTTTTTTTACACTATATATTTAAAACAAAAAATGGTCTATATATTTTTTAACAAACACATTTTATTTTATATATATATGTGCTGTTCACCGCACCTGTCTTGAATATATATATTTATATATATGCAGGGCCATCTTTTCACATGGGCACGCTGGGCAGTTGCCCGGGGGCCACACTTGCCTGGGGGGCCCCACCTGCCCAGTGACACAGGGCTGTCTTACTCAGGGGTCCCAAGTGCTCATGGGGCCATATCAGAGCTGGCTCCGATCTAGGGGGATGCAGTACTCGCTCTCGGCTCGACTGGGCATGTGCAGTTCCCGACTGGAGCCGGCGGAGACCGAGAGTCTCTGATCATCTATCTGAGTGAGTGAATCTATTTGTACCCTCCCCTTTATCTCAGTGTGCCTTATTCAAGTTCCTCACAGGAGAAGCTGAGAGGGGGAGGAGTGGAGCCAGCCTGCAGTGGAGGATGGAGTTCAGCCTAGCCCAAGGTAAGCTAGCTGAACAACATGCAGTCCTGTCGGTGGTTTATCTTAGTGGGCAGAAGGTGGGGGAGAGAGGGGAGAGGATGGGCTTTGTGTAGAGGATGGGCTCTGTGTAGAGGATGGTCATTGTGTAGAGTATGGGCTCTGTGTAGAGGATGGGCTCTGTGTAGATGATGGTCTCTGTGTAGACGATGGGCTCTGTGTAGAGGATGGGCTCGGTGTAGAGGATGGGCTCTGTGTGGAGGATGGGCTCTGGGTAGAGGATGGGCTCTGGGTAGAGGATGGGCTCTAGATAAAGGATGGTCTCTGTGTAGAGGATGGGCTCTGTGTAGAGGATGGGCTCTGGGTAGAGGTTGGTCTCTGTGTAGAGGATGGTCTCTATGTAGAGCATGGGCTCTGGGTAGAGAATGGGCTCTGTGTAGAGGATGGTCTCTGTGTAGAGGATGGTCTCTATGTAGAGGATGGGCTCTGTGTAGAGGATGGTCTCTCTGTAGAGGATGGGCTCTGGGTAGAGGATAGGCTCTGGGTAGAGGATGGGCTCTGTGTAGAGGATGGTCTCTGTGTAGAGGATGGGCTCTGTGTAGAGTATGGTCTCTGTGTAGAGTATGATCTCTGGGTAGAGGATGGGCTCTGTGTAGAGGATGGGCTCTGTGTAGAGAATGGTCTCTGTGTAGAGGATGCTCTCTCTGTAGAAGATGGTCTCTGTGTAGAGTATGGTCTCTGTGTAGAGGATGGTCTCTTGGTAGAGGATGGGCTCTGTGTAGAGGATGGGCTCTGGGTAGAGGATGGGCTCTGTGTAGAGGATGGTCTCTGGGTAGAGGATGGTCTCTTTGTAGAGGATGGGCTCTGTGTAGAGGATGGGCTCTGGGTAGAAGATGGGCTCTGTGTAGAGGATGGGCTCTGGGTAGAGGATGGTCTCTGTGTAGAGGATGGGCTCTGGGTAGAGGTTGGTCTCTGCGTAGAGGATGGGCTCTGTGTAGAGGATGGTCTCTGTGTAGAGGATGGTCTCCGTGTAGAGGATGGGCTCTGGGTAGAGGATGGGCTTTGGGTAGGGGATAGGCTTTGGGTAGAGGATGGGCTCTGTGTAGAGGATGGTCTCTATGTAGAGGATGGGCTTTGTGTAGGGGATGGGTTCTGGGTAGAGGATGGGCTCTGTGTAGAGGATGGGCTCTGTATAGAGGATGGGCTCTGGGTAGAGGATGGGCTCTGTGTAGAGAATGGGCTTTGTGTAGAGGATGGGCTCGGTGGTTTATCTTAGTGGGCAGAAGGAGGGGGAGAGAGGGGAGAGGATGGGCTTTGTGTAGAGGATGGGCTCTGTGTAGAGGATGGTCATTGTGTAGAGTATGGGCTCTGTGTAGAGGATGGGCTCTGTGTAGATGATGGTCTCTGTGTAGACGATGGGCTCTGTGTAGAGGATGGGCTCGGTGTAGAGGATGGGCTCTGTGTGGAGGATGGGCTCTGGGTAGAGGATGGGCTCTGGGTAGAGGATGGGCTCTAGATAAAGGATGGTCTCTGTGTAGAGGATGGGCTCTGTGTAGAGGATGGGCTCTGGGTAGAGGTTGGTCTCTGTGTAGAGGATGGTCTCTATGTAGAGGATGGGCTCTGGTTAGAGAATGGGCTCTGTGTAGAGGATGGTCTCTGTGTAGAGGATGGGCTCTGTGTAGAGGATGGGCTCTGTGTAGAGGATGGTCTCTATGTAGAGGATGGGCTCTGTGTAGAGGATGGTCTCTCTGTAGAGGATGGGCTCTGGGTAGAGGATAGGCTCTGGGTAGAGGATGGGCTCTGTGTAGAGGATGGTCTCTGTGTAGAGGATGGGCTCTGTGTAGAGTATGGTCTCTGTGTAGAGTATGGTCTCTGGGTAGAGGATGGGCTCTGTGTAGAGGATGGGCTCTGTGTAGAGAATGGTCTCTGTGTAGAGGATGCTCTCTGTGTAGAGGATGGTCTCTCTGTAGAAGATGGTCTCTGTGTAGAGTATGGTCTCTGTGTAGAGGATGGTCTCTTGGTAGAGGATGGGCTCTGTGTAGAGGATGGTCTCTATGTAGAGGATGGGCTCTGGGTAGAGGATGGGCTCTGTGTAGAGGATGGTCTCTGGGTAGAGGATGGTCTCTGGGTAGAGGATGGGCTCTGTGTAGAGGATGGGCTCTGGGTAGAAGATGGGCTCTGTGTAGAGGATGGGCTCTGGGTAGAGGATGGTCTCTGTGTAGAGGATGGGCTCTGGGTAGAGGTTGGTCTCTGTGTAGAGGATGGTCTCTGGGTAGAGGATGGTCTCTATGTAGAGGATGGTCTCTGCGTAGAGGATGGGCTCTGTGTAGAGGATGGTCTCTGTGTAGAGGATGGTCTCCGTGTAGAGGATGGGCTCTGGGTAGAGGATGGGCTTTGGGTAGAGGATAGGCTTTGGGTAGAGGATGGGCTCTGTGTAGAGGATGGTCTCTATGTAGAGGATGGGCTTTGTGTAGGGGATGGGTTCTGGGTAGAGGATGGGCTCTGTGTAGAGGATGGGCTCTGTATAGAGGATGGGCTCTGGGTAGAGGATGGGCTCTGTGTAGAGAATGGGCTTTGTGTAGAGGATGGGCTCTGGCAGTGGCGACTGGTGAAGTTTTAGGATGGGGGTGCCAGGCCCCGCCCTTCCTTTTTGGCCCCTCCCACTTGGTGAAAATGGGTATGGTTTTGTAGATGAAAAGTGCTGGTGTTGTATAGTGTGTGTTTTCTAAGACATATGATCATTATATATTTGATTATTGTGCTTGATGGTCTTAAGGTGTTTATTATTCATATTTTTTTTTAACAAGTAGTGAGCAAATTTTAGTGTGGAAGCGCACTGGAGTATTTTTATTTGTTTATAATGGAAAGAGAGTAGTGGAGTGATGAGGGAGGTGGATGGACAGAGAGATGGAAAGAGTGAGGAGTGAGTTATGCCCTGTACACACGACCGGTTTTCCCGTCGGAATTAACTCTGAAGGTTTTTCCGACGAAGTTACGACGGAATTCCGCTGAAACTGTCTTGCGTACACACAATCACACCAAAGTCCACCCGTCCAGAACGAGGTGACGTACAGCACGTAAGATGGGACTAGAAAAAGAAAGTTCAATAGCCAGTAGCCAATAGCTTTTATTCTCGTACTTGCTTCTGAGCATGCGTCGTTTTTGGTCCGTCGGAACAGCATACAGACGATCGGTTTTCCCGATAGGAATTGGTTCTGTCGAAAATATTTAGAACATGTTCTATTTCTAGGTTCTTATTTCCCTCTCACTTTATTTTATTTTATTTCATTTCATTTTATTTTATTTTATTTCATTTTAATTTCATTATCATTTTTATTTTTTTTATCCTTTTCATATTTATTTTTCACATTCTTTTGCCCTGTCACCTTACTTGCTTTACAGCACCTTTTATCACATGAACACGATACACTTCATGGTGATTAGGTCACTTCATTTAATTTTTCCTTTATTATTTTCTTTTTTCTTTCACGTTTTTAACTCATTTCATCTCATTTCTTTTTATTGTATCCGTTGCTTATACACCAACCAACATGGGTGTTTCCATTTTAGAACCTATCAGGTGCGGAGATCTCACACGGCTGGTTCTCAGCTGTTTTGAATCCTTGCACCACTATATGGTCACATGTTCTATAATTCTGAGTATATATGTGGTTTTATTCCCATGTCTGTCAGCTATGAGTAAGCACTTAGTTTAAGTGTGAAACGCGTCAGTTGTTACTCTGTACCACCTTGCCGTGGTGCCCTGTGTACTTCATGATTCTGTTATACGTATAAAAGGCATATGAAATTTCTTCCGGACTTTTTCATTTATGTTCTATTTCTAGGTCCGTCAAAATTTTCGGGAAAAAAAAAAGTCAGATGAGGCATACACACGATCGGAATTTACGATGAAAAGCTTCCGTCTGACTTTTTCTGTCGGACATTCCGCTCGTGTGTACGCGGCATTAGGCCCCTTTCACACCCACACACGTTCAGGTCTGTCTGTCAGTTTTTCTTCCGGACCTGATCGGGCGCTCCATTCACCTTTATGGAGCAACGGATGTCAGCGGTGACCTGTCCGCTGGCATCCAATCCTCTAATCCAGATGGATGGAAACCCTATTGTCCATCCCTCTAGCAGATGGGATGAAAACGGACAGGCTGATCTGTTTTCATCTGTTTTCATCCGATCCCCCATAGAGGAGAGCAGAGCTCTGACAGGTCCGTCTCTCCACAGTGAGCGGAGATGGATCTATCACCCGTCGGCTCAGTGGAGCCATCCCTGAAAATGGATGTGTGTGTGTGAAAGAGCCCTAAAGAATGGAGGTATAGACAGATGGATGGTGGGATAGAGCAAGGCATGGAGGGATGTGAGTGAGACAGAGAAATGGAATGATGAAGCAAAGGATGGAGGGATGGAGTTATGGAAAGAAAGAGAGAGAGACAGAATACTAGAGTGATGAAAGTGATGGAGGATAAAAAAGGTGGAGGGATATAAGGCACAAGGAGTTGTGAAGAGATAAAAGAAGGGAGGGATAGAGTAACAGAGGGATGGAAGTAGGGCTGGGGAAAAAATTGATTTAAATCTTGAATCGAGCTGAGAGGTCAAATCGATTCAAAATTTAAGCAAATCGATTTTTTTTTAGATTTTTTTTCACCGCGCCGGTCCTGAGGAGCTGCAGGCAGGAGTTTTTAGGCGAGGTCGAGGCTTCGGCCTAGTCCGCGAGGCCGGACGCCGCGGACTAGGCCGAAGCCACAGCCTCGCCTAAAAACTCCTGCCTGCAGCTCCCCAGGACCGGTGTTGACACTGCGCTGGTCCTGAGGAGCTGCGGGCAGGAGTTTTTAGGCGAGGCCGCGGCTTCGGCCTAGTCCGCGGCTTCGGCCTAGTCCGCGAGGCCGGAAGCCGCGGACTAGGCCGAAGCCGCGGCCTCGCCTAAAAACTCCTGTCTGCAGCTCCCCAGGACCGGCGCTGACACTGCCCCGGTCCTGAGGAGCTATGGGCAGGAGTTTTTAGGTGAGGCAACGGCTTCGGCCTAGTCCGCGAGGCCGAACGCCAAGGACTAGGCCGAAGCCACGGCCACGCCTAAAAACTCCTGTTTGCAGCTCCTCAGGACTGGCGCAGTGTCCAAAAAAAAAAACTTGATTGAATCGTGAATCGAGTTTTTTTATTTTAAGAAAATCGCAGATTTTTTTTTTTTTTTTTAGAAAATCTCCCAGCCCTAGATGGAAGTGATGGAGGGTGAAGAGGTTGGAGGGACCTGCAATAGAGGGTGGGATGGAGACAGGAGGTCTTTAGAATTGGGGACATACATTCTTGTGATCCTGGTTGCTACCTGGGATTGGGTTGTGTTTGGTGAGCGGTAGTGCAGGGGGCCCCAGTGCATTACTTTGCCCAGGGGCCCACAATGCTATTAAGATGGCACTGTATATATGTACAGTATATCTATCTATTACATGTATGTATGTGTGTACATTTTAGGGAGAGTCCTAGCCTGTTGTTACATATAAACAGACGATAGGTTACAAAGTAGTAATGTGTGGCATTCAGCACAATATACATGAATGTTGGGATCACATTGTTGCGCTGCTGTAACACATTTTTCCCCATTATTGGCGCACTGCGGGGCTATTCGTAATGTCACCCCCCCTGCGCATCTTGCTAGCAGACGTGTGTTGCAAAGCTCCACCATGCACAGCAATGGGCTACCATGGGGGGACATTTATCAATTGTGTCGCAAGGCAAAGCAGTGCTAAACAGGAGCAGAGAGACACATCTAGAGACGGATTTATTACAAGGTTACAGCCGAAGTCATAAATTTCTACTCTGGCTGCTCTACAGTCCGCACTTGCAGCTGCATTGACCCTGATCTCTTCTAAATTCTGCTTCTGTTCAGAGTGAAATCCTGCCTTGTTTTAGGTTAATAAATCTGCCTTTGAAGTCTGCAAACTGTTGCAGAGAAACGCAGTTTTGATTAATTATGTTGCTAATTTGCCCCCCCCCCCCCCCCACTGCATGACAAAAAAAAAAAGTATATGTAATTTTTTTAGAGATGCACCGAAATCTCAGTGGCCGAAACATATCTGCCGAAAACTGTTTTCGGCCATTTTGCCGATAAAGAAAAAGGTACCCATAATGGGACCAAAAACGCATGCGATTTTGCCACGATTTTACTTCGATTTTGACGCAGTTTTACTACAATTTTACTGTGCATATGGTGTGTTTTTCATAGGTCATGTGACTTAAAAACCGCATCAAAAACGTAATGCAGGTGCGTTATTGATGCATTCGTGCTGCCTTTTCAATGCACTTCAACGGGGAGGTGCGTTTTTTTTTTAACTGACAAAAACGCAGCAAGCAAGTTTTTTTAACACAACAATGGAAGCGCAACGGACCAGAGTGAAGACATACATAGAATTTAAAGGGATGCATTTTTCTAGAGCTTGTCTTGTGTTAAAAGTGCAGATAATGTCTGACAATAAATTCATATTCATATAAATTCATGATATTAACCGCTTGCCAACCAGCCGCCGCAGTTGCGTGAGTCGCGGTACCGGTACGAGTTGGCTCGTACACGGCAATCTGCGGGGGAGGCAATCCGCGGGTCTGGCAGACTCGTCGTCCACCGGTCACCCGCGATCGTTCCCCGCAGTGACTGAACGGGGATCTGCCATAGTAAACAAGGCAGATCTCCGTTCTGCCTTCTGCCTCGACAGGGGATTACGCAGAGATCCTGTCTTTCTGCTATGCAGGAAGACAGATCTGTGTGTTGTCCCAGGTAGCCCATCCTCCACACAGTTAGAAACACGGTGAGGGAACACATTTAACCCCTTGATCGCCCCTGATGTTAACCTTTTCTCTGCTAATGTCATTAGTACAATGTCCTTTTTTAACACTGATCACTGTAATAATGTCACTGGTTCCCAACAACGTGTCAAAAATGTCAGGTGTCTAATCTGTCTGCCGCAATGTCGCAGTCCCGCTAAAAATCGCTGATCACTGGCATTACTAGTAAAAAAAATAAAAAAAATTAAAATGCCATAAATCTATCCCCTATTTTGTAGACGCTATAACTTTTGCGCAAACCAATCAATGTACGCTTATTGGGTTTTTTTTTACCAAAAATATGTAGAAGAATACGATCGGCCTAAACTGAGGAAAAAAAAATGTTGTTTTATAAATTTTTGGGGGATATTTATTATAGCAAAATGTAAAAAAATAATGCGTTTTTTTCAAAATTGTCGCTCTTATTTTGTTTATAGCGCAAAAAATAAAAATCGCAGAGGCGATCAAATACCACCAAAAGAAAGCTCTATTTGTGGGTAAAAAAGAACGTCAATTTTGTTTGGGAGCCACGTCGCACGACCACGCAATTGTCAGTTAAAGCGACGCAGTGCCGAATCGCAAACAACGATTTGGTCGGGAAGGGGGTAAAATCTTCCGGGGCTGAAGCGGTAAAGCATGGGATCTGGTTCAATCTATATTACAACTGAATGATGAAAAATGTTGCCCTCCTCCCCATTGTGGTTTAACCCTCGCTTATCTCAATTTGCTGAATTACCAGACCTGATTCTTTGGGCCACCACGGGGGTTAAGTTGCTAAAAGATATCGCTTCTGTGGGTAAGCTCTTGACCTTCGATGAGCTGAAGCCCAAATATGAATTGCCAAACTGGTATTTCTGTGGATACTTGCAATTACAACATGCTTATGTGTGGCAGTTTGGCTCTATATCTCTGGAGACTCGGCCCTCTCGCCTTGAACAATTGTTTTGTGCAGTTACCTAAGAGTTATTTCTTGTGCGGCCTCCTGCGCTGTGTTGCAGAGAAAAGTGGTTGACAGATGTTTCAGACCATCAGGGGGACGATTGGGTTGGGATATTGGACTATCCCTTTACATGCTTAGTTCCTGCTAGGGACTGCTTGATATATTATACATTTCTTCATAGAATTTACTTTATACCTGCATAACTTGCCCGTATTTATGGATCCTCCCCAGCTGGCACTGTACCTTTTCCCCAGCAGACTTTAGCCACATCTTCTGGCAGCGCCCCTTAAAGTATAACTAAAGGCAAAACTTTTTTTTTTAGTTCTGGATAGAGTGGAGAGGGATTAGAACATCCGTCATGTTTTATTGCGTTCTGTGCCCCCCATTAGGGAGATTCACCCTCTCTATTTGTCCTGTTTACCATTATCATTGAAAGTAAAAGTAATAGAAAATCTAAAATTTTGAGTTTCCCCCAGGAAAAGTAATAGAAAAATCTTCCAATGGGGACATTAGTTCTGGTGACCTGGATTCCATTAATTTGCAAGGATTTCCTTTCACTTCCTGTTTGGGTATGGGACAGGAAGTGAAGGGAAATCCTCAAAATGGGACACAAAAAAAAAATCTGACAGGGGTTATTACCCTCGCTTACTCTATCCAAAATCAAAAAAAAAAAGTTTGGCCTATAGTTCTAATTTAATTCAACAAGTCTAGGTGGTGGTACAAACTCTCAAAAATATTCTCTTCTGATTCTGCAGTCTCGGTCTTCCTGCTAGGCCTAGTGGAGGGGATAGCCTCTACCAGGTAAATGGAACAATCTTGACCAGCTTACTATTCTATGCCTGCAAAGTAGTTATTTTACATTGGAAAAAAACCCCATTGTGCCTTCTCTAACATTCTGGAAGGGTTTGGTCAATTCAGCATTTCCCTTTTACAAGGCTATTAATCTGAATAGAGGATGTCCCAAAAAAATTGAGACAGTCTGGCATAGCTGAATATCCATGTCTACTTACAATGCATAAGTGCTCCTAGGAATTCAGATTAATGTAATAATGCTGTCTGTGTCACTGAATGTAGTGGTCCTTGCTTTAGACTTCATGCACACACAGACTAGGATGACTGCCAGACGCAAAACGCAGGAAAATCGTAAAATCGCGCCACGTTTTTACTGCGTTTTGTGGCCGGCGGTCAAAACATTCAGATTCTGAGCGAGATTCTTCCACTTTCAGGAGAGGGAGGTTGAACCTTCCCTAACCGCAGCAGCTTCCAAACTCTTGCAAAAGCCTATGTGTACATTGACACATAGGCTTTTATTGAGTTGAGTTTGAGAGCTTTGGAAGTAAAAATGGCAAAAGCTCCTAAACTCAAGTTTAGAAGCTGTAGTGCACATGAGCCCCTAGATCAGCCATTCTCAACCAATGTTCCGTGGAACCCTCCAGAGGTGGCCAGGGGTTCCTTGAGCTGTGGCTGATTTGCCACCTATTTGATGGTGCCTACATAGTTTTGAGCCAATGCCACTTGGAGGAGCCAGTGGTATGACACCAATGATATTTATAGCTCTCTGTAAGGGGGCCATTTTTACCACCACTGTAAAAAGGGCATTCTTCTCACTGACCACCAAAGTAAGGGGCATTGTTCCCACTGACCCCCAATTAATGGGTTTTATCAGGGGTTCCCCAAAACCTGAAAATTATTTTAAGAGTTCCCCTGGGGTAAAATGGTTGAGAAAGGCTGCCTTAGATGGACCCTTCCTGTGTGCTCTTACCAGGTAGAATGTAGAACCAATGACATCGCTTGGTCTGTCTATGATAATCTGCTAAGCTCTGTGACATATCGATGATCCCACACATATTCTTTGGGCTCCTTCCATTAACACCATTAGTCTAGTGGTCTACACGCCTTGCTTATCTGGAAAGGTGTTGATACTGCATGGGGGGTAGTTTCAATGTGCCAAAGTTGTTAGGCAGTTCTCGACCCCCTCAAAAATTGGTCTTCTTTTAATAACACTATGGTATTTTAATTTGTGTTTTTTTTGTTTTAAAATTTTCAGAATTTTGGTTTTGTTTTATCTTTTGTACAAGTGTTTTGTTTCTTTGGTACCTTTTGTATGTTTGGTATTTACTGTATTTTTTGTATGTAATATAAAAAACTTTAATAAAAAAAAATATATATATAAAAAAAAGCTCGCCCGCTGAGTCAATGGGGCAGCGCTGCGTATGCAAGCCCAAAGCTCACCGCCGTCCAGCAATGTAAAAATTGCCGTTCAGCAATTTAAAAATAAAAGTGAAAAAAACAGGCCTTCAGGAGGTGGCAGTAGCACCTCCTTAAAGAGGACCTTCAGTCATTTTTTCAATTTTCCATCTATTAAATTTTCAGCCCTTGTTGTTTTAACTTTGGATAGTAAAACATTTTTTTTTTTCTGCCAGTAAATACCTTATACAGCCCACTTCCTGTTTCTTGTCTGGTCATTAGCCTAGGCTTATGACATCATGCACAGCTCTCTCTCCCATTCTCGTGAGAGTTTGACAGGAAGGGAGGGGGGGAGTCATAAGAGGGCTAACAAGAGCTGCAGAGCTGGAGGTGTGCCTCTGTGTTTTTGTGTAAATCCAGGAAGAGAACAGATAGTAGCTTCAGCTGCCCACAGTTAAAATAGTTGCAGTTTGGGAGATTTCTGCAGCATATTTGGCAAGTACCGAATCGCAGTATATATAAAATAATATGCAAAGTGGTTGGAGGGAAGTTTCAGAATGGCAAATTATGTGAGCAGACTACAGTTCCTCTTTAACGTCTGTCAGCGGCTGCTATACCACCCTTTGAAAAGCGATCCACCCTGGAGGGCTGTAAGCAGTACAAGTCTGAAAGAAGCTAAAGGCCGGCCATAGAGGGAGCGAGGTGAATGGAGGAATCTCCCCCCCTGCTGTGCTATTGTATTCTGATAGCAGGGACTCCTCTACTGTCAGAATACACTGATCAGCACAGCAGACATATGGCTGCAGACGTGGATCAAATGAAAATTTCCCAACATTCCCTTATCATGCTGAACCAATAAAATTCTATCCATGTATGACTAGCTTAAAGCATTTTTGGCCTAAACACAGTTCTCTTCTGTACTCTACTATATTATCTTAATTATTATTATTATTATTATTATTATTATTATTATTATTATTATTATCTTATTCTAATCTTTCTAAAGGTTTCTGATTTTTTTTGAACATGCAATCAATAATAAATCAAGAAATTATTTTGAGCCTATTGACTGCGGAAAACCACACTGTGATCCAGAACTTTAATGAGCAGAATAGTGAAAAATGAGATTAGGCAGATCATACGAAAAGCAATTTCCTATTTATTGCACATAAGCTCCCAGTCACTTGTATAGGTTGCCCTGTGGGAAATTCCAAGTCCACTTTGATCAATTGTTCCACCAGTGTTATCATTAATCCTATTTATTACAGTTTGATTCTTTAAAGACACCTTGTCTGTATTTCCTTGTGGGTGGTCCAGGTTTGATCTGTACACACAGATACTTGGAATGATGTTCAGAATATAAGACCGAGACTCCTAATCATATCCTGATGATTGCATCAGGGATACTCAGTACACATTCAATTATGTTTAATTTGCTTGTCTATGTGAATAAAAAAAAAAGCCATAATCTGTTTTTTTTTTCCATAAAATGGTAATATTTAACTGTGTAGACTGCCACCTAGCTTAACCACTTCAATACCAGGCATTTTCACCCCCTTCCTACCCATTCCAATTTTCAGTTTTCGGTGTTGTAACACTTTGAATGACAATTGCGCGGTCATGCAACACTGTACTCAAATGAAAAAAAAAACTGAGAGGGACGTGGTTTTTGCCCTCTTCGAACAATCAGATTTTTTGTGTAGCCTCCCTGACGGTAATCCCGAGTGTGGCTCGGGGTTAAATTTCAGTCCCATTAGCGGTAACCCCGAGCCCCACTCGGGATTACATTGCAGGATCCTGGTGCAGCGTTACTTACCTTGTCCCCAGGATCCTGCGATGTCCCAGTGTCCGTGGGTTCTGTCTCCTCCGAAGCCTCTCCGTGCCAGGCTCCGTTCCCTGCGAGCGGCGCGACGCACGGGGGCGGAGCCTGGCGGCAAATTCAAAAAAATGTAAAAATCATAACACATACAGTACTGTAATCTTACAGATTACAGTACTGTATGAAATTATTTCACATCCCTTTTGTCTCCAGTGCTTTGGCCCATGCCCTGCATGCAGTTTTATATTGCATATACTGTTCTTTCTGCCTGGAAACTGGAGATTGTCCATAGCAACCAAAAAGTGTCCCTTTACGTCAAAAGTGGCTTTAGATCAGCTAGAAAACAGCGATAGTAAATTAGAACACTTGCAGAATTGAGCGATAGTGAATCGTGGGGAAATTTATTTTATTATTATTATGTTATTATTTTTTTTTAATTATTTATATTTATTTATTATATTATAATTTATGTTTTTGTGTTTCAAACTTCATCATACCCGGGATATCTACTAGACTCTTGTTTGGACAGATTTAAGTGTGTTATTGTTAAGAATTACAGGCCTACAATATAAAACGCCAAATTTCCATGCAAAATAATTGTACCGCTTTCAGCACCTAAAATCCGAAATAATCATACCGCCAGGGAGGTTAACTTTCTTAACCACTTCAGCCCCGGAAGAATTTACCCCCTTTCTGACCAGGCCATTTTTTGCGTCGCTTTAACTGACAATTGCGTGGTCGTGCAAACAAAATTTATGTCCTTTTTTTACCCACAAATAGAGCTTTCTTTTGGTGGTATTTGATCACCTCTGCGGTTTTTATTTCTTGCGCTATAAACAAAAGAAGGGTGACAAGTTTGATAAAAAAAAACACAATATTTTTTACTTTTTGCTATAATAAATATCCAAATTAAAAAAAAAAAAAAAACGAATTTTTTCCTCAGTTTAGGCCAATACGTATTGTTCTACGTATTTTCGGTAAAAAAAAAATTGCAATAAGCGTATATTGATTAAAAGATAAAAGAGATTTCGCGCATAAAATCTATCATAAAAATAATAAGCAATAATTTAAATACAATAATGAGTAAATGTAAACTGTGAAAAATTAGAAATAGGAGCAAGTAAATGCATCAATAAAAACTGGATAAAATAAATAGATGTGATCCAATAACAAATCGCAAAAAGTATATATATATCGCAAAAAAAATAGGTGCAAAGATGCAAAACCTGTGCTGAAAACTCCAAATATGTAGATCTACAAATTCTAATGAATGGCAAAAGCCAAATCACATAAATGTGCAAAAGTGCAAAAAGACTGTGCAGCAGCTGCAACCAGCGTGGTATAAGATACTTCCAAATATATAAGACTATAAACTAGAGTTCACAAAGGAAACAATATAGAGTCCATAACTTATGATGGTAATAATGGTAATGATGATCTTCATAAAACAACTGACGGCCCAACCAGGCTCTCTAGACTCTCACCTCAAAGCAGGAAAAAACAGGCATCTATGCAGATCCTTCCTTGTTGTGACAATAGAAGTCACAGGATGGTTGTGTTCCCCTCTGCTTGCTGTCAGGTACCTATCAAGACAAACTGGGAGTATCTCCACCTAGGCTTGTGACAGCCCGGTGGGAGGAGGGGGAGGAGAGAGGAGGCCTCTGATGGTGTAGTATTTCAAAAGTATATTTATTGGATTAAAAGCAAATTGGTCTCTTACATAAAAACAGTGTTAAAATCACAAAAAGCAGGAAGGAGCGGCGTCCGAGGCGCCTCCTTACGTGACTTCCGGTATAGTCAGCTCTCTGCCACGCCCTACGCGTTACGTCACCGCTCGTGACTTCAACTGGGGAACCCAGTTGAAGTCACGAGCGGTGATGTAACGCGTAGGGCGTGGCAGAGAGCTGACTATACCGGAAGTCACGTAAGGAGGCGCCTCGGACGCCGCTCCTTCCTGCTTTTTGTGATTTTAACACTGTTTTTATGTAAGAGACCAATTTGCTTTTAATCCAATAAATATACTTTTGAAATACTACACCATCAGAGGCCTCCTCTCTCCTCCCCCTCCTCCCACCGGGCTGTCACAAGCCTAGGTGGAGATACTCCCAGTTTGTCTTGATAGGTACCTGACAGCAAGCAGAGGGGAACACAACCATCCTGTGACTTCTATTGTCACAACAAGGAAGGATCTGCATAGATGCCTGTTTTTTCCTGCTTTGAGGTGAGAGTCTAGAGAGCCTGGTTGGGCCGTCAGTTGTTTTATGAAGATCATCATTACCATTATTACCATCATAAGTTATGGACTCTATATTGTTTCCTTTGTGAACTCTAGTTTATAGTCTTATATATTTGGAAGTATCTTATACCACGCTGGTTGCAGCTGCTGCACAGTCTTTTTGCACTTTTGCACATTTATGTGATTTGGCTTTTGCCATTCATTAGAATTTGTAGATCTACATATTTGGAGTTTTCAGCACAGGTTTTGCATCTTTGCACCTATTTTTTTTTGCGATATATATATACTTTTTGCGATTTGTTATTGGATCACATCTATTTATTTTATCCAGTTTTTATTGATGCATTTACTTGCTCCTATTTCTAATTTTTCACAGTTTACATTTACTCATTATTGTATTTAAATTATTGCTTATTATTTTTATGATAGATTTTATGCGCGAAATCTCTTTTATCTTTTATTGCATGGGTCGAGTGCTATGTGTACACTTGTCGATTTCGCTGCAGTCATTTTAGATATCATCATAAAAATTACCCACTTTTAGGATTTGTTCATTTTACTTATTTTTGTTTGTCACCACATTCACTTTTATCTCACTTTAGCGCGAGGGACCATAGCAGTTATAAGCGTATATTGATTGGTTTGCGCAAAAGTTATAGCGTCAACAAAATAGGGGATAGATTAATGTCTAATTTTTATTATTATTATTTTTTTTTTACTAGTAATGGCGGCGATCTGCGATTTTTATCGTGACTGTGACATTGCGGCGGGCATATCGGACACTTTTGACACTATTTTGGGACCATTCACATTTATACAGTGATCAGTGCTCTAAAATGCATTGATTACTGTATAAATGTCACTGGCAGGGAAGGGGTTAACACTAGGGGGCGATCAAGGGGTTAATTGTGTTACCTAGGGAGTGATTCTAACTGTAGGGGGAGGGGACTCACAAGGGGAGGAGACCGATCGGTGTACTGGGAACACAACATCGGTCTCCTCTCACCTGACAGGAGGTGGATCTGTGTGTTTACACACACAGATCCACGGTCCTGCTCTGTTATCGTGCAATAGCGGGCGCTCAGCGGACATCGTGGCCGCGCATCGGCTCCCGAGTGATGCGCGAGCGCGCCCCCTAGACGGCTGTGAAGCAGAGGACGTCATATGACGCCCGCCCAGGATGGGAGATCCCTCCTGCGGACGTCATTTGACGATGGCTGGGATGGAAAGTGGTTAAAGTGTATCTAAACGCAAAAACAAAAATTAATAGTATGTCAGCGTATCAATCTTTTGATGTGGTGGCTGCATTCATTTTCTTTTTTCACACTTCTTTCCCTTTTTATTTTAATCTGTTAATCCTGTGATTAACCTACTTCCTTGCCTAGGGTGACAACTGTATTGAGCACTATTGTCACCCTAGAACAGGGAGTGTGTTAGGACTACATAACACTGTGTTGGGGCTACATCACATCGCGTTCTCTTCTCCATAACAGAGGGAGGAGTTGTTGTAGTTTACAGCCATGGGGAACAATGCTACCCTGTTTCCCTGAAAATAAGACCTAGCGTGATTGTCGGTGATGGCTGCAATATAAGCCCTACCCCCCAAATAAACCCTAGTTAAAGTCCTTGTAGGTCTTATTTTCAGGGTAGGGCTTATTTTCGGGTAAAAGGGTAAGGTTTATTTGGGGGGTAGGGCTTATATTGCAGCCATCACTGACAATCACGCTAGGTCTTATTTTCGGGGAAACAGGGTAACTGATAACAGTCCAGAAGCAGAAACGTACAAAAGTTATCGACAACAGCAGCAATATTTTTTCTTGCACTTTTCAAACAGATATGATTAAACACTTTAAATGGTATATTAAACACACCAATAGGAAGCAAATACCAGAAATGTTTTGCTAGAGTTTGCATACACTTTAAAACTCACATCCGTGACACTCATGCCTGACAACTATATACAGTGCATCCAGACATTTCCTTGAGTCCATCAATTCAGTGGCAAGGTGTGTGTTCCTAGAAAAAATGTCACACAAGTACAACCTCTCTGTATTCCAGTGGCGGTCCATGGAAATTTTTTTTGGGGGGGGCGGCAAACAGTATGCCCCCCCCGTCACCAGCGGCTTCCCCTGCTCGGCGGCCTCCCTTTCTCCTGCTCTCCACGGGTCATCACAACAACGGCAGCAAGCAGCTTCCGTTTCCTCCCTCCTCCTCGGCGGCCATCGGGAGTCTTCTCTTTTCGACCAATTGGAAAACAGGTCTCACACCCGCTTCTGATTAGCCGGATTGAGGATCAGTGTTATAACAGCGAATACTCATTCGCTGTTTTAACATACCTTGGTGGGTTCCGGTTGCACTCTCTGACTCTCCGCACCCTGAGCCCACCCTATTTTGAAGCCTATTAGGGCCTTTGGCTCTAATCAGGTGCTTAAAAAAACCTGGCCGCTTTAATTCATGCGCCCGGTGCCCTGAAAGGGGCTGGACGCATTAATAGGGGGTGGATAGATTCATACTATGCATGAATCTATCCATTGCATATAGGGGGGTGGCCTGGAGAAAGGGGGCGGCGCCCGGGCGCCCCTAATGGATGGGCCACCGCTGCTGTATTCCCTAAAGAAACCATTTAGATCTCAACCTACTCTGGAAGACTAGAAAATACAGTTTGGAATGCTTTGCTTATTTAAGACACTTGGGACTCTGCAATGCTATGAAAACCATTCAGCACCTCAGTCAGTTCTAGGTAGCAGTACGGAACTTAAACAGACTGAACTTAAAGTGATTGTAAAGGCTCCTATTTTATTTTTTAAAATAACAAACATGTCATACTTACCTCCACTGTGCAGCTCCTTTTGCACAGAGTGGCCCCGATCGTGCATTTACCTTGCGGGGGCGCGTCCGAGTCCAGCATTCGGCGTCCATAGACACGAGCGCCGGACTTGGCCCCACCCCCCCACGCCCGCGTCATTGGATTTGATTGACAGCAGCAAGAGCCAATGGCTGCGCTGCTATCAATCTATTCAATCAAGAACCCCCGTGGAGAGGGGGACAGCGCATCCCCGGCGGGGGAAATACAGGGCTCAGGTAAGTAAAACGGGGGGGCTGGGGGGCTGGTCACTGACAGGTGTTTTTTCACCTTAATGTAAAGGATGCATTAAGGTGAAAAAACACGAACCTTTACAACCCCTTTAAAGTGACTTTGAGAGAGATTTACTAACACTGGAGCACACAGAATCTGGTGCAGCTGTGCATATTAACCAATCAGCTTCTATCTTCAGTTTGTTCAATTAAGTTTTCACAATAACCCCACGTTCACATTGGGCCGATAGGGCATGCTATTTGACATGTCAAAACGCATGCCCAATCGGCAGGTATTTCCGGCAACTTTGCAGCGCCGCACCGATTCCCAAAAGTAGTTCCTGTACTACTTTTGGATACTTCTGGGGCGATTTGAATAGACATCTGTACATGAACTCGCACAGATGTCTGTCAAATCGCCCCCGGAGTTGGACTGAATTGCCGGTTTGAAATTGTGCGAGTTCAGCTGAACTCTTCGAACTCTTTCGATTTAGTTTTAGTCTTAGTCTTAGGACTAAAATGGCATTTTAGTTTTAGTCCCATTTTAGTCTTCTGCAATTGTTTTAGTTTTAGTCGTATTTAGCCAACTAAATCTCCAGTAAGTTTTAGTCGACAAAAATGTCCTACGTTTTAGTCGACTAAAATCTGCAGTACATTTTAGTTGACTAAACCTAATGGGTGTAATTAAAGTGTAAGTTAAAGTGTAAGTAAACCCTCCTATCATTTTCAGCCAAGGAAGCTGCCATCTTTGCCTTTGTTTAATCTACAACTGCCATGATGCTTCCCATGTGATCAGTTATGACACCAGCCATTGGATGGCTTGACAGTTTGGTTGAGAGCACAACCAATGGGAGTGTTTTATGGATAGGTTTACTTCCGCTTTAAATTGTAATGCATTAGTTAACATATCTCTACAAATGCCAAACTCATTATATACTGCTGGAGTGAGAAATCGAATATGTTATTATTTGTGGTATTGAGGTATGAACATGCACTACAGACCAGTGTTAATTTTGAAGTCAAATTTAATTTAATTTTAGTCTTATGCCCCGTACACACGATCAGACTTTTGTTCGACGGATGTTGGCTCAAACTTGTCTTACATACACACGGTCACACAAATGTTGGCCAACAATTACGAACGTAATGACGTACTAGACGTACTACCGCGTTGCTAGGACATGGCGCGACCCCAAGCTGTGTAAAGAGTCGCAGCCGCGCCTCTTTAACCATGTGATCGGCTGTGTCCAATCACAGCCGGTCACGTGTAAACACTGAGATGCCGATAATTGGCGCTCCTCGCCTCACACTGACAGAGTTTGAGGAGAGGAGAGCCAATCAGCGGCATCTCCTCACCGGGGACAGCAAGGTATGTAATCAGGACACTGATCATCATGCCCACTAGTGTCAGCAATGATTGCCCATCACTGCCAGCAATCAGTGCCAACCAGGGCACACAATTGCCACCAATCTGTGCCTGCAAGTGCCAGCAATCAGTGCCCACAAGTGCAAGCAATCAGTGCCCACAAGTGCAAGCAATCAGTGCCCACAAGTGCCAGCAATCAGTGGCCATTAGTGATGCCAGTCAGTGCTGGCCATCAGTGCTGCCCATCAATGCCCATCACTGCTGCCCATCAATGCTCATCACTGCTGCCCATCAATGCCCATCAGTGCTGCCCATCAGTGCTGACTATCCATGCCGCCTATCTGTGCCTGCCAGTGCCGTCTATCTGTGCCCACCAGTGCCGCCTATCTGTGCCCACCAGTGCCACCCATCAGTGCCACCTATCAGTGATCATCAGTGCCACATATCAGTGCCACCTATCAGTGCCCATAAGTGCGGCATATTCGTGCCTCCTCATCAGTGCCCATAAGTGACACCTCATTAGCGCCCATCAGTGAAGGAGAAAAATTACTTATTTACAAAATTTAGTGAGAGAAACTAAGAAAAACCCTATTTTTTCCCAAAATTTTCGGTCCCTTTTTTCTCTTTTTAGGAAAAAATAAAAAACCCAGCAGTGATTAAATACCACCAAAAGAAATCTCTATTTGTGTGAAGAAAATGATAACAATTTCACATGGGTACAATGTAGCATGACCACGCAATTGTCATGTAAAGTGTGACAGCGCTGAAAAATGGCCTGGGCAGGAAGGGGGTGTGCCCTGTATTGAGGTGGTTAAGCCCCTGGTTCACAGCAGTGTGATTTGTCATGCAATTTGACAACTTAAAATCGCATGACAAGTTGCACCCTATTTATGCCTATAGAACCGGTGCGACTCCGACTTGCACCCATTTTGAAAAGGTTCCTGCATGCGTTTTGGCGATTTCATGTGCGATTTGCATAGACTCCCGTGCATGAAGTCACTCAGATGTCGGCAAACCCGCACTTGAAATAGCACTGAAGTGTGAACATTCATCCCATTAGCAGAGAGAATTGCATTGTACTGCCCATAAATTGTGCCAGTGTAGGTCTTGTTTGAAGCTGGAAGTGTTGTCGGTAGCCAGCAGTTTTGTTTCTGACACTAAATAGGGTTGCTGCCATTTTTATGAACCATGTCCAGGCTGGACATAAGCCCAGAAAGTGTACAATGATGAATATTTGTAGACTATCTTAAAACCTACAAATCACGTGTCGGGTCATGAGATGCTGCTAGAGCCTTTAATTAATTGGGTTGGGGGGGGGGGGGGGGGTAATGTGAAGCATTTTAATTGTGTCACTAATGGAACTCTTTGAATAGAGCTTTTGTGTGTGTGACCTGCAGCAGAGTGAGAACATGGAATGTCATGTTCCCTTGCTCCCCATTAGGCTACTTTCACATCCATGACTTTTGGGCCTACTTAATTAAGTGTCTTCCTTGTAAATCTTGTGCAAATCCTCATTCACAGATTTGTAAGACAATGTAAAGCTTTTAGTTTATTGTTTTTTTGGTGTGCTTTTGTTAGTGAAATGTGTACATTCTATTATTCATTCGCATTCTATAGCTAATTATACGTATTTTTTGATCGTGACCTGTGCTAGGCTGTGGTTTTCCCTGGGAAGTTTTGCACTAGATCTTTTCAAGTTCCACTTTATTTGTATTAATTTAGCTTTTATCCAAAAATAACAAGATAAAAAAGTACCACCTATTAAAAGATAATATAATAATACCATCTCATGTTCAGATACTTACAATACAAGCATGGAGTTCAGCTTTAAACAGTGGCGGCTGGTGTCCCATCAATCGCAGCCATTGTGCCATCAAATGCAACCACTGTGCCCATCAATCGCAGCCACTGTGCTATCAAACGCAGCCACTGTGCCCATCAAACACAGCCACTGTGCTATCAAATGCAGCCACTGTGCTATCAAACGCAGCCACTGTGCCCATCAATTGCCACCACTGTGCCATCAAACGCAACCACTGAGCCCATCAATCGCAGCCACTGTGCTATCAAATGCAGCCACTGTGCTATCAAACGCAGCCACTGTGCCCATCAAAAGCAACCACTGTGCTATCAAGTGCAGCCACTGTGCCCATCAATTGCCACCACTGTGCCATCAAACGGAACCACTGTGCCCATCAATCGCAGCCAATGTGCTATCAAATGCAGCCACTGTGCCCATCAAACGCAGCCACTGTGCTATCAAACGCAGCCACTGTGCCCATCAATTGCCACCACTGTGCCATCAAACGCAGCCACTGTGCCCATCAAACGCATCCACTGCGCCCATCAAACGCAGCCACTGTGCCATATCAAATGCTCCCACTGTGCCATCAAATGCTGCCACTGTGCCATCAAATGCTGCCACTGTGCCCAATCAAATACAGCTACTGTACCCATCTTATGCAGCCACTGTGCCCATCATATGCAGCCACCGTGCCTATCAAATGCAGCCACTGTGCCCATCAAATGCAGCCTCACTGTGCCCCATCAAATGCAGCCTCACTGTGCCCCATCAAATGTAGCCTCACTGTGCCCCATCAAACGCAGCCACTGTCCCATATCAAATGCTGCCAGTGTACCCCCGCCTGCCGTCTGTATTTACCCTGTCTCGGTGGCAGTGGGAAAGCTCCTCGATGTCTTCTCTTGTCCTCTCTTCCCGTCCTCTGCTATGATTGGACGCCTGATAGGCGTCCAATGACAGCGCCTGTCGTTTCAGCCAATCAGGTGACAGGTAACAGATCTGAGCACCTGATTGGTGGAGAGGCAGTTTAGTGTTAGGAAAGCGAATATTCATTTGCTTTTCTAAAACAGCTGAGTGACCTGCGAGCGCCCACCTTTTTTGACGTCTATTAGAGCCTATGGCTCTAATCAGTTGCTTTAAAAAACCCTGCCGCTGTAATTTAGGCGCCTGAATAGGGGGTGGAAATGGCGGCCATAGATAGATTCATGCAATGCATGAATCTATCTGTTGGTGCTAGAGGGGGTGGCAGGAGAGAGGAGGCGGCCCTTATGGACGCACCGCCACTGGCTTTAAAGAAATATAACTCAAAGAATAGGTTAACAAATCTTTAGTATTTAGTCTTTTTAGTATAGCAGCACATTTACCTGACTTTCCTGTATACTGAACATGCATCAAATTTATGGTAAATGGCCATTACTGTTCCCTTGAGTTATTGAACACTACATATAATAAATGTTAGGAGATAAAATTAAGAGAAACCATACTGGTGTGCAATAATACTGCCATCATCCTACATAATATTTAAAGGAAATTGTCTGCAACAAAGTGCATATAGGGGATGCCCCTTTGGATTTTATAGGCAGAAACAGAGTAGAGAAAGTATTAACCATAAAAGGCAACAGCAGTGCCAACTTTATTGATATACAAAAATAGAATAAAAATGTCTAAAAAGACAAGACAAACGTATACAATCAATATTTGGTATCTGTATAGAAAATAATAATATCAAAGACATATAGAGCATGAATAAATAATATCACCCAATGCCAGCAACCCCGAACCATCCACCTGCATGGGGTAGATCTGGTGGGGGTAGGTGGCTAATGCATATTTCCAAACATGTTTCGGAGAAGACCGTAGTCACATTGGTATATTCCTTCTTCAGGGGAATTGTTTTACATACAGATGGGTGGAGGAAAAATGTTTCTTGTCTCTAAAACATAGATATGAACATCAATGAGTAACATAGCAAAAAACGGAACCATATAGATGGTCTATTTTATAGCCATATTTATATCACAAAAGATCATCAAAAAATCAATCATAGTACTTACAAAATAAAGCTCATGTCATAAGGAAAAGACAAGCAGAGGAAAGTGTCACCGTGCTGGTTGTAGGGGTCCACAGGTGACAGAGGGGACACCAATGTTCATGTGTTTACCTTGACCTTACCTCCCAACTTTTTGATAGGACACGCCCCCTGCCACACCCCCTTAATCACTTCCCGCCCGCCCTATAGCGCATTGACGTCCGGGAAGTGGTTCTGTTATCCTGACTGGACGTCATATGACGTCCAGCAGAATAACATGCCGCAGCGCGCTCCCGGGGGCGCGCATCGCGGCGATCGGTGGAGCGGTGTGCCAGCCTGACACACCGCTACACCGATCTTGGTAAAGAGCCTCCGGCGGTGGCTCTTTACCACGTGATCAGCCGTGTCCAATTACGACTGATCACGCTGTCAATGGGAAGAGCCGTTGATCGGCTCTTCCTCACTCGCGTCTGACAGACGCAAGTAGAGGAGAGCCGATCGGCGGCTCTCCTGGCAGGGGGGGTCTGCGCTGATTGTTTATCAGCGCAGCCCCCCCTCAGATCACCACACTGGACCACCAGGGATCGCCACTAGGACCACCAGGGAAGGGGCAACATGGATGGCCAGGTATGTACCCCATGGCCATCCACATGTGCCCAATATGCCCACAAATGGGCACTGATTGGCACCATTATGTCACTGGTCTGCCCAGCAATGCCCAGATCTGCCCAGCAATGTTTTATCAGTGCCACCTGTCATTGCCCATCGGTGCCACCTGTCATTGCCCATCGGTGCCACCTGTCATTGCCCATTGGTGCCACCTGTCAGTGCCCATCTGTGCCCATCAGTGCCCACCTATCAGTGCCCATCAGTGCCACACATCAGTGCCACCCATAAGTACCCATCAGTGACACCCATATGTACCAATCAATGCCACCTACATCATGTGCCCATCAGTGCCGCCTATGAGTGCCCATCGGTGCCACCTATGAGTGCCCATCGGTGCCACCTATGAGTGCCCATCAGTGCCGCATACCAGTGCCACCTATCAGTGCCCATCAGTGCTACCTATCAGTGCCCATCAGTGCCGCCTATCAGTGCCCATCATCAGTGCCCGTTAGTGCCACCTCATCAGTGCCACCTCATTGGTGCCACCTCATCGGTGCCCATCAGTGCCGCCGTATCAGTGCCCATCAGTGCAGCCATATCAGTGCCCATCATTGAAGGAGAAAACATACTTATTTACAAAAAATTTTAACAGAAACAAGGAAAAACTTGTTTTTTTTCGTGGGAACAAAATGATAAAAAATTTGTTTGGGTACAGTGTAGCATGACCGCGCAATTGTCATTCAAATTGCGACAGCACGAGGCACATGCGCGGACTCCTCCAAGATGGCCGCTTGAGCCCGGAGCTCCGCACTGCCCTGACCATCCGGCGCACATAGCGGGGGAACCGGGACCCCGTAGGCCACGACACCCACCTCAAGGCGGATAGGAAGTGTTGGGGAACAACCCTATGCCGGCCGGATCGTCCAGGAAGGTCCTGGAGCCTCTGTTCAAAGCCTCGGCGGAGCGGGCCGAATCCAAGATGGCGGGCGCCATGCTGCACGGCGCACAGACAGCTGCAGAGAGCCCAGGAGATAAACTTTCCTATGCCGCAGTGACCCGCTCTCTCCCCTCTGGGACCCCAGTGAGTACTCCTCAACACTTGGCTCAGTTCACGGCCCTCTCAGAGCACCTTGCAGAACAACCCATGACACCCCCCACGCAGCCTCCCTCCCCTCACATTACAACAGGGCTTGAAATGGCGCCCAATCCGGCCCACTCTATCCTCACAGCCCCCGACCTCTTCTCCCAGTTATCAGCTCTGCTGGATAGAGGTTTGGCCCAAACTGCAGCCAAAATAACGGGCGACATTAGAGAGGACTTCCAGGCCCTGGGCTCCAGGATGGAGGCGATTGAAGATAAACTAGACCAGACCATCTCTAAAACCAGGCAGAACTCCAACCACATACAGGTCATACAGGACCAACTGGACATTGCTCTCTCACACATTGATGACCTTGAAAACAGGTCCAGAAGGGAAAATTTTTAGACTTATGCCGCGTACACACGAGCGGACTTTACGGCGGACTTTGCCCGGCGGACTGGATTTCGTCGGACAATTCGATGTGTGTGGGCTCCAGCGGACTTTGTTTTCTCAAAAGTTGGATGGAATTAGATTTGAAACTTGTTTAAAATGTATCCGTTGAAATCGAGTCCGGTCGAAAAGTCCGCCGTCTGTATGCTAGTTCGACGGACTATAAAGCCACGCTAGGGCAGCTATTGGCTACTGGCTATGAACTTCCTTGTTTTAGTCCGGTCGTACGTCATCACGTACGAATTCGACGGACTTTGGTGGATTGTGTGTAGGCAAGTCCGTTCATTCAGAAAGTCCGTCGGAAAGTACGTCGAAAAATCCGCCGGGCAAAGTCCGCCGTAAAGTCCGCTCGTGTGTACGCGGCATTAGAGGTCTCCCAGAATCTATAACCGACTCCACGATGGCGGTCCAAGACTTCATTAAACAAATTTTCCCTGACATTCCTCCACATAAATTGGAAATTGACCGTGCTCACAGGACATTAAGACCGCCGAGGAAAGATGGCCTCCCCAGAGATATTGTGGTCAAGCCTCACTACTTCTCGGTTAAAGAAGAGGTGATGAAAAAGTGCAGATACCAATAGCCCCTCACGTGCAGAGGCCACGCCGTACAAGTCTTTGCGGACATTTCACCTAACACAATACAAAAAAGGAGGGCGCTGAAGCCCCTACTCTCGGTGTTGGCGCAAAACGAAATCAAATATAAATGGGCCTTCCCATTTGCACTCAAGTTTGACCACAGAGGCAAAACCTACTCTTTCCGCAGCCTCCAAGAAGGAGAACGGATCCTGTTAGACCTCCGCCTCATCTTGCAAGAGTCAGCAATGGACTTCAACAATTCGGCGGCGGGGTCATACAAGCGCCCATCCCCTGCAAGCCCCTTGCAACCCCTGTGGGAAAAACCTAAATACAAGCGCCCCAAGGAAGCCAAACCTCCATGAGTCCTCGAGTCAAGATGATGTTTGATGGACTATCCCTGATCTCTTTTTCCCTTTGTAGGCTCCTACACGAACACGGTTGACTTTTCTTTTTTTTCTTTTTTATTGCTGGTTTGTTTTTCCCCTTGGTCATCCCAGCATTAGATGGTCTGTGCTAGAGATTTACTTGATTTTTTATCCGGGGGGGGGGGGGGGAGGGAGGGGACGTTATGTCCCCTTTCTCTTCTCCCCCCCTCATCCCTCTATATCTTATCCTAATAGGAAAGCCACAAACAAAGATTTCTGTCCCAGGGTGGTCCCTTGGGGGTAATCCTATTGGGACACACCTGGCGCTAGGTATTTTAATGTCAACCAACACGATCCTTAATACCACTTTCTGACCCAGGCCTCCAAGGCTCTGGGTAACAGAATGTGATCTCATGACTCCTCCTTATGATGTGCCTTAGACGCAAAAATGAGCTTCGTTTTGCATGGGCTATAGCTCAGGGAGCCCTCCTCATCCACCCGGAAATTTGTCCTGGGTGGGAGGGGAGGATGGTGGGAAAAAAGGGTGGGCGGGGCCACCTTCGGTTCCCCAGGTCGGACTAGATCCGATCAGCAGTTTTTTTTGTTCAGTATTTAACTTAGGTGCGCCGAGGTCGCGGCAGTTAGGCTGCACCTCCATTAATCCCAAGGACCAGGTGATACTGGTCTCCTGGGTTAGGAATCCTCCCTGTCAGCAGGGTTTGGACATTTCCTCCACTGTGAAGAGCAGTGTGCTCTGTTGCCACCACTGTTCACACAAGTCCCGAGAGGACTTGATCTTCCCCTCTTCCCCTCTTCCTATGTTCTCTTCTCTACTATCTTCTCTAACAATTTATTTTCTTGTAGTTGGCTGTCTGCTGGGTTATACCCACTCCCCCAGTAAGAAGCGAAAGGATGTCTTAATGGTCCCAACTTCGGTTTCCACTCTCCAACTGGATCAGGTAGGCGCTGAGGGATGGGGGGTAGGCCCCCTACTTCTGCTTCATGGCTGACACTGACAATCTGCCTTCCCTATTAAGGGTGGCCACACACAATACCCAAGGGCTGAACTCTCCTTCTAAACGAAGGAAAATACTTGATTTTATGAAATCCCGCAAGATTGATCTTCTATTTCTCCAAGAAACCCACTTCCCGATCCGGTACAAACCTAACTTTATCCACTCTCAGTTCCCATTGTTTTATCTAGCCAATGCGGAAGATAAGACCAGAGGGGTTGCTATCAATATATCTAAAAATTGCAGATTCACGCTACATAAGGTTCAACGAGATCCAGAGGGTAGGTACATCCTAGTTAGGGGTTCTGTAGAAGGCAGATTATACTCCCTAGTATCTTACTACGCCCCTAACACAGGACAGCATAAATTCTTTAGCTCAATGTTTAAGACACTTGGACCAATGCTTGAAGGCTCTGTAATTTTTGGGGGAGACTCCAATGTGGCCTTCGACCAGGGACTAGACAAATCTAAACCCCCAGCCGCCCAAAACATCCGTCCAACTAAAACCAGCTCGAAAATAGCTAAGCTGTTTTACTCACAAGGACTCACTGGCATTTGGAGGGAATTAAACCCCACCAAAAAAGATTATACTCATTTCTCCCACGCCCACCAATCCTATGCTCGTATAGACCATCTGCTAGTCTCGAATGACCTGATCCCGGCAGCCCAAAGATCACAAATTACTGACATGGTCTGGTCGGATCACTCCCTGTTAAGTGTTCTGATAAATAACCAAACCCCACACCACAAATACAACCTTTGGAGACTAAAAGAAAACATCCTTTCTGACCCCGCCTGGAAAGTAGAAATTGAAAAGGCCATAACGGAATATTTTAATCAAAATGACACGGCAGACGTCTCCGCGGAAACCTTATGGGCAGCTCATAAGGCCACAATCAGAGGGAAATTAATACAGATAGCAGCCAAATTTAAAAAAGAACATGGGATAGACATAGTCAACCTAGAAAAGAAATTCCAAAACTTATGTACGGAGCACAAGAGAGACCCTGCTTTAGTACCCGCATCCCAATTGGATGCAGCACACCTAGAATTAAACTTAGCTCTTACAGCTAAAGCGGATAAAAGTTTATCATGGCTAGGAGCAAAATATTACTATCAGAAGGACAGGGCTGGGTCTCTCTTGGCGTCCCGTCTCTCCCCGCGCCCTCGCTCATATATCTTCCCCAAAATCAAAATAGCGGGCCAACCCCACACAACAAACCCATTGAGGGTCATGAAAGCCTTCCATGGATTTTATGCAGATCTATATAGCGAACATAAGGCAAGTAATCCCCAAACTCTGACGAATTTTCTGAATAATCTCCCGATTCCTACCCTTTCGGCTGAGCACAGAGATAGACTCGAAGCTCCAGTTTCCACCGAAGAAGTGCTAGCGGTTATTAAAAATCTTAAGAGGCGGTCGGCTCCGGGTCCAGACGGCTTCTCCGTACCGTATTATAAAACTTATGCAAATACCATAGCGCCTTACCTTGCTAGATTCATTAACTTCAAAACCAAGGGAGAGCCTCTGGACCCGCAAATGAACGCTGCTTTCATAACCATAATACCGAAACCAGACAAGGACCAGGGAGAAGTGTCCAACTATAGACCCATATCCCTGATCAATAATGATCTAAAAATTATGACTAAAATTATGGCAGACCGTTTGGCCTCCTTTATTGGATCCTACATCCATAAGGACCAAGTGGGGTTTATCCCGGGAAGGCAAGGTCCTGACCAAATCAGAAGAACGGTGTAGTCTCCCTCCTGCAATCGGGCTGGGATGATAGTGGGGCGCAAAAGGGAATGTTGCTATCTCTAGATTTGCAAAAAGCGTTCGACTCTGTGTCTTGGTCTTACCTATTCTCAATCATACAACAATGGGGTTTTGGCCCACGGTTCATAGGGTTATTACACTCCCTACACTCCCTATACTCTAGCCCAGAAGCTAGAATTAAACTACAAGGACAACTCTCTGATCCTATTAAAATAGCTAGAGGGACCCGCCAAGGTTGCCCGCTCTCGCCACTGATTTTTTCGATAGCGATTGAATCATTGGCAATTGCTATACGCACTAATCCGGACATAGCGGGGGTGCACTGTGGGCCAAAAACACATAAATGCGGGCTGTTTGCTGATGACCTCATTCTTTACATAACATCACCAGTAACCTCCCTCCCAGTGCTATGTAAGCTCCTAGAAGACTTTGCACAGATCTCTGGTCTATGCGTTAACTACTCCAAGTCTCAAGCACTCAATGTGTCCCTCCCGTCAGCTTTGGTGTCTCGGTTGCAGGAGGCGTTCCGCTTTTCGTGGAGAGAGTCCAGCATTCGATACCTTGGAATCAATCTTACCCCCAAATTTGAACAGCTATACCAAGCAAATTACCCCCCCATTTACAAAAAATTTGAATCTGATCTCAAACAATGGTCCCCACACCACATTTCCTGGCTCGGTAAAATAAACTCTGTAAAAATGACTCTGCTGCCACGTCTCCTATATATTTTCAGAGCGCTCCCGATCGCTATACGGAAGGATCACCTCTCAGCATTCCAAAACAAGGTAGTAAAATTCATTTGGGGTTCAAAGGGGCATAGGCTCCCGAGAAACGCCCTATTCGGCCCAAGAAAAAAGGGGGGAATGGGACTTCCAAATCTTTTTTGGTACTACCAGGCGGCTAGATTGGCACAGATATCAACAGTTTATGCCAAAACAGCCAGACCTGATTGGGTAGAAATGGAAAGACAGGCAGTACCAACATTTACAATTGACTTCCTCCTCTGGTGCCCACCAAAGGCTAGGCCCCCGGTCATGTCTCCCGCCTTATCACAATCTCTGACGATATGGGACACTCTCAGAAAGAACCCTTCCTTAGTATCGCACAGCAAACCTCTATCGCACATTTTCCGTAACCCCGCATTTCCCCCGGGTATGGACATAAAAGCCTTTCAGTGGTGGCTGGATAGGGGGATGTACCGGATCGGGAACTATTTTACCGCAGCGGGGCCATTCTCCCTCAACCACTGCGTCAAACATCTGAGCCTCCCCAATTCGGAGAGGTTCAGGTTTTATCAAATTTCACACTTTCTCCAATCAATCTGGGTTGAGAAACCCGAACCCCCGCAGTTCACCCCATACGAAATATGGTGTGGGGGTCTCCTGGAGCAGAGGGGGGGTATATCCTTAATCTACTCCTCGCTTGCTGCTACAGATAAGAAAGCAACGTTCATGCTGGCATGGGAGAGGGATTTACAGGACACATGGGATCTAGATCACTGGCACACGACCTTCTTCCGATCATTCAAAGGCATTTATAATATATCTATCACGTACCTGGTAGAAGAGCCTGAATGGACGAGCAAGGCCTCTCTTACCACTCTGACTTAGGGCCCCTGATAGAGCAAACAGGAGGCACCAAAGTACAGAGTCGCACGAGTGCCAGAAAGTCTTTGGTGGTAGCAGGGTAGCGGGTCCGGTCGTGCTGAAGAGACACAGGAAAGCTTCCGCAGGAGACTAGCAGATGGCAGCAGGTGCAGATGGCAACGACAAGCAGCAGGGTCAGGCAGGCCGGGTCATACACGGTAGATCAAGTCGGGTACTAGGTGCAGGCAGGATCGTAGTCAGGAACAAGCCGGGTCAAACCAGATCAGCAGTGCGGTAGCCAGGGAGAAAGCAGAAGATTAGTCACAGGACAAGCCGGGATCGGTACAGGCAGAGTTCAAGGAAAGGTAACAGGACGGGCCAGGAGTCAGGATACAGGTTCACAGGTTACTGGACACTCAGAAGCTGAAGACAAGGCAGCACCAGGCCAAGCACCAGCTGGACTTAAATAGGACGTTTGGCGCCAACGTGAACGAGCGCTAGTGCGCTCAATGGATACGTACGGAAGTGTACGGGTGCCGATCGTATCTCAGGAATGCGTGACGGCCACTGTTTGCGCTCTTGTTCGCGCATGCGCACGTCTAAATGTCAAAGCCCGGTTTCTGTGTGCAACAGGAATATGTCTTCCTCTGTGCCTTAGACATCTTCGAGGCTGTCTGCTGATGGGTGTATCCTGACATTGCCCCCCTCCAATGGGCAGCCTCCGGATGCCCAACTGAGCTAGTCTCTCCGGATGGTTTTGACAGAATGCTTGGATAAGTCTGTTGGCATGGATATTGCCCTCTGGTTCCCAGGAATTCTCCTCAGGTCCGTACCCTTTCCATTTGACCAAGTACTGAACCTGATTCTGTCTCTTCCTGCAATCCATGATCGCCTCGACCTCGTACTCCTCTTCCCCATCTATCATTACCGGTGCAGGAGGATTACTACTTCGTTCGGGAAATGGATCTGGACTAGCAGGTTTCAGTAGAGAGATATGGAAGACTGGGTGGATTCTGAAGGAATCCGGGAGTGCCAACTCATAAGCCACGTTATTGATCCTTTTCTTCACCCTGAAGGGTCCCACAAACCTAGGGCCCAGTTTTCTGGATGGGCAGGCTAATTTCAGATTAGTCGTAGCTAACCAGACCGGATCACCAGGTTCCAGAATCAACTCTCCCCGCTTCTTCTTATCAAAGGATTTTTTATAGTCTTCCTGGGCCTTGGTCATCGTCTTCTGTAGTAACTGATTGTTGGTCCTGAAAAAGTTTATTGTGTCCTGAACTGCCGGAACAGGGCATTCTGGAGCAGAGGCAGTCAAGAATGCGGGATGGAACCCATAGTTGGCGAAGAATGGGGCTTGTTTGATGGCAGAATGCTCTGAATTATTATACGCAAACTCCGCCAGAGGTAATAGTGCCAACCAGTCATCCTGTGAGAAGGAAGAGAAACAACGTAAGTATTGCTCTAACGTCTGGTTGGTCCTTTCCGTTTGACCATTGGTCTGGGGATGGTAAGCTGAGGAAAAGGATAGTTCGATTTTCAAAGATTTACACAAGGCTCTCCAAAATCTAGATGTGAATTGTACCCCGCGGTCCGACACGATATTGGCAGGAAGTCCATGAAGTCTCACGATTTCTTTAATAAAGACCTGCGCTGTCTCAGAGGCAGACGGGGTACCCTTCATGGGTAGGAAATGTGCCATCTTCGACAACCGATCTATGACTACAAAGATGGTACAGTAACCTTCGGAAGGAGGGAGCTCAGTGATAAAATCCATAGAGATCATCTGCCAGGGTCTATCCGGAACTGGTAAGGGTCTCAACAAACCCCAGGATTTTGTTCGGCTATATTTATTTCTGGCGCAGGTAGGGCAGGTTTCAATGTACTTCTTGCAGTCTTCTTTTAAACAAGGCCACCAAAAGGTACGCTGTAAGAGCTCAGTTGTCTTGTGGACTCCAAAGTGTCCTGCAAGGGCATGGTCATGGCAGAGACCCAAGGTGGGGACTCGTAGACCTTCAGGCACAAAGATCTTGTTGTTGTGCCATAACAGGCCATCTTTAGCTTGTAACGTCATCTCAGGAGGTGGTGAGACATCAACAGTGGCTTGTCTAATTTGTGACAACAAATCTTCCTGTAATAAGAGGAAATTTCCGGGAGGAAGAATGGTATCCGGAGAAACCGGTTCTTCTGTCGTGCCAAACATTCGGGATAGAGCATCCGACTTAATGTTCTTAGATCCTGGCCTGTAGGTAATATGAAAGGTGAATCTTGTAAAAAAGAGTGCCCACCTGGCCTGCCGGGGTTTTAAGCGCTTTGCGACTCGCAGATACTCTAAGTTTCGATGATCGGTGTAGATCAGAATCGGATGAGCTGCACCTTCCAGTAGGTATCTCCACTCTTCGAGAGCAGCTTTAATTGCCAGAAGCTCACGGTCTCCTACGTCATAGTTTTTCTCTGCCGGGGACAACTTGCGGGAAAAAAATGCCACAGGATGTAGTAGGGACTTGGCCCCTTGGCGTTGAGACAGAACTGCCCCTACTGCCGTCTCTGATGCGTCTACCTCTAGGACGAACGGCAGAGCAGGATCTGGATGACGTAATATAGGTGCAGCTGTGAAAAGACCTTTCAGAGTCTCAAATGCGGTTTGCGCCTCGGAAGACCACTGGAACCGTTGGGACTGTCTTGTCAGTTGAGTTATGGGAGAAATTATTGCGGAAAACCCCTTGATAAATTTCCTATAGAAGTTCGCAAATCCTACGAACCGTTGCACCCCTTTCTTGTCCGTAGGAGCCGGCCAATCCAGGATTGCCGAGACCTTCTGGGGGTCCATCTTAATGCCCCCTGTGGAAAGAACAAGGCCCAGGAACTGGATGCTTGGGCATTCAAATTCGCATTTTTCTATTTTTGCAAATAAGCTGTGCTGTCTGAGTCGAGCCAAAACTTTTCTGACATGTTCTCGATGGGCTTCTAAAGAAGGAGAGAAAATCAAGATATCGTCAAGATATACAATAACAAATAAGTCTAAATAGTCCCGGAGAACATCATTAATAAAGTGTTGGAACGTTGCTGGGGCATTACATAGCCCAAAGGGCATCACCAAGTATTCGAAATGTCCAAACCTGGTACGAAAGGCCGTCTTCCATTCGTCACCTTCACGAATACGTACCAGGTTATATGCCCCTCGCAAGTCTAATTTTGTGAAGATGACAGCAGAACGGAGTCTCTGAAACAACTCTGGTACTAGAGGCAAGGGGTATCGGTTTTTGATCGTGATTTTATTTAAGTCCCGGTAGTCCACGCACGGGCGAAGGGAAAGATCCTTTTTCTCAACAAAGAAAATCCCAGCTCCGGCTGGGGATGTAGAGGGACGGATAAATCCCTTTCTCAGGCTGTCATCAATATAGACTTTTAAGGCGGCAAGTTCAGGTTCAGTCAAGGGAAAGATTCGCCCAAAAGGTATCTCGGCCCCAGGGAGGAGCTCGATGGGGCAGTCGTATGGTCTATGTGGAGGTAGAATCTCAGCTCCCTTCTTACTGAACACATCGGCAAAGTCTTGGTAGGGTGCTGGAATGGAAGGACGGGTTTCATCATCTGAGTCCATGCACAGCAAGGGGGATGGATAACAGAAGGGTCTGGAGAAGCAATGTTGCTGGCAGTAGAGAGAGGAAAACTCGACTTTTCCGACATCCCAATGGATACAGGGATTATGTGCCTGGAGCCATGGCATACCCAGAATGATAGGGAACAGTGGTGAAGCTATGGCATCCAGGCGTAACAGTTCTCTGTGGTCACCAGAAATAGTAGCTAATAACGGAACAGTCTCCTGGGTAACCGGACCGGATTTAATATGTGACCCGTCTGCCAGGTGGATAGATAGTCCATGAGCTTTGGGTTGCAGAGGAATTTTATGTTGAAGAGCAAAAGTCAAGTCAATGAAGCAACTGCAAGCCCCTGAATCTACAATAGCAGGTACTTGGATCACTCTTCCTGAAAGTTGTAGTGAGATCTGTACGGCCAGGTGAGAAGACTTGGTAGGCCGGGAGGACTGGCTGGCCGGGAGAAAGGACAGACATTTCCGAATCTTGGCAGGACAGGAACTCACATAATGGCCATCCCTTCCACAATACAGACACAAGTGGTTCTGACGACGGTACAGACGTTCCTCTGGAGAGAGGGAGGGATGGAACCTGCTGGGTTGAGATGGACTAGATGGACCAGACTCTTGTGGTAGCAGCCCTGGAGGCTGGAATCGTTCAGTTGATCTCTCTGCACTGCGTTCCCTCAGACGTCTGTCAATTTGAATTGTCAGGTCGATGAGTGCTTCTAAGGATTCAGGTACTCCAACACGAGCTAGTTCATCTTTTAGGGTTTCGGATAGTCCTAGTCGAAATTGGTAACAGAGAGCAGCACTGTTCCATTCGACGTCTGCGCTCCAGCATCTAAAGTCCGTTACATAGTCCTCAGCGGCTCGATGGCCTTGCTGGAGCGCATGCAGAGCAGACTCGGCCGTGGCAGTTCGCAGAGGGTCCTCGTAGATTTGAGCCATGGATGCAAAGAAGGTGGTCAGGCTTGACAGACAGGGATGGCCCTGTTCCATTAAACGGTGAGCCCAGGACTGAGGTTCACCCTGCAGGAGGGAGATAACAAACCCTACTTTGGTGATCTCCTGAGAGAAGGTCTGGGGCTGTAATGAAAAATACAGGATACAGGCATTCTGAAAAGTCCTGAACTTGCCACGGTTGCCAGAAAACTTCTCTGGAATCGGAACCCGGGGTTCCGGTGACTGCATTACAAGAGTAGGTGTTGGAGAGAGTTCATGAATTCGTTCTTCCAGCTGGCTGTAACTTGCTTGCAGGCTCTTGACTGTTTGGGTAAATGCCGTTAGGTGATGACACAGCTGCTCTACGGAGGAGGTTGCTCGTTCAGGCTCAGTCATGGCTGCCTTGTACTATCACGTACCTGGTAGAAGAGCCTGAATGGACGAGCAAGGCCTCTCTTACCACTCTGACTTAGGGCCCCTGATAGAGCAAACAGGAGGCACCAAAGTACAGAGTCGCACGAGTGCCAGAAAGTCTTTGGTGGTAGCAGGGTAGCGGGTCCGGTCGTGCTGAAGAGACACAGGAAAGCTTCCGCAGGAGACTAGCAGATGGCAGCAGGTGCAGATGGCAACGACAAGCAGCAGGGTCAGGCAGGCCGGGTCATACACGGTAGATCAAGTCGGGTACTAGGTGCAGGCAGGATCGTAGTCAGGAACAAGCCGGGTCAAACCAGATCAGCAGTGCGGTAGCCAGGGAGAAAGCAGAAGATTAGTCACAGGACAAGCCGGGATCGGTACAGGCAGAGTTCAAGGAAAGGTAACAGGACGGGCCAGGAGTCAGGATACAGGTTCACAGGTTACTGGACACTCAGAAGCTGAAGACAAGGCAGCACCAGGCCAAGCACCAGCTGGACTTAAATAGGACGTTTGGCGCCAACGTGAACGAGCGCTAGTGCGCTCAATGGATACGTACGGAAGTGTACGGGTGCCGATCGTATCTCAGGAATGCGTGACGGCCACTGTTTGCGCTCTTGTTCGCGCATGCGCACGTCTAAATGTCAAAGCCCGGTTTCTGTGTGCAACAGGAATATGTCTTCCTCTGTGCCTTAGACATCTTCGAGGCTGTCTGCTGATGGGTGTATCCTGACAATATCCCTGATTGAAGCTAGCCTAAAGGTAATCACTAGATGGTACTTGACCCCCTCCCGGCTTGCTATGATGCACCCCGCGGTCTCCCCTCTCTGCTTTCGCGGATGTCACATGAAAGGTTCCATGATACATATATGGTGGGATTGCCCTAAAATTAGGACCTTTTGGCAAAAAATATTTTACGCCATTTCCAAAATAACAGGTAAGACCATTCCCAAGTCTCCTCTAACAGCTCTTCTCAACCATCCCATTCCAGGGATCTCAAAATCATCACAGAAATTAGTATTTTTCGTTCTCCTGGGAGCCAAAATTACCCTTGCTAAAGCTTGGAAGAAGCCCTTAGTTTCTCTCATAGCAGCTAAACGGAAAGTGTCATGGATAATGGCTCAGGAGAAATTAGTAAGCTCTTTACTAGATACCTCAGCAAAGTTTGAGAAGATTTGGGATCCATGGTCCAAATACATAGGAATAGGGCAACATCCAAATTATTAGAAATAGACCCTCAATAGAAGTGGGGGCACCGAGCAGACAGCTAAACTTTTCTCTTATCTGCACTTCACCTCTCTCCTTCTTACTCCTCCCTCTTCTCTCCTCCCACAACCCCTTTTCTTTTTTCTTTTCTTTTTTTTCCTCTTATTTCTTTCTCCCTGACTCTCCATATTTGGCAGGCATGAATAGAACTCACTCCCGCAGTGGGTGCACACTGGAGTGAAATGTAGTAGAAAGTTTTACTTTGTAATTTATCCCTGAAGTTTACGCATGAATAATAGCATTTTAATGCAACATGCCTAAACAGCAACTGTACCAAAGGGATTGTTATGTTACTTTAAACTTGAAATGTAACCAGTTTAGCAAACTGTTTTTGCAACCAAGATATTTTGGTCAATGCGCCAAAGTTTTCTTTTATTTTTAATTTTTTATACTTCGCTAATGTCTTTCTAGGTCCTCAGGTCATTAGTGAATAGGACCCATTCCGCTCCCCAGCACAGTGTGATCCCATGAAGGGGTGCTGGGGGTGGACCGGGTTAGTTACCCAAGGCCCACCCATTATGTCCGCAATAACACGGACTCGGTAGGACCCGATATTAGATACTTCAGTTTACAGTTAGTTGATGATGTAACTCTAGTGTATAAGTCATTATAATGCAAAACATATCACTGTAACTATGTTTTGTACTTCTCCCTTATACCTTGCTTTAAGATGTGACATGTAACGGAAGATTTTACTTATATTTAGTTTTTCTGACAAAATCTAATAAAAACCATTTAAAAAAAATAAAAAAATAAAAAAATAAATAAAATATTGTGAAAACAAATTGCGACAGCACTGAAAGGTGAAAATTGTCCTGGGCGGGAAGGTGTCTAAGTGCCTGGTATTGAAGTGGTTAAAGAAGAATTATACAAAAAAAAGGTTAGTTAAACCCACAAGTACTTTTTTTTACCACTTTTATTCTTTTATATTGGCTGTTGAAATTTACAAATGCAGCAAATTAGAAATTGGATGAAAGTTTTAGCTCTGGGAAACACTTTCTGAAAGATCAACAATGCATTTTATATACAACTGTATGGATCAGTCCAAAATGAGGGACAAATGAGGAGGAAAGAGGGACAGAGGGACATTGCTCCAAATCAGGGACAGTCCGTCGAAATCAGGGACAGTTGGGAGCTCTGGCTTGACTACTCAAGTATACAAATGATGATAGAAAAAGTTAGATAAGATTTTCTTACTATCTGATCTTAGTTTGTTTGAAAAAGATCATATGTAATAATTAGGAATGCACCAATACCAGTTTTTGAAGACCGAGTACAAGTACCGATACTTTTTTTTCAAGTACTCGTCGATACCAATTACTGATACCTATTTTAGGGTCATGTGACAGTTTTTAGAAAAATTATTACTTTAGCCTAGGTTCACACTGATGCGGTCCTTGGAACCACATTGCACATCATTCCTGTCCAAATCACATGTGATTCTTTGCAGTGCAATTTGAGACCATTCATTTTGTATGGTCTCAAATCACACTGCACAAAAAGGGTGCAGGCAGGTATTGGTTTTAGCACTATGCATGAGACACCATTACAATAGTTTCACTTCTTCCCAACTAGTTCCAGCTCTCAGGCCAGGCCTTTCTCTGACAGCACTCTGCTCCACATTCTACTTTCATTTCCTCTATGAAAGCACTGACTATGGAGATCAGAGAAGCACTGCAAGAACAGGTTATCGACACATGGAGATTGGCAGTGGGGTGCAGTAAGGGGTTAATGGAGATGGGGAGGTACAATAACAGGTTAATGATGCATAGAATGGGGGGTGCAGTAAGGGGTCAATGTATGGCAAAAGGGGGAGGAGGGGTGTAAAGTAAGGAGTCAATGCTTGGCGATGGGGGAGATGTGATATAAGGGGTCACTGATGTATATGGAGATGGGGAGGTGCAGTAAGGGGTTAAGGATGCATATGGAGATGGGGAGGTGCACTAAGAAGTAACTGTTTAGAGATGGGGAGGTGCAATAGGGGTTAATGTAAAGAGATGAGGTGATGGGCAATAAAGGATTACTGGATGAAGATGGGCTGGGTGCAGTAAGGGGTTAATGTATAGAGATGGGGTGGGTGCAGTAAGGGGTTAATGTATAGAGATGGGGTGGGTGCAGTAAGTGGTTAATATGTAGAGATGGGGTGGGTGTAGTAAGGGGTTAATGTATAGAGATGGGGTGGGTGCAGTAAGGGGTTCATGTTTGGAGATGGGGTGGGTGCAGTAAGGGGTTAATGTATAGAGATGGGGTGGGTGCAGTAAGGGGTTAATGTATAGAAATGGGGTGGGTGCAGTAAGGGGTTAATGTATGGGGTGGGTGCAGTAAGGGGTTAATATATAGAGATGGGGTGGGTGTAGTAAGGGGTTAATGTATAGAGATGGGTGGGTGCAGTAAGGGGTTCATGTTTGGAGATGGGGTGGGTGCAGTAAGGGGTTAATATATATAGATGGGGTGGGTGCAGTAAGGGGTTAATGTTTGGAGATGGGGTGGGTGCATTAAGGGGTTAATGTATAGAGATGGGGTGGGTGTAGTAAGGAGTTAATGTTTAGAGATGGGGTGGGGACAGTAAGGGGTTTATGTATATAGATGTGGTGGGTGCAGTAAGAGGTTAATGTATAGAGATGGGGTTGGTGTAGTAAGGGGTTAATGTATAGAGATGGGGTGGGTACAGTAAGGGGTTAATATATAAAGATGGGGTGGGTGCAGTAAGGGGTTGATATTTAGAGATGGGGTGGGTGCAGTAAGGGGTTAATGTATAAAGATGGGGCGGGTGCAGTAAGGGGTTAATAATGATGCAGAGGGGTCGGGCTAGGCTCCACTCCGCTCTTCCGCCTCCATGTGTCATTGCTGACTCTTGGCACTTCGAATGGAACATGGTTTCCTTCCCTCTGAGGTGAGTGGAGCCTCCTTCCTGACATGCCCTCCCCTTCCTGACATGCCCTCTCCTTCCTGACATGCACGTTAAGTCCCTCATTTATCAGCCTGAGGACCCCCACATTGATAATGATCCATAGCACTTAGCTCACACCCCCGCCAGGACCTCTCCAACCCACCCATGGAAGTTCCCCAGCACTCACACCCCGGAGAGCCCAACAGTGGTCAGTTGGATGGGAAGGGACACACACTCCTGCCATCTATGCGTCTAGGTTTAGACTGGAGCCGTGGGGGGAATCGCACAGCATTCCTGTTCAAATCACATGCTATTCTTTGCAGTGCGGTTTGAGCCCATTCATTTTGTATGAGCTTGAATCGCACCGCAAAGGTATTGGTTTTGGGTATCAGAGCATTTGTTCGCGAGTACCGATACTTGTGAAAATGCCTAGTATCAGCACCGATACCGATACTGGTATCGGTGCAACCCTAGTAATAAGACCTATTTACATTACTTATTATTCACTATAACTTTTTTTGGCTCACTACCTGACACTTTTGGTTGGACTCTTATAAAGTGCATGTTTTAGTATTTGTTACCCAGTGATTGTGGACATTGGTTATGGTATGACCATATGTGGATACCCACTTATTACTATATATCAACTGTTGTGAGTGCAGCTCCTGGTACACAGATTTACACTTAGCACTGTTTATATATATATATATATATATATATATATATATATATATATATATATATATATATATATATATATATATATATATATTTACATTAATATATATATGTTTTTTATTCCTTTATTTCTTAATTGTGCACAGAAAAAAATCAGGCAGTTTACAGATATAAGCAGGTCAATTTAAATGGTGAAAACAGAATACACGTCCGTCTAGCAGCGAAAAACAGACTGCCGTTGACAGTAATATTTACATTATTGTATACACAGGCTAAATAGCTCAAGTTGAAATCCCATCTGTAAAACAAAAAAACACAACCCTGTCATCAGAATACTAATTCAAGGGGTAATAATATGTGAACCTTCATTGTTCCTCAAAAAAACGACCTAAACCATACAAACAAAAAGAAACCTAACTGCCCATCTACCAAAAGTTCCAAAAATCAAGAAAGATTCATAAAGTAGCAAAACTGTATTCAAATGACTGTACCCTTATCCCAAATTTTAGTATAAAACCCTCAGTTTACAATATGATCCACCACATTGCCTGGAAGGAGACCAATGTAAACAGCATAAATGCAATAATAATATGAGACCAAAAGTCCTAAAAAGACTATGAATTTTGGAAAAACGAATGTTTAAATATATAGTTCTAAAAAGAGTCAAGAAAATTGATCTAGAAGGTCAAAATTCACCAGTGCCAATCCCTAAAAAAAATAAAAAGGTTTTAAATGTCATAAATGAGCATGGCATGGCTGGTTGTTGGTTCCCTCCAAATCCGGTTATTGTAGGTAAGGCAAAAAAGAAATAAAGCAAAAGCACAAACGTATGAAAAGCTAATAAAAACAACAGAGCAGGACTAATAAATATGCATGGCATAGCCCTGAAGGGGTTAAAAAAGTTGCAAAGCACAATCTAACAAGCGGTGCTTGACAGGCATCAATATTGAAGCACAGTACTGAAGGCACATCCCAAGTGGTATATTCAGTCCTTTGTTCCATGTACATCATACATCTGTAAGGTCAGGAAGGAACACAGTGAAGCAACCAAGCCCATGAATTGTGAAGAGCATATAGGTCAAGGTATATTATAACCTTCTGTTAGTGTTTAGAACACATTCTGTAAAGCTGGAGTCAAGGTTGAGCTATAAAAGCCATAAAAAAGCAGATAAAGCCCCAGCTGTTTAACCGCTTGCCAACCGCGACACACGTGATGTACGTCGGCTGAATGGCACAGGCAGGCAAATGGGCGCACCTGTACATCCCTTTAAATTTGCCACCAATCAGGGCGCGCGCCCGCCGCAGGAGCGTGCCCGTGGGTTCCAGGAACTCGATGTTAGCCGGCGGCCCGCGATTGCAGTGTGGAGAGGTAGAACGGGGAAATGCCTATGTAAACAAGGCATTTCCCCGTTCTGCCTTGTGGCATGACAGGGATCACCGCTCCCTGTCATCGGGAGCAGTGATCGCTGTCATGTGAGTGGAAGCCCATCCCCTCCACAGTTAGAATCACTCCCTAGGACACACTTAACTTCTTGATCGCCCCCTAGTGTTTAACCCCTTCCCTGCCAGTGTCATTTACATAGTAATCAGTGCATTCTTATAGCACTGATCGCTGTATAAATGACAATGGTCCCAAAATAGTGTCAAAAGTGTCTGATGTGTCCGCCATAATGTCGCAGTCACGATAAAAATCGCAGATCGCCGCCATTACTAATAAAAAAAAAGAATAAAAGTGCCATAAAACTATCCCCTATTTACCAAAAATATGTAGAAGAATACCTATCGGCCTAAACTGAGGAAAAAATAGCTTTTTTATATATTTTTGGGAGATATTTATTATAGCAAAAAGAAAATTTTTTTTTTTTTTCAAAATTGTCGCTCTTGTTTTGTTTATAGCGCAAAAAATAAAAACCGCAGAGGTGATCAAATACCACCAAAAGAAAGCTCTATATGTGGGGAAAAAAAGGATGTCAATTTTGTTTGGGTACAACGTTGCACGACCGCACAATTGTCAGCTAAAACGACGCAGAGCTGAATCGCAAAAAATGCTCTGGTCAGGAAGGGGGTAAAATCTTCCGGGGCTGAACTGGTTAAAGTGTATATCTACCAATGTCCAGGCGGTGTTGCACCTTATAATAATGAAGTTGTGGCGTTGTTGAAGCTGCAGCAGACTGTGTACAGTATATATTTAAATGTATTAAAAAATTCAACTAATCTCATGGATGCAGTCCTTACATATAGTCCATAAATCATGGATCATATTAACCATTTATGCATTCATTTCACTAAGTAATCCACCACAGATGAAAACAGCGTCAATGACATTCAGCAAACATAGGCCATGATGGTATTTATACTTCACTTGAACAGCGAATCACCTTTGGCATAATCAGCTCTGTATAAAAGCCTTCCATGTTTACATTAATATCTTATATTCAAAAATAGACATAAGATAATTATACTATTTTTCAATTCGCAAATAACAATTAAGGGTAAAATTACTCATGATCCTTGCTCACAAAAGCTTTTGTTCAATTCAATATTGACGTGGGTGAAAATAAAAATATGAGGTTGTCAACATCTATCTTCTGAATGTTGTGTCTGCATTTTTATTTGCAGAATCCAATGTTCCTTCTTTCTATATGACATTCTCTAATTTTCAATAGATATCTACCTTGATTGTTTTCTCTAAGGCTGTCAGACCTTTTCTTTTATGAATCTTCAATCACTTTCTACTTTTCCTACACCATAGAGGTTCCTCAAAGTACCGTATTTATCGGCGTATAACACGCGCCGGCGTATAACACGCACCCCAAGTTTAAGAGGGAATTTTAAGGAAAAAAACTTTTAGGAGGAAAGTTTAAGGAAAAAAACTTACATTTAAATGCCCATTAATGCAGCCTCATCAGTGTCCATCTGCAGCCTTGTCAGTGTCCATCTGTAGTGTTGTCCCTGATTGCAGCCTTGTCCCCCATTGCAGCCTTGTCCCCCATTGCAGCCTTGTCCCCATTGCAGCCTTGTCCCCCATTGCAGCCTTGTCCCCCATTGCAGCCTTCTTAGTGTCCATCTGTAGTCTGTGCATCTTTGAAAATGGCGCCGCCGTTCTCGGCCGCTTTCGGCCATTCTCGGCGGCTCTCGGCCGCTTTCGGCCATTCTCGGCGGCTCTCGGCCGCTCTCGGACGCACTCGGCTTTCGGCGGCTCCCGCGGGACTACGAGAGGCGCCGAGAATGGCCGAAAGCGGCCGAAAACCGTCGAGAATGGCCGAGAGCCGCCGAGAATTGCCGAAAGCGGCCGAGAGCCGCCGAGAATGGCCGAAGGTGGGCGAGAGCCGCCGAGAATGGCCGAAAGCGGCCGAGAACGGCGGCGCCATTTTCAAAGCCACCGAGAAAAGCTAAAAGCCGCTGAGAGTGGCCGAAAAGCTTGCAATCGGTGGGGGATCGGCGTATAACAAGCACCCACGATTTTCCCCTGATTTTTAGGGGAAAAAAGTGTGTTAAGCGCCGATAAATACGGTAGTTGAAGCTAAGTCTATGTTCACATCTATGCGGTTGCGGTTGATGCATTTTTCAGGCATGTTTTGCGGTTTTAAACCCGCATTTTGCGTTTTTGTGTGTTTTTTTTTTTGTTTCCTTTAAAAACACTGTATATAGCTGATTGCTTAACAACCGGTGAGTCATCAGCTGTCAGCGGGGTTCCCCGCTGACATCTGAATGTACAAAAAAGAATTGCTGGCCAAAAAAACCCCAAAAAATCGGAGAGAAAAACAGCGTGGGGGTCCCCCCCTCCAAATCCATATCAGGCCCTTCAAGTTTTAGTATGGATTTAGAGGGGAACACCATGCCAAAATGAAAAAAAAAAAATGGCGTGAGGTCACCCCCAAAATCCATACCAGACCCTTATCCGAGCATGCAGTGGGTCAGAAAAGGGAGGGGATGAGCGAGCGCCCCCCCCCCTCCTAAACCATACCAGGTCACATGCCTCCAACATGGGGGGGGTGCTTTGGGGCAGGAGGGCTCTGCCCCAGTAAGAGCTGTGAAAATGTGGAACAGGCTCCCTCAAGAGCTGGGTGCATTCATAAATACATAAAATATTAATATCCAGTTATATTTAGAGGTAATAACAACCGGGGTAGTTGATCCAGAGAATATCCAATTGCATCATAAAAGATCAGGAAGGGATTTTTATCCCCCACTGGAGTGAATTGGATCATGCTTTACGTGGGATTTTTGCCTTCCTCTGGATCAACTGTGGTATAGGATAGTATATATGGAGGTTTTCTATTTGTGTGTGTTTTTTTATTTCAAACTGACTAACTATGGAACATGCACTTCGCAACAAGTGTGAATGTGTCATAAGAAGTATTGGTTGTTTTGGGAGAACAAATATAGTATTTTTGCAGAGTGTAAGGTTTTTTAAAGAAATATCTCTTGCATGAATGTGAGATTTTAGTCAGTTGGGATTTCAGGGCAAGGTATTTATGTGTCGTTTCCATACATGAATTAAAATAGGGGGCTCCAAACCTTTTAAACAAAGGGCCAGTTTACTGTCCTTCAGACTTTAAGGGGGCAGGACTATAGCCAGTGGGAGTAGAAAATGCCCAAGCATCAGTGGAATTAAACAATGCCCCATCATTGGTTTTAGTGGATGGAATAGTTCCCTATTGTTTATATCAGTGGGAGGAATAGCACCCCATTCCTTGGTGCCGGTGGGAGGAATAGTGCCCCATCATTAGTGTCAGTTGTGGATGGAATAATGCCCCAAGGGCTGCATAGAGGCAAGCAAACGGGCACACCTTGCCCCAGGGCCGCAGTTTGGAGACCGCTAAATTAAACTGACCAGTCTTGGTTGTTGTACTAAATGGAAGTGTCCTTTTAATATTTTAGTGGATACAAAAACAAAACTAAATCAACTGATTATGGTGTTCAAATAAAGTACATAATGAAGTACAGTTACAGCATTTGTGTTTTCAGTGCCAGTAGTTTTACCAAATAAAGTACGAAATTGTTTTCTGGCCTGTTAATTTTCAAAGCTTTGCCAAGCAGGAATGATTGACACTGCTTGACATATCAAGGTTTATCTGTATACCAGATTGTCGCAGGTCAGAAGGCATCACACGGCCAGCTCTTACCTCAATACTTTGCTCTTGTTTCTGTTAATATTAACTATGCAACAATATGCATGAACGGCATAGGAGGAGATACTGCATCAGTGACTGTTCAGCAAAATCAGTTATATACATTTCGGGTGCATCAAAACAAAAAGTCTTACGACTGGTTTTCTTTTTAAAGCAGCCATTAGGGTGCCATTGTTTTCTGTGGAGAAGGAGTGATCTCTTTGCAGTGGTTCAACGTGATCCGTGCTAAGTCAGAACTGTAGCTGTTTGGAGAAAAGCCAATGTAGCACCAATATTTAAAAAAGGGCCCAAATACATCCCTGGGAATTACAGACCAGTTAGCCTAACATCAATAGTATGCAAGCTCTTGGAGGGGATGATAAGGGACTATATACAAGATTTTAGTAATGAAAATGGTATCATTAGCAGTAATCAGCATGGATTCATGAAGAACCGTTCTTGCCAAACCAATCTATTAATCTTCTATGAAGAGGTGAATTGCCATCTAGATAAAGGAAGGCCCGTAGATGTGGTGTATCTGGATTTTGCTAAAGCATTTGACACAGTTCCCCATAAATGTTTACTGTACAGAATAAGGTCCGTTGGCATGGACCATAGGGTGAGTACATGGATTGGAAACTGGCTATAAGGGCGAGTTCAGAGGGTTGTGATAAATGTGGAGTACTCGGAATGGGCAGGGGTGGGAAGTGGGGTCCCCCAGGGTTCTATGCTGGGACCAATCCTATTTAATTTGTTCATAAACCACTTGGAGGATGGGATAAACAGTTCAATCTCTGTATTTGTGGACAACTTGAAGCTAAGCAGGGCAATAACTTCTCCGCAGAATGTGGAAACCTTGCAAGAAGATCTGAACAAATTATTGGGGTGGGAAACTACATGGCAAATAAGGTTTAATGTAGAATAATGTAAAATAATGCATTTGGGTGGCAAAAATATGAATGCAATCTATACACTGGGGGGGGGGGGAACTCTGGGAATCTAGGATGGAAAAGGACCTGGGAGTCCTAGTAGATGATAGGCTCAGCAATGGCATGCAATGCCAAACTGCTGCTAACAAAGCAAACAGAATATTGGCATGCATTAAAAAGGGGATTAACTGCAGAGATAAAACGATAATTCTCCCGCTCTACAAGACTCTGGTCCGGCCGCACCTGGAGTATGCTGTCCAGTTCTGGGCACCAGTCCTCAGGAAGGATGTACTGGAAATGGAGCGAGTACAAAGAAGGGCAACAAAGCTAATAAAGGGTCTGGAGGACATTAGTTATGAGGAAATGTTGCGAGCACTGAACTTATTCCCTCTGGAGAAGAGACGCTTGAGAGGGGATATGATTTCAATATACAAATACCGTACTGGTGACCCCACAATAGGGATAAAACTGTTTTTGTGCAAGAGAGTTTAATAAGACACGTAGTCACTCATTAAAATTAGAAGAAAAGAGGTTTAACCTTAAATTGCGTAGAGGGTTCTTTACTGTAGGAGCGGCAAGGATGTGGAATTCCCTTCCACAGGCGGTGGTCTCAGCGGGGGGGCATTGGTAGTTTCAAAAAACTATTAGATAAGCACCTGAACGACCGCAACATACAGGGATATATAATGTAATATTGACATATAATCACACATAGGTTGGACTTGATGGACTTGTGTCTTTTTTCAACCTCACCTACTATGTAACTATGTAACTATATGTAGTTCAGTAGGGGGAGCCCAAGCTTTTCTGATTGCAGAGCTATTGGTCTAACTCAGTGGAGGGGTGTCAGACCTCTGCAATTAGACCACTGCTTCCACACAGAGAGCAAGGGCATACTCTGCAGCTGCAGGTAGGGAACAGGCTATTCTAGGTATGCTATGGCTGCTTTATAAAGAAAATAAACTGTAAAACTTTGTGCAGTTTTTGTTTTGATTCACCCCGAATGTGTTTAGCTGAATTAAACTGATAATTCAATTGGCCTTTAAAGCAGACACTTGAGTTTGATCATGTTTGTGCATTGTCATTTGGAGATATTGGGGTTTTACCTTTACCCTCAGCCTAATGCAAAATCTGCATGGGGGTAGATGCATGTAAAAGGTTTTTCATCTTAATGGAGAGAATGCATTAAGGTAAAAAAAAATCCTTCTACCTTTACAACCACTTTATGCGTATAACTTCAAGCATTACCTTTTTTTTCTATTTTAGCAGCAGCTAATGTAAAAAAATGTATGTGAATTGTGACAGAACTGCATATCTTTTGCTGCAGTATGCCTTAGTTACAATTTTAACAGCTTGACCTTCATAGCTTCCTACTATAATTTGCATCAGAAATCATGTCTACATCAAAAATATGTCTGCACAAGTTACAGAAATTTATGATAAATGCATCCCATGTGTATTTTTTTTATAATACCTGCCATAAACTAGGGCATACAGAATATGCTGGTGGGACCTTGGAACTGTAATAAAGGTGGTAATGAACTTTAGAGGATGGTTGCCTGAGAATGCATATGTAACCATATCAGTTTGATCAGATGCTTTACAAGCTGGTAACAATTTGTAAACGAACAAACTGAAATCCTTGTTGCTTCTGGTCTTACTCTCTGACATCACCGGCCACCTCAGTACTGGGGTCTCCGGTAGGATGTGAGAGCCCAGTAAAAGCGGCAGGAGGGGGGTGATCTCTTTCTGCTGCCTGTAAAAGTTATTGGGAGGCTCTACAGCCACTCGATCAATTTTACCTTGTGCAGAATCGCTAGCTGAACAATATCTTTTACTGGGCTCTCACAGGAGATTGCTCCTGTGCATCTCTGTAGTTACATGCAATCATTAAAATTGAGAACCGTTGCCCCTGAATACACAGCCAGTGTCTTCCTCTGCTGAGCAGTCGTATTGTACCTTACCTTCGTCTTGGATAAATCATTAATTTGGCAGAGTGTGCAGGAGCTGAGTGATCAGATAATAGCCTATATGGAGCAGAGCTGTAGTACAGAAAACAGGAGATGTGTGTCCTTGGAAGTCTGTAAAGTGCATCATAAATTATACAATCTGATTGTACAATCTCCTTTATATCTACCATAACCTATGTAGTGCAAAAGCCTGCCTGATTGGATACAGAGTAATAGAATAGGTGTGTCCTCCTATTATATAGTTTTGGTAAATCTAAAGTTTTTAAACTAGGCAACGGGGGGGTCCAGAGGAAGAGATAGTCAGTGTGGAACATCTCCAGAGGGTAGTATTGGGGGCATTAGTGGTAGGTTGACTAAAGCACATAAACCTGAGGTAAGTATAGTAACAAGTCCTAGATGCAATCTCGGAACACCCAATAAGAGGATAGTATGCGACCGGTCTAAACTACGTGGCATGTTCACCAATGCCAGGAGCCTGGCAGACAAGATGGGTGAACTAGAGATACTGTTGTACGAGGAGGATTTGGATTTTGTGGGAATTTCAGAGACTTGGTTCAACAGCTCTCTTGATTGGCTGGCAACCATTCAAGGGTATACCCTTTATCACAGGGATAGATAGGGTAAAAAGGGGGATGGGTATGCCTGTATATCAAGAATAATGTACAAGTGAATGTGAGAGATGACATCACTAAGGGAGCTAGTGAAGAGGTGGAATCCTTATGGGTAGAGCTCCAAAGGGATGAAGCTAAGGGGAAAATAATACTGGGAATATGCTATAGGCCCCCTAACCTGAGGTAGGAGGGGGAGGCGGACCTCCTATCACAATTTGGATTAGCAGCAAGGATGGGAAGTGTTATCATAGTGGGGGATTGTAATTATCCAGACATAGACTGGGCGGAAGGAACCACTCATTCGTCCTAGGCTCGCCAGTTCCTAACTGTCTTGCAGGACAATTTCATGGGTCAGATGGTAGATGCACCAACTAGAAATAAAGCATTACTAGATCTACTGATTACCAACAATATAGACCTGATCACAGATGTCGAAATATGGGGCAAGTTAGAAAACAGCAATCACAGGTCAATTGGGTTCAATATAAATCACACAAATAGGAAACTTAAGGGGAATACAAAGACACTGAAATTCAAAAGAGCCAACTTCCCTAAACTACGAACCTTGCTAAAAGATATACATTGGGATAAAATCTTAGGAACAAAGAACACAGAGGAGAGATGGGTTTGCTTTAAGAGCATATTAAATAAAGTCATTAGCCAGTGTATCCCATTGGGTAGTACATTTAAAAGAGCAAAAGTCTTGGATGGCTTAACGCTGATGTAAAAATGCATATAAAAGCAAAGAAGAAGGCCTTCAAAAAATACAGGGTTGAGGGATCATCATCAGCATTCAGACTTTATAAAGAATGCAACAAGAAATGAAAGATAGAACACGAAAGACACATAGCGGAGGAGAGCAAAAAAAATCCAAAGAAATTCTTTAAGTATATAAACAGTAAAAAAGGGAGGACAGACCATATTGGCCCCATAAAGAATGAGGAAGGACATCTGGTTACAAAGGATGGGGAGATGGCGAAGGTATTGAATTTATTCTTCTCCTCAGTCTTCACGAGGGAATCGGGGGGGCTTCAGTAACCAAAACTGCAGTGTTTATCCTTATGACACATCACAGGAAGCACCTCCATGGTTAACAGAGGACAGAATAAAAATTTGACTTGGGAAACTTAACATTAATAAATCACCGGGACCGGATGGCTTGCATCCGAAGGTACTTAGGGAACTCAGTCAAGTAATTGCCAGAACATTGTTCCTAATTTTTACTGACAGTCTACTGACTGGAATGGTACCAGCGGATTGGAGAAAAGCCAAAGTAGCACCAATATTTAAAAAGGGCCCAAAATACATCGCTGGGAATTAAAGACCAGTTAGCCTAACATCGTATGCAAGCTCTTGGAGGGGTTGATAAGGGACTATATACAAGATTTTAGTAATGAAAACTGTATCATTAGCAGTAATCAGCATGGATTCATGAAGAATTGTTCTTGCCAAACCAATCTATTAACCTTCTATGAGGAGGTGAGTTGCCATCTAGATAAAGAAAGGCCCATAGACGTGGTGCATCTGGATTTTGCAAAAGCATTTGATACAGTTCCCCATAAACGTTTACTGTGCAAAATAAGGTCAGTTGGCATGGACCATAGGGTGAGTACATGGACTGAAAACTGGCTACAAGGGCGAGTTCAGAGGGTGGTGATAAATGGGGAGTACTTGGAATGGTCAAGGGTGGGTAATGGGGTCCCCCAGGCTTCTATGCTGGGACCAATCCTATTTAATTTGTTCATGAATGACCTGGAGGATGGGGTAAACAGTTCAATCTCTGTATTTGCGGACAATACTAAGCTAAGCAGGGCAATAACTTCTCCGCAGGATGTGGAAGCCTTGAAAGAAGATCAAATTAATGGGCTGAGCAACTACATGGCAAATGAGGTTTAATGTAGAAAAATATAAAATAAACCATTTGGGTGGCAAAAATATGAATACAATCTATACACTGGGGGGAGAACCTCTGGGGGAATCTAGGATGGAAAAGGACCTAGGGGTCCTAGTAGATGATAGGCTCAGCAATGGCATGCAATGCCAAGCTGCTGCTAACAAAGCAAACAGAATATTGGCATGCATTAAAAAAGGTATTAACTCCAGGGATAAAGCAATGATTCTCCCGCTCTACAAGACTCTGGTCCGGCCTCACCTGAAGTATGCTGTTCAGTTCTGGGCACCAGTCCTCAGGAAGGATGTACTGGAAATGGAGCGAGTACAAAAGAAGGGCAACAAAGCTAATGAAGGGTCTGGAGGACATTAGATATGAAGCAAGGTTACAAGCACTGAACTTATTCCCTCTGGAGAAGAGACGCTTGAGAGGGGATATGATTTCAATTCACAAATACCGTACTGGTGACCCCACAATAGGGATAAAACTTTTTCACGGAAGGGAGTTTAACAAGACACGTGGCCACTCATTCAAATTAGAAGAAAAGAGGTTTAACCTTAAACTGTGTAGAAGGTTCTTTACTGTAATGCCCTGTACACACGATTGGACTTTCCAACAACAAAACCGTGGATTTTTGTTCGAAGGATGTTGGCTCCAACTTGTCTTGCATACACTTGGTCACACAAATGTTGGCCAACAATTACGAACGTAGTGACCTACAAGACGTACGTGATATCTCCATTACGAATGCTAGTTATATACTCGTACTTGATTCCGAGCATGCGTGGACTTTTGTCTGACGGACTTGTGTACACACAATCGGAAAGTTCGACAACAAACATTTGTTGGTGTAAAATTTGAGAACCTGCTAGCCAACAATTGCTGGTGGAAAGTCCGACAACAAATGTTCGATGGAGCATACACACGGTCGGACTTTCCACCAACAAGCTCACATCCAACATTTGTTGTCGGAAAATCCGATCGTGTGTACGGGGCATTAGAGCGGCAAGGATGTGGAATTCCCTTCTACAGGCATAGGTCTCAGCGGGGAGCATCGATAGTTTTAAAAAACTATTAGATAATCACCTGAACGACCACAACATACAGGGATATACAATGTAATACTGACATATAATCACACACATAGGTTGGAATTGATGGACTTGTGTCTTTTTTCAACCTCACCTACTATGTAACTATGTAAAGGAGATTGTACAATCAGACTGTATAGTGTATGACCACCTTTATACACCAAAAATTAATTAGTCGGGCAGTGCATGATGAGATATGAAGTTTCTTGGATGGTCAGTGATAGGCTCAGATGTATTTTTTTAACATTTTGGAGAGAGAGGTACAGATTCAACTTTGCCGTGGACTAGGTAAGTGAGAGATAAACACATTGGGTAGATAAGCACGTTTGGGCAGAAAAGGCATTGGAAAAAAATTCTATTTATTATGAAAAGTGAAATTCTGTCTGGAAAGGTGAACTTTAATAGAATGGAGCAGGGAAGGAGGCACAGTGAACAGCTTTACTGCCATCTTAGCTCAAACAAAACTATAACAAACAATGATGGACATTTATGAATACAGTTTTGCTGTATTTCCAAATGTTGCACTATGCAAATGTGTGCAAATCATTCTCAGTTCCTGTTTCAACTTTTGTGGCTGAAGGTTTACAAGTTTACGGTTTTTTAACTGTCTACAACCAATCTGCGAATGCCTGTGTGTTTTGGTACATTTGTCGCAATTGTTATGAACTATACTGTGGCAGAATTAACACAGCTATTTGTTGCATAATTATGGCCTCTTTTGGCCATAGTTCTCATGTGGGGCACTTATTTGTGCCCTCCTGTGACCCAGAATCAGCCGACAGTGGACTAAAGTCTGACGATTGACATCAGACCCGCTCCAGACTCTGGAGGGATCCCGACAAAAATGTCAGGATCCACCCAGGTGCTTTACAGGCAGCTGACTTAACCTCACAGCACACTGCTGAGAGCCTGAGCCAGCAGCTCCCACCCCTCTCCTGCCCTGCGCTGCAGTGAATGCTAGAGGGGCAGAGCAGAGAGCCGGATTCTTGGGCTTAAAGCCGGCAGGGGACAGCTTGCAGCATCGGACTGATGCTGCAAAAGGTAGGTAAGTATGTATGTTTGTTTTTGTATAACCCTGCACTTCTCCTTTAAATGCTTTCTTGAGAGCCTTTTGTAGGCAAATTTTGACAAATGGGCACACATTTCCACATAATCTGACAAAACAATAGTTACAAAACGATACAACATAATTATTACATAAAAAGTGACATTTTGATAAATCTCTTGCATTTCTATGACAGATTAGCAAACTGTGGCCCATTAATGGACACAACAGCTGCAACTTTATTGATGTCCTTCAATATTTTCTTGGGTAATGGTGTCTGTAGGTAGACATATTGGGGATAATTTACTAAAAGCGAATAGACTGTGCAAGTGCAGTTGTTCCAGAGCTTCTTAATTGAGCTAAAGCTTCACTTTGCAAAGAATACCCAATCACATGTAAGGAAAATAAACAAAAAAACAAAAAAAAATAGAATTTTTGCTTGCATGTAATTGGATGATGGAAATCAGCGGAGCTTCTGTTCGTTTACTTAGCTCTGGAGCAACTACTCTTGCAGAGTGCAACTACACTTTGTGAAATACACATTCGCCTTTAGTAAATCAACCCCATACAGTACATTATATAATTACATGAACCTGCTGAAATAGACAATGACCATTCCATACTTTCCTCTCCAGTTTTTGTCAAGTCAGTTTTTCAGCTTAACAGTGGTTAATCGACAATGAGAGACAATTAAATTTACTTCACAGAAATATCATTACTTTAGTACTTGCCCTGTAATAAAAAATTGGTTTGGCCATTTCTGACAGAACAGGCAACATCACCTTTGGACAGGATGCTTGTTTTGCAACTGATCTAGCAGTCCGAGATAAAAAATGAGGTCTTATGCCGCGTACACACGAGCGGACATTACGGCGGACTTTGCCCGGCGGACTTTTCGACGTACTTTCCGACGGACTTTGTGAATGAACGGACTTGCCTACACACAATCCACCAAAGTCCGTCGAATTCGTACGTGATGACGTACGACCGGACTAAAACAAGGAAGTTCATAGCCAGTAGCCAATAGCTGCCCTAGCGTGGCTTTTTGTCCGTCGAACTAGCATACAGACGGCGGACTTTTCGACCGGACTCGATTTCAACGGATAAATTTAAAACAAGTTTTAAATCTAATTCCGTCCAACTTTTGAGAAAACAAAGTCCGCTGGAGCCCACACACATCGAATTGTCCGACGAAATCCAGTCCGCCGGGCAAAGTCCGCCGTAATGTCCGCTCGTGTGTACGCGGCATAAGATATACGGTGTAGGGTGCAACAAAACCAATTGCTAAGAAACCATAGACCAGCACCAATGCTGTAACGGCATCTTCCATTCTGGCTGAATGTAGAATATCTGTCAATCATAGAGGTTGAGGACCACTCATACACGGGCCAATTTTTGGCAGAGAAGGTCTGAAACAACTTCTCTAAGCCAATAATTGTCCTCTGTATGGGCACCTATAGTAGACAATAATGTGAAAACACAGTCATTGTAAATGCATTGTTTTGTAAGCATAACATCTTATAACTATCAGCCAAGAAATAACCCTCTTTAATCCATTTCTGTATCTGTTAATAGTAAACATTTGTGCTACATTACTTTAAGATGTTTGGATTTGTAAGAAAAAGTACAGTTGTTCTTTCATAGCAACGTGGCATCACTCTTCTGCTCTCCGGGCTTTTATTCATTTTACTTATGTTTATGTGCTTAAAATAACATGTTGAGTTTCTTGATGTACACCAAGCTAGTTATATGCAGAGCGCAGGCACCACCTACTGTTCCTTTTCTGGTATAGCTTTGCTGTTTATAGAAGTTACATATTGTATTCTCTTAGAAAGTGTTAATAAAGTTGTTAGTAACCAGTGCATTCTGGTAGAATACTCTAGAGGAAGTGAGTCAGCCACCATTTTAGGAATTTACAACAAGACAGTAAGGCTGTCTCCAATCTCTCGCTATCACCTCTTAGCGAGTTTAAAAAGTATGTTTTTGTTATGCCATTCTGTGTTATAGAGCATTGTTTCTTATATGCAATATTGTACTGATTGATGTTTGTTTTATCAATTTGTAGTTTCACCTGGCTTGTTCTAATAAACTGAAGATCAAAGAAATATGGTATCTGAAGTTTATGGAGCAAGTAGGTTTAGCTCTCTGTCCTAGAGACAGAACAGTCTCCACCCCTCCTCGTCACCTTTTCTAATCGGAGAGCACCTTGTGTTCATTGGAAACAAAATACAAAACATTCTGTGAATTCCGGCAATGCCTAGCTAGTGGCCCAGGACCCAGAAGATTGTGGCTGTCACTGTAGTAGGGTTGACTACTACAATGATTGTCAGCTTCCCCAGTGGCCCATCAGGTATGAGATATTTATACTTATGTGGATCCACCAACTTTAGCCAGGTAAATGATGCAGAGCACTGCATGTGTTCTGAACTGCACATCAGATATGCTACAAATGTGTTATCCACCACCACCTTCAGAAAGGTTTATTCCCCAGATGGGATAGACCTCAAATTTAAAGGTAGGATGTGCATTTGCACCATTATTTCCAGATTTTTCATAGGAAATAAACATTTGGATTGGAATACTTGATTATTTCATAAAGCATCACCTTTCCATCATTCCAACTCCATCACCACACATTCTCCTAATGTGGGAAGGATATAAACATAAAATACAAGCCAAAGGTTTAACACTGCTTTGTTTAAAAAAATAAAACATACAGTAGTGCTTACATTACATAAGTGCACTGAGCATTATGCAAGTATTGAATAACTGTCATTGGCATAGGATCTCGCCACGACATGAAAGCTCTGGCCACCTTGAACTCTATTAGTGATAAATTCTAGGCTCAGCCGGCCATGCAGGGTTATTTTTTTCATTCAGCCCTCTAAACAAAAACGAGGTGGATGTCGGAATCCCCCCTGCCTGAACATTGCATTCTCAACCTGTCAGAATGCACTGATCAGAGGCTACAGCTGATTGGCTGGAGCCACTAATAGAGGAAACATTTCTAACATGTCCCTTTTGGCAGAAGTCGATCAAACAATCAACTTCTTTTCCTGCTGAACCAAACACAATCAATCAGTATATGGCCAGTTTTACACTCAGGGTAGATACCGTGCAATGAAATCACTTGCTTAACTCCACTCTCTGCATTTCATCAAATGACTTCATCAGGTCTATCAGTTTTATTTATTGACAGCTATTTTTCACATTATAAGGGTTTATAAAAATTGTTGATTTATTGGATAGGGTGGTTGTAGGGGATATTTTATTAGAGAGATTTAGAAGTTCTGTTTCTCTGCTGATCACATGTGTGAAAGCCAACACAAAGGAACTTTTATGAAAGGAAGAATCAGAGTCCAGAAAGGCTGGTATTCCTTTTTAGCAGATGTCATATGGCTAAGGGTCCTTTTACACGGGGCGCACTCTGCCAAGTGACATTATTCTTCCCAGTATGTCCGCTAGAAGTGCTTTGTTATTATATATGCTAAGTACATGTCCACTATATAGGGAAACTGTCATGGTTTTTGGTTGCTTTGTTATATTTCTAAGTTGATAATGTGATCCTTTATATTTACAATGGCTTTCTTTCTGCAGGAATTAAATATGAAAAATATGAATTTTTGACTAGTTTTCTATTTACTTAAAACAAATTAAAAAAATATTGCTGCATTTAGTTTTTTTTTTTCTAGAAGGACTTGCAGTAAGCTCATACTGTGATCTCTGATTCAAGTGTATAAGCCGGAGTGTGCATTTCAAATTTAGTAATGACAGCTAGACTGTAGCCAACCTACTCCTGTTTATTTATGCTATCTAGATTCATTAGCTATCTCCTACACCCAAGGACATTGTTTGCTTCTGCTTCCTTCTGGGAATGTTCTCCTATAGACAGAGTAAAGCTGGGTAGACACAGGCTGAAAATCGTCCAAAAAATGTTGAGTTCGGCAGGAACCAGACGACTTTCAGCCTGTGTGTACAGCTCTCTGTTGTTACAATTTGCTTCTGTGGAACTGTCTTGCTGGAAAACTAGCATCCAATCAATGAAGAGCTCTTACTTTTTTTTTGTTCAGCCCACTGGGTTGAACAAAACAATATTTCTAGTGTGTGCTTTAGAAGATGAAATAATTTATGATATGGATATTTATTTTACCCTGGTCATTAACTGAGAGGATTATTCCAGTGAGGTGGACTTGTGGAATAAATATTTGGGGAGACCTATCAGAAGAGTCCTTACCTCCCTGGCTTCACCTGGAGAGTATGTGTGCAGGGGTCTAGTCTCTTGGCCCTGCTGCCTGGGGAGGATTTAAGTCCGTAGAGGCCTATGCTTATCAGGCCTACTGAAGGAAGGAATCTAGAAGGAATCTGAAGCTGAAGAAGAGTTCTGCCTAGTCAATTTCTGGCATAAAGGTACAGATAATACAAAGCTCCAGGCTCGGGTTAAAGGTCCATTACTAGCCTATGGGAGGGACTGAAGATATCGTACTTAAGGTGGTGTTCCGCCCAAAAAAAACCAAAAATTAAAAGCCAGCAGCTACACATACTGCAGCTGCTGGCTTTTAACAATAGAATACTTACCTGTCCTGGAGTCCCGCGATGTCGGCACAGCAGCTGATGTTTCCATGTCGGGTGCTGCCGCCGCCATTGCGGGTAAGGGTACTCAGCAGTGTAGCCTTAGGGCTTCACGCCGGGAACCCTACTGGGCATGTGAAAGACCCCACTCCTCTCTCCTACTGGCCTGGTGACAGAGAGAGGAGGAGGGAGGAGAAGGGAGCACCGCGGTGATGTCACGGGCCGCGCCCCAGACTCCCGGAAGTGGGAACAGGATACCTGTCTGCACCTACCCCCCCTGAAACCTGCCAATTGTGGCACCGGAGGGGGAGAGGAGACAAATGAGCGGACGTTCCACTTTTGAGTGGAACTCCGCTTTAATGGCTTGTTCACACCAGAAGTGCATTTTGTGGCCACTGGTAGGCACTGTGTTCAGCTTGTCCCACTGTTTAACTTTTATTTTGTCTTAACTGTATTGAAACAGCAAAATTATATTTCATTCATTTCCATTCACTGCAGCACACAGCATTGCAACTGATACAATAGGAAACAAGGCAGCTTGTCTTGTCTGTGTATAGGACTCAACGCTTCTGGCTCTAAAGGTAGCTGTCCTTCTGACCTACAAAATCTGCATTAGTTTGTGACAAATGTTATAGATACTACTGAGCTGCTGTTTTTTGCATATTTTGTGCTCTCGATCGTCTCTCCCTTGGATAACTTCAGTAAAATAGGAAACAGAAGATAAATAGTATGGAAGTCTGTATGCCTGTTGCCTCCAGTGGGTCAGTGAGTGTTTGGGTGCAGCAACAGAACAAATCACCCTTTTTTAGTTTTTATAGTTGTCACATATTGCTTTTCTGTGTTTATTTTAGTTACCGGTATTGATTTATTTATTACAGGTATTTATATAGCGCTATCAAGTTATTCAGCACATTACATATATATGGTACATTCCCATCAGTCCCTGCTCTCAAGGAGCTTACAATCTAAGGTCCCTCACTCACATGCATACATACACATTCTAGGGTCAATTTAGCCATTTCATTTACTTATCCTTTGTTTGGTGCTGAGCTGAAAGCAACCCTATTGATTAATGTGTTTCTGCTGCAGATGGATGGTGGAGCAGAATATACTTAGCTATTGCTTCAGGTCTTTCACATTGATAAGCTCATTTGATTCTACAAATGAATGGCATACATATTTAGTGTCTGTCAATGATATAATTTTCACAAATTGTTTCACTTAATGGAAAAGTTCCAAATCAAATATTCTGCTGTAGTACAGTGTGTATTATATATTTTTTTTGTTTAAATCATAATCCTTTTATAAGCTTCAGGTCTGTCCCAGGGGCTTTACATGTTTAATGGAAATCGTTTTTGTAAGAGCGAACCAAGAGATAGAAATAAATAGCACAAAATGATCCTTTCATGTCAGTTAAGTGAGATTATAGACAGTATTCAGATGTATGGACAGGCCTATACTATCCTCTGGTCAAATCTAGTTACCTTAAAAAAGGAAAACTCCAGTTAATATTACATACATAATTGTTAAAGAAGCTTTTTCCTAAATGAATGTAATTACATAAATCTGTGAGTACATAAATGATACTGATCCAGATGCTGCCTGCACATATCATGGGAGCAGCCTGGGTGCCCCAATGCTGGGCTTTTCTAACAGTCAACTTTTATCACTTCCAGTTAGTGTTGAATGTTTCACCCTTTACAACCCACATACAGGAGCTAGGAGGGGAGGGATTCACCAGATTCACCATTTAACACTAATCCTCGTACACACGATCGGATTGTTGGCCAACAAAACCGTGGAATTTTTTCCGACGGGCGTTGGCCCAAACTTGTCTTGCATACACACGGCCACACAATTGTTGGCCAACAATTACGAACGTAGTGACGTACTAGACGTCCTACGTGGTTTTTCAGCTCTTTAGCGACACCCTTTGGGCTCCTTCTGCTAATTTTGTGTTAGTAGAAGTTTGGTGAGTGTTGATTCGTGCTTTTCATTTTGCACTTTTCATTTTGCACTTTTCATTTCGCGCTTTTCATTTCACACTTTTCAGTTTGCGATTTTCAGTTTATTTCTGAACGGCCGTTCGTCAACCAGACATGTTGCGGAATTGGAGGAGATACAGTGTTATTTATTGTTGGCCTTGGAGTTATTGCTTTGACATTATTTTTTTGGTTGAATAATAATGATTTGATTTGGTATATTTTCTACATTTTTGGATGCATAGAATGCACTTTTTGGTTAAGTTCTATTGGCAGATAGCATGTCTAATTTAATTTGTTTTATTTCTTTAATGCACAATAAAAAAAATTGTGTAGAATAAAACTTGGCTATGTGTTTTACTTCAAATGACAGTTTGGGAGTAGGCAGTTTTAAAAAATACAATGTAAAATTGACAAGGGACACCAACATAGTTATATCTTTGATCTTAAAAACTACGGGATAATGATGTTGTGGTAACTTGCCCAAATAAAAAAAAAAAAACATAATAATATTATTCTTGATATCACTAGAAAAAAAGCCTTTGAAAATTCATTTTCAATAACTCCATCAGTATCACCAGCAAAGCAGCTTCATTATTATCCCATTAAAAAAGAAGAGAATGTGCGCTGCATTTCGAGATTTCATAATTTGCCACGTCACGAATGTTAATTCTCCATTACGAACGCTAGTTTACAAGACCGACCTCTTCTGGCTCGTCCTTGCTTCCAAGCATGCGTGTTTGTACTTTGGACTTTTGTCCGAGGGACTTATGTACACATTTGTCCGCGGAAAATTTGAAAACCTGCTAGCCAACATTCACTGGCGGAAAGTCCGACAACAATTGTCCAATGGAGCATACACACGGTCGGATTTACCGCCAACAGGCTGTCATCACACATTTCCCATCGGAAAGTCCGATCGTGTGTACGTGTGTAACTGAAGTTGTCATAACATTTGGGATATCCTAGCTGCATAACCATGCATCTTTGGGTATTGGTGGATGGAGGTTCAAAAAACACCTTTAAATCTGCAGCCATCTGTAATTTTTTTTTCATTTGGAGAAGAATTAAAATTTTGGTTCACTTCAGCACCAGAGGTTTTCTGTACACTGCTAGTGTATGGAATGCATCAGGAAATCTAATTTTCCATTGGTATGATTGGTTTTCTGCTTGCCAGAAGTATTCTTGGCATAACATTTAGGGCAACTTCAACATTCAGGTTTCTGAAGTGAGTCTTTCATCAACCCAAAGATACTAAACATCTGGATGGATTCAATGATGCTGAACATTTAGAGGGGTGTATGCCTTTTCACAACATGGAGACCAAACACAATGACAGTAGGCTGGCCCTTTGGAATACAGAGTAAAAGTACATTATTAATATCAATAAACAGTTTTAAATTGTCATATAAGTATATGTTTGAAATCAAATCTTTATTATTTTTTGGCAATAACATGGGGTGGGGGCAGATTTCTGCCAGTCACAGGCTGTGTCACGCCCCTCCAGCATTTGTCTTAGAATGAGAGGGAGGTGAAGCCTTTGGTATTCTAAATTTCATATCCCACCCCCATTGTGTTTAGCTGGTTAGTGGGCATGGAGGAGGAGGGAGGGAGTGGGCTTTCATTTACCACTGTGTATACTCCCACATGTGTGACTCTATATTCACATGAGCTGCTCAGATGTTATATGGAGGAAATGCTCAGCAAAGAAACTCACCTAAATCTAAGCATGTGCAGAGTTGCCACCACAGCTGAAAAATCCCTAGATTAAGTTGGGACATGGACAGAAGGTGGCGATAGAGAGCAAAAGGATCAACCAGTTTTTTTTTTGCAAATTACAGAAAATAAAAACCCGTAGTGACTGAGTATGAACAGCATATAATACACCATTTATTCATAGTTTTTTTTATGATGTTGGTTTAGTGACACCTTATTATTGCTGTTAGGAGTGGGAGGGTTATGCCTGGCTGGTCATTGGAATTTTTTTTTCTGCCAATGACAGTTAAAGAGGAAGTAAACCCTCCTGCAAAAAAAAAAAAAAAAAGAAAAACAGACCCTGCAAGATAAAGGCATAATGAGCTAGTATGCATAGCATACTAGCCCATTATGAATTACTTACCTGAGAACGAAGCCCCCGCAGCCGGCCTCGTCTCCCCCTCAGGCTGCGACATGTTGCCTGGGGCTTGCTTCCGGGTATCACGGCTCCGGCGCTGTGATTGGCCGGAGATCCTGGGCATGCGCGTGGGAGCCGACGCGAACGGCACAGTACAACTGAAGTAACGGCACGTGCCATTGCTTCAGTTGGCTTTAGCATGTGCCGCATGATGTCGGCACATGCAAATACAGGGATATCTCCTAAACCATGCAGGTTTAGGAGATATCCAGTGCAGCTACAGGCAAGCCAAATTATAGACTTGCCTGTAGTTTAAAGTGGTTGTAAAGGGTTTACAACCACTTTAAGATATATTCTGTGGTGTAGGTGGTTTTTGAATGATCTGTGCATTTAGTTATGTAGCACTATCCATTTAAGTGAGACTAAAGTCTTTTTTTTTTTTTTTCTTTAAGAATAATGCCCCGTACACACGGTCGGATTTTCCGATGGAAAATGTCCGATCGGAGCGTGTTGTCGGAAATTCCGACCGTGTGTGGGCTCCATCGGACATTTTCCATCGGATTTTCTGACACACAAAGTTGGAGAGCAGGAGATAAAATTTTCCGACAACAAAATCCGTTGTTGGAAGTTCCGCTCGTGTGTACACAAATCCGACGGACAAAGTGCCAGGCGTGCTCAGAATAAATAAAGAGATGAAAGCTATTGGCCACTGCCCCGTTTATAGTCCCGACGTACGTGTTTTACGTCACCGCGTTCAGAACGATCGGATTTTCCGACAACTTTGTGTGACCGTGTGTATGCAAGACAAGTTTGAGCCAACATCCGTCGGAAAAAATCCTAGGATTTTGTTGTCGGAATGTCCGAACAAAGTCCGACGGTGTGTACGGGGCATAACAAACATGTCATACTTACATGCTATGTGTAGTGGATTTGCACAGAGTAGCTCAAATCCTCCTCTTCTCAGGTCCCTCTTCGGTGCTCCTGGCCCCTCCCTCATGTCGAGTGCCCCCACAGCAAGCAGCTTGCTATGGGGTCACCTGAGCCGAGCCACAGCTCCCTGTGTCCATTCAGAAACAGAGCCGTGGTTTTTACCCTGCCCCCTCTCTCTCCTGATTGGCTAACTGATTTTGATTGACAGCAGTGGAAGCCAATGGCACTGCCGCTGTGTCTCCACTAATCAGGAGGGAGAGCCCGGCCAGTCAAGGCACTCTTGTACATCGCTGGATAGAGAGGGGGCTCAGGTAAGTATTAGGGGTGCTGCTACACACAGAAGGCTTTTTATCTTAATACATAAAATGCATTAAGATAAAAAAAAACCTTGTGCCTTTACAACCACTTTAAGTATTGTATTGTATTGTACAATGAGGAACTCTGCGGTGGATATCTCCAGGTAGACTCACCCGACGTAAAAGCGATTAATGGAGATGCACCGATTATGTGCCTAAATGCTCAAAAAGCAGAGCTGAGGACTCCTCTCTTCTGTTTTCTCATTTATCGGGGCAGCTAATTAGAAGAAGGCAGTCCTTTTTGATTAGGCAGCAAATCCATCACGTTGCAAGAATATTCCTTAGAGGTTCTAAGTTAGGAGAGCTAAGCCCAGGTTGGAAGGAGGCAGAGAAGGCCACAAATACCTGGCTGAATATTTAACCCCTACTTTGGTTATCATTATTTTGTATATATAGCAGCAGCAGCTTTTCTGCAGGGAATTACATTACAATCACAATATAAGCATACAGTGCAAGGATCACAAATTTGTAGCTCACTGAAAAATGAAACAATAGATGAGAAAGCCTTGCTAGTAAATGCTTAGTGTTTACAGTAAAATAAAACAGTGTGGGAATGCGGATAGCACACATAGGGGATTTGCAGCAGTCCTCAAAACGGCAGACCGGTGGTCTTTTCTGCTTAACCCTTTCATGACTAAGCCTATTAAAATCCATATTTTTTGCTAGAAAATTACTTAGAACCCCCAAACAATATATATATATATATTTTTTAGCAGAAAATCTAGAGAATAAAATGGAGATTGTTGCAATATTTTATATCACACGGTATTTGTGCAGCGGTGCTTTAAACGCAAATTTTTGGAAAAGGGACACTTCCATGAATTTTAAAAAATCCAAACAGTAAAGTTACCCCAATTTTTTTGTATAATGTGAAAGATGATGTTACGCTGAGTAAATAGATACCAAACATGTCACGCTTTATAATTGCACGCACTCGTGGAATGGTGACAAACTATGGTAGCTATGAATTTTCATAGGCGACGCTTTAAATTTTTTTTACGGTTACCAGGTTAGAGTTACAGAGAAGGTCTAGGGCTAGAATTATTGCTCTCGCTCTGACGATCACGGCGATACCTCACATGTGTGATTTGAACACCGTTTACATATGCGGGCGCGACTTCCGTATGCGTTTACTTCGCTGCGCGAGCTCGCGGGGACGGGGGCGCTTTGATGACATTTTTTTATTTATTTATTTTTATACTTATAAATTGTGTTTAAAAAAAATGTTTTTTTTTTTTACTTTTATTGCTGTCACAAGGAATGTAAACATCCCTTGTGACAGTAATAGGTGGTGACAGGTACTCTTTATGGAGGGATCGGTGGTCTATTCAGATCGCTGAAAACGGCGATTCTGAATACTGTATTTTTTTTAATTCGGCGCCATTGGCAGCCGAGTAAACGGGAAGTGACGTCATGACGTCGCTTCCACGTTTACAATTAGAAGGCTGGAACGAAGCCATTCATGGCTTCGTTCCAGCCCGCCCACAGACGCCGGAGGCAGCCGATTGGACACCGGGCCTCCCAATCACACGGGAGGCCCGGTAAGAGCAGCGGGAGGCGGCGGGGGGGGGGGCTTTTAGCCGCATGGGTTATTATATACGGATTGCCGATCGCCCGCTCGAAACAACTGAACCGGGATGATGCCTGCAGCTGCGGGCATCATCCCGGTATAACCCCCGAAAGCCGAGTGCACAGATGTGCGTACGGTCGGCGGGAAGGGGTTAATTAATGTAGGTGCAGAAAAAGCTGAACCTCAGGCAAACATCTAAGTACACAGATGAAATACACAGAGAGCTGTTTACCATACAAATGTGTATGGACTCAAATTGTTTTCTTGGGAGAAGGGGAGATTTTATGTCCTTGGGTGTAAGTAATCTTTTACAATTAAAATTTTTTTTCTTTTTTTTAACTTTAACTTTTTTTTTTTTTTTGGTGACAGGTTCCCCTTAACCACTTACCGACCGATGCACACCGATATACGTTGGCACAATGGCAGCGGTGGGCAAATGGGCGTACCTGTACGTCCCCTTTAATTGGTGGGGCTAGCGGGCGTGTGCGTACAGCTTACCTGTGCCCGCAGGTCCCGCGGACTCGATGTCCACTGGTGTCCCGCGATCGCGTCACAGAGCCGCAGAACAAGGCATTTCCCGTTCTGCCTAGTGACATGACAGGGAGCTACTGCTCCCTGTCATCAGGAGCAGTGATCGCTGTCATGTCAGTGGTAACCCATCCCCCCCACAGTTAGAATCACTCCCTAGGACACACTTAACCCCTTGATCGTACCCCTAGTGTTTATCACAGTTAGAACACCTCCCTAGGACACACTTAACCCCTTGATCGCCCCCTAGTGTTTATCACAGTTAGAACACCTCCCTAGGACACACTTAACCCCTTGATCGCCCCCTAGTATTTAACCCCTTCCCTGCCAGTATATATTTATAGCACTGATCGCTGTATAAATGACAATGGTACCAAAATAGTGTCAAAAGTGTCCGATGTGTCCGCCATAATGTCGCAGTCATGATAAAAATCACAGATCGCCACCATTACTAATAAAAAAAAATAATAATAATAAAAATGCCATAAAACTATCCCCTATTTTGTAGACGCTATAACTTTTGCGCAAACCAATCAATATACACTTATTGTGATTTTTTTTTTTCACCAAAAATATGTAGAAGAATACTAAACTGAGGAAAAAATTAGTTTTTTATTATATATTTTTGGGGGATATTTATTATAGCAAAAAGTTTAAAAAAAAATGCTTTTTTTTTCAAAATTGTCTCTCTTTTTTTGTTTATAGCGCAAAAAATAAAAACCGCAGAGGTGATCAAATATCAAAAGAAAGCTCTATTTGTGGGAAAAAAAGGACGTCCACTTTTTTTTGGTGTAAGGTTGCAGGACCTCGCAATTGTCAGTTAAAGCGACGCAGTGCCGAATTCGCAAAAAGTGCTCTGGTCAGGTGGGGGGGGGGGGGGATATATTTTGGGGCTGAAGCGGTTAATGAGGCGTTTAGGGTCTAAAAGACCCTGCATGCCTCCTCTGTGCTTCACTGAATGTAATGCCCCGCAGATCGCACTGCAGTACATTCTTTCCCAGCCTTCATGGGCAGGGAAACTGTCAACGGGGACCAGGAAGTGATGTCATGCACAGGAAAAAGATGGGGAGAAGAGCAGACACACGTTCCCTCCCTCCCCACTACCTGGCTGCACCTACTATGCCGGTCCTAGGCCTGCAGATGGGCAAGCGGACCACGAGATACATAGCAGGAATGCACGTATGTGTGCGGGTGTACATTATCGGGGTGTGTGTAAGCTGCATGTCCCAGGGATTGGGGTTTATTTACTAAAGACAAATACACTTTGCACTACAAGTGCACTTGGAAGTGCAGTTGCTGTAGAATTGAGGGGGACATACAAGAAAAATAAAAAACAGCTTTTTTGCTTGTACATGATTGGATGATAAAATCAGCAGAGCTTCCCCTCATTTCAGATCTACCCCTCAGATCTACAGCGACTGCACTTCCAAGCGCACTTCCAGTGCACTTGTAGTGCAAATAGGATTTGCCTCTAGTAAATCAACCCCAATGTGTGATATGAGTTGTGAATTGTGCATGTTTATATGCGTGTGTATGAACATTACTTTTAATCCTGACCCCTAATCCTGTATGCTCAGAGTTCATAATAGGGCAAAGACTGCTGCTCCTCTCAAAAGAGATTCATGTGTCTGTCTGTGTGTCTGGAGCACATGTGATTTTGTGCTTGCCCCCCGACAAACAGTAATATAAACTGAACTTTAACCCCCATTCACACCAGTGCGACTTGTCATGTGATCGCATGAAAAGTCGCACCATACTTTTGGCTATGGAACCGTTCAAATCGGTGGGACTCCAGCTTCGATTTTGAAAAGTTTCCTGCACTATTTCTGGCGATTTCATGTATGACTTGCATTGACATCTGAGCATAAAGTCGCACAGATGTTGGGAAGCTACCCATGAAATCGCACTGTCCGGCGGATTTGAAATCGTGCTGTCGCACAATTTCAAAGCTGCTTTCGGTGTGTGAATCGTGTCTGGGGTTCCTTGAGACTGAAAATACTTTTCAAGGGCGCTATGGCTGGAAAAATGTTGAAATACACTGATCTAGAGCAATAATATTAGCTAAAAAAAAAAAAAAGCAGCAGAATAGAACATATCCAGGGGTTTCCAAATGTTACATTTATATGTTTCTTCTATACTGGTTTCAAATGTGGGTACAGGCCTCCATGTTTTTCAGGTTTCTGACGGGGTGTCATTTCTTACAAGTAATGAGATGCCCTAGGTTGCAGACTTCGCTGAAGAATTATAAAAATGTGGGTTGACTGCCCTCATTTCAGAGATCAGAGAAAATGCCTTAAAATATGTTTCTTTTATCTGCAGATTGCTACAAAATTACATGAAAAACAACATTCAATTTCTGAGGGTGGGGATATCTAGCTTCCTTTATTTATTTTATTTTTCTTGATTGTGCTATAATTTACATTAAAAATCTAATTAAATTTCAGAAGGGTGGGAAAAACATTTAACTATTTATTTTGATGGTGCTAAATAAAAAAAAAAGATTTCAGAATATGCAAACCTAAATTGTGCATATCCAGTAGCAGTTCACTTGACTCTTTTATTTGCCCACATGCAGAAAACAATTGACAAATAAATCTCACTGTTACATATTTACATAGTTAGTCAGGTTGAAAAAAGACACAAGTCCATCTAGTTCAACCATAAAAAAAAAAAAAAAGAAAGAAAGAAAAAATGGCCTACAATCCCATATACACAATCCTATACCCACAGTTGATCCAGAGGAAGGCAGAAAAAAAACAGAAAAGCAGGATCCAATTTGCTACAGCAGGGGAAAAATTCCTTCTTGATCCCAGAGAGGCAATTGGATTTTCCCTGGGTCAACTTTACCTATAAATGTTAGTACCCAGTTATATTATGTACATTTAGGAACGAATACAGGCCTTTCTTAAAGCAATCTACTGAGCTAGAGGGAGTCTATTCCACATTTCACAGCTCACTGTGAAGAAACATTTCCGTATTTGGAGATGAAATCTCTTTTCCTCTAGACGTAAAGAGTGCCCCCTTGTCCTCAGTATTGACCGTAAAGTGAATAACTCAACACCAAGCTCACTATATGAACCCTTTATATACATGGTGATCATATCCCCCCTTAATCTCCTCTTCTCAAGAGTAAATAAATTCAGTTCCTCTAATCTTTTCTCATAGCTGAGCTCCTCCATGCCTCTTATCAGTTTGGTTGCCCTTCTCTGCACTTTCTCCAGTTCCCCGATATCCTTTTTGAGAACTGGTGCCCAAAACTGAACTGCATATTCCAGATGAGGTCTTACTAATGATTTATACAGGAGCAAAATGATATCTCTCTCTCTCTCTCTGGAGTCCATACCTCTCTTAATACAAGAAAGGACTTTGCTCGCTTTGGAAACCTTTGGAAACCGCAGCTTGGCATTGTATGCTATTATTGAGCTTATGATCTACCAAAACCCTCAAATCCTTCTCCACTATGGATTCCCCCAGTTGTACCCCCCCTAGCATGATGCATGCCTATTGTTAGCACCCAAGTGCATAACTCTACATTCATCAACATTAAACCTCATCTGCCACATAGTCGCCCAATTAGACAGTGCATTGAGGTCGGCTCGTAATCTTACTTTTAATAAACAATAGAGGTGAAGTGTTGCCCTCTGAGATAGTAATAATCATGGTTGCGCTGTTCTTTTCAAAGTCATCTCAGTCTGTCATGCCAGTCAGTCATGCCATGTTATTTCCCAATAGTTCATTGAAGGGTTATATTCATTCACTGACCTCATTATGATTTCATACCCACCATGCTTTCTTTTTAAATCCAGTTCTATATTGTATATATTATGCTTTTCGCACTTGTGCGTGTTTGGAGATCATTGACTGTCTCCATGTGTCCTCTGTATCTAGCATATATGCATTCTTGATGTGATTAAATTTAAAGGGAGGGAGGCTGTTTTATTGCATTCTTGTTCTAATAGATTGAATTTATGTTTTGTTAGACAGCTGTGCAAATCAATGCAAAAAGGGACCAGTATCCCTTGGTGGGAAGCATCTAAACTTTGTACATATAACCAGGCCTTTCAAGGCAATGGTTGGACTTGTCCGTTTTGTCCATTACTCCATGTTCATAGTACAAATGTACAATGTTCTCCTGAAAGAGCTGTAAATATAAAAGTACTTTCACACATTTGGACTACAATGTTTTTTCTTGTATCAGTTGACTCATGGTAGGTCTCATGCATAGAAAATGTTGTTCAAAAATGTGGGTTTGAAAATCATTAATTGGTTGTTTAACAGACATGTGAAATCGGCACCCACTACTTTTGCACATAGTAGGAGCTTATAAACCAGTCAACAAAAAAAATATAAAAAAAAAACATAAATATGAAATAGTTTTAAGTGATCAGAAGATAACTGGAACATTATTATTAGACAATAAATATACCATATTTATCGCGTATAACCACGCACATTCATTTTAAGAGGGAAGTTTCAGGAAAAAAAATGTAAATTTTAAATAAGGAACATTGAAGAAAAATAAGGGTCAGTGCCCAGCTGCAGCCATACCATTGCCATCAATGCAGCCCAATCAATGCCCATATGCAGCCTCACAAGTGCCATCAATGCAGCCTCATCAGTCCACATCAAATAGTCTCACCATTGCCATCAATGCAGCAGCCTCACCATTGCCATCAATGCAGCAGCCTCCTCATTGCCATTAATGCAGCAGCCTTACCATTGCCATCAATGCAGCAGCCTCACCATTGCCTTCAATGCAGCAGCCTCACCATTGCCATCAGTGCAGCCTGATCAATGCCCATATTCAGCCTCACAAGTGCCATCAAGGCAGCCTTATCAGTGCACATCAATGCAGCCTCACCATTGCCATCAATGCAGCAGCCTCACCATTGCCATTAATGCAGCAGCCTCACCATTGCCATCAATGCAGCCTGATCGATTCCCATCTGCAGCCTAGAGGGGACAGGGAGGGGGGCGGGACAAGCGCTGACAGATTACATACAGTGAGAATCTCCTATCATAGACAGAACAGTGGTCCAATAGTGGCCCAGGAGACGGGATTTCCTATTACAGAGGCCGCCAAGCAGGGGCGGACTGACCATCGGGCAGTTCGGACGCTGACCGAGGGCCCGTGGCCAGTAGGGGGCCCCATAGCAGCTTTCACTTCGGGGCCCGACCTACCCGTCAGCTAGCTGTGATTGACGGGCAGATCGGGTCCCTGCTCACTGCTAAGAGACTGCAGTGTATACAGACCTCTCGTGATGCGCTCCTCCCCCCCCCCGCCGGCCCCTCCTTCCCTCCCGTCCATCCCAGGTGCTTGTATCTGTCATCACCTCGGACAGACAGAAAAGAGGAGGGGCCGGCGAGGAGGAGGAGCGCATCACGAGAGGTCTGTATACAGCCGCTTCCCGCGCTACTCTGCATCTAGGAAGGAAAGTGCAGCAGCTTGTACCACATGCTGCTATTGAAAAGTTGCTGCACAGCTTCCCACCCACAGTGTCCCCCTGTGCCCCCCACCTCCCCACAGTGTCCCCCTGTGCCCCCCACCTCCCCACAGTGTCTCCCTGTGCCCCCCAACTCCCCACAGTGTCCCCCTGTGCCCCCCACCGTGTCCCCTGTGCCCCCCACCTCCCCACAGTGTCCCCCTGTGCCCCCACCTCCCCAGTGTCCCCCTGTGCCCCCCACCGTGTCCCTCTGTGCCCCCCACCTCCCCACAGTGCCCCCCAACTCCCCACAGTGTCCCCCTGTGCCCCCCACCTCCCCACAGTGTCCCCCTGTGCCCCCCACCTTGTCCCCCACCTCCCCACAGTGTCCCTCTGTGCCCCCACCTCCCCACAGTGTCCCCCTGTGCCCCCAACTCCCCACAGTGTCCCCCTGTGCCCCCCAATTCCCCACAGTTTCCCCCTGAGCCCTCCACCTCCCCACAGTGTCCCCCTGTGCCCCCCCACAGTGTCCCCCTGAGCCCTCCACCTCCCCACAGTGTCCCCCTGTGCCCCCCACCTCCCCACAGTTTCCCCCTGTGCCCCCCACAGTTTCCCCCTGAGCCCTCCACCTCCCCACAGTGTCCCCCTGTGCCCCCCACAGTGTCCCCCTGAGCCCTCCACCTCCCCACAGTGTCCCCCTGTGCCCCCCACCTCCCCACAGTTTCCCCCTGAGCCATCCACCTCCCCACAGTGTCCCCCTGAGCCCTCCACCTCCCCACAGTGTCCCCCTGAGCCCTCCACCTCCCCACAGTGTCCCCCTGTGCCCCCCATCTCCCCACAGTGTCCCCCTGTGCCCCCCAACTCCCCACAGTGCCCCCCTGTGCCCCCAACTCCCCACAGTGCCCCCCTGTGCCCTCCACCTCCCCACAGTGTCCCCCTGTGCCCCCCACAGTGTCCCCCTGAGCCCTCCACCTCCCCACAGTGTCCCCCTGAGCCCTCCACCTCCCCACAGTGTCCCCCTGTGCCCCCCACCTCCCCACAGTTTCCCCCTGAGCCCTCCACCTCCCCACAGTGTCCCCCTGTGCCCCCCACAGTGTCCCCCTGAGCCCTCCACCTCCCCACAGTGTCCCCCTGTGCCCCCCACCTCCCCACAGTTTCCCCCTGAGCCCTCCACCTCCCCACAGTGTCCCCCTGTGCCCCCAACCTCCCCACAGTGTCCCCCTGTGCCCCCCACCTCCCCACAGTGTCCCCCAACTCCCCACAGTGCCCCCCTGTGCCCACCAACTCCCCACAGTGCCCCCCTGTGCCCTCCACCTCCCCACAGTGTCCCCCTGTGCCCCCCACAGTGTCCCCCTGAGCCCTCCACCTCCCCACAGTGTGCCCCTGAGCCCTCCACCTCCCCACAGTGTCCCCCTGTGCCCCCCACCTCCCCACAGTTTCCCCCTGAGCCCTCCACCTCCCCACAGTGTCCCCCTGTGCCCCCCACCTCCCCACAGTGTCCCCCTGTGCCCCCCACCTCCCCACAGTGTCCCCCTGAGCTCTCCACCTCCCCACAGTGTCCCCCTGTGCCCCCCATCTCCCCACAGTTTCCCCCTGAGCCCTCCACCTCCCCACAGTGTCCCCCTGTGCCCCCCACCTCCCCACAGTTTCCCCCTGAGCCCTCCACCTCCCCACAGTGTCCCCCTGTGCCCCCCACCTCCCCACAGTGTGCCCCTGTGCCCCCCATCTCCCCACAGTTTCCCCCTGAGCCCTCCACCTCCCCACAGTGTCCCCCTGTGCCCCCCACCTCTCCACAGTGTCCCCCACCTCCCCACAGTGTCCCCCTGTGCCCTCCACCTCCCCACAGTGCCCCCCTGTGCCCCCCCCCACAGTGTCACCCTGTGCCCCCCACCTCCCCACAGTGTCCCCCTGTGCCCTCCACCTCCCCACAGTGTCCCCCTGTGCCCTTCACCCACCCCCCACGGTGACCCCCTGTGCCCTTCACCCCCCCCCAGTGTCCCTCTGTGTCTTCTATCCCCCCCATGGTGCCCCCCTGTGCCCTCAACCCACCTACAGTGTCCCCCTGTGCCACCCACCCCCCCTGTGCCACCCCCCCCACGGTGTCTTCCTGTGTCCTCCACCCCCACTGTGTCGCCTTCGCCCCTGATGGCTACCCTGAGAGACACTGTGTTAAGTCTGGAGGATCCCAGTGCTCTACTGTGTGCCCTGTGTTTTGGTTTGTGCCCTGCTATTTGCCCTACTGCGTGCCCCATGGCCTGTGATGTGCCCTGCTGTGTACCCCCTTATGTGCCCTACTCTGTGCCCCTTGCCCTGTGATGTGCCTTGTGATGTGCCCTGCTGTGTACAGCCTGTTGTGCTCTACTGTGTGCCCTGTAATGTGCTCTACTGTGTGCCCCATGCCCTGGGATGTGTGCCCTGATGTGTACTGCCTGTGTCCTGTTCCCAAGGATGTGCCCTACTGTGTGCCCTGCTGTGTGCCCTACTATTTGCCACATGCCCTGTGATGTGTGGCACGCTCCCTGCTGTGTATCTCCTGATGTGCTCTGTGATGTTCCCCGCTGTGCACCCACTGATGTGCCCTGTACCCCCTGTGATGCACCATGCTGTGCTCAATAATGTGCCCTGATGTGTACAGCATAATAAACCCTGCTGGGTGCCCCATTATGTGTCCTGTGATGTGCCCTACTGTGTGCCCCATGCCCTGTGCCCCATGATGTACCCCGTGCTCTGCTGTGTGCCATGTGATGTGCCTTACTGTGTGCCCCATGATTTATGTAAGTGGGGCTTTGTGTAGGTGTGGCTTGCATGTGGGCGGAGACACAGGGGGCCCCATGACCTTCTACTGCCCGGGGGCCCCATGAGTTGTCAGTCCGCCCCTGCCGCCAAGTAAACAGGAGATTCTCACTGTATTTAATCTGACGGCGCTCGTCCCGCCCCCCTCCCTGCCCCCTCCGAGGCAGCTAAAATTGAAGTATTGGCGTATAACACGCACACGCTATTTGCACCCGATTTTCATGGTGAAAAGGTGAGTTTTATATGCCAATAAATACAGTATTTACAATCCTGCATGCTTGTTTTACTTCAGTGATTCAAGGGGGGTTAATTTACTAAAAGCAAATAGACCCTTCAAATATTGGGACATTTTTTTATTTTTTTTACACAGGCACATTTAAGAATAAAACTAATAAATACTTTATAGATTGTCTAAACAACGTACCTAGAAACTTAAAGTGGAATTCCGGCTGAAATATGACTTTTAAGATAAAAATACCCCTAGAATACTCATGACTGCAATATAAAGGTATGCTGCAAACGATGCCCAGTTTTCTATTTGTGCAGAATCGTTTTCTTACTTTGTGAAGTTCCTGCACTGTGCGGCCATCTTCAGTGTGGGCATCTGAAGCCACAGTGTCCTTCTTCCTGGTTTCTGTGCATGCTGGCTACCCAGCATGCACCTGCCGATCTCACGCATGTGCATTGCAGTGCAATCTTGGTCAGCTTGACATGGCACAGCCAAAATACGTGATTTTGTGCACGCGGTGCAGGGGGCATGCGCGCACGATGGCCGCCGTGAACAGCCGATTGTTCTGTAGAGAGATGGAGCAGCAGTGTGCCTATGTAAACATGGCAAACTGCTGACCTGTCAGGGAGCAAAAGAGAGAACTTGTGTTTCAGCTAAGCTTTTTTTTTCAAAATTGTCGGCTTTTTTGTTAATAGCACAAAAAATTAAAAACGCAGAGGTGATCAAATACCACCAAAAGAAAGCTCTATTTGTGGGGAAAAAAGGACATTCATTTTATTTGGGTACAATGTCACCAATGTCACACGACTGCGCAATTGTCAGTTAAAGCAACGCAGTGCTGTATCGCAAAAAATGGCCTGGTCATTAAGGGGGTAAAACCTTCCGGGAACTGAAACCACTTAAAGGGTAAGTTCACCTTTACAGAAAAATCTGTAAGGTGAACTTACACAGGACCCCCTCCTCATCCACCCCCCCAGTCCTGCTGACCTGCATTGCGGCGATCTCCCGCTCTGAGCCCCTGTATAGCCACCTCACGGCTCCGGGACTTAGAAATTACTGGAATTTAATTTCCTATATGTACCGTCAAGTACTAATTGATCGGCTCCGTCATATGGGCAACGCCGACCAATCAGAACCCGCGTAGCCTGTCCTCAGCGGGGAAGAAGAAGAGAGAAAGCTTAGAGGATATCTAAGTGCCGGACCAGTGAGGCGGCTATACCGGGGCTCTGAACGAGCGATCGCCGCCATACAAGTCAGTGGGACCGGGGGGGGGGGGGGGGGGGGTTTGAGGAGGGCGTCCTGTGTAGGTTCATCTTACAGATGTTTCTGTAAAGCTGAACTTACACTTTAAGGACCGGAAGGATTTGCCCCCTTAATGACCAGGCCATTTATTGCGATACGGCACTGCATCACTTCAACTGACAATTGCGCGGTTGTGCGACGTTGTACCCAAACAAAATGTATGTCCTTTTTTTCCCCACAAATAGAGCTTTCTTTTGGTGGTATTTGATCACCTTTTGCACTATAAACAAAAAAAGACCAACAATTTTGAAAAAAACCTATATTTTTTACCTCTTGCTATAATAAATATCCCCCAAAAAATGTTTAAAAAACAAATTTCTTTATCAGTTTAGGCCAATATGTATTCTACATATATTTGGTAAAAAAAAATCGCAATGAGCATATATCGATTGGTTTGCGCAAAAGTTATAACGTCTACAATATAAGGGATATATTTATGGCATTTTTAAAATAATTTTTTTACTAGTAATGGTGGTGATCAGCGATTTTTAGCGGGCCTGCGACATTGCCGTGGGCAGATTGGACACGTTTGACACTTTTTTGGGACCATTGACATGGATCAGAGCTAAAAATAGCCACTAGTTACTGTATAAATTTCACTAGCAGGGAAGGGGTTAACACTAGGGGGCGGTCAAGGGGTTAAGTGTTCCCTAGGGAGGTGTTTCTAACTGTGGGGGCAGGGGACTGCCTGGGAGTAGAGAGAGATTGCTGTTCCTGATCACTATGAACAGCAGATTTCTCTCTACTTCCCTGTCAGAACGGGGATCTGTTTGTTTACATTGACAGATCCCCGTTCTGGGTCTCTGAGGAGCGATCATGGGTGGCCGGCAGACATCGCGGCCGCCGGCTACGCTCATCGACTCCGGGGACGCGGCGCAGGTGGCGCGCCTGCTAAAGCCTTTTAAAGAGCCGACGTACAATGACGGCGATTCGCGCAGCCGTGCCATCCTGCTGCAGTACAATTGCAGCGGGTGGTCAGTAAGTAGTTAGAGACACTTACGTTGCCCATGCACTGCAAGATGCATGAAGAAATACAAATTAACAGTGACATCTGACAGCTAAATCCAACTTTTGCAAAACATCCTCTTTTCACTTAAAGTGGAGGGCCACCCTGAAAAAAAAAAAATTGCACCAAAAATCCTAAAAAAAAAAAAAAAATTTGAAAAAAAAAAAATGTTTAAACTTACCTGAACCCTTGTTGCTAGGCAGTCTTCCTAATCTGCCTCTTCCTATTCCACGGCGTGTTCTGCTCCTAGCTGAGCGGCCCCGTTGCCTTCTGGGAACTGTGTGTGTTCCCAGAACACCACGGGGTCATTCACAGATCGCCGCACCGCTCGCGCGTGCGCAGTAGGGAACTGGCAGTGAAGCCGCAAGGCTCCACTGCCTGTTTCCCTTACTTAGGATGGCGGTGCCGGGACCCGAGACCCGAGAGCCGAGGGACGGGTCGGCCTCGGGCGGCCGACATCGCGGGCACCCAGGACAGGTAAGTCTACTTATTTAAAGTCAGCAGCTACAGTGTTTGTAGCTGCTGACTTTTAAAAAAAAAATTATAGTGGCCGGAATCCCGCTTTAAGGCTAATGGGGCGTACACACGGTCGGACTTTTCGTCTACAAAAGTCCAACGGACGCCGACGGACTAAAGCTGGCTGGTAATCCGATCGTGTGTGGGCTTCTCCGGACTTTCAGCGGACTTTTTCAGCCTCAAATCCGATGGACTTTAGATTTGAAACATGCTTCAAATCTTTACATCGTAACTACGACGGACCCCGAAATCCGCTCGTCTGTGTGCTAGTCCACGGACAAAAACCCACGCTAGGGCAGCTATTGCCTACTGGCTATGAACTTCCTTATTTTAGTCCGGTGTATGTCATCACGTACGAATCCGTCGGACTTTTGTGTGGTCGTGTGTAGGCAAGTCTGTTCGTTAGAAAGTCTGCCGCAAGTCTGCCGCAAGTCTGCCGCAAGTCTGCCGAAAGTCCGCCGGAAGTCTGTCGGACAGGCTGTCGGACTTTTGTAGACGAAAAGTCCGACCGTGTGTACGCCCCATAAGAAGTGCGGAACATAGAAAAACTGGCTAGTAATAAGGATCTGGCAAACTAGTTTTAATAGTTCAACCCAAATATGGCTGCTTTTTGAGCATTAAGTTTCTAGCTGGGTTGTTTAGACAATCTATAAAGTATTTATTAGTTTTATTTTTAGATGTGCCAGTGTAATAAAAATGTCCCATTGCTTGAAAGAGAACAACGATTTTCTCAAAACTTGATATACCATATACACATCCTCATTTTGTAATTTAGCATTAATTACATTCCCTTGATATAACAATGTGCAACTAGATGAATTATGAAACAAAGTAGCTGGGGACTGCATGAATGAATTTCTCAACAAAATTTAACTGGAATACTTTCACATTACTTTTTTTGGTCTTCACACCACCTTTAAAAATAACTCCTATGGGTGTGTTGGACCTTGGTATAATGGTGGCCCTTTACATTTTATAGATGGGATTAATCAACCTCGCACAAAATACCTTTAACTTTAAGTCCACTTACACATAGTGGGTTCTATTGAACTCCTTTAAAAACTTAGACCCCATAAACACTATTAGATTTTCTGCAGATTTTTGTCTTCAGATTTACCAAAACAATATAATATGAGGTCAAACCTTAACCACTTGCCGAACGCCGCATGTACATATACATGCGGCGGTAGAATGGCACGGCTGGGCAAATGGGTGTACCTGTACGTCCCTTTTAATTTGCCGCCATGTGACCCTGCCGCGAGCTCCGTGAGTAGGATCGCTGGTCCCGCAGACTCCATGTCCGCGGGGATGCCCGCGATCGTCTCACGGAGAGGAAGAACGGGGAGATGCTAATGTAAACAAGCATCACCCCGTTGTGCCTAGTGACACTGTCACTGATCATAGCTCCCTGTGATCGGGAGCTGTGATCAGTGACTTGTCACTCGTAGCCACGCCCCCTAACAGTTAGAATCACTCCCTAGGACACACTTAATCCCTTCCTAGCCAGCTAGTGGTTAACCCCTTCACTGCCAGTGTCATTTTTACAGTAATCAGTGCAATTTTATAGCATTGATCGCTGTAAAAATGACAATGGTCCCAAAAATGTGTCAAAATTGTCCAATGTATCCGCCATACTGTCGCAGTCATGATAAAAATCGCAGATCGCCGCCATTACTGGTAAAAAAAAAAAAATAATAATAAAAATGCCATAAAACTACAACCTATTTTGTAGACGCTATAACTTTTGCGCAAATCAATCAGTAATCTCTTGTTGCAATTTTTTTTACCAAAAATATGTAGAAGAATACGTATCGGCCTAAATTGAGGAAAAAAAATGTTTTTTATATACTTTTTGGGGATATTTATTATAGCAAAAAGTAAAAAATAATGTTTTTTTTTTTTTAAATTGTCGCTCTATTTTTGTTTATAGCGCAAAAAAATAAAAACCGCAGAGGTGATCAAATACCACCAAAATAAAGCTCTATTTGTGGGGAAACAAGGACGTCAATTTTGTTTGGGAGCCATGTCGCACGACCGCGCAATTGTCAGTTAAAGCGATGAAGTGCCGAATCACAAAAAGTGCTCTGGTCTTTGGCCAGCAAAATGGTCTGGGGCTTAAGTGGTTAAGAGTTTCAATTTGTATGCAATCAGGCCGGCCCTTGCACTACATGGTTTTGGTAAATCTGAAGACAAAAATCTGCAGAAAATCGAATGCCCCATACACACGGTCGGAATTTCCGACAACAAATGTTCGATGGGAGCTTGTTGTCCGAAATGCCAACCGTGTGTAGGCTCCATCGGACATTTTCCGTCGGAATTTCAGACAAACAAAATTTGAGATCTGGATCTCAAATTTTCCGACAACAAAATCCGTTGTCGGAAATTCCGATCGTGTGTACACAATTCCAACGCACAAAATTCCACGCATGCTCGGAATCAAGCAGAAGAGCCGCACTGGCTATTGAACTTCATTTTTCTCGGCTCGTCGTACGTGTTGTACATCATCACGTTCTTGACGTTCAGAATTTCCGACAACATTTGCGTGACCGTGTGTATGCAAGACAAGTTTGAGCCAACATCCTTTGGAAAAAAATCCACGGTTTTGTTGTCGGAAAATCCTATTGTGTGTGCAGGCCATAATAGTGTGTATGGGGTCTAACTTGTCCCCACTACATTGAAATCAGCACTACGCACACACCTCCCAACTTTTTGAGACGGGAATGAGGGACACCTATCAGCAAAAGTCTTCAGGCATAAGACACACCCCTTGTCACGCCCCCTTAAAGGAGAATTGCACAAAAAAAAAGATTGGTTAAACCCACAAGTGTTTTTTTTTACCACTACTATTCCTTTATATTGGCTTTTGGAATTTACAAATGCAGCAATTTAGAAATCAGATAAAAGGTTTAGCACTGGGAAACACTTTTTGATAGATAAAAAGTGCATTTTATATACATCTATATAGATCAGACCAAAATGAGGGACAAATGAGAAGGAATAAGGTTCAGAGGGACATTGCTCTAAAACAGGGACAGTCCCTCGAAATCAGGGACACTTGTACTCTGCTTAGAAATCAACAATTTGTGCATAAGTATTAATATTTAAATTCAATCCAATGGAAATGTTGTACTCTGCTTGGTTGTTACACTGAAATAACATTGGAATGATGTTTTTGTGGTCTCTTTTGGAGTTAATCGTTTTTGGCTGCTAGAAAAATAAATATTTGAAATGGAATCCAGTTTATGATCTTGTAACTTAATTGCTAAATTTAAAATTGTCAGCTTCACTAGCTAGTCTTGTTGCACAGTGAAGGAGGCTAATGTTCAGGTCACACAAGCAATTTACAAATATAGTACCACTGTTTTTAGAAAAAAAAAGTATTTTTTTTTCCTAAAAAAGGAAATACCTCACCACCAGGTATTTCACACAAAGGAAGCCGTACAAAGAGAACAGGATATTTTTAGCACAAGTTCGTACAGTATCTCACAAGAGTAAGTACACCCCTCACATTTTTGTAAATATTTTATTCTATCTCATGTGACAACACTGAAGAAATGACACTTTGCTACAATGTAAAGTAGTGAGTGTAGAGCTTGTATAACAGTGTAAATTTGCTGTCTCCTCAAAATAACTCAACACGCTTAATGTCTAAACTAGACATGTGCACAGCCAAAAAATTTGTTCATTTTCGTTTCATTAGTTTATTATTTTTTTCGTTTTTCGGTCATTCGTTATAATCGCGATTCGTAAATTTGTTCATTCGTAAATACGTTCATTCGTACATTCGTGCATTCGTAAATTCGAACATTCGTTCATTCATACATTCGTTCATTCGTACATTCGTGCATTCGTAAATTCGAACATTCGTTCATTCATACATTCGTTCATTCGTACATTCGTACATTTTTACATTTGTACATTTGTAAATTCGTACATTCGTAAATTCGTAAAATCGTACATTTTTAAATTAGAGAATTCGGAAATTTGTAAATTCGAAGTTTGAAAATCCAAAAACCCGAAAATTCAAAAATCTGAAATAGTAACTAACTATTAAATTATAGGTATTGTAATTTCCTTTCAAATTTGACTGTCAGTGAAAGTAACAAATACTAATTTACCCGAAGTTACGAATTATCCAAAATGAATGCTGCATCTAAACAAATGGAACGGAACAAATTAATAACAAATAATAATAATTAAACGTTGTTATTATTATTATTTATTATTATTAATTCATTACGTTCCATTCCATTTTTTCGAATCATTCATAACTTTGGATAAATTTGTATGTGTTACGTTCACTAACAGCCAAATTTGAAAGGAAATTACAATACCTATAATTTAAAAGTTACTAGTAATTACTAATAGTTAAGTTATTATTAGTTAACTATTATTTCAGATTTCCGAATTTTCGAATTTACAAATTTACGAATTCACTAATTTACGAATGTACGAATGTACATTCGTAAATTGCGAATGTACGAATGCCTAAATTTACGAATGTCCAATTTTATCGAATTTACGAATATTCTGAAAAAATTCGTTAAACGGTTTTGGTTAATTCGGATATTCCCGAATTAACGAATTTGTCGAAATTTGTTAAAAAACGAATTCGAAACGAAATGCACATGCCTAGTCTAAACCGCTGGCAACAAAATTGAGTACACCCCTAAGTGAAAATGTCCAAATTGGGCCCAATTATCCATTTTCTCTCCCCAGTGTCATGTGACACGTTTCTGTTGCAAGGTTTCAGGTGTGAATAGGGAGCAGGTGTGTGAAATTTAGTGTTGACAAAGTGTCATTTCTTCAGTGTTGTCACATGAAAAGATATAATAAAATATTTACAAAAATGTGAGGGGTGTACTCAGGAATATGAAAATGTGGGGTAACATACTCTTTAACCACTTGCCATCTGGGGTACCTTTGACATTTCTCACGTACTGTACATGTTAAAACCAACAATTTTGTTCTAGAAAATTACTTAGAACCATTAAAAATTATATATTTTCTGAAGGCAAGGGTCCTAGAGAAAAAAAAATGGTGGCTCTTGCTAATTTTTATTTCACACAATATTTGCACAGCTGTTTATCCAACGCAATATTTAGGAAAAATACACTTAATTAAATTTTAGTGCACACACCACAATATAATAGCCATTTTTTTTGGTAAAATTTAAAAGATAATGTTATGTTGGGTAAATAGATACCAAACATGTCAAGATTTAAAATTACACACGCCTGTGAAATGGTGATAAACTATGGTGCCTAAACTTATTGGAGAAATGAAACAGATCACTGCTCCAGGTGGGTATAATAATCCACCAAAAAGGAAGGGCAGGGTGCTAGCTCCAGCTCACAACCATGAACATGTAGACCAAGTGAGAAAAATTAGCTGCACACCAACATCCATCCAACAGGTTTGTTGAAAGACTGCCACCAGGACTAGCGGGACTGCAATATTGCGGCAGATAATCGCACACTAACTGACACTTTTGACAGTTTTTGGGAAAAATTTATACTAAAAGAGTGATCAGTGCTAAAAATATGCACTGTACCAATGACACTGGCTGGGAAGGGGTTAAACAACTAGGGAAATCAAATGGTTAAATGTGTGCCTAACCAGTGTTTTGGTGTACTATGTGTGGTGCTTTTACTAAGGGAAGTGATGGATTTTATTCCCTGCTTTGCAGGGAAAGAAAATGTATAACTCCCCCCGCTGAAAGAACAGAGCTCTGCCTTGTTTACATAGGCAGAGCTATGTCCTGTGTCCCAGATAGCAAGCAATTAAGCTGAAAATTTGAAAATGCCTTGCTAAGCTATTGCTAGACTTGCCGGGTTTCACAATTCTGTTGCACAATTGCAGCAAGTCCGCATTGCATGACTCCAGATCAACTCTCTTTGCAAGTCTGCTGCAAGTTCTGGTTCAGTTATTTTTTAAATACGTAAAAAACCTTGTGAGCTGCTATATGACTCCTAGAAGCTGTGCGCACTTCCCAGACTTAATGAATATGTGATAGTAAAAGGTCGGGCGTTTAGCATCCGCAAAAAATAAATAAGTATTTATCAAATAAGTGCAGCGCTAAGTGAACCTCATAAACCTTCAAATATGAATATATACATAATGTGGAATGAATAAATAATCTATTAATTACTGTGCAATAATTAAAATTCATATGTGAATAATTTCAATAAATGCCACAATCAACAAAAAAAGTGCAATGTGCTCTGCACTCCACACAGTGTCCTTCTAAGATCTAATCACTTGGGCAAACAGCAAAAACAGATCATTATATGGTTTGTGAAGTCAATGAAACTAAACACAATATCTTCACACTGATCTACCTCTGTGCTCAGGCAATCTTTATGTGACCACCACCAGTTGTGCCCCCACCTTATAGGCTTAACCTCCCTGGCGGTATGATTATTTCAGATTTTAGGTGCTGAAAGCGGTACCATTATTTTGCACAGAAATTTGGCGTTTTATATTGTAGGCCTGTAATTCTTAGGAATAGTTCACTTAAATCTGTCCAAACAATAGTCTAGTAGACATCCCGGGTATGATAAAGTTTGAAAAACGAAATAAAAAATTATAATATAATAAATAACTATAAATAATTATAACAAATAATAATATAATAATAAAAAATATTCAATAATGTAATCAAATCAAAAACACAGAAATTTGCTCAGTTGCAGAATTGTCACTTTCGTCGCTCAATTCTGCAAGTGATTCTAATTTATTATCGCTGTTTTCTAGCTGGTCTAAAGCCACTTTTGATGTAAAGAGACAGTTTTGGTTGCTATGGACAGGCCCGGACTGGGACAAAAAATAGGCCTGGGCATTTTGGATTGAGCAGCCCATGACATGTTAACCGGCCCCTTCCCCACTCTCCACCCTGACAGATCCCCTGAGAGAGGGGAGGGGGGAACCCAGCAGAAGTGTGGGAGGTGCGACCAGGAAAGAGCATGGGGATTGGAGAGCACAGGGAAGAACCTTGAGAACATGGGGTGGGGCGAGAGCACAGGGGAGAGGCAGAGAACACAGGGAGGAAGAGGAGAGCACAGGGGGGCAGCGGAGAGCATGGGGGGAGGTGGAGAGCACAGGCGGGCAGTGGAGAGCATGTGGGGAGGTGGAGAGCACAGGGAGGGCGGCGGAGAGCATGGGGGATGTGGACAGCACAGGAGGGCTGGCGGAGAGCATGGGGTGATGTGAAGAGCACAGAGGGAGTGGCAGAGAGCACGGGGGGAGGTGGAGAGCATGGGGGGTGGCAGAGAGCATGGGGGGTGGCAGAGAGCATGGGGGGAGGCGGAGAGCATGGGGGGAGGCGGAGAGCATGGGGGGAGGTGGAGAGCATGGGGGGAGGTGGAGAGCATGGGGGGAGGTGGAGAGCATGGGGGGAGGTGGAGAGCATGGGGGGAGGTGGAGAGCATGGGGGTGGCAGAGAGCATGAGGGGGTGGCAGAGAGCATGGGGGGTGACAGAGAGCATGGGGGGTGACAGAGAGCATGGGGGGTGACAGAGAGCATGGGGGGTGACAGAGAGCATGGGGGGGGGTGACAGAGAGCATGGGGGAAGGTGGAGAGTATGGGGGGGAGGTGGAGAGTATGGGGGGGAGGTGGAGAGTATGGGGGGATGGCAGAGAGCATGGGGGGAGGTGGAGAGCATGGGGGGTGGTGGAGAGCATGGGGGGTGGCGGAGAGCATGGGGGGTGGCGGAGAGCATGGGGGGGGTGACAGAGAGCATGGGGGAAGGTGGAGAGTATGGGGGGGAGGTGGAGAGTATGGGGGGGTGGCAGAGAGCATGGGGGGAGGTGGAGAGTATGAGGGGGTGGCAGAGAGCATGGGGGGAGGTGGAGAGTATGAGGGGGTGGCAGAGAGCATGGGGGGAGGTGGAGAGTATGGGGGGGAGGTGGAGAGTATGGGGGGGAGGTGGAGAGTATGGGGGGGAGGTGGAGAGTATGGGGGGGGAGGTGGAGAGTATGGGGGGGAGGAGGAGAGTATGGGGGGGAGGTGGAGAGTATGGGGGGTTGGCAGAGAGCATTGGGGAGGTGGAGAGCGTGGGGGGAGGTGGAGAGCATGAGGGGGTGGCAGAGAGCATGGGGGTAGGTGGAGCGTATGGGGGGGAGCTGGGGAGTATGGGGGGAGGTGGAGAGTATGGGGGGTGCCAGAGAGCATGGGGGGAGGTGGAGCGTATGGGGGGAGGTGGAGAGTATGGGGGTGACAGACAGCATGGGGGAATGCGGAGAGTATGGGGGAAGGCGGAGAGTATGGGGGGTGGCAGAGAGCATGGAGGGAGGTGGAGTGCATGGGGGGGAGGTGGAGAGTATGGGGGGTGGCAGAGAGCATGGAGGGAGGTGGAGTGCATGGGGGGGAGGTTGAGAGTATGGGGGGGTGGCAGAGAGCATGGGGGGTGGCAGAGAGCATGGGGGGTGGCAGAGAGCATGGGGGGTGGCAGAGAGCATGGGGGGTGGCAGAGAGTATGGGGGGAGGCGGAGAGTATGGGGGGGAGGTGGAGAGTATGGGGGGGAGGTGGAGAGTATGGAGGGGAGGTGGAGAGTATGGGGGGTGTCAGAGAGCACAGGGGGTTGGCAGAGAGCATTGCGGAGGTGGAGAGCGTGGGGGGAGGTGGAGAGCATGAGGGGGTGGCAGAGAGCATGGGGGGGAGGTGGGGAGTATGGGGGGAGGTGGGGAGGTGGGGAGTATGGGGGGAGGTGGAGAGTATGGGGGGTGCCAGAGAGCATGGGGGGAGATGGAGAGTATGGGGGTGACAGACAGCATGGGGGGAGGTGGAGAGTATGGGGGTGACAGACAGCATGGGGGAAGGCGGAGAGTATGGGGGGTGGCAGAGAGCATGGAGGGAGGTGGAGTGCATGGAGGGGAGGTGGAGAGTATGGGGGGGTGGCAGAGAGTATGGGGGGGTGGCAGAGAGTATGGGGGGGTGGCAGAGAGTATGGGGGGGGTGGCAGAGAGCATGGGGGGGTGGCAGAGAGCATGGGGGGTGGCAGAGAGCATGGGGGGTGGCAGAGAGCATGGGGGGTGGCAGAGAGCATGGGGGGGGGTGGAGAGTATGGGGGGAGGTGGAGAGTATGGGGGGAGGTGGAGAGTATGGGGGGGGTGGAGATTATGGGGGGGGTGGAGATTATGGGGGGGGTGGCAGAGAGCATGAGGGAGGTGGAGAGTATGGGGGGGTGGCAGAGAGCATGGGGGGAGGGGGAAGTATGGGGGGTGGCGGAGAGCATGGGGGGAGGTGGAGAGTATGGGGGGGAGGTGGAGAGTATGGGGGGGAGGTAGAGCGTATGGGGGGGAGGTGGAGAGTATGGGGGGTGTCAGAGAGCACAGGGGGTGGCAGAGAGCATTGGGGGGGGTGGCGGAGAGTATGGGGGGTAGGTGGAGAGTATGGGGGGGAGGTGGAGAGTATGGGGGGGAGGTGGAGAGTATGGGGGGGAGGTGGAGTGTATGGGGGGTAGGTGGAGAGTATGGGGGGGAGGTGGAGTGTATGGGGGGTAGGTGGAGAGTATGGGGGGGAGGTGGAGTGTATGGGGGGAAGGTGGAGAGTATGGGGGGAAGGTGGAGAGTATGGGGGGAAGGTGGAGAGTATGGGGGGAAGGTGGAGAGTATGGGGGGGAGGTGGAGAGTATGGGGGGGAGGTGGAGTGTATGGGGGGTAGGTGGAGTGTATGGGGGGGAGGTGGAGTGTATGGGGGGTAGGTGGAGAGTATGGGGGGGAGGTGGAGAGTATGGGGGGGGAGGTGGAGTGTATGGGGGGTAGGTGGAGAGTATGGGGGGTAGGTGGAGAGTATGGGGGGGAGGTGGAGAGTATGGGGGGTAGGTGGAGAGTATGGGGGGGAGGTGGAGTGTATGGGGGGAGGTGGAGAGTATGGGGGGTAGGTGGAGAGTATGGGGGGGAGGTGGAGAGTATGGGGGGGAGGTGGAGAGTATGGGGGGAGGTGGAGTGTATGGGGGGTAGGTGGAGAGTATGGGGGGGAGGTGGAGAGTATGGGGGGTGTCAGAGAGCACAGGGGGTGTCAGAGAGCACAGGGGGTGGCAGAGAGCATTGGGGAGGTAGCAGAGAGCATGGGGGGGAGGTGGAGAGTATGGGGGGTGCCAGAGAGCATGGGGGGGAGGTGGAGAGTATGGGGGGTGCCAGAGAGCATGGGGGGGAGGTGGAGCGTATGGGGGTGACAGACAGCATGGGGGGAGGTGGAGAGTATGGGGGGTGGCAGAGAGCATGGAGGGAGGTGGAGTGCATGGGGGGGAGGTGGAGAGTATGGGGGGGGTGGCAGAGAGCATGGGGGGTGGCAGAGAGCATGGGGGGTGGCAGAGAGCATGGGGAGAGGTGGAGCGTATGGGGGGGGTGGAGAGTATGGGGGGAGGTGGAGAGTATGGGGGGTGGCAGAGAGCATGGGGGGAGGGGGAAGTATGGGGGATGGCAGAGAGCACGGGGGGAGCGGAGAGCATGGGGGTGATGTGGAGAGCACGGGGTTGGCAGAGAGTATGGGAGCAGCAGAGAGAAGCAGGATAGGAGGATCGGTGGGGGCGGCTGCATATAGAAGAATCATTTTCTCCATCTTCCTCCTGCAGTCTCGGAATGCCTGCTTCTCCTCTACCTCTCACAGGCATTCCGAGACTGCAGGAGGAAGATGGAGAAAATAATTGTTCTATATGCAGCCACCCCCACCGATCCTCCTATCCAGTTCACAGGGGAGGCTGAACTCACGTTTTCTGTTCTGGCACCTTCTCGACATAACACCGGCTCCAAGGTGTCTGCTCTGGCTCCTCCCCCCGGCACCGACGGCTGACCTGACGTGCGGCCGTGCAGCCGTGGTGAGGCCGAAGGCGTCTCATTTAGCTCCTCCCCCCGGCGCCGATGGCTGAGCTTAACTGGCAGCCGGGCGGCCGCGGAGAGGCTGGATGAGCGGCACAAGCTCAAGCCTCAGGCCATGCAAGAACTTGCGGCCTGGCGGCCCTAGCGGGCCGCGGCCCACCGGGCAAGTGCCCGGTTTGCCCTATGGCCAATCTGGGCCTGGCTATGGACAATCTCCAGTTTCCAGGCAGAAAGAACAGTTTTTATATATATAAAACTGCATGCAGGACACTGGACAGACCACTAGGGACAAAGGGGATGTGTAATTATTTGATACAGTACTGTAATCTGTAAGATTACAGTATACTGTATCTGTACTGTGTGTTTCACTTTTTGAATTTGCCGCCGAACTCCGTCCCCATGCGTCGCAACGCTCGCAGGGAACGGAGCTCGGCACTGTGAATCAAGCGAGACACAGCGGCTCGCCGATCACAGCGGGGAGACATCGCAGCATCCAGGGGACAAGGTAAGTAAACTCTTCCTGGATCCTGCGATGCAATCCCGAGTCTGGCTCCGGGTTACCGCTTTTGGTATGAAAAATCCACCCCGAGCCAGACTCGGGAATACCGCCAGGGGGGTTAAAGTGGATGTAAACCCGAAATTTTTTTTTTTAGTTTTTTTTTAATGTCATAATGTAGAGTATAAGATTTCCTGTCATTTGAGCCCAGTCTTGCCACACAGAGTTAATCCAGCTCTGAGCAATCCTCTTTTATTGTTGAATGAGATAAATCTTGGCAAACAGAGAAAAACTTCATCAAATCCCCCCCCCTTGGTGTGATTGACAGGTTATTTACATATCTCATGCACTAGCCTGAGACAGGCACATGCTGTGTAAAAAGTTCACAGTTCACATCCCCCTCCCCTCCCCTCCCCTCCAGCTCTCCCAGGATTGGGGAACGACATTGGGGATGGAGGAGAACAGGGTGCTGGAGGAGCATGAAGACACGAGGAACAGTCAGGGATGATCGGTGCGACGGGGACAGCTGCGAGCACTGATCCCCCCCTGCATGGCTTTTCAGGTGAAAGCCGCGGGAGGGAGGGGCAGAAGCAGATGATGAAAAGCATGCAGGGGGGGTCGGTGCTCACAGCTGTCCCATCTCACCGATCATCCCCGACTGTCACGTGACATCAATGTGTGTTTACTGAAATGACAGGGGGTGTGAGCAAGCTCTGCTTTTACCCAGATCGCGCACTGCCTCTCCTGTGCACACTCTGGCCAAGGGGAGTGTAGAGGTGGGCGGGGAGTCTTCTGACATCATGACTCCACCCACCGAGTGCCAAACAACAGACCCGCCCACTGAATCTGGACTTTTTTGGGACTTCAAACAGCTAAAGGGGGGACATTAGACAGGTAAGGATACATGCAGGAGACATGTATATCCCTATAGATCACCACTATGGCAGTACTTTAGAATTGATGAGAGTGGGTTTACATCCACTTTAATAAACTATTCAAGGTGTATATATTAAGCCTATAAGGTGAGGGCACAACTGGTGGTAGTCACATGAAGATTGCCTGAGCACAGAGGTGGATCAGTGTGAAGATATTGTGTTTAGTTTCATTGACTTCACAAACCATATAAAGGACCGTTTTTGCTGTTTGCACAAGTGATTTGATCTTAGAAGGACACTGTGTGGAGTACAGAGCACATTGCACTTCAGTTATTTTGTACAATAGTCATCCCACCACAGGGGTCACTGTGACTTACAGAGCTCTTGCTGTAGACTCATCACTGCAACTTTGCTCTTGCCAGGGACTTGCCCCGCAAATTTGCTACAGATTGGAAAAGTGTCAACAAGAACTTGTGCCTCAAGTGCTCTGCAAGTGTACAACTTACCAGTGAAAATGTGCAGCAAGTTAACAAGACTTACAATTCAACACTGTCACATATTTGTGGCAAGTTATCCTTGCTATCTGGGTGTGTCTTCCCGACGATTGGTGGGTGCTGGCGGTCACCCATTGGCCGGCACCGGCTGATCGGCATATGCTGTGTATAATCACAGCACAGCCGGGTCGCCTACCCGGGAGTGCCAGATCACATACCTAGTGTGTGATTCGGCACAGCAGAGCTGCCTTGCCGCCGTACACGTAAGCTAAAGAGTTGGCAAGCAGTTAAATAACCTCACAGATGACTGGATGACTGCATAGGTTCACTTCATCTCACTGTCCACTATTGTATATCGAGCATAGGCGTGCGCACAGGGTGTGCCAGGTGTGCCTGGGCACACCCTAATCACCCCATGTGCATTAGCATTATCCAGGACCATCCATTGGCATTATCCAGCACCAGGTGGGTGGTTGAGGGTGCCAGTGACCAGTGTAAATGCCCTCATTATATTAAAGGTTAGGTTCAACACTAGGAACACGTTACACCCATATTTAGGGCGTAACATAATATGCTCCCTATCAACTGTCTCCCACCACCAGAGCCCCCTTTCTGTGACAGCAGGTGGCGTTCATGTGTGTTTGAGATTTGGGGTGCACACCCTAATGCAATAGGCTGCGCACACCTATGATATCGAGCCAATCCTTACTGCACCTTCCTTTAATTCATTTTATATCATTTCATCCAGGGTTTTCATGCTCACTGACTTACCAAAAGAACTCATTTTAATATTACATTGTGGATTTGTCTTCTTTAAAACTGGGATTGTTTGACTAAACACAAGTGTCTTGTTTTATAGCCGCCTTGTCATAGGAAATTATGTGAGCAGAGTTAGAAACAATGTGTTGAATCCAAAAAAAGAGCAGTATTTACTGTCTCCTTCTGTCTGGGTGTAATAAAGGTGTTTGTCAGTTTTGAGGACTGCTGGGGAAGAGCAAAAGTTGCCTGTCAGGACCAGGGATGAAAGCTAAAATAAATATGCTCAACTTTAGATACACAGGAGCTTTATAGATGAAAACTGACATTTAGTAGCAACGCTGTGGTGAAACTTAACCACTTCCCACCCAAGGTACGTCATGGACTTTGAGTGGTGATATCTGAATGATGCCTGCAGCTACATCAAGTCTGCCGACCACCCGCGATTGTTCCCCACAGTCACAGAACGGGGATCTGCCTGTCTAATCAAGGCAGATCTCCGTTCTGACAGGGGAGATCACACAGATCCTGTCTTTCTGCTATGCAGGAAGAGGGATCTGTGTGTTTCCCCAGTCACATCGTCCCCCATACAGTTAGAAAACACAAACAGGGAAGACATTTAAAGAGGAGTTCCACCCAGGGGGTCCATTAAAAAAAAAAAAAAATTAAAAGTCAGCAGCTACAAATACTGCAGCTGCTGACTTTTAATTGGACACTTACCTGTCCCTGGGTCCAGCGATGCGGGGGATCGAAGCCCCGCTCGTCCCCCCCCTCCGCTCGTCGCCGCAGGCATTTCAACTGTGGGCGCCGGGCTGTGGCTTCACAGCCTGGCACCCACTGCGCATGCGCGAGCGGCCGTGATTGGCCACTCAATCACCTGGGACCTGTAATGGGTCCCAGATGATTGACAGGAGGGAGGGAGCAGAGCTGAGTCCTTCCTGTGCCGAGGGGGAAGTGATGTCACCAGCCCAGGCAAAGGAAGAGGCAGACTACGAGGGACCCCCTAGCAACAGGCATTTAGAGGTAAGTAAAAAAAAAAAAAAATATCCAAATGTTTTTTTGTTTTTTGTTTTTAGTATTTTTCAGGTATTTTTGTTTTTTTGGGTGGAACCCCACTTTAACCCCTTGATCGCCCCTGATGTTAACCCCTTCCCTGGCAGTGTCATTAGTACAATAACAGTGCATATTTTATCACTGATTACTGTAATAATGTCACTGGTTCCCAAAAAAGTGTCAAAAATGTTAGTTAGGTGTCCGATCTGACTGCCGCAATGTAGCAGTACCGCTATAAATCACTGATCGTCCCCATTACTAGTAAAAAAAAATAATAATACAATAATAAAAATGCCATAAATCTATCCCCTATTTTGTAAAAGTGATAACTTTTGCACAAACCAATCAATATATGCTTATTGCGTTTTTTTTTTTGTTCTTTTTACCAAAAATATGTAGCAGAATACATATCGGCCTAAAATTAATACATTTGTTTGTTTTAATTTTTTTTGGAAATGTTTTATTGTAAAAAATTTTGTTCGTTTTTTCAAAATTTCGCAAATTTTTTTGTTTATAGCGCAAAAAATAAAAAACGTAGAGGTTATCAAATACCACAAAAAGAAAGCTCTATTTCTGGGGGAAAATTGACCTTAATTTTGTTTGGATACAGCGTCGTACGACCGCGCAATTGTCAGTTAAAGAGGCACAGTGCTGTATCGTAAAAAATGGCCTGGCCAGGAAGTGGGTAGATCCTTCCGGGGCTGAAGTGGTTAAAAAGAAACAATGCTAATTTTGTTCCTTCATGTCAACAATTTACTGAAAAATGTATTAAAATATTTAAACTCGTTTGATCGTTGTAATAAGCAATGATGTACCAAGATAAACCACATTAAAAAAAAACCCATAGGCCTTTATCTTTGGATTCTCTATTAACAGTGTGTGGGGGTGTTTTTCTAATTCCTGCTGTTTGTCTAATTATTGCAGTAAAGCCAAGAAAACAACCCTGTAATATAATAATATGTTTCTACTTAGTCCTGGTATGGTCTGAGCACTGACAGGCTGACCCCCCACCCCTTCAACCTCTGCAGCAATGCTGGCAGCACTCATACGTCTATTTCCCAAAGACAACCTCTGGATATGAATTAAACTAAAACAATAGTGTCTGCGCTAGAAGAAAAAATCCTATCAATCAAAAGGTGCAACAATAATAAACATAGGAAACATAAATACTCAAATAATCCACTGGAGTAAAATTACCCCTATGTGCTGAAATATAAAATACACAGTGCTAGATGAAATGCGCAATGAGAGCGATAAGTCTAAAACCTATCACATATATAACAAGGAAATATAAGGGGATATGACCCCTAGTGAATCAAATTAAAGTCCAAAACAGTGTGTATCCAGAGATAAAAAGGTGCCCAGGAAAACCATAGTCCAAAGTTATAGTGAAATTCACATATCCTTCCTTCCGAATGTGCATCACCAAGGAAACATGCTATAGTGTCTTCCAGCCACCCCCACAGGTGTATATGCTCACCTTCCTGTGTGTGACACAGCGTTTAAACTATGTCAAACAAAGCCTTGGAGCCACTCCTGTGCTCATTTGGAATCAGCTGTATAGACCTCCAATGTTCTCAAACGAAGGTAATATATGCAAAAGAAAAAAACTCCATAGCGCAATATTGCAAGATATAATAAAAGGCTTTTAATAAAGTAATTCTCTCCCCTTGATGGGGTACTCACATGCTATGGGTGCGTGAGTGCACCATCCTTAACAGACAATGAACGGTCAATCTCGCGGTGTGGCGTGTGGTGCGGTATGTGTAACGAAACTCTCCTTCTCTCTCTCTGCTGACAGCTCCGTCCAGGCCCCTCCCCTATGCGTGTTCGGCACCGGGACCACGTGCCTTCATCAGGGGGAATCTCCTCTGGATATGACTCTGAGCACGTGCACTCAACTTCTTTGGTCGACCATGGGGAGGCCTGTTCTGAGTGGAACCTGTCCTGTTAAAACGCTGTATGGTCTTGGCCACTGTGCTGCAGCTCAGATTCAGGGTCTTGGCAATCTTCTTATAGCGTAGGCCATCTGTCATGAATCAGGTGTGACCAGAACTGCGTGGACCGCAACAGAGGAAACCAAACGCATGTAAAGTGAAATAGTTAATTTATTAAGGTAAGTGAAATATAAATGCAAACAACTCCAATACAACACCGTGCACAACAATACAACTCCCAGACAGAGACCTACAAATAACAACAGTAAACAGGTATATACAATAGATGGGAAATACCAAAATTGTAAACGTAGCCAGGCCAAGGTCATCAACGGGAGATCAGCAGATGGGGGCAAGGAGCAACAAGGACAGGGAGAAGGTGGACGGGATCAGGATGCAGGGCAAGGGTACAAGGTAACAGGGTCACAGGAGGGACAGGTTCCAGGGTCAGGTTCAGATCAGGGCGCAAGGACAATTCCAAGGCAAGTGTGTGAGTGCTTGCCGGGTATTAATACACATCTCCTGCAATCAGTCTCAGGTGACGCCTGATCGCAGGAGATATTGTCGGCTCCACACTGCCGGGAAAAACACCCGCTGGTGGATGCCAGTACTGCGGTCCAAGGATCAGACAGTGCCACCAGCAGGTGAAACCTTTCCTGACAGTTCCAGACTGCCAGGAGACACCCACTGGTGGACACCAGTACTGCAAGCCAAAGGTCTGACAGCACCACCAGCAGGCAGAACCTCTCCTGATACCATCTTTATGTAGAACAACAATTCTTTTTTTCAAATCCTCAGAGAGTTCTTTGCCATGAGGTGCCATGTTGAACTTCCAGTGACCAGTATGAAAGAGCGACAGCGATAACACGAAATTTAACATACCTGCTCCCCATTCACACCCGAGACCTTGTAACACTAACGAGTCACATGACACCAGGGAGGGAAAATGGCTAATTGGGCCCAATTTGGACATTTTCACTTAAGGTTGTACTCATTTTTGTTGCCAACGGTTTAGACATTAATGGCTGTGTGTTGAGTTATTTTGAGGGGACAGCAAATTTACACTGTTATACAAGCTGTACACTCACTACTTTACATTGTAGCAAAGTGTCAATTCTTCAGTGTTGTCACATGAAAAGATATAATAAAAGATTTACAAAAATGTGAGGGGTGTCCTCACTTTTGTGAGATACTGTATATTATAGGCATACATATATATTAAGCCTGCATACATATAGTTACTGTAAATTCCATAGCAAACCACGTTAGAAAATTGCATGCATGTCTTCTGCAGTCTGTGCATGCATGTCCCAATACAAAATAAATGCCATAAGGATATGATTTGCTTGCCTGAGCAGGTCCAATATCTCCACAACAGTAGTAGAAGTACAAATACAAATATACATTTTAGGGACAGTTTAAGGTAGTAAACAAATATTTTTAATGTTTTCTTGACTGTTAAAAGATATGTGGGCACTTGGAGAAAACATAAACACGTAGGAAACATAGAAACTCTTTTTAGTTTTCAGGTGTGAATTGTTCACAGCATTCCAAAACTTTAAAGTATATTTCCACTTTTGCAGCTAATTGGGATAACACGTACTTTATATGTGTTTTCTTTCCCTATTCACATGGCATAACTTAAAAAATATTTCGACTGAGTATGGCATCATCCCTATACAAGATTTGGATCAAACCTCTGTCACCTTTGCAACCTCCAACATTGCACCAAACAATCGGTATCCACAAAAAATGAAGATACTTCGATAGTGCAGATCATCCAGGGTTGTTTTATTAAAGACAGTTATAAAAGCAGTAACAACAATTCCAAAACTTTGTATAAACCCGCCACTTGCACTGTTTGTGGCCTACATTATACTGTCATCGTCCTTTAGCCCCCTCCCTATACGTTTCATCACTATAGGACATCCTCGGGGGTTGATATATATCAACAGCCCTATTATTACAGAGTTCTATGTCTTTACCCCTATATATGACATAGTGGGTACAATATAGATATGTTATGAAATAGTTTTCTATGCATATCATGATATTTTATTAAAGTTGTCAAGAAAACAGTTTTTTAGAGGGCATTTGGCTTGTGTACGGTACATTTTGTTTTGTTTATTTTGAAAAAATCGGTGGAAGTCGGGTAGCATTATTGTATGCTTAATATGAATATGTGTTTTTAAGGAAAAAAGGCAATTTCTGGATCACTGAACCTATGTCTACATACACTATATTGTTAAAAGTATTGGGATGCCTGCCCTTACACGCACATGAACTTTAATGGCATCCCAGTCTTAGTCCGTAGGGTTCAATATTGAGTTGGTCCACCCTTTGCAGCTATAACAGCTTCAACTCTTCTGGGAAGGCTGTCCACAAGGTTTAGGAGTGTGTCTATGTGAATATTTGACCATTCTTCCCAAAGCGCATTTGTGAGGTCAGACATTGATATTGGATGAGAAGGCCTGGCTCGCAGTCATCACAATGGTGTTCTATTGGGTTGAGGTCAGGGCTCTGTGCAGGCCAGTCAAATTCCTCCACCCCAAACTTGCTCATTCATATATTTATGGACCTTGCTTTATGCACCGGTCCAAATCATTTGGTGGATGGGGTATTATGGTGTGGGATTGTTTTTCAGGGGTTGGGCTTGGCTCCTTAGTCCCAGTGAAGGGAACTCTTAAGATGTCAACATACCAAGATATTTTGGACAATTTCATGCTCCCAACTTTGTGGGAACAGCTTGGGGATGGCCCCTTCTTGTTCCAACATGACCAGTGCACAAAGCAAGGTCCATAAAGACATGGATGAGCGAGTTTGGGGTGGAGGAAATTGACTGGCAAACACAGAGTCCTGACTTCAACCTGATAGAACACCTTTGGACCTTTGGGATGAATTAGAGCACAGACTGCAAGCCAGGTCTTCTCGCCCAACATCAGAGCCTGACCTCACAAATGTGCTTCTGGAAGAATGGTCAAACATTCCCATGGACACACTCCTAAACCTTGTGGACAGCCTTCCCAGAAGAGTTGAAGCTGTTATAGCTGCAAAGGGTGGGCCAATGCAATATTGAACCCTACAGACGAAAACTGAGCTGCCATTAAAGTTCATGTGCGTGTAAAGGCCGGTGTCCCAATACTTTTGGTAATATAGTGTATCTGTACTAGATTTATTTACATATCATGGATTTCTCTTTGGATGGATGTCATTCTACAAAAATGAACGATGTACGCATATGCTAAGATGACAGAAGATCAAATTCAACTGAGGCTATGAAATATTGCTCTGATGTTATTTATTGATTTACCCAACATTAACACTATAAAATTACAGACTGACTATTTTTGTTTAGGGAATGCTGATAACAATCTTTTATAAAAATTGATCATAATGATTGACCAAAGTTTGTTGCAGCTAGTTTAAGAATTTTTTAGCAACTTGGTAGAGCTGCACAATTTTGGCTAAAATGAGAATCACGATTTTTTTTTGCTTAGAAAAAAAGATCACGATTCTCGCGGCGTAACATCATATTTCACATTATACAAAAAAATTAGGCTAACTTTACTGTTTATTTTTTTTTTTTCAATTCATTGAAGTGTATTTTTTTCCAAAAAATTGCGTTTGAAAGACCGCTGCCCAAATACAGTGTGGCATAAAATATTGCAACAAGCGCAATTTTATTCTCTAGCGCAGTGGTTCTCAACTCCAGTCCTCGGGACCCACCAACAGGCCAGATTTTAAGTATTACCTTGGGGAGTTGCAGACTAGAATACTGCAATCACTGAGCAGCAAGTGATATCACCTGTGATGTATTTCAGCTATCTTGCAAACCTGGCCTGTTGGTGGGTCCTGAGGACTGGAGTTGAGAACCACTGCTCTAGCGTCTCTGCTAAAAAAAAATATATATATATTATGTTTGGGGGTCCTACATTATTTTCTAGCAGAAAATACAGATTTGTACTTGTAAGCAACAAGTGTCAGAAAAAGGCTTATGCCGCGTACACACGGTCAGAATTTCCAAAAACAAATGTTCGATGTGAGCTTGTTGTCGGAAATTTCCGACCGTGTGTAGGCTCCATCGGACGTTTGTTGTCGGAATTTCCGACAACAAAAATTGGAGATCTGGTTCTCAAATTTTCCGACAACAAAATCCGTTGTCAGAAATTCCAATCGTGTGTACACAATTCCAACGCACAAAATTCCACGCATGCTCGGAAATAAAGCAGAAGATCCGCACTGGCTATTGAACTTCATTTTTCTCGGCTCGTCGTACGTGTTGCACGTCACCGCGTTCTTGACGTTCGGAATTTCCAACAACATTTGCGCGACCGTGTGTATGCAAGACAAGTTTGAGCCAACATCTGTCGGAAATAAATCCAGGATTTTGTTGCCGGAATGTCCGATCGTGTGTACGCGGAATTAGTCTTTTTCTTTCCAAACATTTTTATTAGGTACAAAATAATGGTACAAAACATTATAACATAAGTCCAGTGAAGTACAGTATAATATAATCCTTGAAATATAGGGATTATGGCAAAATAAAAACATAGAAGAATAATTCATTCTTGTATTTAATACAGGTGGAAAACAAATAATCAGGTAGTAATTTAGAGTATGGTTTTATTATTTACTGAGTGATATTGGTTGAAGGTGAATTCTCTAAACAAAAGGTGGTCTCAGTGTGTAAACCAAGGGAAAAAGGCTTAGTCTTTAGGTGGTTAAACTGACCTCATTTACAGACAGAAGGTCTTCCCTTTGATCTAAAAAAATGAAATGTTACAATGTTTCTCTTTATCTCCCAGCACTGAGAAATGTTGATAAACATTTGCCAGCTCTTTTTTTTGACAGCTCTGAGCAGAGAACGGCTCTACACTTGTTACATAGAATCGGGAAAATGCTGGATTAAGATCGTGAGGTGGGGTTGAATCATGTTTTTTAACGATTAATCTTGCAGCTCTACAACTTGTGGTAAAATAATTTTTCATCAGCCATCCTCAATTAACATTGGGGTGGATTTACTAAAGGTAAATAGAATGTGCACCTTGCAAGTACAGTTGCACATTTTCCCCAGAGCTTAGTGAATGTGATGAAGCTTCACTTTGTAAAGAATGCTCAATCAGGTGCAATTAAATTAAATTAAAGAAACAGTATTTTTGCTTGCACGTGATTGGATGATGGAAAAAATTTTTTCACAAGAAAGGATGATGGAAATTTAACAGAGCTTTACCACATTCACTAAGTTCTGGGGAAAATTAGTGTAACTGAACTTGCAAAGAGACAGCATGATTATTGCACAGGTGTGCCTTAGGCTGGCCACAATAAAAGGCCACTCTAAAATGCGCAGTTTTATCACACATCACAATTCCACAGATGTCGCAAGTTTTGAGGGAGTGTGCAATTGGCATGCTGACTGCAGGAATGTCCAGCAGAGCTGTTGCCCTTGATTTAAATGTTCATTTCTCTACCATAAGCCGTCTCTAAAAGCATTTCAGAGAAATTGGCAGTATATCCAACCGGCCTCACAACCGCAGATCACGTGTAACCACACCAGCCCAGGACCTCCACATCCAGCATCTTCACCTCCAAGATCCTCTGAGACCAGCCACCCGGACAGCTGCTGCAGCAATCGTTTTGCATAACCAAAGAATTTCTGCACAAACTTTTAGAAACCATCTCAGGGAAGCTCATCTGTATGCTCGTCGTCCTCATCGGGGTCTTGACCTGACTGCAGTTCGTCGTCGTAACTGACTTGAGTGGGCAAATGCTCACATTCAATGGCGTCTGGCACTTTGGAAAGGTGTTCTCTTCATGGATGAATCACGGTTTTCACTATACAGGGCAGATGGCAGACAGCATGTATGGCGTTGTGTGGGTGAGCGGTTTGCTGATGTCAACGTTGTGGATCGAGTGGCCAATGAAGGCGGTGGGCTTATGGTATGGACAGACGTATGCTATGGACAACGAACACAGGTGCATTTTATTGATGGCATTTTGAATGCACAGAGATAACGCGATGAGGCCCATTGTTGTGCCATTCATCCACGGCCATCAACTCATGTTGCAGCATGATAATGCACAGCCCCATGTTGCAAGGATCTGTACACAATTCCTGGAAACTGAAAACATCCCAGTTCTTGCATGGCCAGCATACTCACCAGACATGTCACCCATTGAGCATGTTTTGGATGCTCTGGATCGGAGTATACGACAGCATGTTCCAGCTCCTGCCAATATCCAGCAACTTCGCAAATCCATTGAAGAGGAATGGACCAACATCCCACAGGCCACAATCAACAACCTGATAAACTCTATGCAAAGGAGATGTGCTGCACTGCATGAAGCAAATGGTGGTCACACCACATACTGACTGGTTTTCGGACCCCCCGATCCCCCCAATACTGTAAAACTGCACATTTTAGAGTGGCCTTTTATTGTGGCCAGCCTAAGGCACACCTGTGCAATAATCATGCTGTCTAATCAGCATCTTGATATGCCACACCTGTGAGGTGGATGGATTATCTTGGCAAAGGGGAAGTGCTCACTAACACAGATTTAGACAGATTTGTGAAAATATTTGAGAGTAATAGGCTTTTTGTGTACATAGAAAAAATCATAGATCTTTGCGTTCAGCTCATGATAAATAGGGGCAAACACAAAAATGTTGCGTTTATAATTTTGCTCAGTGTAGTTTTATATGAACTCATCCTGGCTGCCACTGGCAGGGCCTGGCATCTAATGAAGGTTTGGAAACAACTTCTTTAGAAGGTCACATTTTGTCCTCAAATAACATGCTTTCCCTACTACTTACAAAGCTTCATTATGGCAAATATGCTTTTATTTACCAGCTTCTTAGGGCAACTCCAAGAAATAAAGAATTCCACCCTTGCATTGGGCTTCCCTGCACTGCATGTACACAGGAAGTTTTGCAAACTCTCGTAGAAGCCTTTGCTCCTGGCAGCAGCATTTTGGTATTGAAAACATCTTACGCTTGCAAAAGTCTCTAACGCTTTTACAAGCGTTTAGGCGCAATTACAGGCATTAAGCGCTTTGGTGCACTTGGGTGTTAATTGGATTTATTGTCCACAATAATAATTTATTCTGGTCATTGAAATGAATTAATGCTCAAGCACTAAACGTGCCTAGTATTCACAAATGTTTAGACGCATTTACAAGCATCAAGCTTTTTTTCTGCCAAAACTCTGCTGCTCCTGGACGCACTGGCAGGGTTTTTTTTTTTCTGGTTCTAAAAGCTCCTACCACTAAACACTGCTAAAAGTCTATGTGTGCATGGACACATAGGCTAACATCAGATACCTCTAGAAGCAGTGTGCATGAGGCCTTAGGATTAAATATAAGTAGTAATTACTTTCCTTGCTCCTCACTCTAGCAGACTCCCTCCAATGCTGTAGCTACTCTGACTCAGCTGCTCTATAGGCTGCAACTACCTCCCCGCACATACAGTGAGACCCGTAGGAGAGAATAGACGGAGGGTAATCATGACTATGGGAGGAACAGGGGTCAGGGATCGGTCAGTCAGGTCAGTTGTGGGGCATAGGTTTAGCTCTTACCTGATTGGAGGTAGAAGTCAGGGGGGCTGGATCCAGAGGTTGGGGTCCGGTGTAGGGGGTGGTTTCTGCATCATTCGGAGAAGTTTGGAGAGGTGACATCTTCTTGGGACATCCGTGCTGGTCACCTGCAGGTAGACAGACAGGGAGATGAGTGAGTTAGAGGCCTTGTTAGCTCAGGTCAGGGCCGCAGCAGTCGAACGGGGTCCTCAGTGGCTGCAGCAGCAGCTGGCTGACGTACTTGGGGGGTCAGGATCTGCTACTTCACCTGTCCCTTCTTCCCCGGGGAGGAAACGAGCCAGAAAGGTGCGCCCGCCGGAGCGCCTGAGCCCATCTCCTGTCCCTAAGGCTCAACGGGCGAGAAGGAGCCCCTGTCCCAGGGACCCTCCAGGGCTTACTGTGGGGCTGCCTGCTCATGCCTCCGGTGCTGGCCCTGGGAGGAATCCTACCCCACGGCGCTCTTCTACTGCTCGCAGCACAGGCCGGAGCATGCGGCAGCCCTCCCCCTCCCCCCCCCGTGTAGATGTCCTGTGTGGGAGAGCTGCTCAGCAGGGGAGACGCAGCGGGATGCGCAGTGGGGGGCGTCCCTGCCCCTCAGCTGTCCGGAGAGAGAAGGATGCCCAGGCTTCAGGGATACTCACTGGGGGGGTGCCGTCATCGTCCCCCGCCAGCCGCCGACACAGGGCTCCGGAGCGTTCGGCTCCCTCTGCCACTGCTACGCAGAGCGGAGCTCAGCTTGATGAGATTGCAGTCACGAACAGCGGTGGGGTAGGAGCGCCCTCTGCTGGTTCACCATCCACATCACAGGCGGGACATCACAGCAGGATGAGTGAGAAGGCCCAGGCTGGGGGACACGCCCCCTTAAAGAGACAGCGCGTCCCTGCTGCAGCTGGGGGTACTACTGTGCCCAGCAGCTCTTCCATGGAGAGAACAGAGCCCGGGGCTGAAGAGGAGGCTTCCAGGAGCCCTGAGGTGGAACTGCTTGAGCAAAGGAGGCAGGGGACGTCACCGCGGCAAGATTCTTCGGCTGAGTCCGGTGAGCTCACCAGCGCGGATGAAGACGATCGATCGGTCGGGAGGCGTCCTGCTTTGCGGAGCCAGCTGGGATCCGGACGAACGGCTAGTCGTGTGGCGGTTCGGCTGCAGCCTGGTAAGTCGCCAATTTTACCTTTACATACTAGCCAGATGGGGGGGGTTAATTTGGGGGTTTCCTCAGAGGTTAGTTCAGTGCCAGGAGTGGTGGGTGGAGATGCGGGTGCCGCGCCGGTTTTGTCCGCATTTTTTGCAGGCTTCCGGGAGTTATTGGCCCGTTTTGATCCGGCGGGGTCTTCTTTAGCATTGCAGGGGCCCGTTGGGGCATGGGCTCCCGCTGCCGCCGGCGTGGACTCTGTTGTTTCTTCTCACACCCCCCCCCAGTAGGGCCGCTTGCGGTAGCGGTATACGGGCCGGGGGGGTCCTCCGGGGTTAGTGTGACGTCGGCGTCGCAGACGGAGGTGACTGGGGCGGACGCGAATAAAGGGAAGGAGTCCTCTGAGGATAAGGTGCGGTTGGCGGATGCGGCGAAGTGCGAGATTTATGTGTGCTTTGAGGGCCCACTGGGGGTGCATCTAAAGCAAGAGGTGCGCGAGAAGATCTGGAAAGGGGAATATGTTGAAATATTCTCTCTGTTGCTGTTAGAAAAATTTAATATCGACAAGGGCAAAGCGGACGAAAGCAAGAAGGAGGAGGAGGAGAAGCGACGCTGGAGGCTTATTCCTCGCACCTTTGGGAATTGGCTTCAGGCGTTTGCCATTTTGGCTAGCGTAATTGGCGAAAAAGCACCGGAGAATTGTTCTCCGCTTTTTTGTTATCTGGATGCCATTGGGGAGGCTTATCGAACTTATGGGGGAATTGCTTGGCTGCGATATGACGAGCAGTTCCGCCAGCGCAAGGCTTTGCGTCCGGGCTTGCGCTGGGACCATAAGGACATTGGGCTTTGGATGAAGCTTATGTCACAGGCGAGGGTTTCAGGACAGCCCTTTCTCGGAGGGGCCGGCGGTTCGGGTGCCGCTGGACAGTCGGCCACACAGCGAAAGGGAATTTGCTGGCAGTTTAACGAGGGGTTGTGCCGTTTTGGCGCAAACTGTCGCTTCCGACACGAGTGCTCTGGTTGCGGGGGCTCCCACAGTTATGCCAAGTGTTTTAAAAAAGGAAAGTCCCAACCCGTTGAGTCGGCCTCAAAAAGGGAGGACACCAGTAAACCTTCCCGAGATGGTACCGTATCTAGATAGATATCCACGAAGGGAGGCGGCAAGTTTCTTGGCTGATGGTTTTGCCCATGGTTTTCAGATCCCGTGTTCGGGACCTGTGGCCCCGTCCCCGATGGCTCAAAACTTGAAATCAACGCGCCAATTTCCCCAGGTTGTTTCAGATAAACTGAGAGGTGGAACTCGGGAGAATGGCCGGACCATTCGCTCAACCCCCCGTGTCGTCTTTACACGTTTCTCCCCTTGGGGTGGTACCCAAAAGGGAACCCAACAAATTCCGGTTGATTCATCATTTGTCGTATCCGAAGGGGACTTCGGTAAATGATGCCATTTCTCCGGAGCTGTCTTCGGTGTCTTACACCTCCTTCGATGCCGCGGTCAGTTGGGTTCAACGGTTTGGCCAGGGTTCATTGATGGCGAAGACGGATATAGAATCCGCCTTTCGTCTGCTGCCAGTACATCCGGACAGTCAGCATTTGCTGGGCTGCTGTTGGGAAGGGCAGTTTTACATGGATCATTGTTTGCCGATGGGCTGTTCCATCTCTTGCGCATATTTTGAGGTGTTTAGCACCTTTGTGGAATGGGTAGTTAGGGAAGAGACTCAGTTGAGGTCGGTGCTGCACTATCTCGACGATTTTCTTTGCATTGGCCCCCCGGATTCTTCAGTTTGTTCAGTGCTGTTGCACACTTTGGAATCTATTGCGTCACGTTTTGGAATTCCTTTGGCGCCGGGGAAGACGGAAGGTCCTTCCACAGTTATGCAGTTTTTGGGCATTGTAATTGACACGCGTCTGATGGAATGTCGTCTCCCGAACGACAAACTGGAGGACTTGCGTCAAGGGGTGGCGGAGGCGGAGGCGGCGAGGAAAGTTAGGCTTAGGCAATTGCAGTCGTTGTTGGGTAAGCTTAATTTCGCCTGCCGCATCATGCCTATGGGACGCATCTTTAGTCGTCGCTTGTGTGCTGCCACTGCGGGAGTACTGAAGCCGCATCACTTCATCAGGCTTTCGCGTGAGCTGAAGGCCGATTTGAGGGTTTGGGGTGAGTTTTTGTCCACATACAACGGCAGGTCTTTATGGATGGCGCCGGTTGTGGCAGCATCTGACCTTGATATTTTCACTGACGCAGCGGGGAGTTCGAGTTTTGGGGCTTTCTGCCAAGGGGCTTGGTGCGCGGCGGTGTGGCCGGAAGAATGGAGTTCGGCGGGGTTCTTACGTAATTTAGTGTTACTGGAACTATTCCCGATTGTGGTGGCGGTTGAAATCTGGGGTTGCAAATTTCGGGATAGGCGGATCTGTTTTCACTGTGACAACTTGGGGGTGGTGGAGGTTATAAAGAACTTGTCCGCGTCTTCTCCGCCGGTGGTGCGCTTGTTGCAGCACCTGGTTTTAAAGTGTTTAAGTTTGAACTGTTTAGTACAAGCTGTTCATGTCCCGGGGGTTTTGAATTCCATTGCCGATTCTTTGTCTCGTTTCCAGTGGGAGAGGTTCCGGAGGTTGGCGCCGGAGTCGGAGCAACTGGGGGTTCCCTGTCCCGACAGGCTGTGGAGACTGGCATTGGAGTAGCTGAGGAGCTGTTACGTCGATCGGTGACTGGGGGTACGTGGGCGGCGTACTCGTCGGTATGGGGTGAGTGGTCTACCCTGGTAAGTTCGGTTGGGGGCGGTGTGTCATCGCATGATCACGTGGCTTTGTTGTTGTATTTTATTGGGACGGGATTTACACAAGGAAAATCAGTGTCCAAAATGAACAAGAGTTTAGCTGCTTTAGCTTTTCTCTTTCGGATGCAGGGCCTGGTGGATATGACAAAGGATTTTAGGGTGCGTCAGGCCATGAAGGGGTTTCGGCACGGGAGAGTACTGCCAGATACGAGGCGCCCGGTCTCGTTTGAGTTGCTTCAGGAGTTGGTGGAGCTGTTGCCCGGGGTTTGTACGTCTGTTTATGAGGTGAGTTTGTTCAATGTGGCTTTTGCGTTAGCATTTTTTGGAGCGTTGCGCATTGGGGAACTAGTTAGCAAGAACAGGTGTGGAGCAGGGGGGTTAAGTTTGAAGGACGTGACTCTGTCTGGGGATTGTGTTCGGATTCATATTGGCAAGTCTAAAACTGATCAATTGGGAAAAGGGGTTTCTGTGTCGTTGTTTCGGGTGCTTCCGGAATCGGTTTGCCCGGTTTCTTCGGTGCAACGATATCTTGGGGTGAGGGGGTGGAGGTCGGGGACCTTCTTGATGCACGAGGATGGCTCATCCTTGTCGCGTTTTCAATTTTTGTCAGTTTTTCGACGTTGTTTGGAAAAGGCGGGCAGGGAGGTTTCCCAGTTTAATACTCACTCCTTTCGTGTGGGGGCAGCAACAGAAGCGGCTAGGTGGGGTTTGGGTTCGCAGGTAGTGAGACGTATAGGGAGGTGGGAGTCTGATCGTTTTAAGATTTATGTTCGCCCTCATTTGCTTTGAAGTTGCATTGAGTATGTGGGTGTGGTTCTATGTTCCTTTTTTGTGTTTCTTTCAGATCTTCCTCCTGGCCTGGTCTGGATACTGGGGGATTCATACGTGTTCTGGGGGGCTGTTAGGGCTGATGTACGTCCGGAAGGGAGGCAACTGGGCATTTCTCGGAGTGAGGCTGTATTAAAATGGTTGGGTATCCGTGGAATGATGTGGGGCCAAGTCCTTCCTGAATTTCACTATTTTTCCAGAATTGACAGGCCCCCAGATGTTCTAGTTTTACAGGCAGGGGGCAATGATTTAGGGGTGCGGGCTGCCAGGGACCTGGTGAGGGATATTAAATTTGATATTCTGCGCCTGCTACGTGATTTTCCTGGCTGCATCATTGTGTGGTCAGATATTGTGGCAAGAAAAGTGTGGCGTTTCGCCCGCTCTGTGGGCAGAGTGAACAAAGCCAGAATTAAGTTGAATAGGGAGGTTGGGAGGTTTGTGGCCCGTATCGGGGGCATAGTGGTTCGACACAGGGAGTTGGAGGATCAGTCTGTTCGCTATTGGCGAGACGACGGTGTTCACTTAAATGCAGTGGGCATAGACATATGGTCCTTGGACCTTCAGGAGGGTGTGGCAAGGGCGTTGCAGGTGTGGAGGGATTCGCTTGAATGAGGTTTCAATCAAGCTCACGTGGCGGTTCAAGGGGTCTTTGGGGGTCAGTAAAAATTTTTATTTGGTCACAGGAGTAGTGGGGCCCATCTAAGGATGGCGCTTACATTTTGTTAGTGGTGGTTCTCCCAGGAGATAAATCCCCTGGGGGAGGGTTTGTGATGTCCGAGTGTCCTCGAGCCTGTTGGGGCACAGCTGAGGATATTGACCGTTTACAGTTATAAAGTGTGCATTTTGAGACACCCAAAGACCTCTTGCTGTTTGGACATTATTTTGTTATTAAGGATATGTGTTACATATTTTTCATGTTTTTTGTTATTTATTATTTGGTTAATAAATTGGCTGCTGTGGCCTTATAAAACCCATGTCACGCAGTCTGTGTTTTTAATTTAATGGTAAGACCCAAGGTTGACGAATCCTTTAGTCAAGTGAGACCCGTAGGAGAGAATAGACGGAGGGTAATCATGACTATGGGAGGAACAGGGGTCAGGGATCGGTCAGTCAGGTCAGTTGTGGGGCATAGGTTTAGCTCTTACCTGATTGGAGGTAGAAGTCAGGGGGGCTGGATCCAGAGGTTGGGGTCCGGTGTAGGGGGTGGTTTCTGCATCATTCGGAGAAGTTTGGAGAGGTGACATCTTCCCACCCTCCCGCCCTGATGTCAGGAGTCAGCAGGCTGGATAGGTATGAGTTGTATTGGTATTTTATGAATACGGGTAAGGTGTGTGTGTCATGCAATCTTATTTTCAAAAAAAAAAAAATTATAAAGAAAACGAAGAATAATAAAAAAAAAAAAAAAAAAAAGATTAATAGTAATAATAAAAAAAAAAAAAAAAAAAGAATAAATAAATTTAAAAAAAAAAAAAAAAAAAAAAACTTATGTTGTATACGGTTAAAATGTAAGGTTGTGGTAGATTTTCAAACTTGTCACAGCAGTTGGCGGTTCAAGGGGTCTTTGGGGGTCAGTAAAAATTTTTATTTGGTCACAGGAGTAGTGGGGCCCATCTAAGGATGGTGCTTACATTTTGTTAGTGGTGGTTCTCCCAGGAGATAAATCCCCTGGGGGAGGGTTTGTGATGTCCGAGTGTCCTCGAGCCTGTTGGGGCACAGCTGAGGATATTGACCGTTTACAGTTATAAAGTGTGTATTTTGAGACACCCAAAGACCTCTTGCTGTTTGGACATTATTTTGTTATTAAGGATATGTGTTACATATTTTTCATGTTTTTTGTTATTTATTATTTGGTTAATAAATTGGCTGCTGTGGCCTTATAAAACCCATGTCACGCAGTCTGTGTTTTTAATTTAATGGTAAGACCCAAGGTTGACGAATCCTTTAGTCAAGGAACTTCATCTAGGGGAGGAGAGTGCCGAAGCTGGCCTGAGCGAGATATCAGGTAACTCTCCCCTAGCCATAACAAGCAATTATTAACCCCTGAAGTGCAGGGGGGAAGTCGCAAAGCAAGGGTGGATTTTTTTATTTTTCTGGAGTTGAGTTTTAACTGCTTGCCGACTGGCTCACGCCGATATACGTTGGCAGAATGGCATGTACAGGCAGATTAATGTACCTGTACGGTGCCCTTTAAGAAGCGGTTTGCGGGCACGTGCCGCAACCTACGTGAGTGTAATCGCGGGTCCCACGGACTCGTTGTCCCCGGAGATACCCACAATTGTCTCATGGAGAAGAAGAATGGGAAAATGCTGATGTAAATAATCATTTCCCCGTTCTGTCTAGTGACAGGACACTGATCACAGCTCCCCGTAATCGGGAGCGGTGATCAGTGTCGTGTCACACGTAGCCCCTCCCCCCCACAGTTAGAATCACTCCCTAGGACACACTTAACCCCTACAGCGCCACCTAGTGGTTAACCCCTTCACTGCCAGTTACATTCACACAGTAATCAATGCATTTTTAATTGCACTGATCGTTGTATAAATGTGAATGGTCCCAAAATCACGCCAAAAGTGTCCAATCTGTCCGCCATAATGTCGCAGTCATTATAAAAATCTCTGATAGCCGCCATTACTAGTAAAAAAAAAAATTATTAATAAAAATGCCATAAAACTATCCCCTATTTTGTAGACGCTATAACTTTTGTGCAAACCAATCAATAAACGCTTATTGAGGTTTTTCTTTACCAAAAATATGTAGAAGAATACGTATCGGCCTAAACTGAGGAAAAAAAAAAATTTTTATATATATTTTTTGGGGATATTTATTATAGCAAAAAGTAAAAAATAATGTGTTTTTTTCAAAATTGTCGCTATTTTTTTGTTTATAGCGCAAAAAATAAAAACCGCAGAGGTGATCAAGTACCACCAAAAGAAATCTCTATTTGTGGGGAAAAAAAAGGATGTCAATTTTGTTTGGGAGCCATGTCGCACGACCGCGCAATTGTCAGTTAAAGCGACGCAGTGCCGAATCGCAAAAAGTGCTCTGGTCTTTGGGCAGCCAAATGGCCTGGTGCTTAAGTGGTTAAGCTATGGCCTAGAACTAATCACCACTGCTGGTCTTCAGGCAGAGAGGAGGGTTTGCATAGATGTTGAATCCTTTGGGATGGGAGCCCATGACATGGTGAGCCATGATAGAGGTCCTGGGATACAGAGAAGACAGTCAGCTCAGAGGTTCGAAAGGAAGTAGGCTCAGTCAGCGTTAAAATATGTGATAAATTATGTGTTACCACAATGCACGAAACTCAGTGTACTGCAAAACCAGTAATTTTTAATACCACCCCAGTGCACCTGATAGGGGTTGTAAAGGTAAGTTTTTTCACCTTAATGCATTCTATGCATTAAGGTGAAAAAACATCCAACAATACCGCCCCCCCCCCCCCCCCCAGCCCCCTCGCTTTACTTACCTGACCCCTCCAAAGTCCCGCGCTTGCCCCCGACATCCTCTTCGCCGCTCAGCCTGGTCGTTAATTGGTTACAGTGGATGGATTGAAAGCAGCGCAGCCATTTTCTCGCGCTGCTGTCAATCACATCCAATGATGCGGCGCGCCGGGCGGCCGGGCCGATTGATACGGTGAGCCGCTATGGCCGCCGGCTGTATCACAGGAGCGCGACTGCAAGCACTCAACACCATGCGAGGGAGCTCGCATGAAGGTGTAGAGTCCTTGCGGGGGGGAGCCGAGACAGCCGCCGAGGGACCTCAGAAGAGCGGGTTCGGGGCCACTCTGTGCAAAACGAGCTGCACAGTGGAGGTAAGTATAACATGTTTGTTATTTAAAAAAAAAAAAAAATTATCTTTAGTGATCTTTTAATGCTTATACTTTTTTCAGAGTACCATGGAGCACTTGTTTAAACCATCTACGTATTAGACAGATTAGCCAAATTTCAGGGATTTTAATGTACGTTTTAACAAAACGATAACAAACGCGCAGAATCCGAAATCCGAAAGATCTGAATTAAAAAAATGCTTTATTTTCGTATCCATTATATTTTCGTATCATCGCGACAACAGTTCGATATAGATAGATAGAAGATTCGACATGACGGTGACAATAGCGATCTGTGTCTATCCAACCTGCGGTAATACCATTCGACATGAGGATTCGACCAAGCAGCTAAAAACATACGATCGATGCGAGCGGCCATTTACGGTCAAATGCTCCGCCCACAGGCTATAGAAATATTCTAAAATTGTTTGACTAGTAAAAAGAATTAATAATTATAATTATTACTAGTCAAACAACATTAGAATTCTACTATAGCTGTGAGCGGAGCATTTGACCAGAAATGTACGATCGCGGCGTCATACAGTTTAGCGGCTTCATCGAATCTTAGGAACATCCGACAGACACCATAAGCATTCAATTGACAGATTCGACCTTAATTAATTCGGATTTTCGTACGAATACATTTTTTAACTAAACGAAATAAATAAAAACAAATTTCGGGAGTAACTAAATACATTTATTTTTCGGACGAAACCGAAATTCCGAAACAAAATATTTCAGTGTGCACATGTCTACTACTGTATGTACAGTGGGGCAAAAAAGTATTTAATCAGCCACCAATTGTGCAAGTTCTCCCACTTAAAAAGATGAGAGAGGCCTGTAATTGTCATCATAGGTATACCTCAACTATGAGAGACAAAATGTGCAAACAAATCCAGACAATCACACTGTCTGATTTTTGAAAGAATTTATTTGGAAATTATGGTGGAAAATAAGTATTTGGTCACCTACAAACAAGCAAGATTTCTGGCTCTCACAGACCTGTATCTTCTTCTTTAAGAGGCTCCTCTGTCCTCCACTCATTACCTGTATTAATTGCACCTGTTTGAACTTGTTATTAGTATAAAAGACACCTGTCCACAACCTCAGACAGTCACACTCCAAACTCCATTATGGTGAAGACCAAACAGCTGTTGAAGGACACCAGAAACAAAATTGTAGACCTGCACCAGGCTGGGAAGACTGAATCTGCAATAGGCAAGCAGCTTGGTGTGAAGAAATCAACTGTGGGAGCAATAATTAGAAAATGGAAAACATACAAGACCACTGATAATCTCCCTCGATCTGGGGCTCCACGCAAGATCTCACCCCGTGGGGTCAAAATGATCACAAGAACGATGAGCAAAAATCCCAGAACCACACGGGGGGACCTAGTGAATGACCTGCAGAGAGCTGGGACCAAGGTAACAAAGGCTACCATCAGTAACACACTACGCCGCCAGGGACTCAGATCCTGCAGTGCCAGACGTGTCCCCCTACTTAAGCCAGTACATGTCCGGGCCCGTCTGAGGTTTGCTAGAGAGCACTTGGATGATCTAGAAGAGGATTGGGAGAATGTCATATGGTCAGATGAAACCAAAGTAGAACTGTTTGGTAGAAACACAACTCGTCATGTTTGGAGGAGAGAGAATGCTGAGTTGCAACCAAAGAACACCATACCTACTGTGAAGCATGGGGGTGGCAGCATCATGCTTTGGGGCTGTTTCCCTGCAAAGGGAACAGGACGACTGATCCGTGTACATGAAAGAATGAATGAATGGGGCCATGTATCGTGAGATTTTGAGTGTAAACCTCCTCCCATCAGCAAGGGCATTGAAGATGAAACGTAGCTGGGTCTTTCAGCATGGCAATGATCCCAAACACACTGCCCGGACAACGAAGGAGTGGCTTTGTAAGAAGCATTTCAAGGTCCTGGTGTGGCCTAGCCAGTCTCCAGATCTCAACTCCATAGAAAACCTTTGGAGGGAGTTGAAAGTCCGTGTTGCCTAGCGACAGCCCCAAAACATCACTGCTCTAGAGGAGATCTGCATGGAGGAATGGGCCAACATACCAGCAACAGTGTATGACAACCTTGTGAAGACTTGCAGAAAACGTTTGACCTCTGTCATTGCCAACAAAGGATATATAACAAAGTATTGAGATGAACTTTTGATATTGACAAAATACTTATTTTCCACCATAATTTGCAAATAAATTATTCCAAATCAGACAATGTGATTGTCTCCATTTGTTTCCACATTTTGTCTCTCATAGTTGAGGTATACCTATGATGACAATTACAGGCCTCTCTCATCTTTTTAAGTGGGAGAACTTGCACAATTGGTGGCTGACTAAATACTTTTTTGCCCCACTGTATTGTGGTGCAGCGCATTGCAAAAAAATGTGGAGGTCCAATTTTTCATTCATTAATGTGCACTGTCAGCCCATTTAAATGAATGGACCGCTGTGAACCTCAAAGCATGTTAACTTGTTGAACATGTGCTGTGTATGGTACAGTGTGAATGGACCCCAAACATGCATATGTTCTTATAACAAAAGTTTCAGCTTTGTTACTGTTTTTTTCAACACTCTTTGACTGTGATTACTGATAATAACAATATTTATGGAAAATAAAGATTATAATAACTCAGCAAACTGAGCCTTTTTTATGTCGAGACAGCTAAGAGATGCAGAGGAAGGGCCACAGTGTAGTGATTTAGTATATAGTGCTATATGTACAGTAGCTCATAAAGATTCGCTTTGAATCTTGAACAGTCTGATCACAGTTGACATTCAGCCATGGTAAAGTTTATGGTAATGCAATATAACCAACCTTAGGATGTTAAGCAACCACTGGCATAGTTTCACCTTTAACTATTATGAGAAATTCTACTTATAAAACAGAAAAGGAGGAGCAAAATAATATTGATGTTAATGGCCTATTTTACATTTTCTGTTGCATGTAGAGTTTCCAGGAAAATAATTGGCATGAGATCAAACACAGCAAATGAGAAAAGGATGTGGATATGAGAAAAAAATGGCTCTGTTACATTTCTTGGGAACCCAATGGGCACGTTCCTAACAATATACAGGCTTTAAAAATATTGCTTTACTTCAAATATTTGTTCCACATTGATTGCTTACGCTGTGTTTCTCTTGATATTTATCATTAGACCTACAAAAAGCATAAAAAGAAATAAAAGCTATAAAAGAAAAGTAGGGGTAAAACACGAGTCTTTGCTAAATACTGTGTGCAAAGTGATTGCTATTTCCTAGTCTTGTTTTTGAATAATTATTTCATGTTATAAAGTTGATCCAGGGAATCTGGATCAACTGTGGGTATAGGATTGGGTATGTGGGATTATATGATATTTTTTATTTTATTTATTTATTTATTTTTATGGTTGAACTAGATGGACTTGTGTCTTTTTTTCAACTTGACTAACTATGTAATATATTAAAATCCCCCTAAATACTAAAGTCTGTCATCAGAAATGAAGTCTGAGGCTTCTGGACAGTTATCTAGCCATTGCACGCAGTGAGAGCTGATTTGGGAATGATAACCTTCCATGTCTAAAATCCCTGGTACTAATGGACTAGGAAGGCTTAAGGCTTTGAGCCTGACAGCATGGGCACGCGGCCACCCCCTCCTGCTGGCTAATAAAATAAAAAATAAATAAAAAATAAATAAATAAAATAAAAAATAAATAAATATAATAATAAATAAAATAAATAAAAATATATATTATAAAAGGGTAAGGTCCCTTTAAGAAATTTAAAAGGGATTTGGGACAGGAAAAACAAGGTCACATGACATGTGGGAATTTCCCAGAATGTCATGTGATGCCTTGGAATATTCTAGAAAAGGGGCTTATTGTATAAGACCCCCCTCACAGGAATCTTCCCGCCAGTATCAGTCAGTCAGTGTCGGCGCAACAAACTCCCCACCCTCCCTCCCTAGTCGCAGGCGCGTTATGTGGTCTGTCACCCTGCATATTTGTAGGGGGGTCTTTGGTTATTAAATATTCTGTATGCTCGAGTACTGTAAGACTGAGCTGTTTTAAGTTTATTGTTTGAAAAGTTGAGAATTTAATGAATTAATAAAATTATCAAGATGATGTTATTATTTATTTAACTGAGTACACCAATAAATGTGCCACGGCCAATTTTTTGCCAGCAACTTGTTATGTGTCATTATTTAAATAGGTATTTAGCTTTTGTGGTATTCAGGGAGGGTAAGGTGCGGCCTGCATTCCCGTGCAGGTCATAGTCAGAAAAAAAGTGCATATAACCATTGCATGCAGTTGCTAAATTTTACCTTAACTGGATTTTCCTTTTACTTTTATAATTGTGATGCTGCCCAATTGTAAAGCATTACATGCCTTTGTACATGTGTAGGTGTGTAGGTCCTTGCAATTCATATACCAAAAAAGTTAACATGCAGTTAAAATGTTGTCTTCATTTTTGTTTGTTTTTTGCAGGTCTAGAGTGAAACCTAGACAAAATACCAAAGAACCTTTCTAATATGTGTGGGGTTTTGCAGCACTAAACCCTGGTTTATGTGGTCTGTCTCAAACCAAGCCTGCCTGGCCTCAAGCATAAGGTCAAACTGGCCTGAATTATAAAGTTTTTTTCTTCAAATAATGTGTTATATTTACTATAAGTGACAAGTCATGTGATCATTGCTCTGAGTTATTCATTTCTGTGTAAATTTCAACTTGAGCTGTTCATTTCTGTAAACAACAGGATCACTTTCTTGACAGATACTAAGTGAACATCGCACATCAAAATAGCTACAAGTGCTTGAAAGATAGAAAGCGGCCTTAGGCCCGACTGCTCCCGATTGCCCAAGCTCCCTGACACGCTTTGCCCTGAACCTGAGGCTTATGCCGTGCGCGCTTACCTAAAAGTGAGGATTAAAGAGCACGTTCAAAATATTTTGAAAGGTTGTCCGAAGCATAATGTATCTAGACATTTTGCTCTAGTGCATAACAATGACCCGACAAAATTATTGTTTTGGGGTATTGAGAGATGCAATAAATCTTAGAGAGGTGACCACAAAATCAGAACCCTCAGCCAGAAAGAGTCTAGGTGGATACACAAAATGAGAACACTTGCATCTGAGGGGTTAAATATTGATTTGGACTCGAATTGTTTTATTAGTGATTAATAATTTTAATGTTTTCCACCTGATGTAAACCTCATATTTCATTTCCGGTGTGCACACTATTTTTACTATTATAATTATAAAAAGAACATTATTCCCTTTGATAAGTAGGCTTGCTGTAATTACACCTCTGGGTATTAATACCCATGAGGACTTACAGGATATGTTTTAGAAAATTCTGACGGACTTAGATAGAGAACCTGTTCTATATTTTTCCGACGGAACAAATTACTATCGGAAAAACCGCTCATCTGTATGCTGTTCTGACACACCAAAAACAACGCATGCTCTGAAGCAAGTACGAGACGGAAGCTATTGGCTACTGGCTATTGAACTTCCGTTTTGTAGACCTGTTGTACGTGTTGTACGTCACCGCGTTCTGGACGGTTGGAATTTGGTGTGACCATGTGTATGCAAGACAGCTTGAGCGGAATTCCATCCAAACTCCGTCATAAAAACCTTCAGAGTTTATTTCGACGGCAAAACCGGTCGTGTGTACAGGGCATAAGTCATAGAGGTCACAATCCTTCAGTGCAGAGGTAATCCCTAAACCTGCACCGAATGCTCTAAGCAGAACTATCCCATTACACTTCCAGCCAATATGTGACAAACGCAGCATCAGACCACTGCCCTCTTCACCAACTTGTGACAAATGGCCGGTCAAACTCACACCGCACTGTCACTGATACACGACAGTGACACTCTCAGTCTCACCCTGCACAAAGATCTTCCAGCTGACAGGACCACAATCTAAGTCCCAACAGATTGAGAGCGCTTGTCAATGGGTTTGGTTAACCCAATTAACCCTTTACTGTGCCACCAGATAAGGGATCGGACTATCACCCATTCACAATATAGCAATTTATGACTTTAAATAAACATCTGTACACGCTGTTAACACAGAAAGGTAAATCCAGGAATTTACCATTTTGTAGTGTTATTTAGGAGACAGGAAAATACTTTTCAAGTCCTGGTTCAGCAGAGTCCAATCACCAACCAAGATAGTACAGTGGCTCTCATAAGACTTGACAGGTGTACCTTGTGTTGATGGTAAAGGAGAGCTGACAAGTGTGGTTGCAGTCCATCTTTTCTGGACCTTGAGGGGATGTTGACGGAAATTATTTGGCCAATCACCAAGTTTGAGGTGTGGCTGATGGAATATCATGATCATGCCACAGATCTAGTTTTCTATAGGTATTATTATCTTTGAATACCTACAGGTTACAGCCTGCTAACTTGCATATTATTGTCCAGAGTTTTAAATACCTTTTGAATAAATAATAGGTGTGTTGAATGTCTATTTCACCTAGAGAGGTAATGTGTTCTGTTGGCCTCCCGTACCTTCTAATATAGTGGTGTTTGGACTTAAAATGCTGCTGATTATTTGAAATGGGTAAATATGTCCTTATCCTGGTGGTACTGTATCTCCTGGTGGTATCCTTATCCTGGTGGTATCTCAGGAGTTATGAAATACACTAAGGTTTGGATGGTTCAGAACAGTGTATTTACTAGTGACACCAGCCAAGGTATTTACAACTGGGAATTAGTGTAAAGGATATCTGCTTGCTTTCCTAATTACTTAAATTTGCAAGTTTTTTTGAGGGTACTTATACTTGTATTGGGGTTAGATTCTGCTAGCTCCTATCAAAGTATTGACATGGGTGTTAGGTATGGAGCTAAAAGTTTATCGATTGTATCAGATGCCTTCTTGGAAGGATGTGAAGGGGATTACTGCTCTTACTTTTACAAGTGTTACAAACTGTCATGGCTGAATTCTGAACAACATGGTGGCCGTGCCCTTTCACACAGCCTTGTGAGGTGCCAAGTCTTCATTATCATCACAGCCTGGTCTCCTTAAGCCATTTGAAGCTCCCCTGCTTTCAGCAGCTAGTTTGAGTACCTTGTGTTGACAAAAGTTGCCTCTGTTAAGCAGTGCAACATGTTGATCCCAAACACAAGGGGAGCAGTTCTGCTAAATCAGGCATATCCAGCTCACAGTTCCATGATGGCCTGCAGAGTCCCTGCTTAAGGACCTGACAAGGCAGTCTGGATCTTTGTCCCCAGCTTGAGCCAATGCACTCCTTGATAACTTCAATAACTCCATAATGTGTGGCCTCCTCCTCTGCCTTATCCATTGAGGGGTTCCTAGCTGCCATGAATTGGGCCTCTTCAGATCCCAACCCACTGTCAGTCCCAGGATGATCTGCAGTGTCTTTTTCTAGGGACCTGACACAACAGTCTTGATTGTTGTTCCCTGCTTAAGCCGATACACTCCACTTTGTCTTCATTATCTACATGAGGTGTGGCTTCCTCTGCCTCCAGAGAGGAGTTTTCAGCAATAATGTTTAAAGTGGATGTAAACCATGAAATTTTAGCTGGGCACATATATCTGCAGTGTTTGTTTTGTTATCTCTCTTCACAGCATTATGTCCTGTAGCTGTCTCTTGCTCCGTTCTTCTGTTATCAGCCTGATAACTCTTGAAAAGTTCTCCATCAACTGAGTTAAATGCAGCCTTAGTTTTCTGTTGGGGAGGATGCTATATATATTAGCAGAGCCCTGAACGATTCAACGAACAGAGCTGAAAGTCTCTACCTATAAGGAGAGGGGCATGTGCCTTTCCTTCAATCAGCTGTCTTGGCTGTATGCCCAGGCTTCACCGCAGTGCTAACCAGGAAGAGAAAATCCCCTATCATGATCTGAACATTCTAAATAGTATATAAAGCTGAAGACAGCAGAATTACATGTAAAACGTATGTAGGGGGATTTGTTTCATCCCTGTGTTCATCCTGAGGCTCTTCACTTCACTGGGTATATGTGAGGATTTACATTCACTTTTAAATATGCTCGCTGACTCAGAATGCAGAGGCTGTAAATGTACCTATATACCTTTCCCTCCAGAATCTGTGTCTGACACACCTACAGTGGTAAAGGCCTCTGATATAAATGTAATTAGCTAACAGCTTGTCTGTGTAGGTGGCCATTGCATAATATGGCCTAAAGTATAACTAAAATAAAGAACAAAGTGTTATTTCTTGCACCTTACCATTTTTTGGCCGTTTCATTTGTTTTCTTGTTCAGAAAATACCTGTTGATCTTGTCAACACAACGATCCTTGTCACTTCCTGCGAGCTGAACTGCAATCTCAAACAATGTTATCTTTGAGCCAAGCTATCTTCTGCAAACTGCAAATCTAACTACTATCTGCATGTAATGGAGATGAAGAGTGAAGACACTTGGGGGAGATTTACTAAAACTGTAAAAGTAAACTCTCCTGAAATAAAAAAACTAAAAATACACCCTGCAAGATAAAGGCATAATGAGCTAGTATGCATAGCATACTAGCTCATTATGAATTACTTACCAGGCATTTCCCCATTCTGCCTAGTGAGATGACAGAGATCACTGCTCCCTGTCATCGGGAGCAGTGATCTCTGTCATGTTGTAGTGAGCCCACCTTCCCCCCCGCACAGTTAGAATCACTCCCTAGGACACACTTAACCCCTTGATCGCCCCTTAGTGTTTAACCCCTTCCCTGCCAGTGTCATTTATATAGTAATCAGTGCATTTTTATAGCACTGATCGCTGTATGAATGACAATGGTCCCAAAAAAGTGTCTGATGTGTCCGCCATAATGTCGCAGTCATGATAAAAATCACAGATCACCACCATTACTAATAAAAAAAAATTAATAATAAAAATGCCATAAATCTATCCCCTATTTTGTAGACGCTATAACTTTTGCACAAACCAATCAATATACGCTTATTGCAATTTTTTTCTTACCAAAAATATGTAGAAGAATACATATCAGCCTAAACTGAGAAAGAAATTTGTTTTTTTTTTATATATTTTGGGGGTATTTATTATAGCAGAAAGTAAAAAATATTGCTTTTTTTTCTAAATTGTCGCTCTTTTTTTTTTAGTTTATAGCGCAAAAAATAAAAACCACAAAGGTGATCAAATACCACCAAAAGAAAGCTCTATTTGTGGGGAAAAAAAGGATGTCATATTTGTTTGGGTGCAACGTCGCATGACTGCGCAGTTGTCAGTTAAACTGACGCAGTGCCGTATCGCAAAAAGTGCTCTGGTCAGGAAGGGGGTCAGTTCTTCCGGGGCTGAAGTGGTTAAAGTCCATACATCTCTTTGAAACCAGAACTAAATTATACTTTGTATAGGTTTTTGGTACTTTGTTTTGCTCTACTAAAAACTTCTTTCCCCTTCCCCTAAGAAGTTTGGCATCTGTAAGATGCCTAGAGTGAAATGAACGTGGCCAATATTATTTAATTCCAGGATGCATCTGTTGGAGTTGAGTTGCATAATCTCTGGACAGGCTGTGACTGAAGAAGGAAATCCCGGATGCAGAAGTAATAATGGGGAAGATGATGGAGTGGTAATGGAGCGCATGGAGCCGTCATCACTGGAGGATGGCAAACTGGGAGATAAATGGCTAAGTGCGATCAGTATACTTGCATATTAGTTTCTCTTTAAATGAAATCTGGGCCCACTTTAAAAGAACAGGTTCACATTAATCCCTCCTACCCTTGCCAACTGCACTTACTTACCCGTCCGTTCTCCTAAAACTTCTGCTTCCAGGAGCAAAGAAAATACACAGCATGTCCGGTTGTGAAGGAGCATGTGACTCACTCCAAGTGATAGCGCTGAGCCAATCACCAAGCGCTAGCACTGCCACACGGAGAAAGTTCATAGCTCTATGTAAGTTACAAACTAAGAAACTCGAAGAATGGAACAATAGGGGAGCAAAGGAAGGATGAACTTCTTGGAAGGGGGCATTTAAATGAACCTGTTTCTTTGCCCTTCATTGACAAAGCACAGGTTCACTTTTAGATATCCATGGCCAGTGGATGCTTGACGAATTATTGTGTTGATGTTGTCAGGACGAGGGAGCTGCCAGTGCCTCTGAAGTTACCTTCCAACTTCTGTAGACACAGTCTGAATTTTTCCAGCTGACTGTTTTTGGTTCCTCATAGCCATACATGCTTGTATAATACAAGCATACTGTATATATATATATATATATATATATATATATATATGAACGCATGTTTTCTTTTCTTTCTTTTTTTTTTTTTAAGGTAAAGACAATAAAGGCTTTACATGGGGTGCATTTAGAACTTATGAAAAAAAAGGTTTTAAATGGGAAATAGTAGTGTAAAGGAAATTTGCAAGTTCTGTATATAATTGTATTCTATTTTGTATATATTGCACACTGCCCTTACTGTGCACACGGCACTAATAAAGTTTTCAGTACATGTTTGCATTCTTTCGAGTCCTGATTAGAATTAGTCTGCCTATGTTACGCCCCTTGTTACCATAAATGTACAATTGTAATATTAATGTGATACCTACATAATCATTATATAAATACCTTCAATTGCGTCATAATAAAGCAGAACAGTTATTTGGAAAGATGCGGAGTGTATCTTTTGAGTCTGTTCCCTACTGCAGTAGTTATTATTCATTTGGAACCACTAATCAATATGAGGATAGGAGTCGCCTATCTATATATTCCCATGTCAGTAGCACAGCTTCACTGCGCAGCGCCTCAAACATGACGTTATCACGCACAATGATGCCAGGCCGGAGGATTGGTTTCAATGCGGTTTTCAGATGTATGGCACCAAGAGGATTTTTTTTTAACTTCATAATAAATGTGAGCATTTTAACTTACTACACTATGTGGTTGATTTACTAAAGCTGGAGAGTGCAAAATCTGGTGCAGCTCTACATAGAAAACCAATCAGCTTCCACGTTTTTTTGGTCAAAGCTTCATTGAAAGAAGTTAGAAGCTGATTGACTACCATGTGCAGCTGCACCAGATTTTGCACTCTCCAGTTTTAGTAAATCAACCCCAAAGAGTCTTGGCTCTTTCTGTTCCTGTCTCCTTTTGAGCTGAGGTTCTGGTTGACATAAAGTTCCATCAGCACATTGTGGATACATTTTACAAGCACTGTTAACCACTCTATAGTCTGAGGGTAAACAGCATTTCATGTTTACTGTTCCTGGTTTTGGATGGACGTGTTTAAGATCTTTGAGAGGCGAACATCACCTTATGGAAATTTGCACAGTCTTTGCACAAGAGTTTCACTTATATGGTATTAGACTGGTTTAAAGCAGAAGTAAACCCATCCATTTAACCGTTTCACATAACAGTTACATTTCCGGCATGTGCCAGGAATGTAACCCTCCCATTTGTTGTGCTCTCAACCAGACTGTAAAACCATCCAATAGCTGGTGTCATAACTGATCACATGTGCAACATCATGGCAGTTGTAGATTAAACAGAGGCCAAGATGGCAGCTTCCTTGGCTGAAACCAATAGGAGGGTTTACTTCCACTTTAAGCACAATGTGATTGCTCACTGATCGTCATGTTTATGATCGATTGTTTGTGATTGCACATGGCACAGTGTTAATATCTCATTTACATGGCATGACTTATAAATTTGGATTATTTTGAATTTTATATTCATTTATTGGTAAATATTTATCATGTGGCGTAAAATTTGCAAAGCGGTGCACTATTTTAATTTATAGCACAACTTAACAAGACAAGATAACAAATGTTAGATTGATAGTTGTGCGGACAGTACATTAGTATCTTCTTAGATCTTATATCTCATTAGATATCTTTAATTAAATTATAAATATGACCTCTGCAGAGAAACCAGGAATGTTCCCATTAGCTGTGGGTAATTCATTAGTAAAGTCTGGAATGTTCAACCCATGTGATATGTTTATTATGAAAATGCATTTTTGTGTAACATTTCCAGCTGCTGGGAAGTTTCTAAATGCATCTACACGCTTTATCTACGTGTGCTCCATTTCTATATTCTCAGTGGGGAGACATAATCTAAGGATTACAGTTTCAAAATAACCAACTGACGCTATTCATGCGGAGAGGAGTTAGACGCATCTGATGCGTGCAAGGGATTACCAACTCTTTGCTCTGATTTCAGACTCTTGGGGTCTAAGACTAAAGATTTAGCCACATAGCACTGAGAGTTATGCCTGAAAAAAATATGCTTGTCATTTGTATTACAGAATAGGAATCCTGCTTATTTCATTGAAAGGAACATCAGAATGTGTAATTTAGATGCATAAGCATCAAATCACAATAATATTTTTTCATATATATATTGTGTATTCAATCAATCAATTAAAGGCACATTTTGGGGCTATTTAAGATAAAAAAAAGTGTGCAAAATCCTATTATAGCCACAATTACATTGATGGCATCTCATCAACTGTTTCTATATGTGAAAACATATTGTTTGACAAGAAACCAATGTGAAATTCCACCTTAAAACCTAAGAAAGTAAACAGTGTGACCAAAACAATATTACATGAAAATAAAAATAAGCATTAAAGGTAAAAAAAAAGTCCACTCTCAATGTCACCCATTGCGAATATCAAAAATGAATTTAGAGGTCATATGCCCCGTACACATGATCGGATTTTCCGATGGAAAATGTCCGATCGGAGCGTGTTGTCGGAAATTCCGACCGTGTGTGCGCTCCATCGCACATTTTCCATCGGATTTTCCGACACACAAAGTTTGAGAGCAGGATATAAAATTTTCCGACAACAAAATCCGTTGTCGGAAATTCCGATCGTGTGTGCACAAATCCGACAGACAAAGTGCCACGCATGCTCAGAAAAAATAAAGAGATGAAAGCTATTGGCCACTGCCCCGTTTATAGTCCCGACGTACGTGTTTTACGTCACTGTGTTCAGAGCGATCTGATTTTCCGACAACTTTGTGTGACCGTGTGTATGCCAGACAAGTTTTAGCAAACATCCGTCGGAAAAAAATCCTAGGATTTTGTTGTCGGAATGTCCGAACAAAGTCCGACCGTGTGTACGGGGCATTAGTCTCTCTAAACATTTTTTACCCCAACATACTGTAATAAAGATCCCAGCTCCCTTAGTTTGGTTGGGATTGACAGGTATTCCCCACACTGGAGGGGTTGTAATAGCAAAAGCGGAGTTTCCTTTTTGTAAACTTTCTGTATTTTTAATTTCAAGACCTTTACTCCCTAAAGTTGATTGGGACCTAAGCAGTTTTTTTTTTTTTTTTTTAGCAACAGCTACCCTGTTTCCCCCTGAAAATAAGACCTAGCATGATTGTCAGTGATGGCTGCAAAATAAGCCCTACCCCCCAAATAAGTCCTACCCTGTTTCCCCAAAAATAAGCCCTACCCTGAAAATAAGACCTACAAGGACTTTAACTAGGGCTTATTTGGGGGGTAGGGCTTATATTGCAGCCATCACCGACAATCACGCTAGGTCTTATTTTCGGGGAAACGGGGTAGTTTTGATCTCTCTGAAGACATACGATCAAGAGTAGTTGATCTGCATAAGGCTAGGCTCACATATATGCGGTGCGGGACACCGCATGTGAGTTAGAAATCGCACAACATGCCCATTCAAATCACATGCAATGTCTGTACGGTACGGTTTGAGCCATGCATTTGTATGGCTCAAATCGCACCGTTTCCAGACAAAAAAAATGTGCAGGACCCTCTTTTTCCAGCACTGGAATAGGATTGCATGGATGTTCACACCTATGCGATCCGATTTTGTCAATCGCACTGGGTTTTGGGGTCTTTAACTTAACATTGACAGCCACTGCGGTTCACATGAACGTTGTTCGATTTTAATGCGGTGCTGTAAATGCACAGGATTCGCTGCGTTTCCTGCACCACATATATGTGAACCAAGCTTAAGGCAGGAAAAGGATGCAAAGCAATCTCAAGGTGTTTAGGCATCCATCAATTGACAGACAAATTGTCTATAAATGGAGACAGTTTAGTGCTGTGGCTACTCTTCCTAGAAGTAGGTGCCCAGCAAAGATGTCTCCTAGGGCACAATGGTGAATCTTCAATGAGGTAAAGAAGAACCCATGAGTAACAGTTAAAGGCTTGAAGACATCACTGGAACTGGCAAACATCCCTGTTCATCAGTCTATCATACTGAAGTCTTTGAACAGGCATGGTGTCTGTGGCAGAGAGGTCTAGAGGAAGCCGCTGGTCTCTAAAAAAATTCTCAATGCCTGAAGTTTGCCAAGAGCACCTTGGCATACTTCAACTCAGCTGGGAAAATGTTTTGTGGAATGATTAAACAAAAGTTCAATTGTTCGGGAAGAATACTCAGCACTATGTATGGTGCAAAAAGGGCACAGTTTATCAACATCAAAGCATCACCCCAGCGGTGAAGTATTGTAGAGGGAACATCATGATTTGGGCTTGCTTCACTGCCTCAGGGCCTGTACCACTTGCCATCATCGGGGGTGGGGGGGGGGGGGGGGTGGGGGGGTGAATTACCAACTTTACCAAAATATCCTACAGGATAATGTCAGGGCGGCTGCATCTTCATAGAAGTTGGGTGATGCAGCAGGACAATTATCCTATGCACTCAAGTAAATCCACCATAGACTGGCTTCAGAAAAAGAAAATGTGCATTTTGGAGTGGGCCAGTCAGAGCCCAGACCTTAACCCCATAGAGATGCTGTGGAGTGACATCAAGAGAGCTGTTCACACCAGAAATCCTACAAATGTGTCTGAGCTGAAGCAGTTTTGTAAAGAGGAGTGGTGAAAAATGCCTTCTGAATGTTGTGCATGTCCAATCTAAAGCTACCAAAAGCACTTGCACTTGAAGTCATTGCTGCGAACTGAAGATTAGCCAGCTATGAACTCCAAAGGTTCACTTACTTTTTTTTTCATCACTGTGAATGTTTAATGGGTGTGTTCAATAAAGACACAAGAAGTTAGAATTGTAATTGTGTGTCTGTTATCAGCTTAAGTATATTGTGTTTGTCTATTGTTGTGACTTAGATGAGGATCGGGTCATATTTTATGTTAAATTACCTTTTCTTGCCGCTGTATTAACTTTTTAGTATAGTATGAGGTAGCCAGACTACTAAATGCCTGACGTATAACTGCAATAACTACAAATGACAGGGCCCCAAAGTAAGTATATTATAGTTACCCAGGCTCTCTATATCACCTATATCTCTTAATTGAGTCCAATGACCTTGCATAATGAGGTTTAATGTTGATAAATGTAAAGTTATGCACTTGGGGGCTAAGAATATGCATGTATCATACATACTAGGGGAAGTAGAACTGGGGGAATCAATGGTGGAGAAAGATCTGGGGGTTTTGGTAGATCATAAGCTCAATAATAGCATGCAATGCCAAGAGGGGTTTTTAAAAAAAAAAAAAATCATTTTTATTATTTATTTTACATTATTTTATTTATTTTTACACTGTTTAAAAAAAAAGTGTCACTTTTATTACTATTACAAGGGATGTAAACATCCCTTGTAATAGAAAAAAGCATGACAGGACCTCTTAAATATGAGATCTGGGGTCAAAAAGACCTCAGATCTCATATTTACACTAAAATGCAATAAAAAAAAAGTCATTTAAAAAAATGACATTGAAAAAAATATGCCTTTAAGAGGCGTGGGCGGAAGTGACCTTTTGACGTCGCTTCCGCCCAGCAGTGTCATGGAGACGAGTGGGCGCCATCTTAGCCTCACTCATCTCCAGGCACAGGAAGGAGATGGACGCGATCGCCTCCGCCGCTACCAACGGCTCCGGTAAGCGGCGGAGGGCACCGGATCGCGGCGGGAGGGGGGCCCCTCTCTGGCCACCGATAAAAGTGATCTTGCGGCGAATCCGCCGCAGGGACCACTTTTATCAGAAAGTGGACCGCCGCACGAAAACCGGGATACCGGGGTTATGGCAGCTAGCTGCTGCCATAACAACGATATCCCCCTTCAAAGTTTGGACGTACACCGGAGTTCGGCGGTCCGGAAGTAGTTAAGAGAGGTATGGACACCAGAAAGAGAGATATCATTTTGCCCCTGTACAAATCATTAGTAAGACCTCATCTGGAATTTGCAGTTCAGTTTTGGGCATCAGTTCTCAAAAAGGATATCGGGGAACTGGAGAAAGTGCAGAGAAGGGCAAACAAACTGATGAGAGGCATGGAGGAGCTCAGCTATGAGGAAAGATTAGAGGAACTGAATTTGTTCACTCTTGAGAAGAGGAGATTAAGGGGGGATATGATCAACATGTATAAATATATAAGGGTTCCATAAAGTGAACTTAGTGTTAAGTTATTCACTTTACGGTCAACACATAGGACAAGGAGGCACTCTTTACGTCTAGAGGAAAAGAGATTTCATTTCCAAATACGGAAAGGTTTCTTCACAGTAAGAGCTGTGAAAATGTGGAATAGACTCCCTCCAGAGGTGGTTCTGGCCAGCTCAGTTGATTGCTTTAAGAAAGGCCTGGATACTTTCCTAAATATACACAATATAACTGGGTACTAACATTTATAGGTAAAGTTGATCCAGGGAAAATCCGATTGCCTCTCTGGGATCAGGAAGGAATTTTTTCCCTGCTGGAGCAAATTGTATCCTGTTTTTCTGGGGGGGTTTCGCCTTCCTCTGGATCCTGTGGGTATAGGATTGGGTATATGGGATTGTATGATATTTTTTATTTTAGTTATTTTTTGTTTTTTTTTATAGTTGAACTAGATGGATTGGTGTCTTTTTTCAACCTGACTAACTATGTAACTATGCAACAATATATAATATATTCTTTCTTATCAATCAATTGTTAGAAATGTTTGAAACACATACACGTACTCATATATTTCCTTTTTATGTGGAAATAATTTTGCAAGTACTGCTGTGCAGTCAGGTGGATTATAATTGTTGTAGGTAGGCCGTAGTTTTGTTAGGTTTTCAGTCAGAATATGGCTGCACGCGCACAAATGAATAACTTCGTCTTTTAGCTGACCAAATAATTTTCACTTCCGAGAAGACCACCTGACACCTAAATCTCTTTGGGATGCCACTGGAACTTGCTGCATAACTTTGAAGCCTAATTCCAGTCATTTTGTTTTAGATATAGTGCGGAAAAGTTAACATTTATGTCAGGCTTTTTTTTCTTTCTTTTACCTAATTTGGGAGTTTTTTGTAAATATTACTTCCTGTAGCTGTGGTTGTCACTAGTATATGAAAGCATGGTCAGCAATAGAAACATTGTCAGAAGTTCTTATACTTTCCCATGCTACTAAAAGCATGTTTTTGTTTATGTCTGTGCCTCTTTTGGACAGATTTTCATCACATCCTGTCCTGACAGGAAGTGAGGATAAATTTTGTCACTAAGGCTCAAAAATCAATAGAGAGGCTTTGGAGGCTGATGGGAAGAGGAAAATTTGAGATTTGCAGATACATTCAGCTATCTTTACATCTGGTATGTCTGGATCTACTGAACAGTTTAAATGTGGTTTCCACAGACAGTGGCCCCTGCTTATGCATTTTTAGCATATGCTCTGTTTGAATTGCCCAAGTTTGGGACAGGTTTACTTTAAAGTGGAGTTCCACCCACTTTTACAACTCTTCAGCATCCCTCACTAAACTGTGCACTGTAAACGAATTGGATATATTTTTATTTTTCTTCTCAGCACCTACTGTATATCTGCTGTAATCATTTTTAACTTCCTCCTCCCTGGTCGTGGCCAATCGCATCATTTCCTGTTTGCAATGCCTTCTGGGAAGGGGCGGCAACTTCCACTGACACTGCCGTTTCTATGGAAACCTGACCTGAAACCTATTACACTGCTTGTGCTGCACTGAGCATGTGCGAGATCTGCAAGGATGAGATCCAGGAAGAAATACAGTCTGGCTTCAGATGCCCAGACTTAAGATGGCCACGGCCTGCTGTAAGTTTATAAAATAACAAACTACTGCTATAAACTAACAAAACAGACCTTAGTTTACAGACTAACTTTACTAGAATACATTAAGCTTGTGTATTATAGGGGTATTTTTATTTAAAAAGTACAATTTCGGCCGGAACACCACTTTAAGCAATAAGAAACCCTACGTGAAAGATACCCATTTTATATATATATATATATATATATATATATAGATATATATATATATATTCACAGATTATATGAATTAGCCGTCATTGGTCACTTTGTGTAGCATACAACATACAGTTAACAAATGTATTAAAGAGCAGGTAAACATGTCTGTCTTTCATTTCTGGGAAATCAGTGTCTTGTAAACTGAATGATATAAAAAAAATTCAGTTCTAAGCACATTAGGCTTTAATCATTGGCTATTTTTTACAGCAATGTTGTGATTTTCCTTAGCAACTGGCACAAAAAACTGGACTAAGTCTTTACACCAGGTATTTGTGCAAAAGAAATTATTCTGAATTGTGGAAAAATATTGCACAGCAATATAAAAAATACACTGCTGTGTATCACTATTGGTATGCACCAATTGCCATCATACAGTGAAGGTAGTAAATCAGTTCACTAGTAACGTGATGAACACTTCTGTCAATAACACAGCTATGAATACCTGCAGTGCCACTAGTTTCTACTGTTAGCCATAGCTAATGAAGCATCGTTTTGTCTTAACAGGTAAGTAGAGCATGAAACATCAGTGACAATGCTGCAAGTCATTTGTTAAGACACTGGACCTGTACACATCGGACCTCTAAATCAGCAGACCACACAGAAGATAACAAAGTAGCATTTTCAGCATGTACCATGTTGATTTCAAATTTATACAAATTACCACTTTGTAATATACGATGTTCAGCAAATGAGCTAGCAAGCAAATTATGGACAAATTCCACTCCAGGCACTTGTTTTTCATCTACAGCCTTGCATCCATCCACTTTTATCACTGGGTTTTTTTAATTCTAAACATTTGTATTGGATTTAGTCACTTATATAAAGTACAAAACAGATGCATTTAATATGTAGCAATTTAAAATAAAAAGATGATAAGGCAACAAGTCAACAAGCAACAGGTAGCCTTATGTATATAGGTACAAACAAAAATTTGGACACGAATGTTCACCTTTTTTTTTTTTTTTTTTTAAAGCTAAACACATGCAGACTAGCAGTAGCGATTAATTGCTGGTTTGTGAAAGATCGACTCACAATTTACGAAATTGCTGGTTTGTGGGAGATCGAATCACAATACTAAGTAATTGCTTTAGTTAAATGAAGCTGCATCTTAAACTACCCATTAACCACCAACCAAGATCCCTGAACGATCACAACATACAGGGATATACATGGTAATACTGACATATAATCACACACATAGGTTGGACTTGATGGACTTGTGTCTTTTTTCGACCTCACCTACTACCCTGTTTCCCCCGAAAATAAGACCTAGCGTGATTGTCGGTGATGGCTGCAATATAAGCCCTACCCCCCAAATAAGCCCTACCCTGTTTCCTCGAAAATAAGCCCTACCCTGAAAATAAGACCTACAAGGACTTTAACTAGGGCTTATTTGGGGGGTAGGGCTTATATTGCAGCCATCACCGACAATCACGCTAGGTCTTATTTTCGGGGAAACAGGGTATGTAACATAGAAAATAAACATTGGTAGAATGGCTCAGGTATGCACTTGACAGCATCAAAACTTTAGCTATTGTGTAGAACCATTGTCCTTTATTTACCGGGGGGGGGGGTTTAAAATTGAGGTTCACAAAATATACATCAAAAAAATCGGATACATCCTTACCCTATCATTTTATATTTCCGATATTGAGTGTTGGCTGTGGTTTATAACTCATTCATCTAACAACCATTAAAAACGTGAAGTGTAGCTGCTGTACTGTTGTAACATATTATATCATTTATTGATTGCCCTTATATGAAAAGTAGTAGTAGAGAGAGAATGGAGTGACAGCAGGAGTTGTGAGGATATGAAAACAACGTGTAGGTTATAGGGAGGAGTTACATGGTGTGATGGGAAGTTTTATAAAAAGGTATCTAATAAAAACCTTATAAAGAGAAAAAAAAAAAGAAAAGAAAAGGTATATGTAGCAAAAGGAGGAACTAATCTTTAATAAAATTGAAAGACATGAAGTACATTATGTCAGAATAATCTTTGTACCGACTGTTTTTTGTAGGTGCAAATTATTGTAACAAACAAGTTTTATTTTGTATTCATCATAGGTCACTGATCATGTATTTGAGTTGCCTTTTTTTTTCCTCCTATATAATATTATTTTTCTGGCATACTTTTTCCGCTATTGCTAAATGTTTCACATTCCTGCATTGAGGTGAATTAATAAAAAAAGTATCTGAGACAAGTTCCTCAACTTGTACTCTTGTCCATAGCAGCCATTCAGCCTCTATATTTAATTTTTATCACAGCTTAGAAAATGGAAATGTAATTGCTGATTGGCTGTGCTCTGTTTGGAACAAAGTTTGTATTAGATGCTTTTTATGAATCCCCCTATTTGAGGATATTCCTCAGAAAGACACAAAGGTTTCCTTGTTAGGCTCTCGTTGTGGGATAATTCCAAATGCAAACATCCACAGTTAAGCAGTGCAGGTCTTAGAGCAGTTCACTTTGACAGAAGACCTCCACCAACATGTGTTATATCACCTTACAATCCCTCTATTTCCAAATAAAGCCTTTATTATACATTAAACAAAATCCATTCCACGACTATACAAAGGTAGGTGGCACAGATAAGAGCCAGAAACAGAAATAAATAGTAAATGTTGTCTTACCTGCACAAATAGTAGCAATGGAGATTTTGATAGCAGCATTCTATTCTTAGGAATTTAACAATGTTCACTAATAGAGAAAACCCCAAAAGTCGGGTGACACAAGTTATATCGCAGTGCTTTATTGCTTCTATAAATGTAGCCAGATGTGTCAGTAGGACTCAATTGTACAGAAAGTGTTTCTCACCCATTAGAACAGACTTTTCCTGGTTCAAACTACAAGGGAATACAGAGCACACGAACCTCGAAAATAAACAGGTGAGTAAGGAATGAAAAGCTGTTGTGGTTTAAGTGGTTGGGTCTCCAGATATGAAGAAGGTTGACTGAAGAATAGTTGGACAAGGCAGAAAAAGACAGGTGTATTTAGTGAGGTCAGCTTTTCAAGGATCAGTTATCTCCTTTTTTTCCGCGTTTTGCATCTTAATATTCTACATTCTTCCTGTGAGTTGCTTTCCTTCTTACTGTGTATCTTGTTCTCTCCAATTCCCAATTCATGTGTGATCTTTTTTCTCCTGTTCTTTGGTTCCTTTACCCTCTATCTCCCATTCTCTGTTGATTTTGTACTGCTCTCCAGCTTCTTTTTTGCTATTCTGCTTTCTTCAGCTCCTCTGCTACATTTGGCAAAACCTTCCTGCATCAGGTTTTCTTTCATTTCTCTTGTGCATCTCTGTACTGTACCTCTGCATCCTGTATCCCTGCCTCTCTCTGCACTCTTTCTCTCCCTCCTCCTCCTTTCCTGCCTCTCCCTCCCTCTGCTCCTTCTTTCCCAAGGTATGATCCCAGTGTTCTCTCTTCCAGCCACCTCTATCCGGTGATCACTCTTTGAATGGTTCTTATCCTCAAGAAGAATAAAACCTAAAGAGGAAAATAAAAAAGAGTCTAAAACTTCTATTTATGTTTACAGCCCTAAGATATACAGTGCATCAGTGAACACCGACTCGATCATGATGGAAGCTTAGTTCATTTAATTAAAAAAAAAATGACATGAAGTCATGCCCATTTTACCTAAAAATAGTTTATTTACATAAAATTCATACAAAGTCAGGTTATTTAAGGAGGAAATTATGTGCAATTTTACATATCGAAGTAACATTGAAGCAAGGTTTTTTATTATTCAATTTTTGTATGAAGAGCATAAATTAATAATAATAAAAATATCCACATTGATGTACCAATTTAGTGCTGGATTCACTCAATGTATTATTTTGTCCCTTGGATACTCCTGTAGTGAGGTTTCCCTTAATCTTGAGTGTTCTTTTTATGCATGGTAGTTTCACCCCAACTCCTATATCATCCATGATGTAAGTTCAATAGTTAAGGGAGAGTGAGGCCCTGCTCCTGAAGACCGGGGGTAATTCAGCTTACCGGTATTTACTATTAAATTAGAGGTTTGGACCAGATGTTTGTATAGGTCAGTGTTTCTCAACTGCAGTCCTCAAGGCGCCCTAACAGGTCATGTTTTCATGCTTACCATTATTTTTCACAGGGGATTTGATCAGTTTCACTGCCTTAGTAATTACCACAGCTGTTTCATCTGAGGGAAATCCTGAAAACATGACCTGTTGGGGCGCCTTAAGGACTGGAGCTGAGAAACACTGGTATAGGTCATAGTTTAATGTTCAGTAAAATCCAAGAGTGTTGATTGCGTATTTGTAGCATATTTTGTTGGCTTTGCCATTGATTGATTCAATCAAAGATTAACCATGCAGACTAATGCCGCGTACACACGATCGGATTTTCCGACGGGAAATGTTGGATGTGAGCTTGTTGGCGGTAAGTCCGACCGTGTGTAGGACAGTTGTTGTCGGACTTTCCACCAACAAATGTTGGCTAGCAGGCTCTCTAATTTTCCGCCAACAAATGTTTGTTGTCGGACTCTCCTATCATGTGTACACAAGTCCGTTGAACAAAAGCCCAAAGTACAAACACGCATGCTCGAAATCAAGTAAGAGCCGGAAGCGCTCGGTCTAGTAAAACTAGCGTTCGTAATGGAGATATCACGCGCGTCTTGTACGTCACTACGTTCGTAATTGTTGGTCAACATTTGTGTGACCGTGTGTATGCAAGACAAGTTGGAGTCAACAACCTTCGAACAAAAATACACGGTTTTGTTGTCGGAAAGTCCGATCGTGTGTACGGGGCTTAAGAGTCAGCCATCATTTATTATTTAATTATTACTTCACTGCTGTATGTCATGCAAGTGCCTTTGCTATAAAATGAAAGGGTAGCAGAGGGCGATATCTCTAAAACTGCATGGTTCAGAAATTATGATCTATTTAAAAAGTTATAATATATTCGTTTAGTGGGTTGTCTTTTTTTTTTAAATTTCTTGTCTTACATTCAATGGGGTCCTTACAGTAGCATGCTAAGTGATTGGCTTAGGACTTACATTTTAGCTTTGAAGTCCTACTGTATATTTTAGCTCTTTAAGTACACTTTCTGCTTAAAGTTTTTATGTGCTCCCTGTGTTTTTTTCAAGTTTCCACCTAGTGCTCTGGTTTCCTCTTACAATTTTAAGTTAACCAGCTATCACCAAGTTTGGCCATACTGTGCGTGGTTTGTCAGAAACATTGACATTAGATTGTAAGCACCTCCAGTGCGCACAATAATATGAATAGTGACTTATTAAAGTGTTGCATAATATGTTAGTGCTGTAAAAAAAATAAAGTGAATTAAATACTGTATCAATTAAATATAATCAAAAATAAAAATAAAAATATATCAGTTAAATAATTAAATATCAAGAGAAACATTATGTGCTTGCTTCAGTTTCATTTTGAGAGCCCCTCGGTATGTCTCTTTGGGGAGGAAGCAAAAGCATGAGGAATCTCCTCTGTCCTTGACATCTTTGTGACACCGAGTCAAAAGGTCTTGTGAGAATACCTAAATTCACTGGTGGGGACATTGTTTAGTGTGATTCCACTGCTGTCCCCTTGCTAGTCCGACAGCTGTATGTAATGGATGTGGGTTTAACAGTTTTAGATTTCCCACACTAATAGCTCTTTTTTTTTTTCTGATTCTTTTTCCTGCCCACCTGTCTCTCCCTGACCAACTACTTCTGCTAAAAAAACAGAACAGTTTGTCACTGTCAATCTGCCTGTGCATCCTTATTTTACTTATGCCATGACTGCATCAGAAGGAACGCAAAAGGAGAGAAGGAAAGAAAATGTTTGGTGTGGTCATTTCTCTCTTTCTTCTAAAAAATTATTGCAAAAAAAAAGGTCCAGATATAATTACTTCTATTCATACCCTAGAATCATTGAGAGCATCCATGCATTCTTCAACCTGCTTTAAGTTACAACCCTTGTAGTTTAATCCTGTAATACATTTTGGGTATTTCAATATTGACTCCTTTAATAATTCTCAAAAATGAAGAAGCACCCTGTTTACTTTAATCCCAGTATCTCCTGACATTATGTATATTGCAGGTGCTAAGCTGCCAAAGCATGTTTTGTAGCTTCCTATTTTAGCAAGCATTAAAAAAAAATAGCCTTGAACAGAGTGATTGAGATGTGGAATATGCCCATTTCCCCCCCTCTCTTCCCTTTAGTATTTGTTAATGTCTCACCCTCTTGCTGGCAGTAATGTCCTGTTTTGTTCGGGGTGAGTTCACCCCCAGCTCATCTGCAGGTCTTTGAGTCCTTTGTAGCCCCTGGCGTCCCTTCCAGAGATTACACAGCCAAACATCCCCGCACTGCAGAGGGAGAGCAGTATTGTGACAGTCAGCAAAGGCAGGGACATCAGCTGTTTGCTCTCCTAACCTGGAGGGTGGGGGGGGGGGGGGGGATCTCTCATATGGGGGAATCCCTTTGCTTCTTCCTAACTGTACAGAGCAGTCCCTGTCTTCCCTCTGTTTCTCCTACACATTTTCTTGCTGGATAGAGTCCAACTCTCCTCTCCCCTCCCTTTAACTGCTCTTTTGTGTGTTAAGATCTCCTTTGCTGTATCAATGGACTTTCTTCTCTTATCTCTCCCCCTCCTCACCTAACATCACCGTTTCTCTGCATCCATCTCCCTCCTTCCTCTGTTTCTCTCCCACACTTTGTACTAAATGTACAGTATATTGTTTTTGCACAGCTTTATTCCGTATATCTCTGTCTCTCCTGGTATTTGAATTTTTAGAAACCTACAGTACATAAAAACTTTTATTAAAGAACTTCTGTTGATATTGAAATTCACCATGTAAGATAGTCCTATATCTTTATTTGAAACAATTTCTTTTCTATCTTGTCACCTTGACTCTTAACTGGTATCCAAATGGGCACGGATTTGAGCTTTTGCTTCTGTGTGTGGATATGCCTTCTTAGTATGTCATAGTTGAACAGGTCTAACCCTGTGATGCCGCGTACACACGAGAGGATTTTCCATCGGAATTCCGCTCAAGCTTGGCTTGCATACACACGGTCACACAAAAGTTCTCTGAACTTTCGACCGTCAAGAACGCAGTGACGTACAACACTACGACGAGCCCAGAAAATGAAGTTCAATGCTTCCGAGCATGCATCAAATTGTTTGCGAGCATGCGTAGGAATTTTGCGCGTCGGAATTTGTACAGACGATCGGAATTTCCGATCTGAACTTTTTCTGACCGAAAAATAGAGAACCTTCTTTCAATCTTTTGCTGGCGGGAATTCCGCCAGCAAAAGTCCGATGGAGCATACACACGGTTGGAATTTCCGACCAAAAGCTCACATCGGACTTTTGCTGGGGGAATTTCCGATCGTGTGTACGGGGCATTAGAATATGCTTACCTCTTGTGCTGCAAAAGGGCTTATCCTGCTCTGTACACGCTGTGTTGTAATTCAGCATGATAAAGTGTATGAGATGGACCCGAATGGAGAATACTGGAAGATGTCAGCTATCGGACTGAGATATACCGAAAAACCCCAAATAATCATATTTAGCAATTTCGTAAGTTCCTGTTTAAAATATATAATTTATGAATCCCAGTGATTGCTAATATGCAAACTATGACTCTTCCTGGCAGTGTTGCAATCTGGCCAATCTTCCGCAGCATTTCCTATTTGATATTTAGGGCATTCGGAACATGTAAGGGTATGTACAGGCAGCACTTAGATGATTACTTTACAGACTATTTAGCACAATTATGGTACTGACAGGTTTACTCTAACACCCCTTGACGTATATTGGAAAAACGAGACCCCCTTGATGGGTGGGACTTTGAAAGTGACCAAAAACAGTTTATTACAAAATAGTCTATTCAGCAAAAAGACTTAAAGCGGAGTTCCACCCTAAAGTGGAACTTCCGCTCATCGGATTCCTCCCCCCCTCCGGTGTCACAATTGGCACCTTTCAGGGGGGAGGGGGGTGCAGATACCTGTATAATACAGGTATCTGCACCCACTTCCGGGTACAGCTAGCCGCAGCTAGCCGCAGACTCCCCGCCCACCCCCGTTGTGTTGTGGGAAATACACAGTTCCCACAACACAACGGGGACCAGTGAAGACGCGCAGCGCGACTCGCGCATGCGCAGTAGGGAACCGGGCAGTGAAGCGGCAACGCTTCGCTTCCTGATTCCCTCAGTGTGAATGGCGGCGGCAGCACCCGAGGATCGAGGGACGGCTCGGTCTCGGGTGCCGACATCGCTGGACCCCGGGACAGGTAAGTGTCCTTATTTTAAAAGTCAGCAGCTGCAGTATTTGCAGCTGCTGACATCTAATTTTTTTTTTTTTTGGTGAAACACCACTTTAAGTCGTAAAAGACAAAAGTGTACATTAACATTTGTATGGATTATGATACATATACAGACACATGTAGGCTTTTTGGATGAACCCGACGTTTCCGGCTTGATGCCCTTCTTCAGGGAATCATTTTTTGTGCTTTTATGTAATTTTATCCTTATTCTATTCTTGATACATATATATCATCTGTATTAATGCTGATTTACTTATATATATATGCTTTTCTAATAGACACCTGACTCTGTATGTTAAAAAAAAACCCTGAAGAAGGGCATCAAGCCGGAAACGTTGGGTTCATCCAAAAAGCCTACACGTGTCTGTATATGTATCATAATCCATACAAATGTTAATGTACACTTTTGTCTTTTACGACTTAAGTCTTTTTACTGAATAGACTATTTTGTAATAAAATTTTTTATATGATACAATTGTTTTTGGTCACTTTCAAAGTCCCACCCATCAAAGGGGGGTCTCTTGTTTTTCCTACATTCTTGGGATGTGGTGACCTCAAACATTTGATTCTGCAGATCTTGGAATCTTTTTCCTTGCTTTATATTGTTCCTCTTTGTCTATGTAAAATTTATACTCTGTATTATTTTTCATCTTAGCAGTGTCTCATGAGATCATGTCTAAATTTCCTGCTTCATGTCTTCTTACATTTACTGTTTTAGCACCTTTTATATGTACTTGCATTGGCTACCATCCTGGCTCATCATCATATTACTTTGTGACTCCTTCATTAGTTTCTTCTTGACATTATAAGTTATATTGAGTCTTGTGCCATTGTGGGAGCATTTTTTCTCAATCACATGAAACTATTAGAAACAAGATAAGTACCATTCAGCTATGAAAACCGTGTAAAAATGCTTTAAATGCACCAATGTATTTGATGATGTGTACATACGTTTGTTAAGTTTTGTTTTTTAAGAAAACAAGCATTTGACGGCACCATGTTTTCAAAATACCAAATGGTTTATTTTACACCAACAGTCAGTGATGCATTTTCTTCATGCTACATTTTTCATAATTGCTGCTCTGGCCCTCCAAATTGCTTTCTTAGTGCTCTTGGTGGAAAGGTTGGTCTTCAACTTGGAAAATACATTGACTAACATGGAGGGGAGTTTCCAGAAAAAAAAAGTAAAAAAAAAAAAAAAAAAAGCTAAAATGCCTGTAGGAGTATCTTCTTTGAGCTTCTTTGGACTGCAGTGTGCATTAGCCTTTAGAGGCATGGAAATAAAAGCTCAAACACCTGTAAAAACAGTAGAGAGCATGAGCCCATAATGGTAAACAAGAATGTCAGCTATGGCCTTTGTTAGGAGACATGTCTTGAAAGTGGGAATAAAATAAAATAAAAGTATTGGTTTTGTGTGTCTGTGCATTTTCAAATCACTAATAATGAATACATAATTGATCATTTTTTCTTATCCTGTTTGCATTGAAAAGACATAGCTAACAAGCTGGTATATAATAAATAACTTTGTCGAAGTGAATCACTCAATTTGAAGTGTCAGTGCCCACTGGTTTTTAAAGGCAACACCACTCAAAATGGATTTCTCCATCATTGGTCAATAAGTATGTAATCCATCATGGGTCAATACGAATGTAATCCTTTTGACTGATTTCTGGAACACAGGGAGGGAAATCTCCCCGTCATCAGCATATTTGTTGAAGGCTGATCTCATCTATACCAATTCCATTGCCCTCACAATTAATACAGTCTTATGAAGAATTTTCTAGAGGGGGCAACTGACAGAAGTGCTGTATTTTGTGCTCTATACTAGACTTTCTTTGCAATATTCTAGAGTATACACAGGGAGTTTGGTAGAAAAGCTGATCATTCACCCCTTCACAGTTATGAAAAAAGTGATTTTCTTTACTGCTGGGTCCTCACACAGCATTCATGCTAGTTGCACAGAGCAGGTAAGTATAAAACTTTTTTTTATTTTAATTGAAAAAAAAAAAGCCCTTAGAACCACTTTAACCACTTGCCGCCTGTGAACAGTACATATACTGCTAAGGGGCGACACAGCTAGGCTGGGTGACGTACTGGTACATCACCAGGCACATGGCGTATGGTTTACATTCATAACTGCTTGCTTAGTGTTGTAAAGCTGTGATTGACCCACAGCTATCACATGGTACCTGACACTCTATATCATGTGATTAGCTGTAACCAATCACAACATGTCAACAGAAAGCAAGCTGTCTTGAATGGAAAGTCATTCATGACAGATAAATATTGCTTAGAACAGTGAACATCACTGAGCTTGTAGACTTCATAACGTTCACACAGACTAAATAATATACATGGATTTGGGTTATTTTTTTATGAAAGAAATGTAGAAAAATACATTTTGGTCTAAAATTATTTATTTGCAAAATTTTAAAACAAAAACAAAGATAAACATGTTTTTTTTCAAAATTTTCTGTATTTTCTGTTTAAATAGCAAAATATAAAAAACCCAGTGTTGATCAAATATCACCAAAAGAAAGCTCTATTTGTGTGAAAAAGATTATATAAATTTCATTTGTATACGGTGTTGCATGACCATGCAATTGCCAGTTTAATAGTGCACTGCTGAATAGCAAAAAAAATGCTTTGGTCATAAAGGGAGCAAAACCTTCTGGAGGTCATGTGGTTAATTGTGGTAGCTACATTTGTTCATTTTTTCTTTTTTAGGTCTTGAGGCCTCATTCACACCAGACGGACTCCGTTTTCACGGAGCCCGCCTCGGTCCGCCGGCTCAGCGGGAGATCTCTCTGTTGATCTCCGCTGAGCCGGCGGATGACAGGTCCCTCTCTGCTCACTGAGCAGGGAGGGACTTGTCAGGCGCCGCTGCTGCCTATGGAGGGATCGGATGAAAATGGACAGCATGTCCGTTTTTTTCAGATCTCACCCGATCCGATCCGCCAGCGACATATCTGGACGTAGGGCCATCCGTCTGCTTTTAGCAGATCAGACGGGGTCGGATGTCAGCGGACATGTCACCACTGACATCCGTCGCTCCATAGGCTAACATGGAGCGCCCGTTCAGGTCTGCCGTCAAAACTGACAGGCGGACCTGAATGGTCCGATCGTGTGAAAGGGGCCTTATACCAAAAGCAAAAATGATAAACTGCTGTAACAGTTTAAAAAGTGGTAGTTGGAGTTTGGCTTGTTATTCTAGTGCATCTAATGCTGTCTTCTACCCAATGAATACACCATTGAACAGGCAGTGCTTCACTGACTGGATCACCAGGTAAAATAAAGAAAAAAAACATTTACTTCTGAGAAATAGAAGGTGTTGTTTGCTATCAATGTCCTGACTGAGGAAGCCCTAGCTGGAACAAGACAGCCCCACTGAATAATTTAGAGACTTTTGTGACGGTGATAAATTAGGGTTTTGGTGATTCCAACTGCTGCGCTACTGCTGAAGCAAAGTTGCATAGTTTGCGGCAGGGTAGGGTCACCCTGTTGCTGAGTACACAGCTTAATTGAATCTCAGATACCACTGGGAACCCAGCAGTGCAAAAGAGCCAGTTCCACCAAGGGCTCTCTGAACAGGTAAAAGATGAGCTCGCTGGAGTAGAGACTGCTAATGTTCTTGAGGTTTTCATCCAATTATGTATCCGAATTGTAAAATAAATTGTACATCCTGTATATAAGTGTATTCTATTTTGTATGCTTTGCTTATGTACTGCACATGGCACTAATAATGTTTTGAGTACATGTTTGCATTCTCTCGAGCTCCTTGTTACCATAAACTACAATTGTAATTGTAGCGCCCTCTACTTAGGTAGATGCTAGAGTTAGGATTTTTGTGAGAGCAGGTAAATTTAGGCAGGCCTAGCTGGAAGCTAGGCCCGTGTCACGTACCTTACAGCGGAGTGCGAAATGACGAGGGCGGCCTCTTGCACGGTCCCGGTCCTAGTACCCCTGGAGGTTGAGACAGGAACTGCTAGCGCAGCGGAAGGGTGCAGTTGCCTGCAGACAGGTGGCTGAAGATCAGGAACACCGGAGCCTTTGTGGAGGAAGTGAGACACTGACCACCGGACTAGTCCAGGAAAATTCTAACAAGGTCACTTGCAGAGTCAGGAACAGGCAGGAGTTGGCAACAGGCTGGCAGTGAAGTACACAATCGGAAAGCAGGCTCGTAGTCGGGGACAGGCAGAGATTGGCAACAGACTGGCAGCGAAGTACAAGATCGGGAAACAGAACCGTAGTCAGAAGTCCAAGCCGGGGTTGAGGCAGGTAGCAGAGGCAGACAAGGATGCAGGAATAATCCAAGAGAATGGTCAAGGGAAGCCAGGTGTTCAGGATCAGGATCAATCAAGCAAGACAGCAACGGGTACACAGGAACGAGCTGAAGACAATCCAGCACTGACACCAAGTAAGCTCTTCACTTAAATAGGGCGCCGTGCGCCATGATTCGTTGGCGTGTGCGCACGCACACCTGTTCGAGTAGGTGCGCCAGTGCGCATGCTTGGTCCAGGACTCGTTTGTTCTTGCCTACGACTTGGCGCACGCACATTCGTATTGGAGGAACGAAGATTGATGGCTGGCGTACGGGAACGAACGTTTGTTACGATGGTTCTCTGACAGCCCATTTGTTTTGATCTGTGTGGGCTGGGAGTGGCTCAGAGTAGGCTGGTGACTCGCAGATAGCATCACTTCTCGGTTACCTCCCTCTGGCTTCTAGAGGATTCTACAAGAGAGGAGAAGAAGAGAGGTGGAGCTGCCTGGGGTGTTCCAAGGAGCCCTGACCAATCCCCAACTTGGATTGGCAGGGGACAGGCCTCCTTAAATACCTAGTCAGCCCAGCTGGTGAGGAGTTGTCGGGTGGATGAATTGAGGATGGAGTACTAGGCTGTCAGGGCCTTCGAGGGCGCTCCCCATTCTGGGGGGGTGATCTTGGGCTTGGGGACTCGGGTGCCAGACGGATCCTTTTAAAGAACGCATGGAGGATCAGAATAAGAGGCACAGAGAGAAGTCAGAGAGGACAGCAGGAGCTAGTGCTGCTGGGCAAGTCTTCGGGAGGGAACCACCGGTGTGTGTGCAGCCAGGAAGGCTGGTAAGTGACATGTGTTATTGGGAGTACTGGAAAGGCATGCCAGAGAGGACTGAGAGGCAACAGTCAGAGCTGGGTGTGGAGCCAGGGAGGATTGCAATGTCACAGGCATTGGAGTCAGGCAGCTGCAGCCAGGAAAGCTGGCAGGGTCTGAAGAGGGACTGCTGGGAGCAGTAGTCCCCCATAGGACAGCTAGCGCTAAAGACTTTCTATATTTGCTACACAAAAAGGGACCCGCGGTCCCTGCCTACAAATGGCAAGTTCTAGGGCCTGACTGAGTCAGTGTTGGGCCTAACCATGTGCTAGCTGTGCCTGGAGTCAAGTGTTGTGCAGGAGAGAGGGAGTGATAGTCTGCAAGCAAGTGTTGTGCAGGAGGAGTTTAAAGAAATGTTGTGTACAAAGAGTGTACATATTTCTGTCCCAAATTGACTGTTCTATAATTCTACTGGGCATCCCATAAATTCCCATCCCTATCCAAGTTCAAATCCCTCAATAAAAATACAAAAACAAACATATGGACTGTTCATTGACTCAAGGTGATTGGGAAGTGAATGCCCGGCTGGGCAGGGTGACAGGTGGGCCACAACTTTCAGCAGCCCTTACGGGGGTACCGCTACATGATATCAATGTAATACCTACGTAATCATGTGTATAAAAAACATCAATTGTGCCGAATAAACAGAACAGTGATTTGGAAAGATGCTGAGTGTATCTTTTTGTGTCTGTTCCCTACTGCAGTAGTTAATATTAATTTGGAACCACTAATCAATATGAGGATAGGAGTTGCCTATCTATAACATTTCCAGAAAAGAATAAATTAGAGACTCACAGAAAGAATGAATGAGAGACCGGGAATGTTTGGAAGTAATGGTGGCTTGCATTTCTCTGCTAGTCTGTTTTTCAGAATAATCCAAACGTTTCTTCAGATTCTAACACTTGCAGGTTGATATTAAGAAATCTGTTTCTACTCAGGAGAAAGAGAGAAGACGATGAAAGAACTTATGAAACCTATGTTTATTTTGACATAGTTATATAGTTGGTAAGGTTGAATAAAGACAACAGTCCATCCAGTGCTGCCTGTTCACTTCCTGGATTTACACAGACACACACGTCCAGCTCTGCAGCTCTCATTGGTCCTCTTATGACTCACCCCCCATCCATTCCTGGCAAACTCTCACGAGAGTGAGAGAGAGAGCTGCGCATGATATCATAAGCCTAGGCTAATGACCACACAAGAAACAAGAAGTGGGCTGTATAAGGTATTTACTGGCAGAAAAAAATGTTTTACTATCCAAAGTTGAAACAACAACAATGGCAGAAGATTTAATAGATGGAAAGTTGAAAAAATTACTGAAGGTCCGCTTTCATAATTTGGCCAGTAACACAACTCCTGTATTAAGGGGGATATCTACACTCTGAATGAATGAGCAACAGAGACACCTTTGGACAGCAGCATTATTAATCTGAGGGGAGGGGAGTGTTAGATGCACTACAGATTTAAGTACACTAACAATATGAAGCCACACTCCAGCTTACACTTTATAATCAGTTACAGCAAACTTTCTTTTTTCTCTTTTTGGGATAAAGGTTTTACATACATAAATAAAAGCTGATCCTTGTAAGCACCACTGTCAGTGGTAAAACGTGTGTTTCAACCCTCTAACTGCGACATTTTCAGGACAGCTTGTTGTGTTGAAGAACAACAGACTTAATGGCCGGGTCACCAGCTGAAAATAAAAAAATGAATGATATTACTATTAATATATACAGTGGAACCTCGGATTATGAGCATAATCCATTCCAGAAGTATGCTCGTAATCCAATGAACTCGCATATCAAAGCGAGTTTTCCCATTGAAGTCAATGGAAACTAAAATAATTCGTTCCGCATTGACTTCAATGGGATGCAATATCGCATGCGGTCAGAGGCGGGGGGTGTCGGAGAGCCTCGGAAACGGCCGAAAAGGCCCGAGGACTCTTCGGCTGACCTCGCAAACCTCGGAAAGACTCCGTTTACGAGCCTATCCGAGGTTTGCCGAGGTCAGCCGAACTGTCCTCGGGCCTCTCCGTGCATTTCCGAACGGCGCAGATCGGCCACTTTCGGCTCTACTCGGCTCCGGCGCCCCCCCACCTCAGGCCAAAAGCGGTACTGCACACCTCTTTTGGCCTGAATCCTGCTCGTTTTGCGAGACAACACTCGCAAACCGAGTTAGGATTTTTAGAAATACAGTGCTCGGTTTGCGAAACGCTCGTTAACCACGTTACTCCCAAACCGAGGTTCCACTGTATCTGAAAAACATTATAAGATGTATATATTTACAATATACATAGAGTACAATATTATAATGTTAATATACTAAAGCAAACTATATCCCTCAAATATCACAAAGTAGATTTTGTTCTTTCCGATGTGTAAACTACCTGTATTGTACTTGCCTTTGGCATATGACAAAGCTTTTTGTACCACATTTTGTACCAAATAAAAATAGTTTGTAAACAAAAAAATAATAAAGTGACACTAAATACTGGTTTAACCCAAAAAAAAATTTAAAAAAATAAAATAAAAAATAGATTGCTCAAAAAAAAAAAAACTGCAGCCATGACATCAAGGAATTCATAAGCTGCAATGTTTGCTTATGGATTTAATACCACTTTAATAGATAAGGGTGCCTCTGCTAGTCAAGCAAATTCTGGTCAATATTGGCTTGCAAACATTATCTACCAGGGATACTATTTTTGTAGCTTGTCTGTTTTGTCTGCAGGGCAATGCGCTTCTGTTTTCTTGCTGCAGTGGGTTTTTATGTAAAGCATCTTGTGTTTGTGGGCATAGGATCATTTAAGAGCATAAAAGTGTTTGCACTGCTGAAGGTGTTTGTATACAAAAACAGCATGTGTGGTTTGGCATTTTTCCTGTCCGCATACATACATCATCTACGCTTGCCAGGCTCAGGATGCCAGTCTGGACAGAGTCTGCCAGGCTCTGCTGTCTGTGAAACGGAGAGAATGGAGAGTTGGTACAATAGGGACAGCTGTTGTTTCTATTTCCTCACCACTCTTCCAGCGTTCCTTTCTTGTACCATGTGATGAAGCGTGCAAATTCTCTAGGGTGGGAGAGAAATGATAATTGATGTCTAGTTTGCAATCTTCTTTAACATATTTACTGGGCACACCGACATAAGTTTAAGTAAATCCTGGCAGGTTCTCGTATTAAAAAAATACTCCTTACAAAAATGATATATTTTTCACAGATATTTCATGTTAACACGTTAATGACATGTTTACTAATATTCCTTTCATCGCTGTTGGTTTATTGCTGCCTTAGGAAATCAGTTCGAGGTAAGGAGCCCTGACAGGCATGTATTTTCCTACTAGTTTTCCATTTATTTATTTATTAAAAACATTATTAAAATGTTTTCAATAAAGCAGTTGGTGGCCACTGCCTAGGGCAGCTTGTTGTGATAAGAGGGCAGTGCCAACGCTCAGCATTCAGAGCACGCTGGCATTTGTTTTCATTTTGCCTTTCTTGGTCATCGCGCTTTAGCTATTTCTAAATCAGGAAGTTCTGAGCCTTAAAGTGATTGTAAAGGATCGTTTTTTTATTTTTAAAAAATAACAAACATATGATACTTACCTCCACTGTGCAGCTCGTTTTGCACAGAGTGCCCCCGAACATCCTCTTCTGGGGTTCCCGCGGCTCCTCCCCACATCAGCTAACACCCAAGAAGAAGCGTTCTCCTGAGGGGGTTACCTTGCGGGCACCAGGGTTGCCACATCATCCCTTTAATCCAGGACACACATTAATTACACAGGTTCTGTTTCTGATTAAGGTGGTAATAAAACTCACTTGGTGCCTTATCTGCATTAAATCAGCCTCAGAACCTGTGTAATTCATATGTGCCTGGATTAAAGGGATGATGTGGCAACACTAGTGGGCGCGCTCCCGAGTCCAGCATTTGTGTCACAGACACGAATGCCGGACTCGGCCCCGCCCCCCGGCACCCATGTCATTTGATCTGATTGACAGCAGCGGGAGCCAATGGCTGCGCTGCTATCAATCTTTCCAATCAAGAGTCGGGACCCCATGGAGAGAGGGACAGCACATCCCCGCCGAGGAGATGAAGGGGCTCAGGTAAGTAAAACGCGGGGGGGGGGGGGGGCTGGGGGGCCAGTGACTGCCAGGTGTGTTTTCACCTTAATGCATAGGATGCATTAAGGTGAAAAAACACGAGGGTTCACAACCCCTTTAAACGCTTCACTTGTGTCCTAATTATATTACAGCACCAAAAACTTTAATATTACCACTGTTGATTGGGAACATATTATAAAATTATATAAAACACAATTTAAAAAAATAATGAAAACAAAATGTACACATAATTAAAAAAAAAAAAAAAATATATATATATATATATATATATATATATATATATATATATATATATATATATATATATATATATATATATTTTAGATAGATGTTAAGAATACAGAGGGAAGAATTAGGAGGAATTTATACAATTGTATTTCAGAATTGTGTTTGTAAAACTGTAACAAGCAGAAAAGAAAAAATAAAAACATTTTTTAAAAAGGGGGTAAACGTAAATGGGAGAGAATGTTTAGTCCAAATAAGGTATATGTTTTCAAATTGTAAATCCAATGTGTCTCTAAGTTTGAAAATCCCCATGACTGCCTCTCCAGTGAGGTGTAAATGTATCTATAGATCTGGCATTGAGACCCGTAAAGCAGCGCTTGATATTTGCAACATGTTTCTTCAGACACACAGATAGCATAAGCACCACGCATCCCACATATTGCATACCACATGGGCTTTATACAACATTGTTCGAAGAACATGTTATGAGGGAACTGCTATCATAAGACTTAGTAGTCTGTTGTGAATGAAATCTTGCTATCATTCATTTTTTAAATTTATTTATTTAACTGTACACTTCCAGAGAGGATAAAATCCTTTCATAGTGTAGCGCTACCCCTGCAGGAGCCTCTAGTATATTGGGTCCTCTGTTCATCATTGGGTACTAGGTCCTGCTGACACCAAACTACCTTGGGCTGTCACACAAGGAAAATACTCACATACTGTTATTAAGTAAATGAGTAGGTACAAAGTGTACAGTAGTATTTCAACAGTTGGCATAAGTTAATGGCAAACAATACATTTCAGCACAGGAGCAATGCAATACAGGGCAATACCCCTTTAAGGCATTCTCACCCGTCCTGCAGGACTGAGAATATAAACAGTAGCCCTCAGACTGGGAGATACTACCCAAGTGAGATAAAAGAGTAACAACAAAATTAAGGCTAACTCACTTGTATGTCCTCAGTCAGAAGGGTCTAGGTTTACACAATAGGAGTGTTGTCAAATCACCTATGCAGGTTGGTTCTTCAGCCGACTTTGTTGGGGCCCTTAAGTTGGTGTGCAGTGAAAGGTGTGGCCCCTTTTAGGAAGAAGCAGTATAATTCCTCTTTCTGGCAAAAAGGCAACTTACAGATTTCTGGTAAATAGAAGGCAGATTTTCAACTTCATATATGTGGATTGGAGACCAGAATCCCTTTACGAGAGAGGTTGGGGGGGGGGGGTGAGGAAAGGTTGTAAGGTGTATTTCCCTTTAAAGTGGAGTTCCAGGCAATAATTGAGCTCCTTTGTCAGCATTAGCACACCCCACCCTCGTTTTTGGATATTTTTGTTTTTGTTTTCATACCTTTTTTTTTTTTTTTTCCCTGGACAGGTAAGTGTCCTTTATATTAAAAGTCTGCAGCTACAGTATTTGTACCTGTTGACTCAAACATTTTTTTTCACCCAGGCTGGAACTCCTCTTTAAGTAATAAAGTTGGACTTGGGCAACAAACTCCTTGCTTATGTGGCTTACACTTGGGTTAATAATAGCTACCCAAGGCTACCTAGCAGGAGGTTAACTCAGTCAGGTAACCTGCAGGGAGTATTTGTAATGCCCCATCACTGGTGTCAGTGGGAGGAATAGTGCCCCATCATTGGTGTCAGTGGGAGGAATAGTGCCCCATCATTGGTGTCAGTGGGAGGAATAGGGCCCCATCATTGGTGTCAGTGGGAGGAATAGTGCTCCATCATTGATATTAGTGGGAGGAATAGTGCCCCATCATTGGTGTCAGTGGGAGGAATAGTGCCCCATCATTGGTGTCAGTGGGAGGAATAGTACCCTATGATTGGTGTCAGTGGGAGGAATAGTGCCCCATCATTGGTGTCAGTGGGAGGAATAGTGTCCCATCATTGATATTAGTGGGAGGAATAGTGCCCCATCATTGGTGTCAGTGGGAGGAATAGTGCCCTATGATTGGTGTCAGTGGGAGGAATAGTGTCCCATCATTGGTGTCAGTGGGAGGAATAGTGTCCCATCATTGATATTAGTGGGAGGAATAGTGCCCATCATTGATATCTGTGGGAGAACTAGCACCCCATCATTGCGGGGGGGAATAGCACCCCATCATTGGTGTCAGTTGGGGATTGAACAGTGCTCCAAGGCCCGGAAAGAGGCAAGCCAAGGGCCACAGTTTGGAGACCACTGGTGTAGAGGGAGCATGGGTTTAGAGACAGTTAGTGGACATCCTGGATTGCGGTTTTTTAGGCCCCTGTCTCTCTATCTCCTCCCCCATCACCCCCGCTCTCTGTCGCTCTTCCCTGTCACTTTCCCCACTCTGTGTCTCCTCCTTCTTGCTCTATCTCCTTGCCCTTACTCGTTCTCCTCCCTTCCCTTGCTCTCTCTTTACCCACCAGTTTTGTACAAAACAAATAACTGCTTGCATAGCGTTTTTCTAAGCATAACTAAAGGCATTGTAGCGGTGTAGTTGTCACTAGTAATAAACTTCCACCAATTCACCCAGCTGCCAGACTCCCATATATCACTTGCAGAGACAATGAACAGTCTTTTGCTGGTTTTGTTTTTGTTTATTGGGGGGTACAACTTGGTTGGGGAAAGAGGTATATGGGATGCCCATAGAATAGTTAATTTCGCCATATTAATAGATTATTCAGCTTAACACATAGATTGAGCCTGAAGAATTTATAACCACTACACATCCGCGCTATGGCCGAATGGCGGCCACAGCGCGGACCTGAATTCCCGGGAGGCCGTCATATGACGGCCTCCCCTGTTCACGCTCCCTGCGCGCGCCCTGCACGGTGCACGATGAGCGCACTGTGACCACCGAGTCACTGAGACTCGGGTGATCACCGATCCAAGTAAGGGTCCGGTCCCAGCCCCTTACCATGTGATCAGTTGTCAGCCAATGACAGCTGATCACATGATGTAAACAAAAGATCAGTAATGGTTTTTTTTTCTAATCACGCTGACAGCGTGAGTAGAAAAAAAAGCCGATCACCAGCTCGGATGTTAGGGACATCGGTCCCCAAGTGGAAGAGGCACATCTGCCTCATCAGTGCCACCAAATAGTGGCACCTAACAGTGCCCACAGTGCTACCTAACAGTGCCCACAGTGCCACCTAACAGTGCCCACAAGTGCCACCTATCAATGCCCACAAGTGCCACCTATCAATGCCCACCTGTAGTGCCAATCAGTGCCACCTGGCAGTGCTGCCCATCACTGCCACCCATCAGTGCCCATCACTGCCACCCATCAGTGCCCATCACTGCCGCCTATCAGTGCCCATCACTGCCGCCTCATCAGCGTACATCAATGAAGGAGAAAAATGACCCGTTTTAAATTTTTTATAACAAAATATAAAAAAATAAAAATTTCTTTTTTTAAAAAATTCAGTTTTTTACATTTTTTTAACAAAAAGTAAAAACTGCAGAGGTGATTAAATACCACCAAAAGAAAGCTCTATTTGTGGTGAAAAAATGATAAAAATGTCATTTGCGTACAGTGTTGTATGACCGCGCAATTGTCATTCAAAGTGCGTCAGCGCTGAAAGATGAAAATTGGTCTGGATAGGAGGGGGGTTTAAGTGCCCTGTAAGCAAGTGGATAAAGAAATGGGGGAACTAATGCGCAAAACCAAACTGTATAGAATAAGATATAAAAGGATGGGAGAAGCTGTCAACATATAAAAGTGTTCCCACACAGATAAAATATATGAATAAGTGAAGTATGTGGCGCTAACTAAAGTGCAGAAATAAATCAATAAGTATATAAATACTAAATAGAACCGCTCACACACCTGACAAGAAAGCGTGTAGAACAGAATAGGCAAGTGCAAGTGAAAATAAATATAACAAATCTTCTCTACTCTTCTCTAGATCACTGGTAAAGTGCATCAATGCCACAGATTCCAAACAGCAATCTAAAATAACATCCAGTGTGTATATAAGGTACATCAAGTGAAAAAATATATATGACAATCCTAGTCTAATGATAAAATGACATACATAAAAAAAAGAAATGTGAAAAATAAAAATTTCTGAATAAATCCACTGTACTCCTGGAATATAAAAGGTGAAATTCAAAAAACAAAGTCCAACAAGTGATAAACACTAATATGAATAAATTCACATATATAAGTTCATGAATTAAATCCATGTGCAGAAAAGAAAAAAAAAAAATAGCAAAAACAACTTTCAATCGATGTCAAATTCCTCCAATCACATATATAATATCCGTGGTGCGCCATACGATTCCCCCAGCCTCTCACCTTAGATTGAGACCCCTAAGGGTCGAGTCAAGCCTTCAGTATGGAAAACAGCAGATCCCAGCACAATGATCGATTTCCAACGATTGTCCCAACAATAGCGGATTTTTGGGGGTGACTCCAGGCTTAACCGAAGCGGTGAGGATATGAAATAAAAGAGGGCGGCTCCATCGTGTAGTAATTCCCAAAAGGGTTTTAATGAAACAAAGATTAACTTACAGTTTAAAATCAGATAGTCCAGCAAACAGCAGAGTACTTCCCGTCTCGGCCGCGACCGGAAGTGACGAAACCTGGCTTTTCCCTGACGCGTATCGTCACTGAACACGTGACTTTATCAAAGGGTAATTAGAAATGATGTGCATCGTTCAACAGTTATGATCTTTCTCCTGCATCACAATACAGACTATTGCTCCTTCTCTGCGTAACTCCCGCAGACTATTGCTTCCAGAATTTCCTCACCCATGACCGTGTAAGGATGAGGACATCACTCTTGACTGTGTAAGGGTGATGTTCCCAGAAATCCTCTCCTCCTGCACAAACTTATCCTGAAGTTCCCAATGTAATGCAATGTCACATCTTCTTCTGTAAGTAAGAAGGACCCACTCTAAATAGTTCCTCAAGCTGGCTCTGATTGCTCGCTGCTACTAGGCCAGAGGCCTGCAGCACCTCTCCCCGGAGGCCTAGTAGTTTAAAAGCACATGTTGGATGGTGGACTATTGTTCCCAGCCAGCCCAGCTTGCAAATCCTGTGCCCTCAGGCCACATGGATTTGACACAACTCCCCACAGGCTCTCCTCTGATCCAGGACCCCTCATCATCGACCGTGTAATGATGAGGACTTTGCCAATGACCGTGTAAAGGCAAAGTTCCCTAACAGACTTCCTGACACATCCAGCTCTCCACTGTGGTACACAACCGACCTTTCTCTGCCCCGAGTCCTTGATGGAGTACTTGACCAGACCATACGTTCCAACAGCTTCACTTGCCCCTCTGCTCTAGGAGTTCCTTATGTAATGATAAGGACATCGTCAATGACCGTGTAAAGGCGAAGTTTCCTCACAGCTCTCCCTGGGCCTCCTCCTGCGATTGGTGCACCCCCCAGATGGGGGTGCCCTCCTGCTGCAGTCTAGTATTCCATTCTCCACTTCACCCGGCCGACATCTCCCCCCCATGGCGTTATCTCAGCTTATATAGGAGGCCCACCCCTTGCCAAAACCAGTTGGGGATTGGTCAGGGCTCCCACATGAGCTGCCTGCCACTCCAGTTCTAGGCCCTGCCCCTCTTCCAGAACTTTCTCCCTGGAAGCAGGGGAGGCACCTCAGAACTAGAGCACAGGTGGCCACACCCACTGCTACTCTAACCACTCCCTGCCCCCAGATCAAAACAGACAGGCCTAGCTTGCAGCATAGGGCTGCCTAAATTTTTTCTGTGCTGACAGTCTATCTAGTAAAAAATCCTATTACTAGCACCTACCTATTGGTAGAGGGTGCTACAGCACATTTTATTTATCTAGCTCTGAATAGAGTGGCGAGGTGTTAGAATCACTGTTGGTTTTTTTTTTTTGCTGTCTGTGTACTCAGTGAGATTCACTCTGTTTTATTGTTCAGATCACCAATGTCCCTGAGAATAAACGTGTAGGATTTGTCACAAGATCAGGAATAGAGGGGAAATCTTATAGGCCTAATTCACACTATATGTGGCGACAGACATTTTATTGCATTGTACGCCTGTTACCGCAGGGACACACACAGGAAACACATTTTCTTTACCAAATGTTTCCTATGTGTCCCTTTCACATTGCAACGCCCCAAGTGCTGTGTTGCAGCGTGCTGCGGAAAAATGGAAACATGCTGAATTTTATCACAGTGTGTCAAATCGCACTATAATGTAAGGCAGCACAGCGTATCACGCTTCCCTACATTGCAGTGTGTAAAGTGTATGTTTTGTACACTTAGCATAAAGTTTATTTAAAACAAAGGAAAAAAAAAGAGGAGCCATGTGGATCACTGAATCGTGCCCCACACTGCCCCCTACTGCGGCCGGCAACGCAGAGTGGCCAGAGCGGTAAATTGCTCCAGCTGTTTTGCATCGCAGTGTGAATTTGCCCATAATGGGGGCACTTGTTCTTATAACAACTGTCTAAGAGGGGATATCCCTTACATTGTAAAGATATCATCTTACTTCCTGTTAAGTCTTTAGGACAGGAAGTGAATGGAAATTTCGCTGGCTGACACAGGGTGAGATTGTGTGAACCAAACCAGAGCAGGCGGAAAATAGGTAAGTATATACATCTTTCTTACACAGGTTTGTTAGCATAAGTGTTAGAAGAGGGTCGGTTTAAGGCTAGTTATATATAGAGCTGGAACATCACTTTAGGCAGTGGCGGCTGGTGCTCAAAGTTTTTTGGGGGGGTGCAAACAAACTGAAAAATACTGAACCCCCCCCATCAATTGCAGCCTCACTGTGCCCATCAAATGCAGCCATTGTGCCCATCAAATGCAGCCACTGTGCACATCAATTGCAGCCACTTGTGCCCATCAAATGCAGTAACTTGTGTCCGTCATATGCAGCCACTTGTGCCCTTCATATGCAGCCATTGTGCCCATCAAACACAGCCACTGTGCCCATCAAATGCAGCCACTTGTGCCCAGTATATGCAGCCACTTGTGCCCATCATATGCAGCCACCTGTGCCCATCATATGCAGCCACTTGTGCCCATCATATGCAGCCACTTGTGCCCATCATATGCAGCCACTTGTGCCCAGTATATGCAGCCCCTTGTGCCCATCATATGCAGCCACTGTGCCCACCGACCCCCCCACTCACAGGGCTCACGGCTCTGGCAGCACCCCAACCCCCCCTCCCCAGCTAAAATTTCATGAATCGGGTTTACATCCACTTTATCAACCACTTGCCTGCTGGGCGCTTAAACCCCCTTCCTGCTCAGGCCAATTTTCAGCTTTTAGAGCTGTCACACTTTGAATGACAATTACGGGTTCATGCAACACTGTACCCAAATGACATTTTTATAATTTTTTTCACACAAATAGAGCTTTCTTGCACTAAAGGGCACTAATAGGTGACACTGATAGGTAGCACTGATGGGCACTGATATGTGGCACTGATGGGCACTGGTAGGTAACACTGAGAGGCAGCACTGATGAAGAGGCACTGATTGGCAGCACTGATCGGCACTGATAGGTGGCACTGGTGGGCATTAATAGGTGGCACTGGTGGTTACTGATAGGTAGCACTGTTGTGCACTGGCAGGTGGCACTGGTGGGCACAGACGAGGCGGCGGTGGCTCTCTGTGAGAGGGACTGATGTCCCTCTGACAGACGCCGGTGATTGGCTCTGTTTACATCACATGATCAGCTGTCATTCTGCTATAGCGCAGACGTGAAGAGGTTAACATACATTGCCAATATGGCAACTGACACAGTTGTAGGAGAGCTACAGACTCAGGTCTGGTCTCTGGCCTGTACTATATGGGAGGACTAGACAAATTCAGAAAATGCAGAATTTTGAGGTCAAGCTCCTCCAACATGTTATTTACATATATCAGGCGCGCTCAACCTGTGGCCCTCTAGCTATTGCGGAACTACAAGTCCCATGATGCATTGCAAGGCTGACAGTTACAAGCATGACTCCCAAAGGCCGAGGCATGATGGGACTTTTAGTTCCTCAACACCTGGAGGACCACAGGTTGAGCACCCAGGACATATAAGCTATTTGGATCCGAACACAGACATTTCTCCAATGTTGTGGAATGTCAGAGAAAAGTTTGCACTCGATGAATCTAGGTCAACTTTCCCCCAAGTTGGCTTGAGGGTAAATGGTTACCAAAAATTTGTGGGCAAATATTGGGCAAAACTCATTGATAAATACACCCCCGGGTTAGAAACTGACCTGGAACAAATGGTAAAGTCTAGTAGTTATGAAACCAAGATTTGCAGTGGCAGCTCCCGAATGTATCTTCTCATAGATTCCTTTAACAGCAGTGCTAACTCCTTATATTTAATTCTATATGTATTATGTAGGGAAAAATTCCAACCTTATCTCTCCCAATGTCTATAATTTCCATGTAGCAACACTCCCACTTACTTATAATACGGAAATACACATGAATATGTTTCTAAGAGATGCACCCACACAGAGATCTGTACTTCATTTATGTGTTCTACCTTTATTCACAGGGTTGAGAGTTTTGCAGCTTGTTCCATCTGTTGCACATATGAGTGAGTAAGAATTATAATCTGTTTTTGTTAAACACTCTTCATATTTTATCCTTATTACAGTATATACTTTAAAGTGTTAGCCATTTTATCAGGCTGGTTTGTTTGAATATTGTGTAGGTGTTCTAAACCTTCGTATTCACTGAGAAGGTAAAATTGCTTCATATGCATGAAATGGGTCTTGCAGCCTGAACCTTTACTATAGAGAGCTCCTGAAAACAAGCTGACAAATTTCAAGTGGACACTTAACCACTTCCGGACCGCCGCACGCCGATATACGTCCTAACTTTGAAGAGGGAGATCTTTATTATGGCAGCAGCTAGCTGTCATAACCCCGGTATCCTCTTCTTTGACGGGCGGTCCAGTTTCCGATAATAGTGGTCTCTGCAGCGGATTCGCCACAAGATCACTTTTATCAGCGGCAGGAGAGGGCCCCCTCCTACCACCGCTCTCTGGTGCCCTCCGCCGCTTACAGGAGCCGTCGGTAGCGGCGGAGGCTATTGACTCCTTCCTGGATATGGAGACGATGTCCCTTCAACAGAAGTCGGTAATAGGCTTTTTTTTACGATGATTACTGATCTTTTCGTTACATCACGTGATCAGCTGTTATTGGCTGACAGCTGGTCACGTGGTAAGGGGTCGGGATCGATCCCTTACTCCGATATGTGATCACCCGAGTCTCATTGACTCGGGTGATCACAGCGCGTGCCGCGCAAAGGGGAGGCCATATATTGACGGCCTCCCAGCAAAGCAGATCCGCGCTGTAGCCGTCATTCAGATATAGCGCGGATCTGAAGGCGTTCATATTTGATATATACATTGACTTTCTTCTCTTTTGGTTTTGTTTTTTGCACTGTGTTTAGTTGAAGCTTTTTAAAAAAGGTCACACTTACCACATTGTGTGTAGCTAAAAACACTTGCATGCCGGGGTGTCGCTAGGTCTACAAAAGATCTGGGGCTAGAGCCCATAGCACATGTATAAACAGTCATATACGTGTGTGTGTGTGTGTGTGTATATATCCCCAGAGAGCCCCCCACTTACATCACGGTCCTCAGAGAGCCCCCCCTTACATCATGGTCCCCAGAGAGCCCCCCCTTACTACAGGGTCCCCAGAGAGTCTCCTCCTTACATCAGAGTCCCCAGAGAGCCTCCCCCTTGCATCAGGGTCCCCAGAGAGCCCCCCATTTACATAAGGGTTCCCAGAGAGCCCACCTTACATTAGGGTCCCCAGAGAGCCTCCCCCTTAAATCAGGGTCCCCAGAGAGCCTCCCCCTTAAAATCAGGGTCCCCAGAGAGCCTCCCGCTTGCATCAGGGTCCCCAAAGAGCCCCCCAACTACATCAGGGTCCCCAGAGAACCTCCCCTCCCCTTGGGGGCCCCTGCAGAGACTCGGGGCTATGGGCCCCAGATTCGGAGCTATAGCCCCAAAAGCCACCTCCTAGCAACGCCACTGCTTGCATGTATTGTTTTTTTTTTTATCAGTTTACAACTTATGTCTAAGAGGAGACTCTAGGAACATTTAATTTTGTTGTCAATATATATAATGGGATTTTGATGAATGCACATTTTTTACAACCAAGATCACTTCTTAATTTACAGGCAGCGTCACTCACCCCTAACTCACATGTTTTAATATTGCAATTGGAGTTCATTAATTGGGGCCCCCAAGGGGAGGCTGCAGCCTAACCTACACCCAAGCGTGGAACTATTACAATAGATACGTACCTGTACGTCAGTCCGCATAAGCAGAAAAGTGGGCGCGCTCTGCGGGAGTGTGCCTGCGGGTCCCGCGGACTCGATGTCCGCCGGCGGCCCTCGATCGCGCTGAGGAGAGGCAGAATGGGGAAATCCCTATGTAAACAAGGCATTTCCCTGTTCTGCCTAGTGACATGACAGAGATCTTCTGTTCCCTGTCATCGGGAACAGTGATCTCTGCCATGTCAGTGGTAGCCCATCCCCCCTACAGTTAGAACACACACAGGGAACATACTTAACCCCTTGATCGCCCCCTAGTGTTAACCCCTTCCCTGCCATTGACATTTATGCAGTAATCAGTGGCTATTTTTAGCTCTGATCGCTGTATAAATGTCAATGGTCCCAATATAGTGTCAAAAGTGTCCGATCTGTCCTCCGCAATGTTGCAGTCCTGATAAAAATTGCAGATCACCTCCATTACTACTAAAATATATATATATATATATATATATATATATATATATATATATATATATATATATATATAATAAAAATGCCATAAATCTATCCCCTATTTTGTAGACGCTATAAATTTTGTGCAAACCAATTAATTTACACTTATTGCGATTTTTTTTTTTCACCAAAAATATGTAGAAGAATACATATCAGCCTAAACTGAGGAAGAAATTTAGGAATCAGGCAAGAAGCTGTCCAGCATCTCAGGTAGCTCAGCAAGAAGAGACACCGCCAGACACAGCAGAGATTGCAGGTTCAGGTCCTGACACTCAGGCAATTCCTCCTGCCCTTTTGCCAGGAGGACTTTGCTACAGGACTGTCAACACCTGGGTTGTTGTGTACCCTTTTCTGGACACGCTTACCCCATTTCCACTAATAGCAGTGGGGAAACACAAGGGAACTGCAGCAAAAGCTCAGGCGAACATTCACTTTGGCATGGGCTGAAAAACACTAACACCGCTCAGAGTGATGTTGCTTCCATTGTCCAGATCAGGTCTCTATTTTAATACCATTCTCTGCATCCAATTATAGCTTAGGCAAGGAACCAGCAACTTATCTTACCAAGGCAGATTTCTCAGCAACTATGTCAGAATTTCTCAACTAACTAACAGCCCTAATACAGCAATTTCTGTCCAGAGCTCAAAAGCACCAGGCTTATTCTCCACCTCTACCTACCTGAGGGGGAAATAGAACTACAGTAATACCTTGGATTACGAGCATAATTCGTTCCCGAAGAATGCTTGTAATCCAAAGCACTCGTATATCAAAGCGAGTTTCCCCATAGGAAATAATGGAAACTCTGATATCGGTTCCACAAGCACTGTTTGTCTATGCAGTACCGCATGTGGCCAGAGGTGTGGGGGCGCCGGAGACACTAGGAAACACTCAGAGACGCTCGGAGACCACTCGGAGACGCTCAGAGACACTCGGAACTGAGTGTTTCTGAGTGTTTCTGAGTCTCTCCGATTGTTTCCCCGAGCATCACCGGCGCCCCCACACCTCTAGCCAAATGAGGTACTGCACACCCCAGAGGCTTGAATCCTGCTCATCTTGCGAGACAACGATCGCAAAGTGAGTCAGGATTTTAAAAAAAAATAGCTCCTGTTGCAAAACGCTTGTAAACCGCGTTACTCACAATACAAGGTTCCACTGTACCACCTTTAGAAGGGGTAAACATTAAAAACTTTGAAGGAGACCCAGAGGTGGTATTGGAGGGGGCCGCAGAAGATTTCTTATCATATACATGATGCTTTGGTTTCATGCAATATGCTTTTCATTGAAGTTATGCTCTTTTTCTGTACATAGGAAGTTAGATTCTCTTCATCCCAAACATCTTCAGCCTCTTAAATTAAAAATGCTAGAATACATATATGGATGTCCTAGCCTCCGGGTTCAACAATAGGTGTTGGTGGCCAGGACCAAGGATCTTCTAGCACTGTCATCGGATGCTCTAGTAATTACATGGTCTCCATTCATATTCTTCATAATCCTCATGTTACTCATATTCCTTCCCCCTGGTGTCGATTTTTCCTCGACTGTTCCGCAAAATAGAAGAAGAGAAGAAATTGGTGATTCTCATGGCACCAGGCTTATAAGAGCTTGGTACACAGACTTACTTGAACTTCTAGGAGACCACCCCTGACCAGGGCTGGACTGGGACAAAAATTAGGCCCTGAACTTCATCCAGACCGGCCCACTTTAATTTTGCAAACACGCACAAAAACAGTATATAAACTGTATGCAATTGCGTGATATGGATATGGATACGGATTGAGTGTGGGATGGATCTGAGGGAAGCGGTGTGGCCTTTGTATGGGGCATCAGAGCGGCCTGGGGGAAAATTGCCACCCTGCCCCCCCCCCCCGGTAGGGTGACCACGTTTCCAAACTGCCATTCAGGGACAAGTCTCCCGTCCTGCTCTCGGGGGGGAGCCCGCCCGCTCACAGGGGGAAGTAAACCTGTTCTCAGGGGAATGTCTGCCCGGGGGGGTCCATCCACTCACAGGGGGGGTCTGCCGGCTTGCTTCTGTTGACTGTCAATGTTTTCAGGTTTCATAGCGAGCAGTATCCATGTATATATGCATTGGAGACTTGAGGAGCTATGCTACTCAGCTCACCATGCAATGAGAGGGTTAATGTTGCTTGTGTGTCCGGTCGTTTCTGGTGTCAGCATCAGTCATTGTTCGCAGCATTTCTGTCTTAGCTTTCGAGGGTAGCATTCCTGTTGCAGCTTTTCGACTGTAGCATTTCGTTCGTAGCATTGCTGTCGTATCCAGACTCTGGATGTAAGCACTAGCTAACAAAAATGCTACAAATGATCGAAAAGCTGCGACAGGAATGCTACCCTCGAAAGCTATGACAGAAATGCTGCGAACAATGACTGATGCTCACAGATTGTAGAAATCCAGCAAGAGAACTGAACATATCTAGTATTAACCTCTGTCATACAGTAGTGTACTCAGAGCAGTGCTTGACACCAGAAATAAAATTCTCATGCTCTAGTCACACAAGTCACTTAATCCCCTTTCTTCCCCACCCTGATGCTCGGCCTGAACCCCTGCAGGTCATCTCCACCCCCTCCAGATGCCCAAATGCACCGAGTCTCCGCCACGCGACTGGCCGACCAGCAATCCGTGCCACCAAGCAATCAAACAGGTGCACCTAACAAAGTCTAAATCTAAATCTGAAACTAAAAGCTATAGACTCTATCTGAAAAAGGAATCTTCTTTTTTCTTGCCAAAAAAGGTATTGAAAGGGACACCCTACTTCTGGGTCCACTATTGCTTGTTCCATAAGTCAACTCATTAGAAGAGCTTTTGCTCTAAAGGATATTGTACCTCCAGTACCTTTATGAGCTTGCTGCAATAGAATGGTGGGAGTTTTCTGGGCATTCCGACATCAACTGTCTGTACTGTATGATTAAGATAAAAACGATTTTTAACTTACCTGCAAATTCTATATATTGGTACTGTCCACAGTAGAAGACACAGGACAGCCTCCGCCCCATTACTGTGTTATTCTTCATTGCTTGCTAAAAAACTGAAGTCTCATGGAGTGGGTGGGGTTTATTGGGGTATCAATCAGTGTCCTGTCACTTGAAGGTAGCTGTTGATAACCCAGGGTCCATGAATGTCCAGCCTGTGCCCTGTACTGTGCTCCAGATTATAGAATTAACAGGTAAGTCAAGATTCTGTTTTGTACTTGCACATGATTGGATGATTGTAGTCAGTACAGCTTCCCTAAATTCACTAAGCCTTGCAAAGTGCATATTCTCTTGCATAGCCTATTCGCCTTTAGTAAATAAACCCCATAGTAATATGTAACAATACTTACCAGTACCTGTAATAGTATTCAACAGGTGGGATTGATTAGAAAAGGCTCCTAATTTCATAGTATATTTTAGTCCAGCATTGCTGTATGTTTTCCTATCATAGCATCTTAACAAGGTTAATACCTGCATTTCTAAACATTTTACTGTGATAAAGGTGTTCTTCAAACCTGACATTTGATTGAATCCCGATTGTAACAGCTTCATTAAAACTTGGTTCCTAATGACCAGCGTTTTGCTTCTTCACATAAACAAGAACCGCACACACATACTATTGAGATGTGGATAATGACTGGTGTGTTGTTTGTCTCGGGGACGTGTTACATTGAGGTGTGGATGATGCCGTAATTACCAAGCATTCAGCAGTGTAAATTGCTTGTCAGAGCCAGGAGTTCTGCTTATTGTCAGTTTCCTTCTGAGCATTGCTGTCTTCAAAGTAGTAAGAAACACCTAAGAACTATTACATAGAAACATGGTGGGCGATGGGGGGAGGCAGAAGGAAAGCAGTTAACAAACATGTCCAGGTGCCTAAACATTGCTGTATAGCAGCTGGAAAACCCAAGAACATGGGGTGCTGTGTACTGCTTCCTAGTCTGTAGTGTTGTCCAGCCCCTGCTGGCTTGATCTAGTGTACTACTGGTTCATTACTGTGAAAAGGCACCTTACTAAGCAATAGGGGCACTTGCAGTCACCTTCCAGCTGATCTCAGGTATGGATGCACATGTGACAATACACATGCATTCTAATGCCCCGTACACACGATCGGACATTCCGACAACAAAATCCATGTATTTTTCCGACGGATGTTGGCTCAAACTTGTCTTGCATACACCCGGTCACACAAATCTTGTCGAAAATTCCAAACGTCAGGAACGCGGTGACGTACAACATGTACGACGAGCTGAGAAAAAGGAAGTTCAATAGCCAGTGTGGCTCCTCTGCTTGATTCCGAGCATGCATGGAACTTTGTGCGTCGGAATTGTGTACACACGATCGGAATTTACGACAACGGATTTTGTTGTCGGAAAATTTGAGATCCAGATCTAAAATTTTGTGTGATGGAAATTCCAAAGTAAAATGTCCGATGGAGCCTACACACGGTCAGAATTTCCGACAACAAGCTCCCATAGAACATTTTCCGTCGGAAAATCCGACCGTGTGTACGGGGCATTATTCTTTCCTTGTCAAAAGATTTTATTGAATATACAACAATCAGCAAAACGTATATGTTGAATAATCACATATGAACAGAGTCTAATTTTGCTATTACATAGGAAAATTAAAGATAAGTAGAAAAAAAAAATAAACAAGAGAAAACAAATCATTTGCAAAGATTACATTGTACAAATAAAGAAATTAGTGTGGGGAGTCTAAAGACTGTATGTTATTGCTGAATTAATCAGCCAATCTAAAGCTAAAGATTTAAGATATACAATGAGAGCAATTCATTACATTATAAAAAGAACAATGAACTTAAATAGTACTATGTTCACAGGCAATAGAGAAAAAAAAAGGTAGGGGACAGAAAAGAAGAGAGTAGGAATAAACAGGAATATAGAGGAAGAGAGAGGAGAGGGGGAGAAGGAGTTCACCAGATTGGTCCGAGAGCCATATGGAAATGAGTAAAGACTAAGACCAGTCAATTTTAACCACTACCATGGCAATAGGACTTTTTCATCCATAGATGATGCAGTGAAAAATGTAATGCATGGGTTCCATATTTTCTCAAATTTTGGTATAAGATTGTTTTCTATAGCACCCATTTTAGAGTGAATCATGAAATTATTCATTCTATTTTTTGTCTCAGCCACTCCTAGTGAAGGGGATTTTCAAACTTTCGCAATTGTTTGTCTAGGGGCTGTCAGTAGTTGGATCAACAGCTTGAATTGTATATGTGTTAGGTATACCGGTTTTAAGTTGAGCAAAGCCATGGTAGTATCAGGGTGAATTTGAACATTTCAGAGGCCATGCCAAAAATTTTCTTCCAAAAGATCTGGGCTACCGGGAAGGTCCACCAGACATGCAAATGTGTGCCCAGGTCTGGGCAGCCACGAAACTAAAGAGCTGAGTAAGTTGGAACATATTCTAGACTAAGTACCAACGAGTCAGAACTTTGTAATTTGTTTCCATCGCTAAAATATTATCAGAAGATGTTTTAGTGGCCAGCCAGATACTTGACTATTCCATATCCTCAAGAGTTCGTCCTAGGTCCTCCTCCCATTTCTGAACATAGGATGGTTTATCTAAATTAATATTAGTCAGTAAGATGCATAGGATGCATTAAGGTGAAAAAAACACGAAGGTTTACAACCCCTTTAATGCATTCTCTGCCGCCGGCCCTTTATGGGGTTTGCTACACTGGGAGGCGGTGGCGGGGCTTACGGCCAAGTGACCACCATGATTAGCTGTTACAGTGGCCACATGATCGGAAAAGCTTTCTGTGAGCCGCCGGTCACTGTGCCAGGAGCGTGCAGGGCGCGCATTGTTGGCACAGCACTATTGGCACTATTGCACACAAATATGCGGCCGCTCAGTGCCAAAGCCTGGCCCGGAGAACCATTGGCTTCAATCCTGTGAGGTGGGAGCAGGCCTGAGCTGCGCTGTGGGTGTCTTACTGGGGAGCACGCCCGCACAGTGGACAGCACCGGCAGGGTTCTCCGGAAAAAGAGGTAAAGGACCGCTCTGTGTAATACCATTGCACAGAACAGGCAAGTATAAATCTCTTTTTTTATTTCAGAAAAAAAATCATTTGTCTTTACAAGCACTTTAAGATTACAAGGGTCTGTAAAAGGAATCCCAACAATGGATGTTTGTTAATACAATATTGCAATTACTGATTATCAATGGCAACATAATCATCTTACGTGATAAAACAAGGTCGATTTTCAAAAGATTATGCAGGCTTGACAATCTACCACCTGTTAGCAAATATGTTAAAAATGAATTTAGTTATGTTCTGCCAGGTTTGTTTATAAAGATTTGCGACACTTGTACATTCGATTTTCACACTTGTGTACTCATGCATGTAACAATTTTGCAGCTGAAAGCAGTATTACTTCTGTGGTTGTCACGGGTACGGTACAGAACTAATTCATCTACAATACATACTGTAACTAAACTATTTATTAAAGTTTTCTTTTATAAATAGGAGTACATGCAAGAGTATGATATTGTGAGGAAAGGGCTGATGTTAGAAACCGTCATATTTAAAGGCATATGCCAGTGATAATAGGAAATTAAAGTGTAACTAAATGCACAACTTTTTTTTTCATTTTAGATAGCGTAAGGGAGAGTTATACGACTTGTGATTTTTTGCCATCTGTGTCCCATAGGGAAGAGTTCTCTAAACTTCCTGCCCCTTGACCAAAACAGGAAAAGACAAGGGAATCCCAGTGTGTCACCAGAATTAGTGCCCCATCTGGTGTCAGCCAAAATTTGGGGATTTTCTTTTACTTTCACTTTTTTTTTTTTTTTTTTAATATTTATTGGGTTTTGTACATTACAAAAGTATAGAGCTCATCAGCTCTGAAGCATGCATCATCGAATAAACAATTGAAGTTTGATTACGAGTAAGGAAGGGAGGGCGTGGGGGAGGTATGGGGAAGGGGAAGGGTGATGGGGGAATCATGTTTACCTGTATAACAAAAACACAACAAAGTATGTCAGAACAAAATGACACCTTAAACATTGGTACCTTCAGGAGTGGAAGCAACGTTTGATATATCGAACTACTGATCTCAGAGACTGACCTAGCTACAACATTAATAGCGGATGTGGCTATTTGTTTTGGATAGTAGAGAGTCACGGTCGCCAAAGAGCTTCATGGAGTTGTGGATGTTCTTGGGTGGTAGAAAAGCAGATGGGTCAGACAAGTTGGACAGTCTGAGATTACCTAGGAAATTGGTAAGATCTCATTTAGGATACCAGTCCATAAAGCGAAATGGACCTGTAGGTTCTTTTGGGTGAACGTGATCTCCATGCATTTACGCCATCTTGCAAAAAAGCGCGAGGTAGAGCGAAAGTTTAGTATGATGGTGTCTAGTTTCTCCAGGTAAAAGAACGATAGCATTGGTTTTTTCACTGCCGGTAAATTGGGTGGTATTTGATCCAGTGAGACATAACAGTTCTGCGGACAACTAGGAGACATATATGAGTCCATTGTGAAATGTTGAGTGGTCTCACTGCTGATGATGTGGATGAGGGTGTTTCGAAGCCGAACAGGCACAAGAGATGGTTTTTTGGTATCCGAGTTTTGTTGATTTTAGAGACGAAGGCCAGCACAGAGTCCCAGTAAGTATTGATAGTTGGGCATTCCCAAAGACGGTGAAGCAGTGTGGGGTGTGGTAGTGAGCACCAGTTACTTTCACTTTTAATGATAATGGTAAACAAGACAAATAGAGAGGGTGAATCTCCCTAACGGGGGCACAGACCCTCTCTATTTGTCTTGTTTACCATTATCATTTAGTTAAACTTTAAGCAATGTAAAGCTTGCAAGGAACTTTTCCAGTTATTGTTGTATTCTGTGCCAGTGCCAGAACTCTCCCTTATGTTGGTAATCCATTTATTAGTGATAGTGGTATTGCCCGTGACTTTGTGCTATGAGATTTACTATACTTTGCAATTTGCTGATTGTCTTATACTTCAGGCTAGTTTCCAATGGCGGCAGTAAACAGTAAAATAACAATGCAGTTTTTCATGTTTATTTTTTTAGAAATGGGAGTTTTGAGGTGCAAAACTACTCAAATTGAAAACAAAACCAAATTTACCAAATTTAATTAAATTAAAAATGTTAAAATCAACATATGAAAATTCAGACGATCGTGGTACAAAGGATTTTTTGAGCCGAAAATCCCTTGTACCACGATCGTATGAATTTTCATATGTTGATTTTAACATTTTTAATGTTTATTTAATAAAAAAAATTACATTTGATTTTGTTTTCAATTTGAGTAATTTTGCACCTTAAAACTCCCATTTCTACCTTTCTCTCGTAATGTCTTTATTATGGGGAGGTGGTGCATGTCAATAAAACCCCCTATCCTTATATAAAAAATAATTTTATTTTTTAGACGCTAACAGTATAAATAATAATATTTATCATAACTCTATCTTTATTTTTTATGACACAATCTCTAAAATAGATGTAGAAACTGCCTTTTTTTTAAAGTTTGGGTCAGAGTAGAGTACAGTTAGAACATCCATGAATTTTTAATTGCTGTCTGTGTGCCCGCTAGGGGGCTTTAAACCTCTATTTTTCATTGGGACTGAGAGTCAGGGAATATCCAAACTTTTGAGTTATCAGAACAGGAATAAAGGGAAAAATCTTTTAATGCAGACATTTGTTGCAATGATATCTAACTAATGCTGGCCATACACTATACAGAAAATCGGCCGAACCCCTTTTCGAAAAACGAACGTTCGACCGTGACCGCAAACGATCTTGCCATCATATAATGACCGATAATCTGTTCAGTGGACATGAATAAATAATTTTGTGTTCGTTTTTTTACATATACCTAGTGCAGAAAGTTCGGACGGGAAACACATTAACCTTGCAATTTATCGTACGTTCGGCAGAAATTTTCCAAACATGCCGTTCGTTTTTTTTCCACAAAAACGTCACAAACGATTATCGATTTGTACCCACTAACTTGCCGAAAAACGAACGAAGTGTCCATTCGAACGATTTTTCGGCCGGTTTTTCGTATAGTGTATGGCCAGCATTAGGATTTCCTCCACTTGAGAGAGATTTTCTGTCATCATTGCCTATTGTGTTTCTGGGACACAGACAGCAAAAATAAACTTGAGAAGTTTTAACCATTCTCTGTTCTATCCAAAACTAAAAAGAAACATTTTGTCTTTAGACATACGTTAAACTTGTCCTGCGTAGTGCACATTAAATCTGTTCCATGACGAAGCAGTATCTTGATGGGCATCATATGGTGGACATCATACATCCTCATGCAGCATTTTATTTTGCATTGAAGATTCATAAACTAATGTGTTTGTTTAGGCAACTTTACATGATAAATTGTTCAAACAAAACCCAGTACTTGTTGGTGCATAAATAGAGCCTGTTTTTGCGACTACCCATAAAGGTTAACCAATATTACAGCACAATAATATGGGGACAACAGGTTATAATATAGTCACATTTACCATATACAACATTTTGTCTGACTTAGCTTTAAGTGACTGCTAACATCTAAATAAAAATGGAACTGGAAATGGGTCGCTCTGTGTGTGGCCCTACATAATAAGTCCTTTTTTTTTTTAAATGGTGCATCACCAGCGGGGTGGGGTTAGGAATAAGCCTCCACTGCAGTTTTTCTTTAGACCAAGGAGAAACTTAGGGGCAGGGGAGGGAACAGAAATAGAGAGGGGAAATATTAGCTTGAGGGAAGAAGAGGAAGAGAGAGAGGAAAGACACAATAACCACATAAAAAGGGGGAAAAAAATCACCCTCCCACAGAGCATGAGGGGAAGAATGAAAGAAAAATTGTATTCCACACCCTCACTTAAAAAGGGCTACTCTCCAGCAATGTTTTGTATTTATCAGAGAATTTGAATTGGGTCCAGTAGAACTAGGTCTTACGGAAGCGGTCCTCCTCTTCCCTGAGAGAATATATAAGTTCCTTATAACTTCCTCTTTTGCTCCCTGCAAGGCCTGCAATTGAAAAGCATAATGGGCTAGTATGCATCACATATGAGCCCTTTATAAGACACTTACCTGCAAACGAAACCCGCGCTGTCCCCTGAGCAGGTCGCGTCCATCTTTACCCCTCTTCCTTCCGGGACCACGGACTCCGGCTCTGTGACTGGCCGGAGTTGCGTGACATCACTCCCGCGCATGCGCGCAGGAGCAGTCAGTCACGGCACACGCTGTGATCCGTTTTTTCACAGCGCATGCTCCGATGACGATATCGGCACACTACAAGTGAAATATTTCCTAAACGCCGCACGTTTAGGAGATATTTCCACTACCTATAGGTAAGCCTTATTCTAGGCTTACCTATAGGTAAAAGTCAACAAAAAGGGTTTACAACCATTTTAAGGAATTGGTGACTTGTAGTATACCAATTACTCATCTACAAAATACAGTGCATCGGGATGGTTTATAGCGCAGGGTAACGTCTGAACTTGAAAGAGATTTGCCGAAGGGGTGGTGTATGTATGCATGTGTAATTCTGTCACTAGGATTCACATTTCACAAAGTAGATTAATAATTAGGAGATATGTCGCAAATGAATAAGGGACATCCCCCCACAACACAAAGTACCCGCTCTTTACAAAGGACCAATGCAACAGAGCTTTTGGGCTTCTTTTGAAGACTCCACTCCCTACTTACAGCTCTTACAGTCCCATCAATATACTGAATCATTAGGATTGCTTATAGTTTGTGGACTGGCAGAGTGTAATGCCGTGTACACATGACCGGACTTTTCGACAGCAAAGGTCCGACGGAACGAATCCGCCGGACAATTCGATTGTGTGTGGGCTTTATCGGACCTTTGCTATCGAAAAATCAGACAGACTTTAGAAATTTCAAATTGACTCCGGGCAAAAAATCAGTTCGTCTGTATGCTAGTCCGATGGACAAACGACGACGCAAGGGCAGCTATTGGCTACTGGCTATGAACTTCCTTATTCTAGTCCGGTTGTACGTCATCACGTTCGAATCAGTCGGAGTTTGTTGCGATCGTGTGTGGGCAAGTCCGTTTTGTTGGAACTCCGTCGTAACTCAGTCGAAAGTCCGTCGGAAGGACCGTCGGACCTTTGATGCCGAAAAGTCTGGTCGTGTGTACACGGCATAAGACCAACAGTAGTCAGGCAGACTTATAACCCAGCCATGTAGGATTCAAAAGCACAAGCAAGAACCTCAAAGAGTCCTATACTCAGGTATTGTCCAAATGCACCAAACTGACTTTTAAACTTTTGGTGACCTCACATGCAAGTTATTTATTGCAGTAGATAGCACATACAACACAAAGGACTCTGGCATGGAATCTGGCTTGGAGAACAGAAGATCCAGTGGTCTTCTACAAAAGTTAAGAGGAAGCTGCTATATCATCACGAAAAATGCACTTTATAGTAAAAGTGCACTTAGAGTCAGCACTGTGCCTTTTACATGGCTATCAGATGAAAGGTGATTTCATTTTGACTTTAATGATGGAAGGTGGCTTGTCTTTTAAGTCTAGGCAGTGAATGCATTCCTGGCAGTGAACGCATTCCTGAGGCTAGAGTCAGACCAGTAATGGTAAGTGGTAGTGCTATGAGACATTTCTGATAATGGGGTGTTTTCTATTTAGAGACTGCAGACGTATAGCATAAAACTCAGCTTTGTGCCATGCTGTTTGTTCTAGTGAATACGGTAAACCTTGTAATGGACACCACTGCATGCTCTCTAATTAGTAGATGAAAGGCAGACAGCCTCTTCATCCACAGGACAATGTTTTATTTTTAGCCAAATGAAGCAGGTTTCCAAGGAGCTGCAATGAATCTTATGCTGTTTATCAGCGGTATTATAATAATATAATATATATATATATATAGCAATAAGGAAATCTGAAACGTGCAACAAGAATGAGAGCTTGAATTTCACTTAGTGTTGGCTGCTCTGTGGGTCAGAGATTATACCATATCTCTTCTACCTAATAAAGTAATTAATTGCAAAGGTAACTTCAAAGTCATTAAAACAGATTCACCAGGAAATCTAAATAATTGGAAATCAAGATTGTAGATATTTAGAATAAGACAGAACAGTCTTGTGTGAAAGTGACAAGGGAGTTAAAGTGATTGTAAAGGAAGAAGGTTTTTTTTTTTTATCTTAATCTTCTAAAAAGCCTTCTGTGTGCAGCAGCCTCCCTAATACTTATGTCGTGTACACACGGGCGGACTTTTCGGCATCAAAGGTCCGACGGTCTTTCGACGGACTTTTGACGGACTTCCGAACGAATAGACTTGGCTACACACGATCACACCAAAGTCTGACGGATTCGTACGTGATGACGAACGACCGGACTAAAATAAGGAAGTTCATAGCCAGTAGCCAATATCTGCCCTAGCGTCGGTTTTCATTTGTCAGACTAGCATACAGACGAGCGGATTTCTCGATAGGAACTGGGTCTGGCGGAGTTCCGGCGGAAAGGTTTGAAACATGTTCCAAATCTAAAGTCCATCTGATTTTCGACCGAAAAAGTCTGCTGCAGGTCCGATGAAGCCCACACACGGTCGGATTGTTTGTACACGGCACACGGTACACTAGATCTAGCAATGTTGTAGGATTGTCTTGGCTGCCCGGGACTCCCCTCCTCATTGGCTGAGACAGCAGTGCGGAGCCATTGGCTCCCGCCGCTGTCAATCAAAGCCATTCAGCCAATTATGAGAGAAGGGGGTGGAGCCATGACGCTCCTTCCTGTCTGAATGGACACAGGGAGCTGTGGCTTGGGTGCCCCCATAGCAAGCTGCTTGCTGTGGGGGCACTCGACATGAGGGAGGGGCCAGGAGCACAGAAGAGGGACCAGAGAAGAGGAGGATCTGGGCTGCTGTGTGGAAATCCACTGCAACAGAGCAGGTAAGTATAACATTTTTGTTACGTTTAACCACTTCAATACACGCCTATGGTAATATGACGTCCACAGATGGGATCTCCAATCCTGGGCAGGCGTCATATGACGTCCTCAGTTTCCCGGCTGTATAGGGGGATGCGCGTGTGCCGCCGCATGATCGAGGAGCTGATGCGCGTGCTCGGCACCCACGATCGCTCGTAACAGAGCAAGAACGTGGATCTGTGTGTGTAAACACACAGATCCATGTCCTGTCAAGAGAGAGGACACAGATCGTGTGTTCCTAGTATATAGGAACACCGATCGGTCTACTCCCCCAGTCAGTCCCATCCCCCCACAGTTAGAAGCACTCCCTAGGTAACATATTTAACCCCTTGATTGCCCCCTATTGTTAACTCCTTCTCTGCCTGTGACATTTATACAGTAATCAGTGCATATTTATAGCACTAAATTGCTGTATAAATGTCAATGGTCCCAAAATAGTGTCAATAGTTTCCGATCTGTCTGCCGCAATGTCACAGTCCCGATAAAGTTCTAGATCACCGGCATTACTAGTAAAAAATAATAATAATAAAAATACCATAAATCTTTCCCTTATTTTGTAGGCACTATAAATTTTGCACAAACCAATCAATATATTATTGCGTTTTTTTTTAACCAAAAATATGTAGAAGAATACATATTGGCCTAAACTGAAAATTGTTTTTGTTTTTTTAAATTTGGGATATTTATTATAGCAAAAAGTAAAAAATATTGTGTTTTTTTCAAAATTGTTGCTCTTTTTTTGTTTATAGCGCAAAAAATAAAAACCGCAGAGGTGATCAAATACCACCAAAAGAAAGCTCTATTTGTGGGGAAAAAAATTATAGAATTTTAATGTTGATACAGTGTTGTATGACTGTGCAATTGTCATTCAAAGTGTGAAAGCTGAAAATTGGCCTGGGCAGGAAAATGCCCGGTATTGAAGTGGCTAACTAAAAAAAAACAAAAAACTGGAATTTCTTAACCACTTTAGCCCCCGGAAGATTTGGCTGCTCAGTGACCAGAGCACTTTTTACAATTTGGCACTACACTGTTTTAACTGGTAATTCAGCTGTCATGCAATGCTATACCCAAACTAAATTTGCATACTTTTTTTCCCAACAAATAGAGCTTTCTTTTGATGGTATTTGATTGCCTCTGCGATATTTATTTTTTGCGATATAAACGGAAAAAGACCGAAAATTTTGAAAAAAAAAGATATTTTCTAATTTTTGTTATAAAAAAAAAATCCAATAAACTCAATTTTAGTCATACATTTAGGCCAAAATGTATTCAGCCACATGTCTTTGGTTAAAAAAATGTCAATAAGCGTATATTTATTGGTTTGCGCAAAAGTTATAGTGTCTACAAACTATGGTACATTTTCTGGAATTTACGCAGCTTTTAGTTTATGACTGCCTATCTCATTTCTTGAGGTGCTAAAATGGCAGGGCAGTACAAAACCCCCCAAAATTACCTCATTTTGGAAAGCAGACACCCCCAGGAAATTGCTGAGAGGCATGTAGAGCCCATTGAATATTTAATTTTTTTGTCACAAGTGATTGAAAAATGAAAAAAAAAAAATTACACAAAGTTTTCACTAAATGATATATTGCTCACACATGCCATGGGCATATGTGGAATTACGTCACAAAATATATTCTGTTGCTTCTCCTGAGTATGGGAATACCTCATGTGTGAGATATTTTGGGAGCCTAGCCGTGTACAAGACCCCGAAAACCAATCACCTTCTTCAGGATTTATAAGGGAGTAAATTTTTGATTTCACTCCTCACTGCCTATCACAGTTTCAAAGGCCATAAAATGCCAAGATAGCACAAAACCCCCCCAAATGACCCTATTTTGGAAAGAAAACATTTCAAGCTATTTGCTGAGAGGCATGTTGAGTCCATGTGAAAGAAAAGGGGGAAAATACTGCGCTGAAACCCACGAAATAGTTGTGAATATATGTAAATAATAAGCTGCTAACACTCAAACAAACCAAGTTAAAATAGTGAAAACAAATATATAGTGTAGCGCTGAAATGGCAACTAAATCACCCTGAAGAGAAAATGCTGTTATAATAGGCAAACTATGAACATGAATAAATGTAACATAAAAATGGGCTAGACTGATCAAATAATCAAATGTCCACATGTATAGTGTCCGATGTAATATTCCTTCCAATTTTCAGTGGTGGCAGGAACTGCGGGGTCACACTGGATCAGGACTGAACCAAAAAGTGTAGGAAAGCACTGGAAAGGATGGGTACTCTTACCCATAGAGATGGACACACCTACCATACGGCAGTGCGTTTGACAGGCATGGTACTGGAACTCCAGTGATGTGTTGATGCCAAGCTGGATGGTAGTACAGCAGCCACGAACTCCTATCTACCCGGTGGTGGTGGTTTCCAAGATAGAATTCTCAAACCGTTCGGCCACCGGAAAAGTCCACACTGGCAAAAATTCGGGAATGGTCCACAGCACTCAAGCGCGAGAAGAAAAGGAAAGAGGGGAGCTCCACATGGTGCAGGTTAACCAAGGTTGGTTTATTAGAAAAAAAATTGCATTACAAAAATAGATAAAAGTGATCACAAGTAAAAACAGCAATGTGAGAAGCAGGAAGCATGAGCCCTACACATTTCGACTAAAGAGTCTTCAACAGTTCAACTGTTGAGCCCTTGGAATATTATATATTTTGCCACAAGTTTCGGGAAAATAAATTTTTTTTTTTTTTTACACCAAGTTGTCACTAAATGATATATTGTTCAAACATGTGGTATCCCCGTACACAGGAGAAGCAGCATAATGTATTTTGGCTGGTATGTATAATGTATTTTGGCTGTAATTCCACATATGCCCATGTTTGAACAATATATCATTTAGTGACAACTTTGTGCAAAAAAAAAGTTTGTAATTTTCCAGAAACTTGTGGCAAAATATAAAATATTCCATGGACTCAACATGCCTCTTAGCAAAGAGCTTGGGGTGTCTACTTTCCAAAAAGGGGTAATTTGGGGGGGGGGTTTGAACTGTCCATGATGGCCATCTCATCTTTCGAGACCCTTTGTAAGTGCGCTCTAGAACTGTGCAATGCTATACCCTACACTAAAACTCCACTAGTAGCATTCAAAACATTCACCAATGCAAAGACCAGGTTGGTCAGGACAGGAGGGACAATAAAAGCAGGTGTCACGCCTATAATTTCTGCAGACACAACATCTTCTTTGGGGATTTCTTTGGTTAGGGGTACCAGGGAGGACATACGGAAAATGCCTCCCATGCAGCCGGCTCACTGCATTTGGATTGGGAAGTTGGGCCACAGTACCGTCTGGAAACAGAAGGGCTGTGATGATCTCTTCCTGGAATTTAAGGAAGGATCCAGTTCGCCCTGAAGCTTTGTATAACACGTAAGCATTCAGCCAATTGGAATAAATATACGGACACTTTTTTATACCAGCGTCTGGCCTTACGGGCAATTAGGTATGGTGCCAAAAACTGGTCGTTGAGGTCCACCCCTCCCATGTTAAGGTTGTATTCGTGGACACAGAGGGGTGTCGCCACAACACCAGTCGTCGTTTGAATTTGGACCATCGTGTCTGCGTGAAGGGGGGACAGAACGAAAACATTCTTATTATCTCTCCACTTCACAGTGAGCAAATTATTACATCTCAAGCAGGCTCTTTCCCCCAGGCTAAGACGGGAATCTACAAGCCACTGGGGTAAGCCCAGGGCGATTACTGTAGATCGCACGGTGACACATGCGCCAATTCCATGATCAAACAAGTGACTAAAAAGTGGCACGCTTGTGTAATAATTGTCCACATACAAGTGGTACCCCTTTCCGAGTAAGGGTGAAACCAAGTCCCACACAATGTTACCAGTGCTCCCTATGTAGTCTGGGCAGTTCTACAGCTCTACGTAACTATCTCTTCCCTCGTAAACCATAAAACTATATGTATAGCCTGTTGCCCTGTCACAGAGGTTATACATCTTGAGCCCATAGCTGGCCCGCTTGCTGGGAAGATACTGTTTGAATGACAAGCGTCTAGAAAATTAATCAGGGACTCATCAACGCAGACAACGTGATCGGGAGTAAACAAGGCTGCAAACTGCTGGTTGAAGTGGTTTACGAGGGGCTGAATTTTGTAGAGCCGATCGTATCCAGGGTCACCCCGATGACGACAGAGTTCATTGTCATTGAAATGCATGAACCGCAAGATCTGCTCGTATCGTGTCCTGGTCATGGAGGCAGAGAACAAGGGCATATGGTGAATTGGGTCAGTGGACCAATATGACCGCAACTCACTTTTTTTTAGTTATGCCCATGAGGAGGGATAGGCCCAGGAAGGTCTTAAATTCGGAGACCGTAATAGGTCTCCAGTTTCTGGCAAATGTCAACTGTACATCTCTTCTCTGAATGGTGAATAGACAGTCTTGTGCCTACAGCCCCATGGATGTATATTTGCAGTGTAGGATCTATGGCACTGTTGGTTCTGTTTTCTAGTCTGACGAGATTTGGATTCTTGTAGTTAGATTTGGTGATGTCACTACTGTGCTGCTTGCTGGATGGAAATTTGCTTGAATGCATCTTCTTGCTTCATTCATTCTGAAGATATGTGAACCTCTTCTCCTGCTTCTTGAATACCCCACCCACCAGCTATGAGATTACCAGTCATCAGGGGACACCTCTGACAAGGAGAAGCAATGCATTCTGATAGGTGTCTCTCATACCCATCTCAAAAAGTTGAAACAGTTGTCAATCAAAGTCAGCTAGCCAATCAGGGGAGAGAAGGGGTGGGGCCGGGTCAGGGCTCCCTGTCTGAATGGACACAGTGAGCTGTGACTCGGCTCAGGTGCCCCTATAGCATGCTGTTTGCTGTGGGGGCACTGAACAGGAAGGAGGGACCAGGATCACAGAAGAGGGGCCCAAGGAGAGGAGGATCTGGGCTGCTCTGTGCAAATCCACTACAACTGAGCAAGTAAGCGTAACATGTTTGTTATTTTTATGGGGAAAAAAACAAGACTTTACAATCACTTTAAACCCTTCCCTGCCAGTGTCATTAGTACAGTGACCATGTATATTTTTATCACTGATCATTGTGTTAGTGTCACTAGTTCCCAAAATAATGTCAGTTAGGTGTCCGATTTGTCCACCGCAATATCGCACTCCTGTTATAAGTCGCTGATCACCACCATTACTAGTAAAATAAATAACTTTTGCACAAACCGATTAATATTCGCTTATTGGGATTTTATTTTACCAAAAATATGTAGCAGAATACATATTGGCCTAAACTGATGAAGAAATTCGTTTTTTGGCATTTTTTGTTGTATGTGTTTTAGAGAAGAAAGTAAAAAATATAGTTTTTTTTCAAAATTGTCAGTCATTCCTTGTTTATAGCACAAAAAAAAAATCAAAAACGCAGAGGTGATCAAATAACACCAAAAGATAGCTCTATTTGCGGGGGAAAAAAAGGACATAAATTGTGTTTGGATACAGCGTCGCACGACCACGTTAAAATAACGCAGTGCCTTACCGCAAAAAATGGCCCGGTCAGGAAAGGGGGCAAACCTTCTGGAGGTGAAGTGGTTAAGTTATGATAATATTTAGTATATAAATTATATGTTTTTTGTAATATAATTTTTATTATAAATTATATTTTTCAAAGAGGTTACCACTATACCAAAGCACCTCTCAACACCTAATAGACAAAGCACAGGTTTACATACTTGAACACTTGGTTTTTGCTTCTGCATTTTAAGTATATGTATTCTCTATGGAAATGCATCAGGTTGTCTAACATTACCACTATAGTGCAGCCACTGAACTTGCCATTAAGGCTAGGTTCACACTGCTGAAGTGCGAATTTAGCGCGATTTTGATCCGATTGCGTTGCGAATTTGCATTGCGAATTCTATATGTGTTCTTGCGATTCTACAGCAAATTTTGCAGTCTATAGAGCTGAATTCGCATCGCACACGGATCAAACTCGCACAGGACCTTTTTTTCACGCAGGTTATATTCGCAACGCGTCGATGTGAACGGCACTAATGTTAATCTATGTAATTTAAATGACTTGCGAATTTGAGCGATCGCAATGGCTCAAATTCGCAATAGAATTCGCAGCAGTGTGAACCTAGCCTTAAAACTGGTGCTGAAAATTAACTAGATAGGCTTGCCTTTGATTAGATCTTCAAGTGCCGTATTAATTCAACTTCAACTACCAGCACTGTCCATGGTGCTGAAGTCAATTGGGAGGAGGAAATGGAGAGAAGTATAGCGTAAGATACCTCTCTTCATTTTCCTTCTCCCCCTTTTGGAGCTACTGGATGCTGGGCAGTTTGGAGTATCCGGTCCGATTTGATTCTACTGTATCAAAGGGATATGTGAAGATTTCCATACCATAGAAGACTTTGGAGCTTGGTCATCCCCTAAGCATAAAGTATGGGCCGCCATTGAAGGAATGTCCTCTGTCAAGTTTAACCTCTTTCCTCCACCAAGGCTGTTAAGATTTCCACACAATAGTAAGGCACGTGCATTTAATTGGCTGGTTCTATTTCCACTGACAATACCCCCCCTAAGGAAGTGAACGCTGTTCATGTAAAACATGTGGGCCAAAATTCTAGAGTCTATAGTAGTCTATAGTCTATAGTATGAACTACTGTGCAAAATCAATATGTGAAACACAGATTTTATAAAGTGTTAGTCTGAATGGAAATTAACTTAACTATGTAAAAATTATTGGTGTTGTGCTCTAAGTATTAATTAATCAAATAATATGAACACAGTTACACACAAATGGAATCAATCCTAAATGCTAGTAGCTCATTATTCAGATACATATATATAAACACTATAGGTAAATAAAATAAAGTGCAAGTGGTAACAGTGAAAATAGTGACACACAATCTTCAAGTAGGTAATAATAAAGTGCTAATACTGAAAACCACATAAATACTAATGCAAATAAATCTAAAGTGCTAATAGAACAATGTCCATATAACTGTGAGCTGGAGACGTGAAGTGCTGCTCCAAATGACACTTTGTGCAAATCAAGTAGTGTATAAAGTGACTTTAGTGATACGTTTCAATTACACCTCTGTATAAGATGTTCCCTTACCTTACCGCTGTAAGGTAACAGCGTAAAATATTATATAGAGACAACCAGACGGGTCCGGGCTCCTGCAATGAGTAAACTCAGAACTCTCTTCTTGAGGCGGTGAAATTCAGGGATAAAAAATAGTTTGAGTGCGGTGTATAAAGGAGAAGGTGCCTATCTCTTCCGACGCATACCGTCACGATCATGTGACTTCATCAGGGAATTAAATCATGTGATCAGGACGCTACGGGATGTAGTCTTAAAAAGAAAATGCAGAAAAAGGTATTTTTTAAAATGTGGATTGGCATTAGCTGTGTTAGTAAGTTATGATTAAAGGATAAGTACATCCAAAGCTTGTTTGGCTGTACTTCTGTGATCCAGAAGTGCTGCACTCCTGTGACCCATTTTCAGCAGACAGAAGGTTAAAGCCCGCTGTTGGGTGATGTCACAGAGCTGATCCAGGCTAGGGAAACAGGATCTGCCTACATACCTGGACTGGCACCTGGCTCAGCCTTTCAGCGAGCCACAGAGAGCCTGAGCTAGCTCCTGCCCCCTCCACAACCCAGTGCGACAGTGAGGGCACGGGGTGTGTCAGAGCAGACAGCTGTGACTGACAGCATATAATAATGGGAAAACCCGAAGCATTTCTTCAGAGAGGACAGACCGGTGAAATACAAAATATCATATGATGTTGTATCCAAATTAACTTTATTAAACACATAAATATTGAAAAATTGTCAAAAACACCAACCTCTTTTTTATTTTATTTTGAGCTGTGACTGACAGTCATCAGCTCTCTGCTCAGGGAGCTCTGAGAACTGAGCGATCAGTGGTGCTTGATCACTCAGCCTTAGAGCCCGCAGGGGACAGATGCAGCCTTGGACTGATGCTGCATCCACCTAGGTAAGTATGATTCCAAAAAAACAAAAATATTCCCTTCTCTTTTAAGGTGATTGTAGCTACACTATTGCCAAAAGTATTAGGACACCTGCTTTTACACGCACATGAACTTTAATGGCATCCTAGTCTTAGTCCGTAAGGTTTAATATTGAATTGGCCCACCCTTTGCAGCTATAACAGCTTCAACTCTTCTGGGAAGGCTGTCCAAGGGAATGTTTGACCATTCTTCCAGAAGCGCATTTGGTGTGAGGTCAGGCACTGATGTTGGACAAGAAGGCCTGGCTCACAGTCTGTGCTCTAGTTCATCCCACAGGTGTTCTATTGGGTTGAGGTCAGGCCAATTAAGTTCCTCCACCCCGAACTCGCTCATCCGTGTCTTTATGGACCTTGCTTTGTGCACTGGTGAGCAGTCATGTTTGAACAGGAAGGGGTCATCCCCAAACTGTTCCCACAAAGTTGGGAGCATGAAATTGTGCAAAATGTCTTGGTATGCTAACACCTTAAGAGTTCCCTTTACTGGAACTAAGGGGCCAAGCCCAACCCCTGAAAAACAACCATACCACACCATAATCCCCCCCTTCACCAATTGATTTGGAGGGGTGGCAAAATACTTTTGGCAATATAGTGTGGATAAGCGAGTTTGGTGTGGAGGAGCTTGACTGGCTTGCACAGAGTCCTGACCTCAACCCAATAGAACACCTTTAGGATGAATTAGAGCGGAGACTGCGAGCCAGGCCTTCTTGTCCACCATCACACAAATGCGTTTTTGGTAGAATGGTTAAACATTCCAATAGACACATTCCTAAACCTTGTGGACAGCCTTCCCTGAAGAGTTGAAGCTGTTATAGCTGCAAAGGGTGGACCAACTCAATATTGAACCCTACGGACTAAGTCTGGGATGACAATAAAGTTTATGTGCGTGTAAAGGCAGGCGTCCCAATACTTTTGGTAATATAGTGTAGATTAGTGCACTTGTAACACATTAAAAGAGATATATGGGATTTAGAAAAGATAAATGTATACTCATCTAGGTGCATGTGGTGATCCAATGCTGCATCTGTCCTCTGCACTGAACCAAGTTCTCAGCATTCTGTGAGACCCGCGGACTGTCAGCCTCTGTTGGCTCTCTGCTCTGCCCCTCCAGGGCTCACTGGAGCGCTTAGCTGTGAAGGGGGTGGGAGGCTCATGCTACCAGCAGATCGCTAGGAGGCTGAGCCAGCTGTCTGTCCAAGGCTCTTGGTGGATCTCGACTATGTAGTCAATCTTTTCAGAGTCTGGACTGGCTCTATGACATCAGACAGCTGTGGGCTATACTTCTCCTTTACGTACTGTCTGTATTTTATTTGCACTAACAATTACATTCTCAGGACCAGCATTTTGGGGTATAATCCCCTCTTCTAAGGTTCAAGAATTACTCAACTGTGTTGTTAGTAAGTTATAGTGGTTGTAAACCCTTTTAAAAAATTCCAAAAAAAAACCCCTGCAAGACAAAGGCATAATGAGCTAGTATGCATAGCATACTAGCTCATTATGAATTACTTACCTGAGATCGAAGCCCCCGCAGCCGTCCTCGTTCACCACTACAGCAGCCGACATCTCTCTGGGGGGTTACTTCCGGGTATCGCGGCTCCGGAGCTGTGAACGGCCGGAGCCGCGATGATGTCACTCCTGTGCATGCGCGCTGGAGCCACCAGTAGCGGCACAGTACAACTGAAGCAACGGCACGTATGTTTGCTTAAAGTGGATGTAAACCCAATGTCATCCTTTCTAAACTACTGCCATAGGGGTTATCTATAAGGATATACATGCCTCCTGCATGTATCTTTACCTGTCAAATGTCTCCCCTCTGTCTGTTATTAGACCCGAAAAACTGCATATTCTGTGGGTGGGTCTGTTGTCTGGAGCTCGGTGGGTGGAGTCGTTATGTCAGTAGACTCCCCGCCCACCTCTACACTCCCCTTGTCAATAAGGATTTTCTCCTGTGTATTTCTTACACTGACCTCTGCTATGATCTCTAACATCCAGTGAAAAGACAGGAAAGTAACCACATGACTTCAGCATGCCAAATCATGCTGAGGTGTGGAACAGCCAATCCTTGCAGAGCTGCTGAAGAAAGGAGTGGGGGAGGGAATTAAAAAATAATGCATGTCTTAGGCTAGTGCACGAGATATGTAAATCACCTGTCACTCACAGCAGGGGGGAGGATTTGACAAAGTTTTTCTCTGTTTGTCAAGATTTATCTCATTGAACAATAAAAGAGGATTGCTCAGAGATGGATTAACTCTTTGTGGCAAGACTGGGCTCAAATGCTAGGAAATCTTATACTTTACAGTATGATAATAAAAAAATAAAAAAATTGGGTTTACATCCACTTTAAGTGCGCATGTGCCAATGACATCGGCACATGCAAATACAGGGATATCTCCTAAACCATGCAGGTTTAGGAGATATCCAGTGTAGCTACAGGTAAGCCTAATTATAGGCTTGCCTGTAGTATAAAGTGGTTGCAAAGGGTTTACAACCACTTTAAGAACAAGTGTTTGAGAACATGCAGTGGGCTGTAGGACTTGACCAAGAGGTAGGCTTAGAGATACTGTAGGTCTTAAATGATAACTTAGGGAGACACTCAAATGCCTGCCACAGTGATGTCCCAGTGAGGCTCTGCAATTATTACTTTGACCTGTTAGCTTCATTGTCAATACTAATAGATAAAGGACATTACCAGCCTTGAGATGCTGACTAGTCTATCTGTCTTTCAGCTTATAGAGTTGGTGAGCTTAATTCTTCTCAAGGGAAATGTATTAGACGCCCACCACCACACAGATCCCTTCTCATGACTGCAGAAAAAAATTGACTGCTTAGCTGCTTAGCAATGTTCTGTATTGCAGCACATTGGCTGGCAGATTGATATCACAAGAGATTTGCAGGCACACAGATCCTGGGCAAATGAATACACATGTCTAGTCTGTATATATAAGATGTTTTGGCCTGTGTGGATTACATTTCTGTGACCATTTATTTTAAATGCTACCTGCTATTGTCTTTTTGGTAGTAGAGGGGATTTTTAAGTAATAAAGAAATCAAATCAATGATAAATGCATGGCTGCCTTTGAAGATACAATTTGGTCAAAACTAGAAATCAAGTCTTGACACCTAGGGAACAAGGCTTATCTGTAAGGCCCCTTTCACACTGGGGCGGGCGCGGCGGTAAAACTGCGCTATTTTTAGCGCCGCTTTACCGTCGTTTTAGCAGCGGTATTCGGCCTCTAGCAGGGCGGTTTTATAATTCCTGTTTTGATCTCATATTTATTCTGTATGAAATGCACGTTCTTTTTTGTATGTCATAGACGTCTTTACGTCTGTTTTTTAGGTATATTAATAAAATTTACAAATTTTTTTTCAAGAGTTGGTGGTCTATTAAAGTCCCAGTTCAAGGGGGATATATTTTTCTGTGGTTTATTCCCCTGCTAGCGGCCAAGAAAGGGTTAAAACCACTGCAAAGAGCTGCTGCAGCAGCGCTTTGCCGGCGGTATAGCCGCGCTGCCCCTTTGATTCCAATGGACAGGAGCATTTATACATCGCTCCTTCACCGCTCCAAAGATGCTGCTAGCAGGACTTTTTTTACCGTCCTACAAAGCTGTATTCTGGCCTAGGCCAACAAGGCCCAGGCCTAGGGCAGCACTTTGCAGGGGGGCAGCAGGAAAAGGGTCCCTGCTGGCTTGCGCTACACTGTTAGTGTAGCGCCAGTCTTTTGGAGCTGACTTGGCTGAGAGGCAAATTAGTCTAGCTCCCCCATGAGGCGGCCGCACTGCTATCTGTATGCGGGCAGCCGGCATTCCGCAACTGGGGGGTGCTTCTAATTTTGACTGTCCTATCATCCTGGACCACAACCCTTCCTCACTGTGCTATGTTTTCTGCTGCACCATTGGCATGGTTATATCTTCTTAGTCCTCTCCATAAAATTATCAGAAATTTTTGCTTTTTTTTAAATTTTGGATAGAATATGGGAGGGTTACAGCCCCTGTCAGTTTATTTTTTTACCATCACTGTCCCATTGCAGAGATTCCCCTTCACTTCCTGTCCCATAGCCAAACAGGAAGTGAGAGGAAATCTATGCAAATTAAGGGAATCCATTGCCGCCCCCCCCCAGCCTTTAGAACTAGTGTCCCCACTCGAAAATTTCAGGGCGGGTCTTAAACAGCAAGGGGTGTGGCCTTGACAAGAAGGGGTGGGTCATATTTAAATTAAGGGATTAGGGGGTGCACGAGTTTAGTCAGGCCTAGGGCAGCACAAAACCTAAATACACTACTGCCGTCCTACCAGCGCACCACTCCAGTGTACAAGCCTTCGGGGCTTTCACATTGGAGAGACAGCAGCGGCTCTTTCAGGGCGCTTTGCAGGCGCTATTTTTAGTGCTGCAGCGCCTGCAAAGCGTCCCAGTGTGAAAGCGGTCTAATACCGCGTACACACAAGCGGAATTTCTATCAGAAAAATCTTGGATGGTTTTTCCGATGGAATTCCGCTTAAGCTTGGCTTGCATACATGTGGTCACGCAAAACTTCGCTGAACTTTCAACCATCAAGAATGCGGCCTATTACCTCAAAAGAGAGAGCAATTAAAAGACTGGATGGAACAAGAAGAAAGGAAGGAGTATAATAGAGTAGTACAAGAAAAATTCAAATGGGGTAACAAATCAGGAAAATATCTAGCAAATTTGGTAAAAAAAAAAGAAGTCTCTGAATTATATTGAGAAGATTAAAAACGAAAAAGGAGAAGTGGTAAATAAAACTACGGATATAGCGATAACATTTCAAAAATACTTCAGTTCCCTTTATGCAATAAAAGGACAGGAAAGTTGGAAAGAAGCGAATACAAGAACAAAGAAGATACAAGAATATCTAATAAAAGCAAACTTACCAAAAATAAAAATAGACCAATTAGAAGAACTGGAAAAAAATATCACGCAAGAAGAGATAAAATTGGCATTAAAGGAAACCCCCGCAGGAAAAAGCCCAGGACCAGACGGGTTTACGGTCAAATATTATAAAAAATTTGAAGAACATTTGATTCCAAAATTAGTAGAATATTTGAATTCCATAGGCGAAGAAGAAGAAATAAGAAGTGAATCATTGCTAGCTCATATTACAATACTACCAAAAGATGGGAAAGACAAAGTTAACTGTTCAAGCTACAGGCCAATAGCCTTACTGAACGCCGATACGAAGCTGTACTCCAAGATCCTTGCCACCAGGATGAAAAAATTAATCCCACAGTGGATCAACCCGGACCAGACAGGTTTTGTCCCGGGGAGAGAGGGGCGGGACAACAGCCTAAAATCAATACTGATGTTGCATAAGAAGGTGCAGAAGGAGACCCCAGTTCTATTCCTGTCATTGGATGCAGAAAAAGCATTTGACAGGGTAGACTGGGGTTTCATGATGGATACATTGCGGCACTTGGGTATCAGGACAAAAATGATGAAGTGGATAACAAACTTGTATAATGGCCCGACAGCAGTCGTAAAAGTAAATGGTAGACTCTCTCCAAGAATTAAGATGCAGAACGGAACACGGCAAGGCTGCCCATTGTCTCCACTACTATACGTACTGGCTTTAGAACCACTACTAGCAACACTCCGCAATAACAAAGAGGTGGAAGGAGCGAGATTAGGAGGAAAAGAGCATAAGATCGCAGCCTATGCGGACGACATTTTGATGTACGTTTCCAACCCAAGAGCGTCACTCCCAAACATATTGAAAGAAATAAAAAAATATGGAGAATTGTCAAACTTCAAAATTAACCCAATAAAAACGGAAATATTAAATATAGGACTAGAGAAAAAGGAAGTTCAGTTTTTACAAAAAGAATTCCCATTTACTTGGGTAAAAGAACTAAACTACCTTGGAATCAAAATAACTCCTAGAGCTGAAAAGATCTACCAGGCAAACTTTATCCCACTGATCAATGAGGTCAAAGAAGAAATGAAAAAGTTAAGAATACAGCCACTTTCATGGATAGGAAGAATAAATATGTTTAAGATGATGATATTACCCAAAATAAATTACAGAATACAGATGCTACCAGTTAAGATCCCCCAGAGCTTTTTTAAAATAATTAAAACAATGTTGTTAAAATACATATGGCTTAATAAAAAACCAAGAATCAAATACACGCTGATTACAAGGAAAAAGGAGCATGGAGGTCTGGCCGCTCCAGATATAAGCAGGTACTATAAAGCCATAGTATTAACACGAATGTTAGAGTGGACAAATGAGAAAAATGAAAAAAAAATGGGTTGAAATGGAAAACATAATAAGCGGAGTCACATTGCATAAGATTATTTGGATTCCACCGAAATACAGAACACTGGACACAGACAGACACGAAATAACAAAAAATGTATTAAAAATTTGGGACACCACCCACTTAAAGAATGAATGGAAATACAATTCACCACTATTAGCACTCACAGGATCGAATTTCTTCACCCCCGGGAAGGAAATATTTGGAACTCAAGGTATATGTAATCCACAACTAAAAGATATTATCAGAAATGGCAAAATAAGAACACGAGTAGAATTAGAGGAAAGGAATGGATGGAAGATGAATGAATGGAACTACAATCAATTAAGGCACTTAGTAAGCACAATACCACACCCACTGAGAGATGTAACGAAACTAACCGCACTGGAAAAGCTATGTAGCAATGAAATACCACTAAAAAACGGAACATCAAAAATTTATAGTATACTGACAGATTTGGTAGCACAAGAAAGACCGGAATACATAAAACAATGGGAAAAAGAATTGAACTTAAAAATAGGTAACCAAAAAGTGGAAAAAATGATAGAAATGGGATATAATAAGGCCTGGGATATGAAGACTATCGAAATGAATTACAAATTAGTATCAAGATGGTATATGACCCCAGTAAGAATACATAAATTTCAACAAGACAAAACATCTTTGTGTTGGAGAAAATGTGGCCAAATAGCAACGATCACACACATATGGTGGGAATGTCCAATAATAACGGAGTACTGGAAGGAAGTGTTAAAGAACATGGAAATAACTGGAGAAGAAATAGAACAAAATATTTGGACTTGCCTCTTCCATATTTATAACAAACCTAAGAAACAATATATGAAATCAATAGTACCTAACCTCCTGAATGCGGCCAAGGCCTTGATTCCCAAGAATTGGTTAAAATGTGGAAAACCAGAGATAAGAAATTGGCTAGAGGAAATAGAATATTATTACAAAATGGAAGGAGGAAAGAAAAGGGATAATAGTAGATGGGGAAGTTGGAAAAAATACAAAGTCTCAGACATTTATTTTGACAAGATGAAAGAAAGAATAGGTGCAGAGACAAGTGGATAAATGAATAACATAAAAGAATGGATCAGACACAGGAGAGGTACAGGGGGAGGGGGGGAGGGGGGGGGGGGAATAAGAAGGACTGGGAGAGAATAGGATAATAGTGGGTTCATATGTATAGGAGGCGTTTCGTTGTTGGTTTTTAAAATTAATAAATAATACCTTTGAAGGGAATAAATAATAAAGAAGTGACGGAAACAATCCACAATGATGTGAAAAATGAGAAGAGATAAAGTTTGACACATAAAGTTGAAATAATGTCTCTCAGAAAAATTTTCGCTGAAGTGGAAAAAAAAAATAAAAAAAAATAATGCGGTGACGTACAACACTACGACGAGCCGAGAAAATGAAGTTCAATGCTTCCGAGCATGCGTCAAATTGTTTCCGAGCATGCGTAGGGATTTTGCTCATCAGAATTGCTACAGACGATTGGAATTTCCGATCGGAACTTTTTCCGACTGAAAAATAGAGAACATGCTCTCAATCTTTTGCTGGCTGGAATTCCGCCAGCAAAAGTCCGATGGAGCATACACACAGTCGCATTTTCAGACCAAAAGCTCTCATCGGTCTTTTGCTGGCCGAATTTCCGATCGTGTGTACGGGGCATTAGGGTATATATTTTTTCAGTCAGGTATAGCTGTAGTGCATATGTTATTATTATTATATTATTATTCAGGATTTATATAGCGCCAACAGTTTACGCAGCACTTTACAATATAAAAAGGAGACAATACAGTTATAATACAATAAAATACAAGAGGATTAAGAGGGCCCTGCTCAGAAGAGCTTACAATCTAATAGGGTGGGGCAGGTGGTACAAAAGCTTGTAACTGTGGTGAATGAGCTGGTAGGAGATTAGTTGGAGACGTGATAGGCTTTCCTGAAGAGATGAGTTTTCAGGGATCACCTGAAGGTAGCAAGAGTAGGGGATAGCCGGATAGGTGGAGGTAGTGAGTTCCAGAGGATGGGAGAGGCTCTGGAGAAATCCTGGAGATGAGCATGAGAAGATTAGATGAAAGAGCTTGAGAGTAGGAAGTCTTGAGATGAGCGGAGAGGATGATTTGGGTGATATTTGGAGACAAGATTGGTGATGTAGCTCGGGGCAGAGTTGTGAACGTCTTTGTATGTTGTGGTTAGTATTTTGAATTTAATTCACTGGGTGAATTAGAAAGTTGAAAAGAAAATTGGATGATGGACTTTAAAGGCACCACAATAACAAAATATTAAAATTCAATACATTTTATTACAAAATATATACATTTTGACAATACTAAAAAACATGAGCTATTCATAATGCAATGATAGGGTTAGAAGCAAAGAGCTGCGCTTAGAACAATAGGTTAGGTATGCTGCCTCCCTTAAAAGAGCTTCCCTAGGGATTCTCTATTGACTAGAAATATATAAAACAAGGGTTGTGGCGCTTCCTAAGGGGTACTAGATGGGAAGGGTGGTTGTGATGTACACGGGTAGTTACCCTCAATAAATCCTAATGGAGGTCCCTGGTGGCTACCAGGGGAAAAGCTTTGTTGCCGTAAGGGTATATATGTCTGTACCTGCACATACACACACATATATCCACAAGCCCCCACATATATCAACAGAGATAGTGTCTCCAATGGAGGTTCATTCAGACCTTATTTTAAGGGGTGTGGGCTGAGGCCCCTATAGCTGTGATACATATGCCACCACTAGGTGAGATACCTATACCATATGTGTGTAACCTTTGTGCGCTCTGCTGCCAAAATAATCCAAACACTCTACTACCCGTGCCAAATAAACGTCCATAAAAATATGTTACCAAACCATTACATATTGTAATCAGAATTAGTGCAAATAATCATAATGTGATCAAAATAAGTGCAAAGAAGACCAGTATTAACAGTTTTTCAGTGATTATAGTCCTTAAGGAAAAAAACTTTTTCAAATCCAGTGTTCCAAACAATTTCGTGACTTGAGTGCTCCCAGATAATTCCTGTGACTTTTGTGCGCCCCCTTGCGGATCCCCACTCACCAGATCCAATAACCCCGAAGAGGGGCAACCAGCATGAGATGTCTCAGTCACGGTCTCTTCTCCACGCTAATCGAGCGGGCTATACAGGGTGATTTCCGTTGGTTTTCCCAATAGATTCCCGGGACCTCCTGTTTCAGATGAAACTGGTAGTATGGGGTATTCCAATCACGATTTTCTCTCCCCCACCGTTCTCCCGGGTATCCAGGTAACTTCCTACTGTTAGGTAGAATGTTCACAATGGCTCCCTGCAGGTAGAAGACAGAGGATGCGGCATGCTGGTCCAGCATGCCGCATCCTCTGTCTTCTACCTGCAGGGAGCCATTGTGAACATTCTACCTAACAGTAGGAAGTTACCTGGATACCCGGGAGAACGGTGGGGGAGAGAAAATCGTGATTGGAATACCCCATACTACCAGTTCCATCTGAAACAGGAGGTCCCGGGAATCTATTGGGAAAACCAACGGAAATCACCCTGTATAGCCCGCTCGATTAGCGTGGAGAAGAGACCGTGACTGAGACATCTCATGCTGGTTGCCCCTCTTCGGGGTTATTGGATCTGGTGAGTGGGGATCCGCAAGGGGGCGCACAAAAGTCACAGGAATTATCTGGGAGCACTCAAGTCACGAAATTGTTTGGAACACTGGATTTGAAAAAGTTTTTTTCCTTAAGGACTATAATCACTGAAAAACTGTTAATACTGGTCTTCTTTGCACTTATTTTGATCACATTATGATTATTTGCACTAATTCTGATTACAATATGTAATGGTTTGGTAACATATTTTTATGGACGTTTATTTGGCACGGGTAGTAGAGTGTTTGGATTATTTTGGCAGCAGAGCGCACAAAGGTTACACACATATGGTATAGGTATCTCACCTAGTGGTGGCATATGTATCACAGCTATAGGGGCCTCAGCCCACACCCCTTAAAATAAGGTCTGAATGAACCTCCATTGGAGACACTATCTCTGTTGATATATGTGGGGGCTTGTGGATATATGTGTGTGTATGTGCAGGTACAGACATATATACCCTTACGGCAACAAAGCTTTTCCCCTGGTAGCCACCAGGGACCTCCATTAGGATTTATTGAGGGTAACTACCCGTGTACATCACAACCACCCTTCCCATCTAGTACCCCTTAGGAAGCGCCACAACCCTTGTTTTATATATTTCTAGTCATAATGCAATGATGTTGCTTGAAAAACAACCACCTATTGAACCAATATCATAAGGCTACTTATTGTCTAAGGGACCAACGATCAAAGTACATTATTATAGTTGCATCAGATGTAGCGTAGACTAATAGGAGGTGTGCCGTAGATCAGCTCAGCTCTACATGTTGTGTGTAATAAACGCTTCTTCGGGAGCTTAGGCATATTATATTTGTAGTCATAGTAGCATACAAAAGGGGCAGATATCCAAGACACAGCAGAGAATACAGGGATGTGTCACCAAGAAGTTATGTTGATCTGTATATAGTATAGCAACCCAGCTCTATAGTGATTTCTAGTTGGTCAAAAAAAACAACAACGAAACAGTATAGGTAGTTACGGCTTTGGGTGCTGTTTAGTAGGGATGAGCCGAACACCCCCCGGTTCGGTTCGCACCAGAACCTGCGAACGGACCGAAAATTCGCACGAACGTTAGAACCCCATTGACGTCTATGGGACTCGAACGTTCGAAATCAAAAGTGCTCATTTTAAAGGCTAATTTGCATGGTATTGTCCTAAAAAGGCTTTGGGGACCCGGGTCCTACCCCAGGGGACATGTATCAATGCAAAAAAAAGTTTTAAAAAGGGCCGTTTTTTCTGGAGCAGTGATTTTAATGATGCTTAAAGTAAAAAAAAAAGTGAAATATTCCTTTAAATATCGTACCTGGGGGTGTCTATAGTATGCCTGTAAAGTGGCACGTGTTTCCCGTGTTTAGAACAGTCCCTGCACCAAATGTCATTTTTAAAGGAAAAAATCTCATTTAAAACTGCTTGCGGGTTTAATGTAATGTCCGGTCCTGGCAATATGGATGAAAATCAGTGAGACAAACGGCATGGGTACCCCCCAGTCCATTACCAGGCCCTTTGGGCCTTGTATGGATATTAAGGGGAACCCCGCATCCAAAATAAAATAAGGAAAGGTGTGGGGCCACCAGGCCCTATATACTCTGAACAGCAGTATACAGGCGGTGCAAACAAGACAGGGACTGTAGGTTTGTTGTTAAGTAGAATCTGTTTGTAATTTTGAACGGGTACATTTTTAACATGTTTAGCTCGAGCCAAAAAATCTTTTTTAAGCTTTTTGGAAAACATAGGGAAGGGTTATCACCCCTGTGACATTTGTTTTGCTGTCTTTCCTCCTCTTCAGAAGATTTCACCTCACTTTTTGTCCCAATGACAAAGGTTTTTTGAAAATTTGGGTTTTTTTGTGGAACAAGGATTGGAAAGCATCAGTGGAAAGGAGAAATGTTTTTCCCATATTAACTCTTACAGGAGAGAATTTCCCTTCCTAGGGGTAGATTTCATCCCACTTCCTGTTGTCTCCTTCCGTTTGCAAGTAGGAGTCGTTTGTAAGTTAGATGTTTGAAAGTAGGGGCCTGCCCTATATACTCAGCAGAAATTTGGGCCTTAGGTGTTGTTGTGGCCACAACACTGTAAGCCCTCACAGGGCCCTGCTGTGAAATATTAGATCAAGAATTGTAATTACATGCCCCTGTTGAACAGGGGCAGAAAAACTGGGCCTTTGGTGGTGGTGGTGGTGGTGCTGGTGCCACAATACTGTAAGTCCTCACTCGCTCTTGGTGGGTGCAGAAATGGGCCCTGCTGTGAAATATTAGATCAAGAATTGTAATTACATGCCCCTGTTGAACAAGGGCAGAAAAATTGGTCCTTTGGTGGTGGTGGTGGTGGTGCTGGTGGTGCTGCTGCCACAACACTGTAAGTCCTCACTCGCTCTTGGTGGGTGCAGAAATGGGCCCTGCTGTGAAATATTAGATCAAGAATTGTAATTACATGCCCCTGTTGAACAGGGGCAGAAAAATTGGGCCTTTGGTGGTGGTGGTGGTGGTGGTGGTGCTGGTGCCACAACACTGTAAGTCCTCACTCGCTCTTGGTGGGTGCAGAAATGGGCCCTGCTGTGAAATATTAGATCAAGAATTGTAATTACATGCCCCTGTTGAACAGGGGCTGAAAAATTAGGCCTTAGGCACTGGTGCTGGTGCCACAACACTGCAACCCCTCACAGACACTCTAGTTGGAACGCAGGAACGAGCCCTGCTGCAAAGTATTGCATCAAAAATTGTAATTACACGCCCCTGTTAAACAAGGGCTGAAAAATTGGGCCTTAGGCACTGGTGCTGGTGCCACAACACTGCAACCCCTCACAGACACTCTAGTTGGAACGCAGGAACGAGCCCTGCTGCAAAGTATTGCATCAAAAATTGTAATTACACGCCCCTGTTAAACAGGGGCAGAAAAATTGGGCCTTAGGCACTGGTGCTGGTGCCACAACACTGCAACCCCTCACAGACACTCTAGTTGGAACGCAGGAACGAGCCCTGCTGCAAAGTATTGCATCAAAAATTGTAATTACACGCCCCTGTTAAACAGGGGCAGAAAAATTGTGCCTTAGGCACTGGTGGTGGCGCCCAGAACCAAAAATGTTCTTACAAGCTATCAGCATGATCATTGAGGCGGAAGAGGGTAATTACTCAGGGATAGTCACTCAGCATCAGCATAGGCAGTCTTTGAAGGGATCTGAGATTTCAAAAAAAATTTTTCGGTTACATCAGCATCAGGTGCTTGGTAGCTGGTGGTGATCCAAGACTGATTCATTTTTATGAAGGTCAGTCGATCGACCGAGTCGGTGGACAGACGCACCCTGTGATCGGTTACCACGCCTCCAGCAGCACTGAATGTGCGTTCCGAAAGAACGCTGGATGCAGTACAGGCCAGTAGCTCAATTGCATACTGTGCAAGCTCTGGCCAGTGATCCATCCTCAAGACCCAGTAACCCAGAGGATTTTCGGTGGGAAAGGTGTCCAAGTCTGATCTTGCCCCTAGGTATTCCTGCACCATGTAAAACAGACGCTGGCGATGGTTTCTGGAACCGATCATACCTTGGGGCTGCGGACCAAAAAATTGTCTGAACGCATCGGTCAGACGGCCACCTTCTCCACCGCTCCTTCTTTGACTGACCGAAGCCTCAGCAACACGTTGTCCAGAAACAGGAGTTTGTAACCTCCCAATCTCTGGGAACGCGTTGCACAGACCTTTCTGCAAGGCCTCCCGAAGATGTTTCATCCTCTGCTCCCTCTGCGATGGCAAGATAAGGTCCGCAACCTTACCCTTGTAACGTGGATCAAGGAGGGTTGCCAGCCAGTATTGGTCCTTCTCCTTGATACCACGAATACGAGGATCCTTATGCAGGCTTTGCAGGATCAGGGAGGCCATGCAGTGTAGGTTTGCTGAGGCATTCGGTCCAGAGTTCTCTGGGTCACTAAGGACGACATGGTCCACAGCCACCTCCTCCCAGCCACGTACAAGTCCATGTGTTTCTTGGGACTGATCCCTTAAAGACTGCTGCTGATGCTGAGTGCCAGGCTCCACCTCCATACTGACACAATCTTCCTCCTCCTCCTCCTCCTCCTCGTCCTCTTCCTGTGTGATCGGCGGGCACGCAGGAACACTGTCTGGATAAAGGGGGCCTTGAGAGCTAAGGAAGTCCTCCTCTTCCTGCCTCTGTTCTGCCTCAAGTGCCCTGTCCATTATTCCATGCAGCGTGTGCTCCAACAGGTGGACAAGGGGGACAGGGTCACTGATGCATGCACTGTCACTGCTCACCATCCTCGTGGCCTCCTCAAATGGTGACAGGACAGTGCATGCATCCCTGATCATGGCCCACTGGCGTGGGGAAAAAAACCCAAGCTCCCCTGACCCTGTCCTGGTGCCATAGTCGCACAGGTAATCATTGATGGCCCTCTGCTGTGTGTGCAGCCGCTGCAGCATGGCCAACGTTGAGTTCCACCTGGTGGGCATGTCACAGATTAGGCGGTTCTTGGGCAGGTTAAACTCCTTTTGGAGGTACGTCAGCCAAGCACTGGCATTATATGACCGGCGGAAATGCACACAGACTTTCCTGGTGTGCCTCAGGACATCCTGTAAGCCTGGGTACCTGCCCAAGAACCGCCAAGTTAAGGACGTGAGCCAAACAGGGCACATGGGTCATTTGTCCCTGTCGGAGGGCAGAGAGGAGGTTGGTGCCATTGTCGCAAACCACCATTCCTGCCTTAAGTTGGCGTGGCGTCAACCACCTCTGAACCTGCCCCTGCAGAGATGACAGAACCTCTGCCCCAGTGTGGCTCCTGTCCCCCAAGCACACCTGCTCAAGCACCGCATGGCATCTTTTGGCCTGCGTACTTGCGTAGCCCCTTGAACGGCTACGGAGCACCGCTGGTTCCGAGGACAAAGCACAGGAAGAGGCCATGGAGGAAGAAGAAGAGGAGGGGGTGGAGGAGAGAGGTGTGTCACAATCATTAGCATTTTGGAGGCGTGGTGGCGGAACAACCTCCAACACTACTGCACCTTGTCCTGCATCCTTCCCAGCTGCCAGAAGAGTCACCCAATGCGCCGTGAAACTTAGGTAACGTCCCTGTCCATGCCTGCTGGACCATGAGTCAGCGGTAATATGCACCTTACCGCTGACCGCCCTGTCCAGCAAGGCATGGACATTGCCTTCCACATGCCGGTAGAGAGCCAGAATCGCCTTCTGTGAGAAAAAGTGGCGTTTGGGTACCTGCCACTGAGGAACCGCACATTCCACAAACTCACGGAAGGGGGCAGAGTCTACCAACTGAAAAGGCAGCAGTTGAAGTGCTAGCAATTTTGCCAAGCTAGCATTCAACCGCTGGGCATGTGGATGGCTGGGAGCAAACTTCTTTCGGTGGTGCAGCAGCTGGGGCAGGGAAATTTGCCTGGTACAATCTGACGTCGGTGTACCAAAAGCAGATTGCCCACAAGTACTTGGCGGTGACACACCTAATTCTACACCTTCATTCCTCTCAGTGCAGGTCTCAGAGAGGACTGAAGGTATAGTGGGGTTGGAAATCTCAGCTGATGAGGAGCAAGGAGAGGTCCTCTTTGTTCTTTGGTGTGGGTCTTTTAGATACGCTTGCCAACGAACTGCATGGCAGGTCAACATATGTCTGGTCAAGCATGTGGTACCCAAGCGGGAGATGTTTTGGCCACGCGAGATACGCTTGAGACATATGTTGCAAATAGCAATGGTGCGATCTGATGCACTCGTCTCAAAAAAGGCCCACACCAAAGAACTTTTTGAATAATGCGCAGAGACTGCAGCGCCCTGCACATGTGGAGCTTTGGGGTGTGATGCAGTCAATGTGCTGCCCTTAGGCTGGCCCGTGGAGGGCATCCTGCCTCGTTGGTGATGTGCCGCCTCCTCCTCCTCCTCCTCCTCCTCTCTCCTATCAGGCACCCACGTTGAGTCAGTGACCTCATCATCCCCTCCCTCCTCATCACTGGAGCAAACCTGGCAGTATGCTGCAGCAGGGGGAGCATGACTGCCAGATTGCTGTCCTTCTTGGGCACCCCCTCTGTCCGTGCTCATGTTACTGCCTTCATCAAGCTCAGTATCATCATCAGAGCCTTCCAAACGCTGGGCATCCTCCTGGAGCATGTACCCAACACTGTGGTCAAACAGTTCGAGGGACTCCTCAGGAGGACATGGTGGGGCTAGGGAAGGAGTCACTGATGACATTGAGCCGAGGGAAGAGGCCGCTGCTTTGCCAGACAAAGTACCCTGGGTATGGGTGAGAGAGGATGAGGAGGATGAGGACGGCTTGGTCATCCACTCGACCAAGTCTTCCGCATGTTGCGGCTCAACACGGCCAGGTGCCGAAAAAAAGGCCAAGCGTGTCCCACGGCCACGTGCTGATGAGGATGGATGCACCGTCTCCACGACCAGCACTAGACACAGAGCCTGCTTGCCCGCTCTTATTGGCTTGTGACTGTCTGCCTCTCCTTCTTGGCCTTCCAGACATACTAATGGCCTGTAGCTGCACTAAGCTGGGATATATATATATATATATGTACTGATACTGCAGCTAGCAAAATCAACTGCCTGCCTGTAGTATGAGAACACCACCAACCTTCTACAGGTAGCTTTAGCTGAACACTGTGAGGTGGACACACCCCACTAACTTGTGGATTTAGCTGAACACTGTGAGCAGGACGCACTGCACTAACTGTAAATAGTCTAGCTGCCTGACTGTGGTACTAATAGGATCAAAAGAACACCAGCAATTTTCTTCAGGTAGCTGTAAATACTGTAACAAGACAAGCCTGCCTGTCAGTAAGAAGATAACAGGAACAGATCTAGCTGAACACTGTGAGCAGAACGCACCCCACTAACTTGTAGGTTTAGCTGAACACTGTGAGGTGGACGCACCCCACTAACTTGTAGGTTTAGCTGAACACTGTGAGCAGGACGCACCCCACTAACTTGTAGGTTTAGCTGAACACTGTGAGGTGGACGCACCCCACTAACTTGTAGGTTTAGCTGAACACTTTGAGGTGGATGCACCACACTAACTAGTAGGTTTAGCTGAACACTGTGAGCAGGACGCACCCCACTAACTTGTAGGTTTAGCTGAACACTGTGAGCAGGACGCACCCCACTAACTTGTAGGTTTTGCTGAACACTGTGAGCAGGACGCACTGCACTAACTGTAAATAGTCTAGCTGCCTGACTGTGGTACTAATAGGATCAAAAGAACACCAGTAATTTTCTTCAGGTAGCTGTATATACTGTAACAAGACAAGCCTGCCTGTCAGTAAGAAGATAACAGGAACAGGTCTAGCTGAACACTGTGAGCAGGACGCACCCCACTAACTTGTAGGTTTAGCTGAACACTGTGAGCAGGACGCAACACCTGGGATGCATTTATATACACAATACACTGTAAGTGCAGCAAACTGACTGTTCTGCCTAATCTATCTAACTCAAATCAAATGTCACTGTCTGTCTCTCTCTCTCAATGAATGCCGGAACACACACTACACAGGGCCGCCGTGCAGGCGGCCTTATATAGTGTGGGGCCAATTACGGCTCTCTGTTCAGACGGCGCTGTGATTGGCCAAGCATGCGGGTCATAGTGCATGCTTGGCCAATCATCAGCCAGCAATGCACTGCGATGCCGCAGTGAATTATGGGCCGTGACGCGCCACGCGAATTTGGTGCGAACGGCCCATATCGTTCGCAATTCGGCGAACGATCGAACAGACGATGTACGAGTCGAACATGGGTTTGACTCGAACACGAAGCTCATCCCTACTGTTTAGTAATTGGGAGTTGCCAGAGGTTTGGTCAAAAACTTGTCATATACCTCCATATATCATGGTGTGTTCCCAAACAGTCACCATGTGAACAAACCTCCACTGCAGAGCTCAGCTGTGTCCATACCATCCAGCGTGGTATATGGTGGCTGTACATACAGCACTGAAAGCTGAAAATTGTCCTGGGCAGGAAGGGGGTGTAAGTGCCCAGTAGGCAAGTGGTTAATCACCTCAATACCGAGCACTTTTACCCACTTCCAGCCAAGGACATTTTTCAGCTTTCATCGCTGTCACAATTTGAATGACAATTGCACAGTCATGCAACACTGTAACCATGTGAAATTTTTTATCATTTTCTTCACACAAATAGAGCTTTCTTTTGGTGGTATATAATCACTGCTGGGTTTTTAATTTTTTACAAAAAAAAAAAAAAATTGGGAAAAAAAAAGTTTTTCTTATGCCGCGTACACACGATCGGAAATTCGGCCAGCAAAAGAGAGCTTGTGGTCGGAAAATGCGACCGTGTGTATCCTCCATCGGACTTTTACTGGCCGAATTCCGGCCAGCAAAAGATTGAGAGCATGTTCTCAATTTTTCGGTCGGAAAAAGTTCCTATCCGAAAATGCGATCGCCTGTAGCAATTCCGACGTGCAAAATTCCCACGCATGCTCGGAAACAATTCGACGCATGCTCAGAAGCATTGAACTTAATTTTCTCAGCTCATCGTAGTGTTGTACGTCACCGCGTTCTTGATGGTCGAAAGTTCAGCGAACTTTTGTGTGACCGTGTTTATGCAAGGCAAGCTTGAGCGGAATCCCGTCGGAAAAGCCATCATATCTTTTTCTGACCAAAAATTCCGATCGTGTATATGTGGCATTAGATTCTGTCAGTAAATTTTGTTAATAAGTAATTTTTCTCCTTCACTGATGTGCACTGATGAGGCTGCACTGATGGGCACTGATAGGCTGCACTGATGGGCACTGATGGGCACTGATGAGGTGGCACTTATGGGTTCTGAGATTGCACTTATGGAAACTAATTAGATGGCACTGATGAGGAGGCACTTATATGCCACACTTATGGGCACTGATGAGCACTCATAGGTGGCACTGATGGGTGGCACTGGTGGGCAATGATAGGTGGCACTGGTGGGCACTAATAAGTGGCACTGATGGGCATTGATGGGCAGCGCTGATGGGCATCACTGATGGACACTGATGGGCAGCACTGATAGGCGGCACCTAGTGTTAACCCCTTCCCTGCCAGTGACATTTATACAGTAATCAGTGCATTTTTATAGCACTAATTGCTGTATAAATGTCAATGGTCCCAAAAATGTGTCAAAAGTGTCCAATCTGTCCACCGCAATGTCGCAGTCCCGCTAAAAATCGCAGATCGCTGCCATTACTAGTAAAAAATAAATAAATAATAAAAATGCCATAAATCTATCCCCTATTTTGTAAACGCTATAACTTTTGCGCAAACCATCAATATACGCTTATTGCGTTTTTTTTTTATTTTACCAAAAATATGTAGAAGAATACATATTGGCCTAAACTAATGAAGAATGTTTTATTTTTTTGGATATTTATTATAGCAAAAAATAAAAATATTGTTTTTTTTTTCAAAATTGTCGCTTCTTTTTTGTTTAAAGCGCAAAAAATAAAAACCGCAGAGGTGAGCAAATACCACCAAAAGAAAGCTCTATTTGTGTGAAAAAAAAGGATGTCAATTTTGTTTGGGTACAGTGCCGCACGACCGCACAATTGTCAGTTAAAGCGACGCAGCGCCGTATCGCGAAAAAAAGTGGCCTGGTCATTAAGGGGGAAAATCCTTCCATTCCTTAAGCCTTGATCCTCCTCTTCTTAGGTCTCCTTTCCGGCGCTCCTGGCCCCACCCTTCTGCCAAGTGCCCCCAGAGCAAGCAGCTTGCAATGGGGGCACCCAAGCAGGCTCACTCCTGACCCGCTGCTTTTCGTGTCCATTCACACACAGAGCTGCAGCTCGGCCTCGCCCCCCTCCCTCTCTCCTCATTGGCTCACTGGCTGTGATTGACAGCAGTGGGAGCCAATGGATCCCTCTGCTTTTTCAGCCAATATAGAGGGAGAGTCCCTGGAAAGCCAAGGCTCTTGTGCACATCGCTGGATCTCGATGGGGCTCAGGTAAGTGTTAGGGGGGCTGCTACACAGAGAAGGTTTTTTATGTTCATGCATAGAACGCATGAAGGTAAAAAACCTTGAGCCTTTAAAACCCCTTTAAAATAGACTAGATGGTTTTTATTGCCATCATAATGTTTCCTATATAGCATTGGCTTCAACTGTTGTCTTGTGTTGCTTTTTGAATATCAAGTTCAAAAATGAAAAAAAGATAATCTGACGTTTGAAATTTCCATAATAGTGGCATCAAGCGTAGATCTAATTGCTTTCAGACTACTACTCCTGTACAGTACTCATGGCAAAAGAATGAAATTTGATTGAAATGTTCACCCTGTAACCTTCCTTTGCTAATAAAAGACAAGCCATATATTTATTTTACAAGCCTACCTACAACTATATAATTTAAAATTACAAAGTAATATTGTCTTCAATATTCTTGCTTCTTCTGATTTGATTTTCCACCCGTAATAGGGATGGACTGGCCATCGGGCTCCCGGGAGTTTCCCGGTGGGCCGATGGCTCAGTGGGTCAGTTGTCACTGTCAGTGTCACTCATTGATCTCTCGGAGTCTCTCTCTATGTGTGGATGTCATGTCACATTCATGCTAAGCTCCTGCACCCGGCGCCAGCCAATAGACATCATCGCTGCCAGTGTCAGGACTTCCCTCCCCCTAAGTTTACAGCCCTGTCCCAGCGGCCGCAGGCGGGAGGGGATTACCAGGGGAGGAGCCGAGCGTAGAGACTAGAGAGCTGCCTGCTCCAACCAAGAGGAGCCAGTGCCACCGAGGAGGAACCAACAGGCAACAACCAGAACCAATTACAAGTTCAGACAGCGGCACAGTCGATGAGTAGTAGCATTCACAAGTAAGAAAGCACTAATCTAAGTTAAGCTGATGCCATATGGAATGCAGCCATCTGACTGCAGTCTGAAGATTATTAACTGTGACTGTCTGTCTGTGATTTTTTTTAATATGCAGCATGGTGGGGGGAGGTGGGAGGGGGGTAAATGTACTGCCACTGGTCATAGTAACTGATGTATTAATGTCCTGCACTAGTCATGGTAACTTTTGTATTAATGTTCTGCACTTGGTCATGGTCACAGATGAACTATTTTACTGGTCACAGTCACTGATGAACTAATTTACTGGTCACGGTCACAGATGAACTATTTTACTGGTCACAGTCACTGATGAACTAATTTACTGGTCACGGTCACAGATGAAAGAATTTACTGGTCACGGTCACAGATAATGAACGAATTCACTGGTCACGGTCACAGATGAATGAATTTACTGGTCGCTGTCACAGGTGAATGAATTTACTGGTCACAGATGAACTCATTTACTGGTCACGGTCACTGATGAGGTCACAGATGAACTAATTTACTGGTCACAGTCACTCATGAGGTCACTGATGAATAAACTAATGTACTGCCACTGCTGGTCATGGTCACTGATTATAAATTGATGTACTGCCACTGGTCACTGATGCATTAATGGCTGACCACTGGTCAGCCATTAATGCATCAGTGACCAGTGGCAGTACATTCATTCATCAGTGACCAGTGGCAGTACTAATACTCTTAGCAACAGCACTGCTTGGGGAATAACTTATGACACCTGCCATTGAACGGAGTGCAACTTACACATGTCATTCTAAAGGCGTCTGTAATGTTGGAATGCATCTTTTTTTTTCTAATTAAGCATAAAAATAAAAAAGCTGTGGACAGTGGAATGTTTTTACTTATGTTTTTTTTTCCGCAATTGCGTATAGTTTATATACTGTGTGTGTTTGCAAAAATAAAGTGGGCTGGTCTGGATGAAGTCCAGGGCCAAATTTTTGTCCCAGTCCAGCCCTGACCCATAGTTGTAGGAAAGAAAATGTCTCCATCTATGGCTGGCTTTAACCCTTTCGCTGCCAGAGCCGTTTTTGCGTTTTTTTGCACACATGTTTAAAAAATAATTTTAGGCCTGAAGATTACACAAAGCCCAGAAATAATATATATTTTCTGAAAGCAGATAGCCTAGAGAAAAAAATAGTGGTAGTTCCAATTTTTTTATGTCACACGATATTCTCGTAAAGGTCTAGGAAACGCAAAATTTCAGTAAAAAACACATCAACGTGAATTTTAGGGCAAACAAACTCAATAAATCACCCACATTTTCGGTAAAATATAAAAGACAAGATTGCACCGAGTAAATAGATACCCAACATGCGAAACCTTAAAATTTTGTGCGCCCGTGAAATGGCGTCAAAATTCAGTACCCTATCATTTCTATAGGACACGCTTCACATATCAGTTTAGTGTTATGGAGGAGATCTTGTGCTAGAATTATTGCTCTCATTCCAACGCGCGTGGCCATATGTAACATGTGTATCGCAATCAACGTTTTTACGCGTAGGTGTATGCGTTTATGTTCGTGTGTGTGTAAATGTGGGGGTGGGCCTCAAAAAAATCTTTTGGGGGGGTTTATGTGCTTGGGTGTAACTATATTTTTGCAAAAAAAATAAAAACATTTTTTTAATTAACTTTTTTTTTTCATCACATAGGGGACAAAAAGTCCCCTATGTGATTTTTTTTTGTGACAGGTTCTCTTTATTTAGATATGCAGGGTTTAAAAGACCCTGCATGTCTCCCCTATACTCCACTAAATGTTTTGTAATGCAGATCAATTCTGTCTGCAAGCACAGGACGTGTAGAGGTGTACATTAGCTATTCTTTACCCGTCCTTGTTGATTTAGCGGCCTGGCTTGCAGCTGTGTGTGTTCAGCGCTTGTGGGGCTGCCTGTTACTAGGGAGCTGCGATGCGTGCTTGGCGCCCTCCCCCTCCCTTCTCCTTTTCATGTTAGGGGGCAGGGGAGCTCGCTGCGCATCGGCGTCACACCCTACGCTTAACGCCGGGCATCACTCTGACGTCACGACGCGTGCGCCATTCCACATCCTGGCTGATTTATAGGGGGGTGTTCTCTGGCGCCATCATGGACAGCTATGTCGCCCGGAGGCCAGAGTGAGACTGGAGGTTATCTGCGGGTGGGCTGGATGCCCTGAACACGCTCTATTCTTCATGCCTTCATTTGCACCATTGACCACGCCACACTTTCGGTCCAAACTGTCATTTTACACATTTTCACATGAGACAACTTTCTTGGTACATTTGGACTTTTTCTTATGGTGCACAATTTTCTGCTGTTTTTTTTCACCAACAGTGCCTTGCAAAAGTATTCACCCCCTTGGCTTTTTACCTATTTTATTACATTACAGCCTTTAGTTCAATGTTTTTTAATCTGAATTTTATGTGATGGATCAGAACACAATAGTCTAAGTTGGTGAAGTAAAATTAGAAAAATATATACATAAAACTATTTTTCAGAAATAAAAAACTGATAATTGGCATGTGCGTATGTATTTTTATGAAGCTCATAAAAAGCTCTGGTGCAACCAATTACCTTCAGAAGTCACATAATTAGTGAAATGATGTCCACCTGTGTGCAATCTAATAGGGCGTACACACGGTCGGACTTTGTTCGGACATTCCGACAACAAAATCCTAGGATTTTTTCCGACGGATGTTGGCTCAAACTTGTTTTGTCTACACACGGTCGCACAAAGTTGTCAGAATATCCGGTCGTTCTAAACACGGTGACGTAAAACACGTACGTCAGGACTATAAACGGGGCAGTGGCCAATAGCTTTCATCTCTTTATTTATTCTGAGCATGCGTGGCACTTTGTCCGTCGGATTTGTGTACACACGATCGGAATTTCCGACAACGGATTTTGTTATCTCCTGCTCTCCAACTTTGTGTGTCGGAAAATCCGATGGAAAATGTCCGATGGAGCCCACACACGGTCGGAATTTCCGACAACACGCTCTGATCGGACATTTTCCATCGGAAAATCCGAACGTGTGTACGGGGCATAAGTGTCACATGATCTGTCATTACATATACACACCAAGAGGCTGCAACACCTAAGCAAGAGGCACCATTAACCAAACACTGCCATGAAGACCAAGGAACTCTCCAAACAAGTAAGGGACAATGTTGTTGAGAAGTACGAGTCAGGGTTAGGTTATAAAAAAAAAAAATCCAAATCTTTGATGATCCCTAGGAGCACCATCAAATCTATCATAACTAAATGGAAAGAACATGGCACAACAGCAAACCTGCCAAGAGACGGCCGCACACCAAAACTCACAGACCAGGCAAGGAGGGCATTAATCAGAGAGGCAGCACAGAGACCTAAGGTGACCCTGGAGGAACTGCAGAGTTCCACAGCAGAGACTTGAGTATCTGTACATAGGACAACAATAAGCTGTATGCTCCATAGAGTTGGGCTTTATGGCAGAATGGCCAGAAGAAAGCCATTACTTTCAGCAAAAAAACAAAATAGCGCGTTTTGAGTTTGCGAAAAGGCATGTGGGAGACTCCCAAAATGTATGGAGGAAGGTGCTCTGGTCTGATGAGACTAAAATTTAACTTTTTGGCAAAGAAAATGCTATGTCTGGTGCAAACCCAACACATCACATCACCCAAAGAACACCACCCCCACAGTGAAACATGGTGGTGGCAGATTCATGCTGTGGGGATGTTTTTCAGAAGTTGGGACTGGGAAACTGGTCAGAGTTGAGGGAAAGATGGATGGTGCTAAATACAGGGATATTCTTGAGCAAAACCTGTACCACTCTGTGTGTGATTTGAGGCTAGGACAGAGGTTCACCTTCCAGCAGGACAATGACCCCAAACACACTGCTAAAGCAACACTTGGTTTGAGGGGAAATATGTAAATGTGTTGGAATGGCCTAGTCAAAGTCCTGACCTCAATCCAATAGAAAATCTGTGGTCAGACTTAAAGATTGCTGTTCACAAGCGCAAACCATCCAACTTGAAGGAGCTGGAGCAGTTTTGCAAGGAGGCATGGGCAAAAATCCAAGTGGTAAGATGTGGCAAACTCAAAGAGACTTATCCAAAGCGAGCTGTGATAGCCGCAAAAGGTGGCTCTACAAAGTATTGACTTTAAGGGGGTGAAAACTTATGCACATTGACTTTTTCTGTTATTTTGCCCTATTTGCTGTTTGCTTCACAATAAAAAAAAAATCTTCAAAGTTGTGGGCATGTAAATTAAATGATGCAAATCCTCAAACAATCCATGTTAATTCCAGGTTGTGAGGCAACAAAACACACAAAATTCCAAGGGGGTGAATACTTTTGCAAGGCACTGTACATTGGCTGTTATAAATATGACTGCCATATACAATTTTTACCCCCTGATCCATCTATCTGGATATGGCTCCATGGTTCTTACTGACATACTTTTGTTTTCTTTCACTACCTTCACAAAATGTTGCCCTCACTGGCTACCTGGCTCTTATTTGCTTAACACCATCATTACTTCATGAGAGTTCTTCATAGTATACCCTTTTTCCACAGACTCCTTTGGAGCCCTACTCTGTGCTACCACATACACTATATGGAGAATCCAATTTCTTAGGGACCCTGTGTTTGGGCGTTCACCCCTTGCATGGTTTAGCTTCCTCAGCTCCCGTTACAGACTACCTATCCCAGCGGTTTCCTCTTAAGTGCAGTATCACATACCCCTGTTTTCGAGTCCCATGTAAATAATCAGACTACTACATTTTATATCCCCTTCCCTTGATGCTGGAGTTCTTAACAGAACTTATTGGTATCTATATATATTTTTTACAGACTAATTGATGCATCCTCTCCTGATGAAGTGTCTTCACGCGAAATGCGTTGAGCTCTGACAGGATGCACCTTGCTTTTAGTCAATCATCATTGCATCTATTCATTATCTTTCTTATTACTCGTTTCCTTACACAGAGTTATCACTCCATACATTGTTAACTGGAATGTGCTGCCATTTTGTTTAATTTATATATTTATGAATTACCGTATATACTCGAGTATAAGTCGTTCCGAGTATAAGTCGAGGCCCTAATTTACCACAAAAAAAATGGGAAAAACTTATTGACCCGAGTATAAGACGAGGGTGAGAAATGCACAGCTACTGTAAGTGGAAAAGAGGGTCAACAATGCCCATTTGCATGCCTCACTGTGCCCATTTGCAGCCATAGGTCCCCTGAACTTCAAACTCGGTAGTTAAGGGTTCCTAGATGCCCCCTAGCTGCAGCCAAAATTTGGGGTCTCTGAACCCAAAGGGTCCCGAAATGACATTGCTGCAGATGGACACAGTTGACCGAATTTGGGGCCCCGTATCTCGGGGCCACTTAGTGCTAAGAACCCAAAATTTGGTGTGCAAACCCAGTGCAACTAGCACCATAAAATTTTCAAAGCTGGGGTTTCTAGCACAAAGTGGCCTCGAGATACAGGGCCCCAAAAATCAGTTCAGAAAATGTCAAGCACTTTTCTGCAGCAGAGAATGACATTTTCCGAACCGGTTTTGGGGCCCCGTATCTCAGGGCCGCTTGGTGCTAGGAACCCCAGCTTTGGATATGCTATGGGACCAGTTCCACTGGGTTTGCACACCATATTTGGGGTTCCTAGCACCGAGTGGCCCTGAGATACAGGGCCCCAAAGTCGGTTTAGAAAATGTCAAGCACTTTTCTGCAGCAGAGAATGACATTTTCCGAACCGAGTTTGGGGCCCCGTATCTCGGGGCCACTTAGTGCTAGGAACTTCAGCTTTGGATATGTTATGGTTCCAGTTCCACTGGGTTTGCACACCAAATTTGGGGTTCCTAGCACCTAGTGGCCCTGAGATACGGGGCCCCAAAGTCGGTTCGGAAAATGTTTTTTTTTTGCTGCAGAAAAGTGCTTGACTCGAGTATAAGTCGAGGGGGGTACTTTCAGCACAAAAAAATGTGCTGAAAAGTTCGACTTATACTCGAGTATATACGGGGATTATGTATTTGTATTTTCAAATTGAATGTGTTCATGAACTGTACTTTACTCAACATTCACATATATTTAGCGACTTTTAATGTATTCCATACTGAGTGTGATTTTATACCCTCTTTATGTTAATAAACTTATTAAGTCACCATGTATGTATGTATTACCTTGTCCAATTGCCTTTTGCCTCACACAAAGTCCCAACTTCCGGATAGGGATTTTAATTCTTCATACTTCCAAAGTTTTGGCTATAGAGTACTTTAACATCTGTCATTTATGAAATGTTTTATTTCTTAATTCATTTGATTCATGTTATAAACTTTGCTAATAGATTGTTTGCATAAAATTGGGTATTTTCGGGGTTGCCTTGCTTTATAGAGACAGTTGCCTCTTTCGATCAGTAGTTTAATGTTTGCAGCAGGGTGTAGGTGGCTTTGCTAGAAAGGATGAAAAAGGTTAGATATGTCGGAAGGTCATCCTAAACAACATAAGCTAGGCACTCTACCAGGATACAGATCAGTTGTTTCCGTAGTAAGTGTTATCTTTGAAAATAGTTTTTTTGGTAAAAAAACATGTGAAGGCCAATTAATAAAACAACCATATGGCCTTACTGCAGATATAAAGAGAAAAAAATGCACATTTATAGAGCACAGCAATGTGTATGTAGTTTTAAAAGTCAATGAAAGTTCATTAAGCTACAGGCTATACACAGAAGCGTACATTTTATGAATGGTTTGTAAAATGAAGGCAGGGGTCTTTCAAATGCAATTTTTTTAGGAAAAAATACACTTTCATGAATGGAAAAAAAAACTAAACAGTAAAGTTAGCCCAATTTTTTGTATAATGTGAAAGAGGATGTTATGCCTAGTAAATAGATACCCAACATGTCATGCTTTGCGCACACTCGAGGAATGGCGGTACCTAAAAATCTCCATAGGCGGCGCTTTAAAAAAAAAAAAACGGTTACCAGGTTAGAGTTACAGAGGAGGTCTAATGCTGGAATTATTGCTCACAGTCTGACAATCACGTCGATACCTCACATTTGTGATTTGAACACTGTTTACATATGTGGGCGCAACTTACATGTGAGTTTTCTTTGCTACGGGGGCGCTTTAAAAAAATTATTTTTTTCTTATTTGTTTTTATTTTTTTACATTGTTACTTAAAAAAAAAAAATGTGATCACTTTTAATGATTTCACAAGGAATGTAAACAGGTACAGGTACTCTTTATGGAGGGATCGGGGGTCTAAAAGACCCCAAATCCCTCCTTTGCACTTCAAAAACGGCAATTCTGAATACTATCATTTTTTTTTAAAACGCAGCTGAGTAAACCAGAAGTGACGTTGTGACATCACGTTCGTGTTTACAGAAAGAAGACTGGAATGAAGCCGCTTCCGGATTCATTCCAGTCTTACTCTAGCCGCCGGAAGTCCCGATCGCGTCTCGGGCCAACCGGTGGGACAGGAGGTTTGGGAAGAGCGGCGGAAGGCGACGGGAGGGGGGGGCTTCCTTTGCTCCTCTGGTATGACACCTTTTAGCTGCATCGGTTGTTATCCCTGAAGAGCCGACCTCCTGCTCTGAAAAACTGTACCGGGATTATGCATGCAGCTGCAGACATCAAAGAGAGAAAAGTATTGTTGCGCTACTAAAAAGATTTTCTCTTAAAAGTGTAAATCAGCAGCCAGCATCACCAGTATGATAACCATATACAAAATGTGATAAATAAATAAATGCAGCGCTAAGTGTCATTAACCATGCGTTTTTCTGTGGTTAAACAAACTTATAATCAAACATGCGTTTTCAGTGATTATACAAACATATAATCAAACATATCACCTTTCATAGGTAATAAGGATGTTCATCCGAAAAAATGTGATGGTGATTCGAAAAAATAGGAGTGAAAATAAACAACAAATTATAAGTGCAGTGTCTACACACATGAATCATCTAATTAGAATAATATATATCACCCTACATCACAGCAGTGTATAATAGTATATAAAGGAATAAAGTCCATACATAAAAAACTCTAACGATAACGCTGTGCAAACTGTGGCACTGATGAGATCCCGTAGTGATTGTTACATCTGGTGGGCAATCTTCCTGCATACAGATTTCATTTAGAAATAGTAAGGTGTATGCGCTTACCAGAAGGGATGGACACTCTCACCGTACGGCGGGGTGTCATAAGGGCTTGTGGATCCAGATGATCCTATGGGTGTTCACTGGAAACTCGGTGAGGCGTGCCAATGGACAGTACTGGAAATTGCATACACAGCGACTTCAGAGACGAGGTAGACTGTAAGTCATCGGATGGATGGATGGATTCACCTCTCCCAATACGCTGGTGGCCGAAAGGATGTAGTTCTCACCACGTCACAATGTCATCCACATAGGGAAAAAAAGGGAATCTCCACATGGTGTATGAACCGATAAAAGCAGGTTTATTTGAAGTCATCAGCGGTACAGCAGACGTTTCACAAGCATCAGATAAAAAAGTTGAACAAGTGATCACAAGTTGAATAAAAATAGGATTGGAAATTAGCGTGGTAACAGAGTAACAGCAGTCAGCAATGTATTTAATACTTTGTACAAAATCCTTTGTTGGTAATGACAGCTTCAAGTAGCTTCCTGTATGGAGAAACTTGGCGCACGCATTGCTCAGGTGTGATTGAGGCCCATTTTTCCACACAAACAGTCTTCAAATCTTGAAGGTTCCGTGGACCTCTTCTATGAACTCTGATCTTTAGTTCTTTCTATACATTTTCTATTGGATTCAAGTCAGGTGATTGGCTGGGCCATTCCAGCAGCTTTATTTTCTTTCTTTGAAACCAATTAAGAGTTTCCTTGGCTGTGGATTTGGGATCGTTGTCTTGCTGAAATGCCCACCTTTTTTTCATCTTCATCATCCTGGTAGATGGCAGCAGATTTTTATCAAGAATGTCTTGGTACATTTTTCCATTCATACTTCCGTCAATGATATACCAGTACTGTATGCTGAAAAACAGCCCCACACCATGATGTTCCCACCTCCAAACCCCACTGTATGGGGGTGTTTTTGAGGTGATGTGCCATTTGACCTCCAAACATGGTGTGTATTATGGCATCCAAAGAGTTAAATTTTGGTCTGACCAGACTATATTCTACCAGTATGTCTAAATGTTGTTCAGTAAACTTGAAACGAGCTTCAGCATGCTTTTTCTTCAACAATGGAGTCTTGCGTGGTGAGGGTACATACAGGCCATGGCGGTTGAGTGCATTACTTATTATTTTCCTTGAAACAATTGTACCTGCTAATTCTAGGACTTTCTGAAGCTCTCCATAAGTGGTCCTTGGCTCTTGGACAACTCTTCTGATTCTTTGTCAGAAATCTTGCAAGGAGCACCTGGTTGTGGCCGGTTTATGGTGAAATGATGTTCTTTCCACTACCAGACTATATTCTACCACTATGTCTAAATGTTGTTCAGTAAACTTTAAACAAGCTTCAGCATGCTTTTTCTTCAGCAATGGAGTCTTGCGTGGTGAACGTGAATACAGGCCATGGCGGTTGAGTGCATTACTTATTACTTTCTTTGAAACAATTGTACCTGCTACAATTCCTCTGAAGGTCTCCATAAGTGGTCCTTGGCTTTTGGACAACTCTTCTGATTCTTTGTCAGAAATCTTGCAAGGAGCACCTGGTTGTGGCTGGTTTATGGTGAAATGATGTGCTTTCCACTTCCGGATTGTGCCCCTCAACAGTGCTCACTGGAACATTCAGAAGTTTGGAAATCCTTCTGTAACCATTGCCATTAGTGTGTTTTGCAACAATAAGGTTGTAAAGGTCTTGAGAGAGCTCTATGCTTTTACCCATCATGAGATGTTTCTTGTGTGACGCCTTGGTAATAAGACACCTTTTTATAGGCCATTAGCTGAGACTGAACCAGCTGATATTAATTTGCACTGACGCGGGGGGGGGCTAATAGATTTCAGCTGGTGTCTTGGCTTTCCATGCCTTTTTGCACCTCCCTCCCTACTTTTTCCCTGTGTCATTCACTTTTATTACACATAACTTAATTTCTGAACGTATTTGTTTTAGTTTCTTTGTATGTATGGGTTGTTATCCACCTGTGATGAAAATGTGATGTCAATAGAGTCTTTAAAAATACATTTACCTAGAAAAATGGTGTCGAGTTCAATACTATTTTACTCGCTGTATCTGCATCTCCCATCTATATATACTGTCCACCCCCCCACTTAATTTTCTCCTATCCTGTAATCAAATACAAAAAATTCTTGCCTGCTGCCTAATGTTTAAATATTCTTGTCTTCAAATAAAAAATAAATAAAAATAAATAAACTTTAAGGAAATGAATAGTGCAATATAGGATTGTATGTGGATACCTCCTCCCTGTCAGTTCTTTGTCTTACTTGTGGCCAGTAATTGTATAAGATGAGATTGCTTCAACTCCCCTGGGGCTCTAGGGATGTACGGGAGGTAATAAATGTCAAGAGTAAAATACCTTGCTCATATTATGAGATATTTATAGCGGGCGCAAGGTGGAGTGTGGAGGTGGTTTGTCCTGCCCTCTGCTTCAAATAAGTCGTATTGGTATTTGTTGGGCCCGTAGGGTATTTCAAATGGTGTAAATGGTCAGATGAACTCTTCTTGACACGTACAAGGGCTCTTGTCACTCAAAAAGCCATTTGTGTCTTTACCCCTTGGCTATTAAATGGTTAAAGACAGAAATATTTATAAATCTGCGATAATCAAATTGTACTGCAAACCAGAATATGTGCAGAGGCATTGATTGCCAGCACGGGACATGTCCAACCTTGATCTAAACAAATTAGTTGGAAAGTAGAGGTGCAAATTATGTTTAAAAATACACACATAGACGTATAAATAAATACACGTTTTTTTCACATAATATTCTCATTTCCTGCTGTTTTCTCAAGTGACTCTAAAATTAGCCTGCTGTGTCTATCAATATGCAATACTGATTTACTGTAGAATTTACATCCCTCACTTAGACAGCATAGCCCATCAGGATTTGCAGTTTATATTTTTTGTTGCCCAGGATTGTGTGGTTAACCTCTTGCTTACTGGACACTTAAACCCCCCTCCTGCCCAGACCAATTTTCAGCTTTCAGCGCTGTCACACTTTGAATGACGATTGCGCGGTCATGCTACACTGTACTCAAATGAAGTTTTTATCATTTTTTTCACACAAATGGAGCTTTCTTTTGGTGGTATTTAATCAACACTTGGGTTTTATTTTTTGCCAAACAAACAAAAAAAGCAAAAATTTTTGGCTGACAGCTGATCACGTGGTAAGGGGTCGGGATCGACCCCTTACTCCGATCTGTGATCAGCCGAGTCTCATAGTCTCACTGATCACAGAGCGCATCGCGCGCCCTGCAGGGCGTGCGCAGGCCGCTCAAACATGGGAGGACGTCCAGGGACTCCCTACCGGCAAATTAAATCTGCGCTGCAGCCGTCTTTCGGCTATAGCGCAGGAAGTGGTTAAAAGAAAAAATTGTTGTGTTTTGAGACTTTATATGAGGCAGTGCCATCTCTGTTTATGGCGAGGAAAGGGGGGGAAGGACAAAAAGTTGGGACTTTAAATGAAGCATGTAGCTGCAAAAGAGTACAATGGGTTGGTAAAACATATTTATTATTAATGGAATGATAACAGGGTAAAAAATATGCATGATAATGATAAATTCCATAGAGTAATTCATGTACAATCATACTGAAGAATACAAAAAAAATATGTAAATAACAGGATAATAGACAAGAATACATGGTCATAGTAAATAACTTGTAATTCATATATATACAGATATATACAGATATGCACATTTGGGATAATACAATTCAATGGTAAATTGGTTGATTGTGTATAACCTCCAAACTAACTCCTCCTCATAGACTGCAATGAAAAAGAACCCCATAATAGATTACATATAGATCCTATGACCACATAATACCAAATCAATATGGCTTGATTGACGTGTATAAATATAAAATTAAAGCACGGCTTCTAGTTAGCTCGACGTGTTTTGTGCCTGGGTAGTTTCCACTCTTCAGGAGCATGCGTGTGATCTGGAATAAAAAAAATAAGGATTGCCATGAGGACCATAATCCATCAGGGAGAAGCTACAAGAAGTCAGGTGGACCAAGCCCTATTAAATTACTTACAAACAGTATAGCTGTGTGTGGGAGGTGCATTTAAAGTCCCAACTTTTTGTCCCCCCCCCCCCCCCCTTTGCTCGGCAGGATTGTGTGGTGTCCTCTCAAATTTAACAACTCAACAATTTGCATGTGACTTTCTAATTGTAACAATAAATGGGCCTGTGAATAGGTCACCCAAGCTATAACATTGTAAGAGAGGGGGGGGGGGGCTGGGGGGCCAGTGACTCTACTACCAGAAATGAAATAGTAGCTGGGATGCTCCTTAAAGCACTAGAGCAGCGAAAGCGAAAGTATTTGGTATATTCCGTTTGGTATGCACCCCCACTTACTGTTAAGCTCCCATATATGGGCATAAATTATTGTATTATTTAAAATAGTTCACAATTGAAGTTACAATAAGTTTAATATAAACTGAGTCGTCTACCAGATTTAGCACTTATGATAACAGATGAAGCCTCTTTCATTCAAGCATGGGTACAAATGCAAAATGCAGTGTTTAAAGTGCAACTCCACTTTTGTTGAAAAAAAAATTCCCTTCTGGGTGATCTATGCACATTGCAAGGATTTTAACCACTTGCTTACTGGCCACTTACAGTGATTGTAAAGCTTTGTTTTTTTTTTTAAATAGCAAAAATATATTTCCTGACAGACTCCATGGCAGCCTACGTGTGGGTTAACCCCGCCTCCTCTCCAATGCTATAGGACCCCATTCCCATAAATGAGTGCTCACCACTAGCTACTGCGTTCCTTTTTTGTCCTCCTCTATGGGCCTACACATGCTGTTCGCATCAAGATTGATTGAATCCAAGATTGGCATACCTGTGCGGTGCAGCTCAAAAAGCCCAGCTATGAGCGGGCGAGTAGCTTAAAGAGGCTTGAATGTTCCCCCTTGGTGGATGGGTGGTCGCCTCTGTATGCCCGGCGGACAGTTCTCATCAACGGCTGGCAAGGTCTGTGGCTGTTTTCTCATACTCCATGGCAGTATTTCTATGTGTTGTCTGTATTTTCCCTGGTGGTCCAGTGTGTCCTATCCCCCTCATGGCGGCTGGTTCGCGTGCGTTCCAGCCCGCCACGGCACTTCCGGGTTGCGGCAGTCTCCGCCGCTGGCACCTGCGCTGTAGCCACCCTGAGAGCGAGGTTTGGCTCGCGCATGCGCAGTACGGCGGCTCGTTCGTCGTCCGCGCAGGCGCCGTACGGTGGTTCCCCTTTGCGCGTGCGCAGTAGGGGATAATGATGTCACGGGCGAGGAATTTAAATTCCGCCCTCCTGTCCTGCTGAGTTGGGATCTCCCTTGGTAGGGAAAGGAGGAGCGGATCCCTGCTGGTCTCCAGGTGAGTGGTGGAAACCTCTGCAAAAAAAAAAAAAAAAAGGAGCAAAATAATGGAAAATGTTCTTTTATCATTATATATGTTTATCTAAATATATATACTTATGCGGCTGGAAGTTGTTTTTCCTTTGCCTTGAATATACGTTGATACATGCTTTGTGCATATTAAAAAAAAAAAAAAAAAAAAAGAGGCAAGCAGAGTTTTTTCTTTTCTCTAAAACCTTCTCATATTTGATGCCTAGGTTTTCTTAGACCATTATCCCTGCAGACTATTAAAGTGACATTTTGTGTCCCAGGTTATGGACAATTCACCGCCTTTAAGTGGCCAGCCCTCACGCACAAGGTATGTGCTCGTGAGGGGAGGGGATGAGATTTATGCACATTATTGTCGTGCTGATACCATGTTCTGCCTTTCTTCTCTCCCCTTCCCCTATTTTTTCTCTTCCCAGCCCTTCTAGGTCGGACCCGCTAAATGCGGTCCAGAATGCCAATGACCTTGCCAAGCCACAATACAATTCATCTTCATCCAGACGAGACTCACAGTCCGGATCCCACCAGAGGAGACGCTCTCGTTCCTCCTCAAGACACCGCTCCCACCGCCATGACAGCCGCTCAGACCACAGAGCCTGCTGGGGATGTAGGACACGAGTTCCGGAGGGCAAGTCCTTATGTGACCGTTGTTTTGCCCGCGCGGTTGGGGAAAAAGAGACGGAAAACCAGCGTTTAGAGTCTCTTGTGAAACGAGTGGTACAGCAATCCCTAATGGAGAGGGAAGCACCTCGCACATTGAGCCAGTCTACCACCGCGTCTGGCCCGCCGGCGGAAGAGGCCCGCGATGATCCGGGTACTTCGCAGCCCTATATTACCTCTCCTGACTCCTCAGAGGATGAGTCTATTAATGAGGAGGTCATTGGAGGGTTCGACTTCGCGATGGTTTCCCCTTTAATCAAAGCAATCAAGGAAGCCTTGAAGTGGGAAGACCCTTCCACTCCCCCAGCCAAGCAGAAAAAATTCTTCAAGCACCTGGGGAGAGAACGCGCAAACTTTCCGCTCCTTCCAGAGCTAAAGGAAATCATTGAGGAAGAATGGAGTAAAACAGAGAAAAAATCCTCCATGTCTAATAAAACCTCCAGATTGTACCCCTTCAAGTCAGAAGAAGTAAAGAATTTGGAGAATACTCCCCTTGTGGACGCAGCTCTTATGCGTCTGGCCAAACATGTGACTCTTCCTCTAGAAGACGCAGTATCTTTTAAAGATGGGCTCGAGAGGAAGATAGACCTAGATCTAAAAAGAATCTATGGGCTCGCGGGTACGGCCTGTAAACCAGCCCTGGCATTAGCGGCCATGTCTAAGGCCATGGAGGCCTGGACGGAGAACGTGGAATCCTTCCTTAAAGGCATGTCAGAAGAGCTGGCTGGAAGTTCAGCAGCCGCAGAGCTGAAGCTTGCAGCGGTCTTCCCGGGGGAGGCGTCCACTGACCTGATCCGCCTTCTGGCTCGTATTATGCTGTCCTCAGTTACGGCCAAGAGAGCCCTCTGGTTGCGTCCCTGGCTTGCGGACCCTGGTTCTAAGCAAGCGTGGTGTAAAATCCCGTTTGAGGGGTCCTCACTGTTTGGCAATAAGCTTGACGATGCCATTACGCGAGCCACAGGTGGCAAATCGGGTTTTCTTCCCCAGGACAGGCGCATGCTGGGTCGAAAGAAGCCCCAGTTCAGAAGACGAAGTCCGGAGCGCTCCAGGGAAGCACGCTCCTACAAGCCTGGCCGGGACTTTAGGAAGAATTGGAGCAGAGGGCAGTCATCCTTCCGCAGACCCGTTAAAAATCAAACGTCCAGTGCTCGTGATCAGGCTAAATCTTTTTGAGATTACGCCCGCCCAGGCGGGCCGGGTGGGGGCTCGTCTGCTCCTCTTCCGGCACGTCTGGGTGGCCTCGATCTCAGACTTCTGGGTCATAAGGACGGTCTCGTCAGGCCACAGATGGGCCTTTTCCAGGACTCCGCACCCAAGGTTCGTCTCCACTCTTCTCCCTCGGGCAGAGGATCAGAAACAAATTTTGCTGTCCTATGTGGACCTCCTGAAAATTCAAGGAGCAGTAGTACATGTACCACAGGACGAATGGTTCCAGGGGATATACTCCCCTCTCTTCCTAGTTCAAAAAAAGGGGGGCTCTTGGCGCCCAGTCATAGACCTCACATATCTCAACGGATTCATAGAGAATGGAAGGTTCAAGATGGAAACCTTGGTGACCATTCAGAGAGCCATACAACCAGGCGACTGGATGATATCAATCGACCTGAAGGACGCTTATTTCCACGTTCCAGTGGAAAAAGAATTTCACAAATACCTCCGCTTTCACATTGGGTCAGATCATCTTCAATTTATTTGCCTCCCCTTCGGGCTGACAACGTCCCCCCGGGTCTTTTCAAAGGTCCTCCTAGCTACGGTGGCACTAATAAGATCCAAAGGGGTACGTCTTTACCACTACCTGGACGACCTGCTGGTGCTGTCCCAGAGCAGGGAGCAGTTGCTGGTCCACCGGGATCAAGTAATCTCCACTCTGTCCAACTTCGGGTGGCTCCTAAACATAGAAAAGAGTCAACTGAGCCCAACTCAGCGTCTAATATATCTGGGAGCCCAGTTCGATACAGTGGCAAACACTATCTCCCTTCCACTACAGAAAATTCCTACAGTTCGAGACAGAGTCTCCCGGGCTCTACATGCACGGCAAATGAAAGCCTCTCAGTGCCTGAAAGTCGTTGGCACGATGGTTTCTACGACTCCCATGGTCAAATGGGCCTTATGGAGATTGCGTCCCTTCCAGTCAGGCCTCCTACGGCAATGGAAGTCAGGGGACAAGAATCAGGTCATCCGCATAACATCTACAATGAGAAACAGCCTCTTCTGGTGGCTTCAGCGCAAGAACCTCCTGACTTGCCACTCCATCGCTCCCATCTCCTGGGTGACGGTCACGACCGATGCCAGCGGTACCGGTTGGGGAGCCCTTTGTGGGTCGAACCTGGCCCAAGGCAAGTGGGAAACATGTCTCCCCAACCCTGGGTCGAATGTCTTGGAACTTCGTGCGGCCTGGTGTGCCCTACAGTTCTTCTCTCATCTCCTGATGGGGGAGTCAGTGCTGTTGAGAATGGACAACACCACAGCAGTATCGTATGTGAAGAGGCAAGGGGGTACTCGGAGTCCCACACTCCTTCGGGAAGTCGAGCCCATCCTATCGTGGGCGCAGAAATACCTTGCCAACATCTCGGCAGTCTTTGTCCCAGGCGTTCAAAACACTCAAGCAGACTTCCTGTCACGGACCGAGTTGGACAACAACGAGTGGTCTCTCCACATAGAGACGTTCAGGTGGATCTTGTCACTAAAGACCGATCCCGAAGTAGATCTGTTTGCTTCCCCCTGCAATCGCAAGCTGAAGAAGTTCTACACCCGGGGGCTCTGCAGTCAAGCCATCGGGACAGATGCCCTGACGGATCAGTGGAGGTTCAAGCGGGCATACGCCTTTCCGCCACTGCCAGTTAAGCTGAGATTCCTGCAGAGGCTCCGAGCGGAGCCAGTGGAGGTGGTGACAATAGCTCCCTACTGGCCGAACAGGCCTTGGTTCCCTCTCCTGGTCCAGCTCAGCTGTCGGGACCCAGTGCCTCTCCCTCTCAGACCGGACCTTCTTTCTCAAGGGTCAGTCCTGCACCCTTGTCCTGCGGTGCTGAGACTGATGGTCTGGTTCTTGAGAGGGAGAGGCTGGAATCCCTAGGTTGTGCCTCAGAAGTAATATCCACTCTCATGAGCTCGAGAAGATCCAGTACAAATAAAGTCTATGGAAGGATCTGGTCCAAATTCGTGGAGTTCTGCTCTCCTCAGGGCAGGTCTTTTAGACATCCAAAAGTCCAGGACGTTCTCAGTTTCCTCCAAACGGGCCTAGATTTACATCTATCTGTCAGCTCTCTGAGAGTCCAAGTTTCGGCACTTTCGGCCTTCTCCGGCACTTCATGGGCAGTTCATCCTCTGGTTAGACAATTTTTCCGAGGCGCATCGAGACTCAAGCCCCAGAGAAAGCCTAGGTTCCCCAAATGGGACCTTCCATTAGTCCTTGACTCGATCTCTGGACTCAGTACTTCGGGGCCCTCCCCGCTCCCTATCAAGGTCTTTTCAGCAAAGGTGGCCTTCTTAGTGGCCATTACCTCAGCCAAAAGGGTCTCTGAAATTGCATCACTTGGTCACGAAGAACCCTTCCTAACGTTTTTCCCGGACCGGGTAGTCCTCATTCCTATGCTGGGTTCCAACCCAAAAGTGTCTTCAGTATTCCACGTCAATCAAGAGATCGTTTTACCTACATTTAGGACCCCAGGGTCCACTGAGAATCACCCTCTAGATGTGGGCGAAGCTATTAAGGAATATCTCAAAGTTACTTCTCCCTTTAGACGTTCTAGTCATCTCTTCGTGCTTCACTCAGGCAGCAATATAGGGAAAAAAGCCTCAACCAGGACTATCGCGTCCTGGATCTTACAGACCATACAACAGGCATATAGGGCTAAGGGCTTGGCTCCTCCAAAGGCGGTGACAGCCCATTCCACCAGAGGAATGGCAGCCTCGTGGGCAGCGGCTCGGCATGTGGCTCCAGATATCATCTGCAAGGCAGCTTCATGGGCTTCTATTAATACCTTCATGTTGCATTATTGTATAGAGCCTGCCTCACTATCCTCTGTAAACTTTGGGTTACAAATCCTATCGACCGATAGGACAAATTAAAATTTATGTTTTGATCATGCATACCCACCCGTGTGGTTGGCTAGTTATTTCCCACACGTAGGCTGCCATGGAGTCTGTCAGGAAAAAGGAAAATTTATTATCAAATACTTACCGTAATTTTCCTTTCCTGATGGACTCCATGGCAGACGGAGTTCCCACCCATTGGTCAACGAGTAGGCTAGTTACGGAACGCAGTAGCTAGTGGTGAGCACTCATTTATGGGAATGGGGTCCTATAGCATTGGAGAGGAGGCGGGGTTAACCCACACGTAGGCTGCCATGGAGTCCATCAGGAAAGGAAAATTACGGTAAGTATTTGATAATAAATTTTCCTTTTTACCTACACTGTGCAGCTTGCTTTGCACAGAGTGGCCCCGATCCTCGATTTCTGGGGTTCCCCCCCTCCTCCGGTGGCTCTCGCGGCTCCTCCCCGCATCAGATAACCTCTCCCGGGGAGTTACCTTGCGAGAGTGCTCCCGAATCCAGCATTTGCGTCCATAGAAACAGAATGCCAGACTCGGCTACACCCCCCCTCCCCCGGCACCTGCATCATTGAATTTGACTGACAGCAGCGGGAGCCAATGGCTGCACTGCTATCAATCTATCCAATCAAGAAGTTTTTTCACCTTAATGCATAGGATACATTAAGGTGAAAAAACACGAAGGTTTACAACCCCTTTAAACCCCCCTCCTGCCCAGACCAATTTTCAGCTTTCAGCGCTCTCACACTTTGAATGACAATTGCGCGGTCATGCAACGCTGTACCAAAATGAAATTTTTATCATTTTTTCCCCATAAATAGAGCTTTCTTTTGGTGGTATTTAATCACGTTTTTTTGTTTTTTTTTGTTGAAAAAACGAAGAAAGACCAAAAATTTAGAAAAAAAAGTTTCATAACCTGGTAATTTTTCTCCTTCATTGATGTACGCTGATGAGGCTGCACTGATGGGCACTGATAGGCTGCAATGATCGGCTGCACTGTTGGGCACTGATGGGTGGCACTGAGAGGTGGCACTGATAGACACTGATGGTTGGCACTAATAGGCGGCACTGAAGGGCACTGATAGGCGGCACTTATGGGCCCTGATGATCACTGATGGGTGGCATTGATGGGCACTGGTAGGTGACACTCATAGGCACCACTGATCGGTGGCACTGATGGGCATTGATTGGCAGCACTGGTGGGCATTGATAGGTGGCACTGTTGGGCAAAGGTAGGTGGCACTGTGGGCACTGGTAGGTGGCACTGGTTACTGATAGGTGGCAACGGCAGGTGGCACTGGTGGGCACAGATGAGGCAGCTGCGGCTCTCTGTGCACGGGACCGATGTCCCTCTGACAGAACCAGGTGATTGGCTGTTTTTTTGCTGATCTTCTGCTTCATTGACTGACAGCTGATCACGTGGTAAGGGGCCAGGATTGGCCCCTTACTCCGATATGTGATCAACCAAGTCTCATAGACTCTGAGATCACAAAGCGTGCTGTGCGCGGCCTGCAGGGGGCGTGCAGGCAGCTCATGCATGGGAGGACGGCCTCCCGGCAATTAAGGCTCACGCTGTAGCCGTCATTCGGCTATAGCGCAGGCGGGAAGTGGTTAACAAACTTTGTTGCAGATTCCTACCTTTTGTTATTCTGAAGAAATCACTGTTCCTCTGTGCCCCTGTGCTCAGTGAGTCTGGTGGGAGTGGTATCATAATTATCAACCAGCTGCTGCAGAATCAGGGCTCTAATGAGGAAAGCTGCAGGGTCTGCATCCCTTTCAATGTTATTTCCTATTGGGGGGTATCTTACCAAAAATTTTATGACTTGTGTTGCAATTGTATATGCTATATTATTATTTTTTTATTATTTTGCTATTTGTTTTTCCCTATGAAAGTAGAGTTACCCTTTAAAAAGAAAAGGGTGTGCTTGACCTGTTTTGCCTGCAGTCCAGCACAGAAAGACATGCTTTGACAACTGGAAGCAAAGCAGATTAATTGTAGCCCGTTCAGAGCGTGGCTAAAATACACATCTCAGAGATCTGCCGCAAACCCAACTTGAGGCAAACTGGAACCTCATCCCTAATTCCTGTTTGGGATAGAACACTTTACTGGTGAGTGCTGGATAGTAGACACAGATATTTTTATTGCCAGTGACAATGGGATTTTGCTTGTTCCAGAGCTGCTTCTCTCCCCATGCCAGTCAATAGAATTGCAAAAGCAGCTTGAAAGTAGGTTGATGCAGCTTAGAAAAAAGTCCTCTACAGGTCAGAAGGTGGTCAGCTGCAGGTCAAATGCCCCAATCAGTGAGCTCTGAATGAACTATGAAGCATCGCAAAGGGTACTTTCACAATGGGGTGGTGCCAGTGTTAGCGGTAAAGCCACCTCGCTAGTGGCCGAAGAAAGGGTTAAGAGTGCCCATGTTGCGGTGCTGCCAAAGAAGTCATCTACAGGTCAGAAGCTGGTCAGCTGCAGGTCAAATGCCCCAATCAGTGAGCGCTGAATGAACAAATGAAGCATTGCAAAGGGTACTTTCACACTGGGGTGGTGCCAGCATTATCGGTAAAGTCGCCTCGCTAGCGGCCGAAGAAAGGGTTCAAAGTGCCCGTGTTGCAGCGCTGCCAAAGAAGTCATCTACAGGTCAGAAGCTGGTCAGCTGCAGGTCAAATGCCCCAATCAGTGAGCGCTGAATGAACAAATGAAGCATTGCAAAGGGTACTTTCACACTGGGGTGGTGCCGGCATAGCGGTAAAGCCGCCTCGCTAGCCGCCGAAGAAAGGGTTAAAAGTGCCCGTGTGGCGGCGCTGCCAAAGAAGTCATCTACAAGTCAGAAGCTGGTCAGCTGCAGGTCAAATGCCCCAATCAGTGAGCGTTGAATGAACTATGAAGCATTGCAAAGGATACTTTCACACTGGGGTGGTGCCGGCGTTATCGGTAAAGCCGCCTCGTTAGTGGCCGAAGAAAGGGTTAAAAGTGCCCGTATTGCGACGCTGCCAAAGCGCTTTGCAAGCTCTTCGGCAGCACTGCCCATTCATTTCAATGGGCAGGGTGTTTTGGGATCGGTGTATACACCGCTCCGGCACCGCCCCAAAGACGCTGCTTGCAGGACTTTTTTTCCCGTCCTGCAAGCGCACCGCCCCCAGTGTAAATGCACTCGGGCTTTCACACTGGGGAGGCATGAGAGGCGTTTTCAGGCGATATTTTTAGTGCTAAAACGCCTGAAAAGTGCCTTTAGTGTGAAAGGGGTCAAACTGATTTCAAAGGCAAGCTGCACCTGAAAGCAAGCTACATTTCTCCATCAGCACAAGCCCAACGCTTGTAATGACCAGGTAATAACCTTCAGGGGGAAGGTATGGCTATGCATTTTTAAAAGTTGTTAGGTTTGACATTTGTTCAATATGGTACATGATCATCCATCATTTTCAGCATCTGCACATGAATGACCTCAGTGGGAAGTTGGAGTGAAGAGCACAGACCATCACTAGATTCCTCCATCTATAATAGGATGAACAGATTTAGTTAACACATTCTATCCACTGTGCAGTAGTTTATAGTTATTTACTCAGGGAGGAAATAAAATGTTCTACTTGAGGGAAAAATTTAATAGAACAGTGACAGCAGAAAATGGCAGAACAAGCAGGAAATGTGTTTGACATGACAGCAAGCACAGGGAGACTGCAGACACAGAGCCATGGGGGACTTGGGGACGTGAGAAATGTGAAGTAGTTAAAGCATGCTTGATGGTGGAAAGACATACTCATGGGCGAGTTATAAATCACTTGTGTCCTCCAGGGGATGCAGGTTTGAGTGTGCACTATATAAGTGACAATCCCAGCGTGATCTATAGGATAGAAAGACAGTCTTGGCTGAAGGAGAGGTGATGATTATTAACTTTAGGAATTAAAACGAGATAGGCTTTAGGATAAAAGAAAAAATAGAGAAGGAAATTATAGCCAGGCTTATGCAACTAAGAATATTATTCCAATTATGAGGAACTAACACACAGGGTAATTAATGAGCATACCAAAATGCACAGGCACATAGTACAAGCACTTGATTTGTGTTGGTGGGAATTGTGTTTTTGTGATCTTGTGGGATATTGTATTCCATTATCTGTGTGACAAATTAGAGAATTGGAACTAGAATTGTTATAGAAAAATCTTTGAAAAATTGCTATGGTTTAAAGCAGAACTATGAACAGAATATGGTCGTTAAAACTAAGCTAAAATGTAGCTGCAGACACTTGAGGAATTCATCCTCAAAGTTCACAAAAGAAGAACTGAATTAGTTTGACTTGGATATCAGCACTCTGCTTTGCCACTCTTTGGTTGCACTCTGTTTGTACTCATGTTAGAAATTAGAAGGCTGACACTCTGCCAAGTCACTATTGGGAAAAAAAGCTGCTTAAATGAAAAAGTATTTTTGTTGTAAGTTTTGAGGAGGATTTACTTCACAGCGACTGCAGCTACAAAGGTCAGTGAAGGCTTGTTTTAAATAGACACTGTTGCCTTGCCCATGTAGGGGAAAATGACAGTGTCTCTAAAAAAAGCCAACCCTTATACTTACCCTGCCTGTGCTCCCTCGCTACTCCTTTCCCGTTGCAGCCAGAACTAGAATCAGCAACAAGGAGGAAAGGTGGCGCCACTCCCTTGGTCAGTCCTTGAGCATGGTATTTGGCTAGGAAGAAAAGAACGGCTGCACACCACAGGAACGTTCCTATGATTTTATTCCAAAAATAGCAAATGACAGCCAACAAAAACAGAGTGTCCAAACTTCTTCAAAACTTAAGGTTTTAAGAAGCACTGAAGTCAGTGTGAAATGCACGCGTCACCTCCTGGGTTCAGACACTCTCTCTTTGTTGGTTGTCATTTGCTATTTTTGGAATAAAATCATAGGAACGTTCCTGTGGTGTGCAGCCATTCTTTCCTTCCTATTGATCATCGGTGGCGAGCCGTGGCTTGCACCCAGCGCATCCGGACTGTAGTGATTGCTCACCTGGAGGGGCGTCTTCCTTTTTTGAATGGTATTTGGCTGCTGTTCACAAAATCAGGTGAGATGGTCACATGCTTCCTCATACTTGGAAGCACTGGGTAGTTTTGCCAACTGTGATAGAGGAAGGATTGGTGAAGAGGTGTAGGAAAGAGGAGTATAAGTGGGTTGGAATGGGGGATAGGGGAAGGGCCCTCTATGTAGAGAATATTACGTCACCCTGTATGGATAAGGTGAAATTGTCCCTTTAAAGCTCATTAAATACTTAAAGTGGTTTTAAACCCTGTACTACCACTTTTACCTACAGGTAAGGCTTATTGCACCGTTTAGGAGATATTCACTGTATCCACATGGGCCGATATCATCGGCCCATGTGCGCACTGAAGAAACGGCTTGCTCGTGCCATTTCTTCAGTAGCTGTGCCATGACCGGCAGCACACGCGCGCATGCGAGGGAGTGACATCATTACGGCTCCGGCCAATCACAGTGCAGGCGCACAGCAGTGTACGGGGACCGCTGCAACAGCTTGGATCTAAGGTAAGTATTTCATAATGAGCTAGTGTGTGATGCATACTAGCTCATTATGCCTTTGTCTTGCAGGTTGTTGTTTTTTTTTGTTGTTTTTTTGAGAGTTAACAACCACTTTAAGAATTTATAAATATTTAAATGACCATAGTGTGACCACAGTTTGACTAAAGTACAACAGATTGTCATTATTCAAAATGTTAAAGTGCAAATGTTTCACTTCATAGTGGCGCTGTCACCTATAAGTGTTCTCAAATTTAATAAAGTGACATAAACATAGTAAATGAGTCCACCAAATAATAGTGCTGAAAAAAAACGTTGTTTAAATCTTCCCCCACTGGAACTGCTTTATCTACACACTACCTTGCTTGCACAGGTAATCCCTCTCCCCAACAGAAAAGCACTCACCAGATTGTATTAAATATACCAGCTGTCAGATCATATGAGCATCACCATATATCTCCGTAGAATTCATCAATGGCCATTGACATACGAAAGCAGAAAAATAGCCTCTAATGGTACGGTAACCAAACAAATCCCCGGTGACGAAGTCGGGAGTAACGAAACGCATCAGGGTGTGGTTACGCGGCGACCGGAGATGATGGTGAGAAGGTGGTGAGACATCTTAGTCTATTACAGAGTTGGATAATACCTGATGCCATTTTTCTTCTTTGCGTGTATTTGATTTTAAATGAGTGAGTGGCTTTCCATTTTTTAAAATAAATTTCATTTGTTTTGTTACTGTACCATTGGAGGCTATTTTTCTTCTTTCATATGTCAATAGCCATTCATGAATTCTGCGGAGATATATGATGACGTTCATATGATCTGACAGCTGGTATATTTAATACAAGTTCATCATGCCAACCATGAGAGTGGGAGGCATGATAATCTGGTCAGTGCTTTTCTGTTGGGGAGAGGGATCACCTGTGCACATGAGGTGGTGCGTGGATAAAGCAGTTCCAGGAAGATTTTAAAAACATGTTTTGTCAGCACTATTATTTGGTAGACTATGGACAGTTTATGTCACTTCACTTATGATTATTTATTTATTTGTGAACACTTATAGGTCACAGCGCCACTGTAAAACATTTGCACTTTGACATTTTGTATTGTTTACGGTGGCAGCAGTGAGATAATTTTTATTGATCTGCTTATACAGTGCATCCAGAATATATTCACAGCGCTTCAGTTTTTTTCACATTTTGTTATGTTACAGCCCTATTCCAAAATGGATTAAATTCATTATTTCCTCAAAATTCTGAAAACAATACCTCATAATGACAACGTGAAAGAAGTTTGTTTGAAATCTTTACAAATTCATTAAAAATAAAAAAATGTAAAAAAAAATCATGTGTACATAAGTATTCACATCCTTTGCCATGACACTCAAAATTGAGCTCAGGTGCATCCTGTTTCCACTGATCATCCTTGAGGTGTTTCTACGACTTGATTGGAGTCCACCTGTGGTAAATTCAGTTTTTAGATTGGACATGGTTTGGAAAGGCACACACCTGTCTATATAAAGGTACCACAGTTAACAGTGCATGTCAGAGCACAAACCAAGCCATGAAGTCCAAGGAATTGTCTGTAGACCTTTGAGACAGGACAAAGGCACAAATATGGGGAAAAGCACAGAAACATTTCTGCAGTATTGAAGGTCTCAATGAGCACAGTGGCCTCCATCATCCATAAATGAAAGAAGTTTGGAGCAACCAGGACTCGAGCACCCAGCCATACTGACCGATCGGGGGAGAAGGGCTCTTAGTCAGGGAGGTGACCAAGAACCCAATGGTCACTCTGAGAGCTCCAGCATTTCTCTGTGGAGAGAGGAGAACCTTCCAGAAGAACAACCATCTCTGCAGCACTCCACCAATCAAGCCTGTATGGTAGAGTGGCCAGACGGAAGCCTCCTCCAGTAAAAGGCACATGACAGGCCGCCTGGAGTTTGCCAAAATGCACCTGAAGGATTCTCCCACCATGAGAAACAAAATTCTGTCTGGAGAAAACCATACACCGCCCCTCACGTGGCCAATACCATCCCTACAGTGAAGCATGGTGGTGGTAGCATCATGTTGTGGGGATGTTTTTCAGCCGCACAAACTGGGAGACTAGTCAAGGTCGAGGGAAAGATGAATGCGGCAATGTGCAGAGACATACTTGATGAAAACCTGCTCCAGAGCGCTCTGGACCTCAGACTGGGGCAAAGGTTCATCTTCCAACAGGACCAGGGCTGTAGATAATTTTTTGTTCTGGGGGGGTGGGGTTAAGCGGCAGGTACTATGTAAAAGTCTTTTTAAATGAAACAAATTGCACCAAATTCATAAAGACTGAAAAAAGGAAAAACTATGTGTTGCTCATAGTAAGCAATCACATTCTTAATTTTATTTTCTCAGATCGTCCTAAAAATTTAACCTGGTTTCAGTTTTTCTTTTCTTTCAATTTTTATGAACATTGTCCAGTGAGGTTGGCAGTCTAAGGCCTGGTACACACTGTAAGCTAAAAAACAGATCACTGTACTAACACACACAGACGCACAAGTCGCACTGTATTGTAAGCAATAGCACTATTCAAATCAGTGCAATCCCGACTTTATGGTGCTGCACCAATTTGAAAAAGTAGTTCCTTGCACTACTTTTAGCGATTTCGGGTGCGACTTGCATAGACACCTGTGAAGCTGCACAGATGTCTCCAAAGTCACACCCATAGTCGCGCTGACATGCGGCTTTGAAACTGTGCGATTTCAGATGAAGTTGCACGATTTCAAAGCCACAACCAATGTGAATGGGGACTCAAATAGGACAATTAAACAGAACCACCCCTTGACCACCTACAGTGCCTTGAAAAAGTATTCACACCCCTTGAAATTTTCCACATTTTGTCATGTTACAACCAAAATTGTAAATGTATTTTATTGGGATTTTATGTGATAGACCAACACAAAGTGGCACATAATTGTGAAGTGGAAGGAAAATGATAAATGGTTTTCAATTTTTTTTACAAATAAATATGTGAAAAGTGTGGCGTGCATTTGTATTCAGGCCTCCTGAGTCAATACTTTGTAGAACCACCTTTCACTGCAATTACAGCTGCAAGTCTTTTTGGGGATGTCTCTACCAGCTTCGCACATCTAGAGAGTGACATTTTTGCCAATTCTTCTTTGCAAAATAGCTCAAGCTCTGTCAGATTGGATGGAGAGCGTCTGTGAACAGCAATTTTCAAGTCTTGCCACAGATTCTCAATTGGATTTAGGTCTGGACTTTGACTGGGCCATTCTAACACATGAATATGCTTTGATCTAAACCATTCCATTGTAGCTCTGGCTATATGTTTAGGGTCGTTGGTGAACCTCCGCCCCAGTCTCAAGTCTTTTGCAGACTCCGACAGGTTTTCTTCTAAGATTATATAAACCAAAAATCACACTACTGGTAGATTTGCGCTTACTCTGAAACAAGTCTAAAAGTTATAAGCAGCTAACACAACAACTAGAATCGTTGCCCAACAGATAAATAATTATACAAAAATGTGTAGCGCTAAAATGGCAAGATGCCTTAAAACTAATAAGTATAAAAGGCCTATACTTAAAGTATAGTGTACATATAAACATACATGCAGAGTATGACTAAAATTCAAAAAGAACAGTCACTATGTTGGAATTGAGTGGGTTGCTACCCCAAACGTGAAGTGAGGAGCGCCTTCACCAACATATAACAGTTTCAAAAGGTAACGTTCTATAGTAAATTAAAAAGTCTTATCAATGCATTGGATAGTCCATCTTGAAACCAAACTCATGTCAAACACCACTGTGTCTTCAAAACATGCAGTGCACTTGAATATTGTAGATGGAGGCTTACCGGAGGGTTTGAACCCAAGACAGCATATACTGTGAGGGTCAAACCAGCTTTTATTGCACCCTGGCAATGGTGGGAAGATCTTTGTGGCCTGAAGATAGTGGGAAGGTCTTTTCTAAAGATGTATCTTCTCCACACGTAATGCTGGATCTCTCCAACCAGGGTTCATAAAGGGCACAAAAAGGGACTACATAGCGTGATACCGTAGACACCGTAATTTATTAAATAAAGGAATACACTTACATGATAAAGTTGATAAAAAGCGCTTGTACATAAAAAGGGGGCGGCAGTGGAGTCCTCCCGACGCGTTTCGTCTGAGTAGACTTCGTCCTGGGGTGCCCTCCACTGCAGCCCGACTCCCTAATATAGGAACTGTAATCATCCTGATATGAATCCAGCCCAATCGATTCCAAAAAGCAGCACTTCCGGGTTGCCCAAGATGGCGGACCCGCGTGCGTTCCAGACCTCGTTTTAGTGGGTGTATCCATGCGTTCCACCCTCCAAAACGGAAGTCAGATGTTCCCCATATTTCTAAAGTAAAGAGTTGTCATCTTATTATGATAAGACAAGACTTATGTTTCAGTTTAGCTGGTTATTAGAGCTGATTAGTAATGTTTCTTGTCGTCGATCGAATATCAGCGAGATCCCGCCGTATCTCGCGATATAATGCTATAGCGTCACGACGCTGAGGGAAAAAGTGTCCACAAGAAGCGTCACGACGCTGAGGCGGAAGTGTTCTCACGAAACACCTCGCCTGCGTTCCACTGATGGTTAACCGGAAGTCCGCGGATCTCAGCTAATCTCGCGATATCGCGCTGTGACACCACAGCGCAAAAAATGGAATTAGTTGTATAGGTCGACCACTTGCATTCCACCTATGATAAAGGTGGAGCAACGGGTTGAGACTAGCTTCACTTAAGTGGCTTATCAGTCAATTACTGAGTAAAGAACTGGGGACCAATAGTTACCCACATAATGTGCACCGCAAAAAGGCGATGTGGCGACAGCGTAAGCAACTCGGTGTCACCCAGTTACAATACAACTGGAAAAAACAAAAAATAATTTGTATGACTATGAACCTTTATGTTTTAGTTTAACAGAATCAAGTGAGCTGGATACACACAGGTGTGCCCATTTTATAGCATATATGACATATATGGCCCTACAGAGGGTACCAGCCGCATATAAATGCATCCAAAATACAGACATAGAGATAAAAAATGTACAGGAATGCATACTTGGGAATGGATATTATATCCCTTATGACTCGTCCAGAAAGGCATTAACATCAACCTCTACGTTGAGCCCCGACGGGGCAAAAGTTTTTAGCTCATATGCCCAGAACATTTCGAGGCGTGACACACCCCTTATTCTAGCACCCCCTCTCCAGGGTGGTGTGTATTTATCAATAATAACAAACTGTGATCCCTCTGGATTTCCACCATGGAATTCTTTGTAGTGCCTAGGGACCGTATGTTTGGGGTCTCTGCTTTTAATTAGGGCAAAGTGTTCACCCACCCTAATCGAAAATGTTCTGGTAGTGCGGCCAATATACTGTTTAAGGCATGGGCAAGTAATGAGATACACTACAAATCTCGTGCTGCAAGTGCAGAATGGTTTTATCGTGTATCTCCTTCCAGTCACTGTAGAGGCAAATTCAGATACTTTACGTGTTCTAATGTTGTTATGCTGACACACCGTACATTTCCTACACGGAAAGAAACCTGTCCAGTCATGAAAAAACTGGGGACGGATGGGAGGGTTTATAATATTGGGGGCTATCTGTCCTTTTAGGGAGGGTACACCCCTGAAGATAACATTGGCTTCCTCTGGGATAAGTGGGCCCAGAATACTGTCTTGCTTCAGGACGCCCCAATGTTTCCTCATGATGTTTTTAATTTGTCTGTGCTGTATTGAGAAAGAGGTTAGCAGAGCCCATCTGAACCTCCCGTCAGATTCTCTTTTAGGTTTGACTTCCAGTAAAGATTTCCTGTCAATATTGACAGCTTTTTGAATCTCCAGGTTCAAGTCATCAGTGTTGTACCCCTTATCCTCAAACCTGGATTTCAAAATTTTGGCCTGTTCAAAAAATGTCTCCTTTTCAGTGCAATTTCGTCGGAGTCTTAGAAATTGGCTCCGAGGGACCGAATTTAACCACGAGGCATGGTGGCAGCTATCAACGGGAATAAACCCGTTGCGGTCTGTGGATTTGAAATAAGTACTGAATCTAAATTCATTATTGATGATCTCTATCTGTAAGTCCAAAAAGTGAATCTTGGTCTTACTGGCTTGGTACGACAGAGCTATACCCCTGTCATTATTATTCAGACACACAAAGAACTCCTCCAACGTTTCCATGGTGCCATTCCATAGGAGAAGGATGTCGTCTATGTAACGGGTCCACAAAACCAGAGACCTGGTCTCGTGGACATAGACGACATCCTCCTCCCACTTGGCCATGAACAGGTTCGCGAGACTAGGCGCGAATTTCGCCCCCATGGCCACTCCCCGTTGCTGGAGATAGAAATTGTGGTTAAACCAAAAGTAGTTGTGTTTTGCCGCGAACTCTAATAGTTCGACAAGATACTCGCACTGAAAAGAGGCCAAAGAGTGTTCCTGAGATAAGAAGTGTTTGACGGCATCGATACCCTTATCGTGTGGTATGCACGTATACAGTGACGCCACGTCCGCCGTAGCCATGATATAGCCCTCCCTTAGAGGGGTATTCTCAAGAAGTCTAATCGTTGAGCTAGTATCTTTTAAATATGATGGTGTTTTCTTTACTAGGGGCTGCAGGAAAAAATCTATATATTTGCCCATTCTGGCCGTAATGGAATTTATGCCACTTACAATTGGCCTACCGGGGGGGCAAACTGGATCCTTATGGACTTTGGGCAAATAGTATATAGTGGGGATTCGAGGTGCTATAGGAATCAAAAAATCTTTCTCTCTCTTGTTCAGGATCTTTGATTCGTATCCTTTTAAAACAAGTTGTTGTAATTTTTGTTTAAATTTGTGTGTAGGATTATTAGGTAGCAGCTGATAAGTCCCTGGTTCGCTCAAGATGCGATGCATTTCTGCTTCGTACTGGCACTTATCCAAAATCACTATCCCTCCACCTTTGTCCGCTGGACGGACCACCAAATCTTTACGCGCACACAGAGATTCCAAACCCTCTCTTAATAATGGAGGATGGTGAGTGCGTTTATTGGGCAGTGAAGCTAAATCCTGTAAAACGTAAAATTCCTGTAAAATGTAATGACAACTGAACTCCATTTGCAATGGGATTTGGTTTTCTTACAACAATACATCACTGAACAAATGGTCCCTAGAAGCCTCCGTTGGGAAGTCCAACCCCAACAGGGGGAAACTGACTTGGAAACATGGTTTAAATACTTTAATGATGCAGGCATAAATTTTTTACAGTTTCTTATATCCAAGAAAAATATGAGACTTCAGGCGATAGACCGAGAAATCAAGGATTTAAAGGATAAACTTTTAGTTCATAAAAATTCTCAAGAATATAAGTCCCTTTCCTCTAACCTTTTGGGACACTTAGAGAAGGAGGAACGGGACCAAAGGATAAAGAAACAAAAGAAATATTCTAGGGATGTAGGCGACTATAAGGACCATACAGTGTTTGGGTGGCAAAAACTGTTGCAGGTCACCCCACCCATGGAGGTCTCCTCTGACACCACGGCTGGCACACTTTCAACAGGTGGCCTTCCTACTTCAAACACCACCATTGTACACTCTCAGCCCACGGGTGTTCATTCTCGTGGTCGTGGTGTACAGAGGGGTGGAAACAAACGTGGTGGAGCTTCTCATGTTTCCCAGTCGCGGGTGCAACATTATAGCCCTCAAACCCCTCGGAGGGGCAGAAACAACACAAGAGGGAGGAGGGGGGGTAGAGGGAATACCTTGGGTAGGGCACAATATTCCGATACCAGCTCCCAATATGGTACATACCACCCTTCCCCCAGACATCATAGATCAGGTCATGAGTCACAACAGAGGGATGAACCCTACCATCACTACCCCTCCCCTATACGCACCCACAATAGGTTCTCACCCCTCAGGGAGATTTACAGCCCTGAACGCAGGAGAGATGAGTATGAGCAATCTCCATACATACATAATCCCTACACACATGGGAACCAGTTTTTTCGCGAGGCCCCTCACTCAAGGAAACGAGGCCCAAACCAAAGAGAGGATGCAGAGGGGGGAGGAGAGTACAAAGAAGAAAAAAGGCAAAGACTGTAAAAGGCCAAGGTGTCTATAATTTGAGCTCTCAAACCCTCACGGAAGCAGAACTATCTTTATTAGACAAAGGCCTTAAATATGCCCCCCCCAAGAAACTTGACAAGTTCCATACGTTCATGGATGTTCACAAATACATCCGTAAGGTCAATATACAGAGGTATCTGATTTCCAACCCGGTCCGTACTGACTACCCGGCATCCACATCAGGAACGGTTCATTCCGGCCTATCGAATCCCTCCCTCTTCTCTCCCCCAGTCCCCACAGCCCCTGCTGTAAAAATCTTTAGGGACCTTGTTTTACAGGATTTAGCTTCACTGCCCAATAAACGCACTCACCATCCTCCATTATTAAGAGAGGGTTTGGAATCTCTGTGTGCGCGTAAAGATTTGGTGGTCCGTCCAGCGGACAAAGGTGGAGGGATAGTGATTTTGGATAAGTGCCAGTACGAAGCAGAAATGCATCGCATCTTGAGCGAACCAGGGACTTATCAGCTGCTACCTAATAATCCTACACACAAATTTAAACAAAAATTACAACAACTTGTTTTAAAAGGATACGAATCAAAGATCCTGAACAAGAGAGAGAAAGATTTTTTGATTCCTATAGCACCTCGAATCCCCACTATATACTATTTGCCCAAAGTCCATAAGGATCCAGTTTGCCCCCCCGGTAGGCCAATTGTAAGTGGCATAAATTCCATTACGGCCAGAATGGGCAAATATATAGATTTTTTCCTGCAGCCCCTAGTAAAGAAAACACCATCATATTTAAAAGATACTAGCTCAACGATTAGACTTTTTGAGAATACCCCTCTAAGGGAGGGCTATATCATGGCTACGGCGGACGTGGCGTCACTGTATACGTGCATACCACACGATAAGGGTATCGATGCCGTCAAACACTTCTTATCTCAGGAACACTCTTTGGCCTCTTTTCAGTGCGAGTATCTTGTCGAACTATTAGAGTTCGCGGCAAAACACAACTACTTTTGGTTTAACCACAATTTCTATCTCCAGCAACGGGGAGTGGCCATGGGGGCGAAATTCGCGCCTAGTCTCGCGAACCTGTTCATGGCCAAGTGGGAGGAGGATGTCGTCTATGTCCACGAGACCAGGTCTCTGGTTTTGTGGACCCGTTACATAGACGACATCCTTCTCCTATGGAATGGCACCATGGAAACGTTGGAGGAGTTCTTTGTGTGTCTGAATAATAATGACAGGGGTATAGCTCTGTCGTACCAAGCCAGTAAGACCAAGATTCACTTTTTGGACTTACAGATAGAGATCATCAATAATGAATTTAGATTCAGTACTTATTTCAAATCCACAGACCGCAACGGGTTTATTCCCGTTGATAGCTGCCACCATGCCTCGTGGTTAAATTCGGTCCCTCGGAGCCAATTTCTAAGACTCCGACGAAATTGCACTGAAAAGGAGACATTTTTTGAACAGGCCAAAATTTTGAAATCCAGGTTTGAGGATAAGGGGTACAACACTGATGACTTGAACCTGGAGATTCAAAAAGCTGTCAATATTGACAGGAAATCTTTACTGGAAGTCAAACCTAAAAGAGAATCTGACGGGAGGTTCAGATGGGCTCTGCTAACCTCTTTCTCAATACAGCACAGACAAATTAAAAACATCATGAGGAAACATTGGGGCGTCCTGAAGCAAGACAGTATTCTGGGCCCACTTATCCCAGAGGAAGCCAATGTTATCTTCAGGGGTGTACCCTCCCTAAAAGGACAGATAGCCCCCAATATTATAAACCCTCCCATCCGTCCCCAGTTTTTTCATGACTGGACAGGTTTCTTTCCGTGTAGGAAATGTACGGTGTGTCAGCATAACAACATTAGAACACGTAAAGTATCTGAATTTGCCTCTACAGTGACTGGAAGGAGATACACGATAAAACCATTCTGCACTTGCAGCACGAGATTTGTAGTGTATCTCATTACTTGCCCATGCCTTAAACAGTATATTGGCCGCACTACCAGAACATTTTCGATTAGGGTGGGTGAACACATTGCCCTAATTAAAAGCAGAGACCCCAAACATACGGTCCCTAGGCACTACAAAGAATTCCATGGTGGAAATCCAGAGGGATCACAGTTTGTTATTATTGATAAATACACACCACCCTGGAGAGGGGGTGCTAGAATAAGGGGTGTGTCACGCCTCGAAATGTTCTGGGCATATGAGCTAAAAACTTTTGCCCCGTCGGGGCTCAACGTAGAGGTTGATGTTAATGCCTTTCTGGACGAGTCATAAGGGATATAATATCCATTCCCAAGTATGCATTCCTGTACATTTTTTATCTCTATGTCTGTATTTTGGATGCATTTATATGCGGCTGGTACCCTCTGTAGGGCCATATATGTCATATATGCTATAAAATGGGCACACCTGTGTGTATCCAGCTCACTTGATTCTGTTAAACTAAAACATAAAGGTTCATAGTCATACAAATTATTTTTTGTTTTTTCCAGTTGTATTGTAACTGGGTGACACCGAGTTGCTTACGCTGTCGCCACATCGCCTTTTTGTGGTGCACATTATGTGGGTAACTATTGGTCCCCAGTTCTTTACTCAGTAATTGACTGATAAGCCACTTAAGTGAAGCTAGTCTCAACCCGTTGCTCCACCTTTATCATAGGTGGAATGCAAGTGGTCGACCTATACAACTAATTCCATTTTTTGCGCTGTGGTGTCACAGCGCGATATCGCGAGATTAGCTGAGATCCGCGGACTTCCGGTTAACCATCAGTGGAACGCAGGCGAGGTGTTTCGTGAGAACACTTCCGCCTCAGCGTCGTGACGCTTCTTGTGGACACTTTTTCCCTCAGCGTCGTGACGCTATAGCATTATATCGCGAGATACGGCGGGATCTCGCTGATATTCGATCGACGACAAGAAACATTACTAATCAGCTCTAATAACCAGCTAAACTGAAACATAAGTCTTGTCTTATCATAATAAGATGACAACTCTTTACTTTAGAAATATGGGGAACATCTGACTTCCGTTTTGGAGGGTGGAACGCATGGATACACCCACTAAAACGAGGTCTGGAACGCACGCGGGTCCGCCATCTTGGGCAACCCGGAAGTGCTGCTTTTTGGAATCGATTGGGCTGGATTCATATCAGGATGATTACAGTTCCTATATTAGGGAGTCGGGCTGCAGTGGAGGGCACCCCAGGACGAAGTCTACTCAGACGAAACGCGTCGGGAGGACTCCACTGCCGCCCCCTTTTTATGTACAAGCGCTTTTTATCAACTTTATCATGTAAGTGTATTCCTTTATTTAATAAATTACGGTGTCTACGGTATCACGCTATGTAGTCCCTTTTTGTGCCCTTTATGAACCCTGGTTGGAGAGATCCAGCATTACGTGTGGAGAAGATACATCTTTAGAAAAGACCTTCCCACTATCTTCAGGCCACAAAGATCTTCCCACCATTGCCAGGGTGCAATAAAAGCTGGTTTGACCCTCACAGTATATGCTGTCTTGGGTTCAAACCCTCCGGTAAGCCTCCATCTACAATATTCAAGTGCACTGCATGTTTTGAAGACACAGTGGTGTTTGACATGAGTTTGGTTTCAAGATGGACTATCCAATGCATTGATAAGACTTTTTAATTTACTATAGAACGTTACCTTTTGAAACTGTTATATGTTGGTGAAGGCGCTCCTCACTTCACGTTTGGGGTAGCAACCCACTCAATTCCAACATAGTGACTGTTCTTTTTGAATTTTAGTCATACTCTGCATGTATGTTTATATGTACACTATACTTTAAGTATAGGCCTTTTATACTTATTAGTTTTAAGGCATCTTGCCATTTTAGCGCTACACATTTTTGTATAATTATTTTCTTCTAAGATTGCCCTGTATTTGGCTCCATCCATCTTCTCATCAACTTTGACCAGCTTCCTTGTACCTGCTGAAGAAAAGCATGCCCACAACATGATGCTGCAACCACCATGTTTCACGGTGGGGATGGTGTGTTCAGGGTGATGTGCAGTGTTAGTCTTCCGCCACACATAGCGTTTTGCTTTTAGGCCAAAAAGTTCAATTTTGGTCTCATCTGACTAGAGCCCCTTCTTCCACAGCCCAAGCCTTTTAGACTTGGCTTCTCCTATGGGTCACAGGAGTGCAATTCGTTTTGCACTCTTGTGACCCATTTTCAGTGTAGAGCGGTCTGAAGTCCACTCTCCGCTGACGTCACTGCCATCAGTCGAGGCACCGCTTCATCCCGACTTCCAAGTCTGGATCCGCCAGCTGCTTTTATTGATGGCAATCTCTGTATTTCAGCGAGCCGCTAAGACACTGAGACAGCCTCTCCCCTTCACAGCTCAGCGCTCCAGTGAGCATGGAGAAGCAGAGAGGAGAGACGCTGACTCACAGTCAGCAGCTTTCCTCTCGGGAATCTGTGAGAACCGAGCCATCGGCGCTGTTCGGTGGCTCGGTTCTCAGTGCAGAGACGCAGAGGGACACCTGCAGCATCGGTCTGATGCTCCATTCACCGAGGTAAGTATGAATCAAAGTAAAAAAAACCCCATACTTCGACTCCCCTTTTGCTCTGAGAATTGACTGTCTTATCTAACTAGTCTGATCCAGTACTGTCATGGCAGCATCCATGTTTCGTTTCACTTTCTATTGGTCAAATGATGGTACCACCTACTTAACTGTTCCCTTGCTACTAAGAAGATATGGACACTGATTGGACTCAGTATACGATCACACCTAGATTACAGCCTAAGACACGCCTAGATCTTATGCATATTCATAAGTATATATTGTTTAACTTGATGTTTGTAAGTCAGAGACACTTCCTTCTTCGTTCGGCCCTGCAGAGCTGGATATCTGTGTATGTTGTGTCTCTCCACTGCAGTGTATGGAATAAACAGCACCTTTTTCCTTTTTATCGATTTGGGCTCACTGTCTCATCTGAATTGTCTTGTTTGGAGACTCCCTAACCTGATTTAACACAGTTAAAGTGAAACTTCAGTCATTTTTTCATCTTTCCATCTATTAAATCTTCAGCCCTTGTTGTTTTAACTTTGTATAGTAATAAAAAAAATTCTGCCAGTAAATACCTTCTACAGCCCACTTCCTGTTTCTTCTGTTCATAGTTAGTTACATAGTAGGTGAGGTTGAAAAAAGACACAAGCCCATCGAGTCCGACCTATGTGTGATTATGTGTCAGTATTACATTGTATATCCCTGTATGTTGCGGTCATTCAGGTGCTTATCTAATAGTTTCTTGAAGCTATCGATGCTTCCTGCTGAGACCACCGCTGAGACCACCTCCTGTGGAAGGGAATTCCACATCCTTGCCGCTCTTACAGTAAAGAACCCTCTACGTAGTTTAAGGTTAAACCTCTTTTCTTCTCATTTTAATGAGTGGCCACGAGTCTTGTTAAACTCTCTTCTGCGAAAAAGTTTTATTTCTATTGTGGGGTCACCAGTACAGTATTTGTATATTGAAATCATATCCCCTCTCAAGCGTCTCTTCTCCAGAGAGAATAAGTTCAGTGCTCGCAACCTTTCCTCATAACTAATATCCTTCAGACCCTTTATTAGCTTTGTTGCCCTTCTTTGTACTCGCTCCATTTCCAGTACATCCTTCCTGAGGACTGGTGGCCAGAACTGGACAGCATACTCCAGGTGCGGCCGGACCAGAGTCTTGTAGAGTGGGAGAATTATCGTTTTATCTCTGGAGTTGATCCGCTTTTTAATGCATGCCAATATTCTGTTTGCTTTGTTAGCAGTAGCTTGGCATTGCATGCCATTGCTGAGCCTATCATCTACTAGGACCCCCAGGTCCTTTTCCATCCTAGATTCCCCCAGAGGTTCTCCCCCCAGTGTATAGATTGCATTCATATTTTTTCCACCCAAATGCATTATTTTACATTTTTCTACATTGAACCTCATTTGCCATGTAGTTGCCTGCCCCATTAATTTGTTCAGATCTTTTTGCAAGGTTTCCACATCCTGCGGAGAAGTTATTGCCCCGCTTAGCTTAGTATCGTCCGCAAATACAGAGATTGAACTGTTTACCCCATCCTCCAGGTCGTTTATGAACAAATGAAATAGGATTGGTCCCAGCACAGAACCTGTTAAAAAGCCTAGGCTTATGCCATCATGCACAGCTCTCCCTCTCACTCTTGTGAGAGTTTGCCAGGCAGGGAGGGGGGATGAGTCATACGAGGGGGCCAATGAGAGCTGCAGAGCTGGAGGCGTGCCTCTGTGTAAATCCAGGAAGTGAACAGGCAGCAGCTTCAGCTGCCCACAGTTAAACTGGATGCAGCCAGACTCAGTGGAGGGAGATTTCTGCAGCATATTTGGCAAGTACAGAATCACAGTATATATATATAAAATAATATGCAAAGTGGTTGGAGGGAAGTTTCAGAATGGCAAAGATGTTTTTATTACAAATTATGTGAGCAGAGTGCAGTTCCTCTTTAATTACCTGACCTCTGTAGCTTTGGAGATGCTTGGAGTAATTAACCTCCAAGTTCACAGCAGAAGTCAATCTCAAGTCATTCTCTTCAGCTAACCCTGCTCCTCACTCCCGTTCACCTGCTCTGTGTTTATATTAAGGAGAGCGATCAGAAGACTTCAGTGCAGGGAGGGCACAGGTTCACATTAAGGTTAGGTGCTAGGTGTTCAGTTCCAAAGAAGAGAAGATGCAGTTTTTTAATGCCAACCCATGGCATACAGCTTGATGTATATGGACATGGCTTTAGTAGCATGTAACAGCACAGGGTTTGTTATCTGTGTTACTGCATAATATTTCAAAATGTTGAGAACCCCCATTTTGGTTGGAACAATAAAAACAGAGTCTAGCAGCACCTCATATAAATGTTAAGGTTTTATTTTCTATTGTGTTTAAAGAGGAGTTCCACCCAGGGGGTCCATTAAAAAAAAAAAATTAAAAGTCAGCAGCTACAAATACTGCAGCTGCTGACTTTTAATTGGACACTTACCTGTCCCTGGGTCCAGCGATGCGGGGGATTGAAGCCCCGGCGCCGGCATTTCAACTGTGGGCGCCGGGCATGCGCGAGCGGCGCCGCGCGCCGTGATTGACCGCTCAATCACCTGGGACCTGTAATGGGTCCCAGATGATTGACAGGAGGGAGGGAGCAGAGCCGAGCCCTTCCTGTGCCGAGGGGGAAGTGATGTCACCAGCCCAGGCAAAGGAAGAGGCAGACTACGAGGGACGACCTAGCAACAGGCATTTAGAGGTAAGTAAAAAAAAAAAAAAATATCCAAATGTTTTTTTGTTTTTTTTTTTAGAATTTTTCAGGTAGTTTTGTTTTTTTGGGTGGAACCCCACTTTAAAGATGGCATGGTATATTGACCTTCAAGTCCATCCAAGAAGGAGTATTTAGTTTAATATGTCAAAAAAGAAACGCTGTAAAACACAAAATACAGATTGTGTCTATTTAAAGTAAATTTGCCTTCAAGTTCCCGTAGACTACTGAAAGGGGGGCGAGTGCAGTCATATTAAACAATTGATAAATAACTGAGTGCATTTAATCTGCTGTAAATTAGCATAATGAGGCCTGGGACTGTGCTAAGTAACTCAAGGGAGATCAGTGGCCTAAATCAGAGAAAAAAAATGTGTGCCTGTAAGCTTTGCTGGAAAACGGGAAATTAAGGGACCAATACAAATAGAAGGAACTATTCCTATTTTAGATGCAATATTCTAAAATAATTGACAAACTGACAGTCTTAGGGCATTATTCCTGTCCTCACCATAGACATCTGTGCATGAGCAGAAGACATGGGGATTGATTTCAAAATAAGCTGTTCATTTTGCAAGCAATTTTTCCTGTAAGTTAGTAAATTAAGTGAAGCTCTGCTGACTGTCACCAGCCAACTGTGTGCAAGCAAAAATACTGTATTTTTTTTCATGCAGATGGTTGTGGATGCTTTGCAAAGTGAATTTTCATTGCATTCGCTAAGCAAAGGTAAAATTACTTGCAAAGTGAACATTTCCTTGCAAAACGAACAGCCTACTTGCCTTTAGTAAATCAACCAGTAACATCGCATAGGGTGCAACAATAGCGGTAGGAATCTGCAACAAGGTTTGTTAGAATCCTTGCAATGTCCGTTGATTGCACAGAGGGGATTTTTTTTTCTCAATAAAAGTGGAGTTACGCTTTAACTTTAAATAGTACCTTCTATTGCTCTCAATCTCCTCCAAATCTCCAAATTATTTTTTTTTATTTACACTGCTCAAAAAAATTAAAGGAACACTTTGAAAACATCACAAACACATCAGATTTCAATGGGGAAAAATGTCATGCTGGATACCTGTACTAATATGGACTGGGTAATGTTTTAGGAGCGAAAGGATGCCACATTGGGGGTTATTTACTAAAGGCAAATCCACATTGCACTTCAAGTGCACTGAAAGTGCAATTGGAAGTGCAGTCACTGTAGATCCGAGGGGGACATGCAAGGAAAATAAAAAACAGCATTTTAGCTTGCACATGATTGGATGATAAAATCAGCAGAGCTTCCACTCATTTCAGATCTACCCCTAAGATTTAGAGCGACTGCACTTCTTGCAGTGCAAAGTGGATCTGCCTTTCATAAATAACCCCCATTGCTTGATGGAAATTAAAATGATCAAACTACAGAGGGCTGAATGCAAAGACACCCCAAAATTCAAAGTGGAAAAAATGATGCAGCATGCTAGTCCATATTGCTGAATTTTCATTGCAACTCAAAATGGTACTCGGTAGTTTGTTTGGCTCCCACGTGCTTGTATGCATGCTTTAGAACGTTGGGTCATGCTCCTAATGAGACGAAAGATGGTGTCCTGATGTGTTTCCTCCCAGATCTGGACCAGGGCATCACTGAGCTCCTGAACAGACTGAGGTGCAACTTGGCAGCGTCGGATGGACTGACACATAATGTCCCAGAGGTATTCTATTGGATTTAGGTTAGACGAGCGTGGTGGCCATTGAATGGTATCAATTCCTTCATCCTCCAGGAACTGGCTGTATACTAGGGCTGCGCATCTTCACTGGTCTCACGATTCGATTCGATTACGATTATCTGGTCAACGATTCGATTCGATTCGATTCCGCGATGCATCACGATTACCGACGAGCTCCCACTTCCGCTTGGGCAGCCTAGGAGGCCCTTCCACCCTGCAATCTTCTGGGACACATCACAGTTCCCAAAAGATTGCCCGGCTATGCAGGACAGCGCAGTGAGACATGCGCACCCGGCTGTGAAGCTGCAAGCTGTCACAGCCGGATGCCCACAGTAGTATTGCCAGCGCTGTGGACAGGCGGGGGAGAGAAGGGAGGGTTTGGGTGGCCACGTCGCTGGATTGTGGGACAGGTGAGTGTCTTTTTATTAAAAGTCAGAAGATACACTTTTTTTGTAGCTGCTGACTTCTAATAAACAAAAAATTGACTGGAACTCCACTTTGAATTAAAAATAACCTCACTCCCTAAAAAGTGCAGTAATCTGGTGCACTACAGGGTACAGACATTCACACACACTGCTGCTGGGAGGTCAAAAGGGAAAGAATCCACAGATGACAAACAGCCCTGTGAAGTTCCCTGTACTGTCTCTGTGCTGGCCAGTGGCGGCTGGTGCTCAAAATTTTTTTAGGGGGCGCAAACAAACTGAAAAATACTGAACCTCCCCCATCAAACGCAGCCATCTGTGCCCGTCAAACGCAGCCACTTGTGCCCGTCAAACGCAGCCACCTGTGCCCATCAAATGCAGCCACCTGTGCCCAAACTCAGCCACCTGTGCCCAAATGCAGCCACTTGTGCCCAAACGCAGCCACTTGTGCCCGCCAAACTCAGCCACCTGTGCCAAAACGCAGCCACCTGTGCCCAAACTCAGCCACCTGTGCCCAAACTCAGCCACCTGTGCCCAAACTCAGCCACCTGTGCCCGCCAAACTCAGCCACATGTGCCAAAACGCAGCCACCTGTGCCCAAACGCAGCCACCTGTGCCCAAACTCAGCCACTTGTGCCTGCCAAACGCAGCCACCTGTGCCAAAACGCAGCCACCTGTGCCAAAACGCAGCCACCTGTGCCCAAACTCAGCCACTTGTGCCCAAACTCAGCCACTTGTGCCCAAACGCAGCCACTTGTGCCCAAACGCAGCCACTTGTGCCCGCCAAACTCAGCCACCTGTGCCCAAACGCAGCCACCTGTGCCCAAACTCAGCCACTTGTGCCCAAACGCAGCCACTTGTGCCCGCCAAACTCAGCCACCTGTGCCAAAACGCTGCCACCTGTGCCCAAACGCAGCCACCTGTGCCCAAATGCAGCCACTTGTGCCCGCCAAACTCAGCCACCTGTGCCCAAACACAGCCACCTGTGCCCAAACGCAGCCACTTGTGCCCGCCAAATGCAGCCACCTGTCCCCAAATGCAGCCACCTGTGCCCATTAAATGCAGCCATCACTGACCCCCCACAATTACTTTCTTTTAATAAATATATTACAATGGATGGTGTGCCCCTGCTGTATGTGCTTTTAAAAAACGATGTCACTTCATACCAAATTTCGCCGGTATACGATCATGTGACTCCCGGCCGTCCCGCCCCTCTCCACTCTCCTCTTCCCTCTCCGCTCTCCGCTCACGTGTCTCCTGAGTCCTGACGTCAGCGGGGAATTCTCAGTCCCGCCCGCTGACTATAGTTATCGTATCAGAAGAGAGGCGGGCGGGACTGAGAAATCCCCGCTGACGTCAGGACTCAGGAGACGGAAGCGGAGAGCGAAGAGGAGAGCGGAGAGGGGCGGGGCGGGGCGGGCTGGGAGTCACATGATCGTATACCGGCGAAGTTCGGTATGAAGTGGCATTGTTTTTTAAAAAGCACATACAGTGGGGGCACAGCATCAATTGTAACACTTTTATTAAAATAAAGACGTTTTAAAAATTTGCTCGAGCGCTTTCCCGGGAGGGGCGGGGCTACTAATGACGTCACCGAACATCGATTTTCGGGTTTTTATGCATCGATGCCGCATCGGGGACACCCGAATCGCAATGCATCGATGCAACGATTAATTTCAGCACCCCTACTGTATACTCTCGCCACATGAGACCGGGCATTATCATGCACCAGGACCCACTGCACCAGCGCAGGGTCTGACAATGGGTCCAAGGATTTCATCCCAAAACCTAATGACAGTCAGGGTGCCATTGTCTAGCCTGTAGAGGTCTCTGTGTCCCTCCATGGATATGCTACCCCAGACCATCACTGTCCCTCCACCAAACTGGTCATGCTGAATGATGTTACAGGCAGCATAATGTTCTCCATGGCTTCTCCAGACCCTTTCATGTCTGTCACATGTGCTCAGGGTGAACCTACTCTCATCTGTGAAAAGCACAGGGCGCCAGTGGCGGACTGGTGTTCAACGACAAATGCCAATTGAGCTCCACAGTGCCGGGCAGTGAGCACAAGGCGCACTAGAGGACATCGGGCCCTCAGGCCACCCTCATGAAGTCTGTTTGGTTAGAGACATTCACACCAGTGGCCTGCTGAAGGTCATTTTGTAGGGCTCTGGCAGTGCTCATCCTGTTCCTCCTTGCACAAAAGAGAAGATACCAGTCCTGCTGACGGGTTAAGACCTTCTACTGCCCTGTCCAGCTCTCCTAGAGTAACTGCCTGCCTCCTGAAATCTCCTCCATGCTCATGAGACTGTGCTGGGAGACACAGCAAACCTTCTGGCAAAGGCACGTATTGATGTGCCATCCTGGATAAGTTGGTCTGCCTGTGCCAACTCTAAAGGGTTCAGGTATCGCCTCATGCTACAAGCAGGGACACTGACCCTAACCAAATGTGAAACTGGTGAAAAACAGTCAGAAAAGATGAGTAGGGAAAAAAGGGTCAGTGGCCTCCACCTGTAAAACTATTCCTGTTTTGGAGGTCGACTCATTGTTGCCCATCTAGTGCACCTGTTGTTAATTTCATTAATCAGTTTCAGCTGCTTTGGTATTAACAACCCCCTCTGCTTCTTAACTGACCAGATCAATATCACATGAGTTTAATTGATTCTATACTCTGATTAAAAAGTGTTCCATTAATTTTTTGGAGCAGTGTATTTGCTGCTGTGATCTGACTTCCTGAGTTGCTTCATTATTTCTCCATGATCCTGCTGTATGTAGGAACGTAGCCACATGAATAGGGTAGCCAGATACCTTACTTCCCTACTAATACATGCATACACATTTATTATTAAGTAATGACACCGACACCTGGATTGGAAGTAAATGGCCTTATCGGCCTTTATTTTACAAAAACCAATAAAAACTATAACTTTTATTTTTAATATTTATAACATTTAAATATTCAAAATATTTAAAATATTTTAACTCTGACTCTCAGTAACCTTATTGTTGCTGGTCCCTGACGACCCCAATCACTTTTGAGCCTGAGCCCCATTTGTTAGATCTGTCCCCAGCCGCTAACTCGCCGCGAGGACCCACTAACTGACCCAGACCCCCATTTATTACCAGTTGGTCCAAAAACTGACTGGACCAACCGGAAACTCCATCTTGGGATGTGTCCCAACGTTTTCAATCCTCATTGTAAACAATTTAAATATATATATCCATATATATATTAACTATTGTCGCCAAGGACCAAGCGCCAACCACACTCTCCTAAAATATTAACAACCCCTCAGCTAGGGCGGGAGGGCGGGAACGTTCTTCCTGACTCTCCAACTCACGACTGCTGTATAATTCCCCCTGGCTTAAGCACTGATCAAAAATCTCCTCCCCTTCTACACTGATCCACCAATCCCAGCATATCCCTAACTTCCTTAAACCCCTCCTTATCCTACTTCTTCCTTCCCTAAGTTCCTTGCACCCTTTCATGTCTGTACTCTGTTTCCTTTTCACTACAGCTCCGTACATGTCTTTCTCATGCTCCCCTCCGAGATGCACTAGGAACTATGGACTATGCAGTTTGGGATTTATAATGTGCACAGAGCAATCAAAAAGTGAGGTTAAAAAGGGAGAGGTTTGGTAGCTCACAGAGGATGTTACAAGGAAGCAGAAAACACAGTGAGAAATGAGTTCACAAAAAAAAGAAGTGGATGTGTATGGATTCTTCTTGCAGAATAAAGAGATTGTTTAGTGTCAGTTTAAAGCGGAGTTCCGGCCAAAATATGACTTTTACGATAAAAATACCCCTAGAATACTCTTGCCTCGTGCAATGTAACAAAGGTACGCTGTAAACTATGCCCAGTTTTCTATTTGTGCAGCATCGTTTTCTTACTTTGTGAAGTTTCTGCACAGTGCGGCCATCTCCAGTGTGGGCATCTGAAGCCACAGTGTCCTTCTTCCTGGATTCCGTGTATGCTGGCTACCCAGCATGCACCTACCGATCTCGCTCATGTGCAGTGCAATGCAATCTTGGTCAGCTTGACATGGCACAGCCTTGCGAAGCTGACCAAAGATTTTGCATAGACGCCAATGTTAAATGTTACGGGAGCAGTGCCATGCCAAGCTGACCAAGATTTTCCATAGACGCCAATGTTAAATGTTACGGGAGCAGTGCGATGCCAAGCTGACCAAGATCTCCCAGGAGCCAATGCAAAATCGGAAATGACATAAGGCACCGCGGCCCCTAGAGGAGGAAGTGAAATTAGATCTAGATATAAATCAGGTAAGTGAACAGAAAAAAAAGAATGAATTGCCAATTAATTTCAAGGATTCACATTAGTGCTGCATGGTGAGGAGTGAAAAATGTGGGTGGAAGTCCGCTTTAAGTACTTGAGAATTTTCATGCAATAAATTGTGTGAATATTCACATCAATTATTCTTTTTCACTTTAAATACCCAGTTGTGTGCAAGTGAAATAAATAAACCTGTTGCAAACCTGGATAATTTGGGAATATGAAAAAGAAAGTTAAAGTAGAAGTCCACCCTAACACTAAAATCTCTGCATCTACAGACATCCGTGATCTAACACCAACCTATCTAGCCCTGTAAAGAAGAAATCAGTATACGTAACTTTTTCTGCAGCCGATCGGACCCAATCCCACGCTGAGCTGTCAGCTGCGGGCTTCGCTGTGGAGACGGGTGCAGAGGACACATCCAACAACAGAAGCCCCATAGTAACTCTATGGGTGATGTCACTCCCCATTCATTTCATAGCCGTTGTCGGCCGTGTCCTCTGCAGAGCTTCCGCCGCTGGAGACCGGATCAGCTTCAAAAAGGGTATGTATACCTATTTCTTCTTTACAGGGCTAGATAGGTTAGTGTTAGATCGCGCATGTCTGTAGATGCAGGGATTTTAGTGTTAAGGTGGACTTACACTTTAAAAATACATATGGAAACCACCAATTAAAATGATAAGAAGATCTAAAGATTAGAGTGACTGAAATTATAGACAAATATTTACTGTCTGTAAAAGTCGATCTTGCATTTTGATTTAGGTTGTTGGAGGAGTCGTGTAATATGAGGATTTTTATACATGTCTAATGTCCATACCTCTGTATTTGATGATTATAATAATAAACCGTTTTCTTGGTTATTGATCGTTTTCTTCAAATGTTTAGTTGATTTGCCTGGGGTTTTTCCAGTTCTTGCTGACTTTGTTGTATGCATAAACCATGTTTTTATTCAAAATATGCCAGAAGATATTTATGTGAATGTATGCTCAAGCTTTCTCTCTAACATATTTTTTTTGTATATTCTTGTATGGATAAAGGAAAATTGACCATCAGCTTTTCGTTGAAGAAAGTGGGGAAATGGCATTTTCAATGTCATAAAGTAGTCTCAGGCTTATGACATTTTGTATTGTATAAAGGACAGACTTGCTTTGATTTAAGATAATGGTGGCAGATTTCAATAAATTTTCTCTTTAATGACGAAAAAGGGGCTTACCGGCACTTTCAAGTCACCACAGCACATATTTTTTATGAAAAAAAAAAAGATTGTGCAGTCACCAAATTATTCTGATGTTAAAATTACTTTGTGACTCAAGAACATTTACCTGACAAGATTCACCCACTCAAACACCTCCACAGAACACTGTGTGTGTGTTACACATCTATGTGCACCGAGGCAGAGAAAGTGATGTTGTTTGTGAAACTTCTACTTTGCAATCCTTTAAGCCTCAGTGTACAATTACAGATTTCAGCAGTCGTCATTATTATCTACTTCAACATCTAATGCTTTCATTCTGCACAGCTCAGATTACCCAGTTCCTCACAAATAAAACTAATTAAAACAACACCTTCTCAGATGGCTTCTTGCTAATATATATTCTCTGGATATCAATAGCATTACTTTGGGAAACACTGGTGTTTGCCCTTATTAAAGACCTTCACTCAACACAATTTCCAAAATGATCACATAAAATACCCTGATACAGAAAACTATATGTAGCAAGGTCCCGGGGCCCAAGAAGCCTAATGGTGACCTCAAGGGTTAGGGAGAGCTGACATCTTTCCTTGTAGAGTGGGTTATCAGGCATGGTGGGTGTGATGCAAGAAGAAATGATGGGCACCAGTCACTTTTGGATGCGAACAAGAGATTTATTGTCTCTTAACAGAACTGTGAGAAAGAGGGTTGGGGCCAGGACACCCTTAAGTAGAGGCAATGATAATTGGCAGACTCCGAGACTTCTATAGGTAGACAGCTATACAGGGGAAGGCCCCCAGCCGGATAACACTTCTGTATAGGTAGAACCACTATCTCCTATGGCAACTAATCTTGCAACAGTCACTAACGGTAGTTCTGTGGTAACACAGAACAGTCCATTACTTATCTCACAGTATCCAGTCCTGTCTTTAATATTGATTGGAGCCTGGGCAAAAATTTTCTTGGGGCCCCCCCATGCAGGTTTGCTCTCCGCCTGCTCTGAGACATATAATAAATAGCAGCTAGACTCAAAATGAGTTTACTGAATCAGATCAGACAGTGATTGCGATTGGTTGCCAGAGGTTACAGTGTATCATTACCGCTCACTGACTGGTTGCTAGAGGTTACAGCACACATTTTGGCTCACTGATCAGTTGCTAGAGGTTACAGCACATGATTTCTGCTTGATGATTGGTTGCTAGAGATTACTGTAAATCAATACTGCTCACTGATTGGTTACAGCACATCGTTACTGCTTACTGATTGGTTGCTAGAGGTTACAACACATCATCTCCTCACTGGCTGCACACTATGGACTGGACCTTGCTTACCTGTGCAACCCAAACTGTAATTCCTTCTCTGTCTACCTCTGCACATCACACACTACCCTCCCCCCACTTATTTGTTTACCTTTGCAGAACAGGCTGATGGTAGGCTTAATGACCACAGTTGTAGGCAGGACTTTCAAGCATGCCCCTTTTATCTCCCCAGTGGGTAGCATTCAGTATAGGTGATGGTGGATATGACCTCAGGGGGGCATGATATACATATGAATACCACCTCTGTTTACATAGAATGCTGCCGGTCTGCCACTATTTACATATGAATGCCGCTGCTATTTACATATCAATGCTGGTATTTACATGTAAACACAGGGTCTGCAGTTGAGTCATCTGTACACAATAACAAGACAGAGCTGGGTAGCATTATTAACAGAACTTCACACTGAGATATTAGGACACACCATGAGACTAAAACCTCAAGGGACGAGGGAATTTAAACTGGGAAAGTTGGCAAGTATGAGGCAGCTGCTTTGGGCCCCACAACAAGGACAGGGCCAAGGGCAGCTACCCCTTTTGCCCTGCCTTAAAGACGGCTCTGGGTGGGTAGGAAAACACCAAGAAAGGGTTTGGGGAGAAGAGCAGTGCAGTGGGTGAGGAACTTAGACGCTGCCATACTGAGGTCTCTGGGGCCAAACCTGGGACGGTGCCAATGACTGTGCATGGGTCAAAAGAGGGTTCAGGAGAGGAGGGGGCAGAGGAGGCCGGTGTTGGACCATGGGTAGGGGAAGAAGTGTATAGGGGAACACCAAAACAGGGTTCAGAAAAGGAGGTTGTGTCGGTTACTGAGTTCAGAAGGGATGAACTGGTGAGTAGGCTTATTATTTAGTAGTACTGCTTTTTACCAAAACCCCTTTGAATTTTTCCACCCGATAGCTTTCCTTTCCCACACTTCTATGGAAACAACCTTAGGCATGCACCCCTGTTCAGCAGCTCCATGCTACTATGCTTCACATGCCAATCTCCTCCATTTTTCTAAGGGGCACCCCAAGCTTGCCTGCACCAATCCCTCCATGCTTGCTGAACTGTGTATTCAACCCCCCTTCACTAATTCCACTTCCTCCAGCTATACACAGCCAGTGCCTTCTTACCCCGACAACCCAATCCACCCCTTAAGAGATACTGTGGATACTTTCCTCCCACGGGATCTCCTTTGATCACCACATGTACCAGCCAACTCCCTTGGTTAATTTTTTTGAGCGTGCACTACAGGGAATACGAATCACATTCTTCAATATTCTTAGCACACACCGGTCCAGGGATTTGAACTAGTGACTTCTCACTTGCAAGCCCGGTGCTCTACCACTTGCGCCACCATCCAAGGTGCTTGAGATTCTTCTGCAAATGCTGGGGCCTTATCATGTGTTTTTGAGGCAGACTATCTAACCTTAACCACCTGCTGAATTTGAAGTTGGGGAAAGGTATTGAATTGCTTGGGCTCAGTAATATTGGGGGGATTGGGTGCAGAGGATCACCTATCTAACCCAGTGTGGGCAGAAGAAGAAAGCAAAAATTAGCATTTGCATAAAAATTACTTAGAACTGCCAAACACCATATCTTTTGACCTGAAGGGCCCGGTATGGAATTTAGAGGGACCCCCCACGTATTTTTTTTTTTAAATTTTGGTTTGGGGTTCCCCTGTGGGGAATTCCCATGCCGTTTTTATCAATGAACTTTTATGTGTATTGTCGGACCAACAATTTATTAATAGCCCCGAGTAGTTTTAAATGACTTTTTTTCCTTTGAAATGTCATTTTGCTGTCAGACTGTTCTAAGCATGGGAAACATGCGCCCCTTTACAGGCATACTATAGACACCCCCCAGGTACGAAATTGAAAAGAATATTACACTTTTATTGTTTCACTTTAAGCATTATTAAAATCACTGCTCCTGAAAAAATGGCCATTTTTAAAACTTTTTTTTGCATTGATACATGTCCCCTGGGGCAGGACCCAGGTTCCCAAACACTTTTTATGACAATACCATGCATATAAGCCTTTAAAATTAGCACTTTTGATTTCTCCCATAGACTTTTAAAGGGTGTTCAGCGGCTTTCGAATTTGCCGCGAACACCCCAAATTGTTCGCTGTTCGGCGAACTGGCGAACAGCCGATGTTCGAGTCGAACATGAGTTTGACTCGAACTCGAACCTCATCCCTAATCACAAGGGATGAACAGCAAAACTGGAGGTAGGTGGGCGAGAACTTAAGGGGGCTTCAGGAAGGGTGGGGGGAAGTGGAGCACAGGTGAAGGGGAGGGCTGGCAGCCTTAGGCCTGGGGGGCAAGTCCAGTCAAGTGGCCCATTGAACTACTGAATCAGCTCACCATCCATCTGCACCACATTGCCCACACAGAGAGAGTGAGGGAGAGTGCTCCACATTGCCCCAGAGAGGGAGCGACCACTCCACATTGCCTGCACAGAGAAAGAGAGCGACCACTCCACACTACTTGCACAGAGAGCAAGAGAGAGAGGAGAGCCCGCTTTATGCTGCATGCACAGAGAGAGATAGACCGCTTCACCTGCCTGCACAGAGAGAGAGACCAATTCACACTGCCTGCACAGAGAGAGAGAGACCGCTTCACACTGCCTGCACAGAGAGAGACACCACTTCACACTGCCTGCACAGAGAGAGAGGCCACTTCACCTTGCCTGCACAGACAGAGATAGAGACCGCTTCACCTGCCTGCACAGAGAGAGAGACCGCTTCACACTGCCTGCACACAGAGAGAGACCACTTCACACTGCCTGCACAGAGAAAGAGAGAGACCGCTTCACACTGCCTGCTGGTCTGCCACTCTTTACATATGAATGCCACTGCTATTTACAAATCAATGTCAGTATTTACATGTAAACACAGGGTCTGCAGTTGAGTCATCTGTACACAACAACGAGACAGAGCTGGGTAGCATTAATAACAGAACTTCACACTGAGATATTAGGACACACCATGAGACTAAAACCTCAAGGGATGAGGGAATTTAAACTGAGTAAGTTGGCAAGTATGAGACAGCTGCTTTGGGCCCCACAACAATGACAGGGCCAAGGGCAGCTGCCCCTTTTGCCCTGCCCTAAAGATGGCCCTGGGTGGGTAGGAAAACACCAAGAAAGGGTTTGGGGAGAAGAGCAGTGCGGTGGGTGGGGGAAACACTGAAATAGGGTTCAGCAAGTGTGGGGGGAGAAGAGGAGGTAGTTGGGGGAACACAGATAAGGGGTTTAGAAAGTGGGGGGAGGTGAAGCCTGGGTGGGTACAGCAACACCAAAAAGGGGTTGGGGGGGGAGTAGGGATATGTCCCTTTTCATCTCATGGGACCTACTAGTCTTCTAAATTTTCCCTAGACCATCTGGCAGCACTTTTATATCCAGACTTGACCAACGAAGGGGCAGGAACTTAGACGCTGCCATACCGAGGTCTATGGGGCCAAACCTGGGACGGTGCCAATGACCGTGCATGGGTCAAAAGAGGGTTCAGGGGAGGAGGGGGCAGAGGAGGTCGGTGTTGGACCATGGTTAGGGGGAAGAAGTGTATAGGGGAACACCAAAACAGGGTTCAGAAAAGGAGGTCAGTGTTGGTTACTGGGTTCAGAAAAGGACCTGAAGGGCCCGGTATGGAATTTAGAGGGACCCCCCACGTAATTTTTTTTTAAATTTTGGTTTGGGGTTTCCCTGTGGGGAATTCCCATGCCATTTTTATCAATGAACTTTTATGTGTATTGTCGGACCAGCAATTTATTAATAGCCGCGAGTAGTTTTAAATGACTTTTTTTCCTTTGAAATGTCATTTTGCTGTCAGACTGTTCTAAGCACGGGAAACATGCGCCCCTTTACAGGCATACTATAGACACCCCCCAGGTACGAAATTTAAAGGAATATTACACTTTTATTGTTTCACTTTAAGCATTATTAAAATCACTGCTCCTGAAAAAATGGCCATTTTTAAAACTTTTTTTTGCATTGATACATGTCCCCTGGGGCAGGACCCAGGTTCCCAAACACTTTTTATGACAATACCATGCATATAAGCCTTTAAAATTAGCACTTTTGATTTCTCCCATAGACTTTTAAAGGGTGTTCAGCGGCTTTCGAATTTGCCGCGAACACCTCAAATTGTTCCCTGTTCGGCGAACTGGCGAACAGCTGATGTTCGAGTCGAGCATGAGTTTGACTCGAACCTCATCCCTAATCACAAGGGATGAACAGAAAACTGGACGAGCACTGCTCGGACTGCACCAATCCCTCCATGCTTGCTAAACTGTGTTTCTTATTCAACCCCCGCTTCACTAATTCCACTTCCACCAGCTATACACACCCAGTGCCTATTGGGCCCGACAACCCAATCCACCCTTTAAGGGATACTGTCCTCCTACGGGATCTCCTTTGAGCACCACACGTAACAGCCAACTCCCTTGATCATTTTTTTTGAGCCTGCACTACAGGGAATACAAATTACATTCTTCAACATTCTTAGCACACACCAGTCCAGGGATTTGAACTAGTGACTTCTTGCTTGCAAGACCGGTTCTCTACCACTTGCGCCACCATCGAAGGTGCTTGAGATTCTTCTGCAAATGCTGGGGCCTTATCATGTGTTTTTGAGGCAGACTATCTAACCTTAACCACCTGCTGAATTTGAAGTTGGGGAAAGGTATTGAATTTCTTGGGCTCAGTAATATTGGGGGGATTGGGTGCAGAGGATCACCTATCTAACCCAGTGTGGGCAGAAGAAATAAGCAAAAATTAGCATTTGCATAAAAATTACTTAGAACTGCCAAACACCATATCTTTTGACCTGAAGGGCCCGGTAAGGAATTTAGAGGGACCCCCCACGGGGGAGGTGAAGCCTGGGTGGGTACAGCAACACCAAAAAGGGGTTGGGGGGGGAGTAGGGATATGTCCCTTTTCATCTCATGGGACCTACTAGTCTTCTAAATTTTCCCTAGACCATCTGGCAGCACTTTTATATCCAGACTTGACCAACGAAGGGGTCAAGTCTGCCATACCGAGGTCTATGGGGCCAAACCTGGGACGGTGCCAATGACCGTGCATGGGTCAAAAGAGGGTTCAGGAGAGGAGGGGGCAGAGGAGGTCGGTGTTGGACCATGGTTAGGGGGAAGAAGTGTATAGGGGAACACCAAAACAGGGTTCAGAAAAGGAGGTCGGTGTTGGTTACTGGGTTCAGAAAAGGGGTCTGGTTTGTATGGGTTTAGTAGGTTTATTAATTAGTAGTACTGCTTTTCACCAAAACCCCCCTTTGAATTTTTCCCCCCGATAGCTTTCCCTTCCCACTTTGTCACACTTCTATGGAACCAACCTTAGGCATGCACCCCTGTTCATCAGCTCCATGCTACACATGCCAACCCAACCTTGCCTGCACCAATCCCTCCATTGCTGAACTGTGTTTCCTATTCAACCCCCCCTTCACTAATTCCACTTCCTCCAGCTATACACACCCAGTGCCTCCTGGGCCCGACAACCCACTCCACCCCTTAAGGGATACTATGGATACTTTCCTCCCACGGGATCTCCTTTGATCACCACTAGGGATGAGCTTCGTGTTCGAGTCGAACCCATGTTCGACTCGAACATCGGCTGTTCGACCGTCCGTCGAATTGCGAACGATATGGGCCGTTCGCGCCAAATTCGTGTGGCGCGTCACGGCCCATAATTCACTGCGGCATCGCAGTGCATTGCTGGCTGATGATTGGCCAAGCATGCACTATGACCCGCATGCTTGGCCAATCACAGCGCCGTCAGTAGAGAGAGCTGTAATTGGCCAAAGCCAGGGTGGCTTTGGCCAATTATGGCTCAGGGGATTTAGTACACACCCCACACTATATAAGGCCGCCTGCACGGCGGCCCTGTGTAGTGTGTGTTCCGGTGTGCTGAGAGATAGAGAGAGAGAGAGACAGTGTCATTTGATTTGAGTTAGATAGATTAGGCAGAACAGTCAGTCAGTTAGCTGCACTTACAGTGTATTGTGTATATATATGCATCCCAGGTGTTGCATATATATATATACACTGTATTCAGTTTAGCTAGATCCGTTCCTGTTATCTTCTATCTAGACTATTTAGTGCAGTGCGTCCTGCTCACAGTGTTCAGCTAGATCCGTTCCTGCTATTTACATTCAGTGCAGTGCGTCCTGCTCACAGTGTTCAGCTAGATCCGTTCCTGCTATTTACATTCAGTGCAGTGCGTCCTGCTCACAGTGTTCAGCTAGATCCGTTCCTGCTATTTACATTCAGTGCAGCGCGTCCTGCTCACAGTGTTCAGCTAGATCCGTTCCTGCTATTTACATTCAGTGCAGTGCGTCCTGCTCACAGTGTTCAGCTAGATCCGTTCCTGCTATTTACATTCAGTGCAGTGCGTCCTGCTCACAGTGTTCAGCTAGATCCGTTCCTGCTATTTACATTCAGTGCAGTGCGTCCTGCTCACAGTGTTCAGCTAGATCCGTTCCTGCTATTTACATTCAGTGCAGTGCGTCCTGCTCACAGTGTTCAGCTAGATCCGTTCCTGCTATTTACATTCAGTGCAGTGCGTCCTGCTCACAGTGTTCAGCTAGATCCGTTCCTGCTATTTACATTCAGTGCAGTGCGTCCTGCTCACAGTGTTCAGCTAGATCCGTTCCTGCTATTTACATTCAGTGCAGTGCGTCCTGCTCACAGTGTTCAGCTAGATCCGTTCCTGCTATTTACATTCAGTGCAGTGCGTCCTGCTCACAGTGTTCAGCTAGATCCGTTCCTGCTATTTACATTCAGTGCAGTGCGTCCTGCTCACAGTGTTCAGCTAGATCCGTTCCTGGTATTTACATTTAGTGCAGTGCGTCCTGCTCACAGTGTTCAGCTAGATCCGTTCCTGCTATTTACATTCAGTGCAGTGCGTCCTGCTCACAGTGTTCAGCTAGATCCGTTCCTGCTATATACATTTAGTGCTGTACGTCCTGCTCACAGTGTTCAGCTAGATCCGTTCCTGCTATTTACATTCAGTGCAGTGCGTCCTGCTCACAGTGTTCAGCTAGATCCGTTCCTGGTATTTACATTTAGTGCAGTGCGTCCTGCTCACAGTGTTCAGCTAGATCCGTTCCTGCTATTTACATTCAGTGCAGTGCGTCCTGCTCACAGTGTTCAGCTAGATCCGTTCCTGCTATTTACATTCAGTGCAGTGCGTCCTGCTCACAGTGTTCAGCTAGATCCGTTCCTGTTATCTTCCTACTGACAGGCAGGCTTGTCTGGTTACAGTATATAAAGCTACCTGAAGAAAATTACAGGTGTTCTTTTTGATCCTATTAGTACCACGGTCAGGCAGCTAGACTATTTACATTTAGTACAGTGTGTCCTGCTCACAGTGTTCAGCTAGATCCGTTCCTGTTATCTTCCTACTGACAGGCAGGCTTGTCTGGTTACAGTATATAAAGCTACCTGAAGAAAATTACAGGTGTTCTTTTTGATCCTATTAGTACCACGGTCAGGCAGCTAGACTATTTACATTTAGTACAGTGTGTCCTGCTCACAGTGTTCAGCTAGATCCGTTCCTGTTATCTTCCTACTGACAGGCAGGCTTGTCTGGTTACAGTATATAAAGCTACCTTAAGAAAATTACAGGTGTTCTTTTTGATCCTATTAGTACCACGGTCAGGCAGCTAGACTATTTACATTTAGTACAGTGCGTCCTGCTCACAGTGTTCAGCTAGATCCGTTCCTGCTATATACATTTAGTGCAGTACGTCCTGCTCACAGTGTTCAGCTAGATCCGTTCCTGTTATCTTCCTACTGACAGGCAGGCTTGTCTGGTTACAGTATATAAAGCTACCTGAAGAAAATTACAGGTGTTCTATCCCAGCTTAGTGCAGCTACAGGCCATTAGTATGTCTGGAAGGCCAAGAAGGAGAGGCAGACAGTCACAAGCCAATAAGAGAGGGCAAGCAGGCTCTGTGTCTAGTGCTGGTCGTGGAGACGGTGCATCCTCATCAGCACGTGGCCATGGGACACGCTTGGCCTTTTTTTCGGCAGCTGGCCGTGTTGAGCCGCAACATGCGGAAGACTTGGTCGAGTGGATGACCAAGCCGTCCTCATCCTCCTCATCCTCTCTCACCCATGCCCAGGGTGCTTTGTCTGGCAAAGCAGCGGCCTCTTCCCTCAGCTCAATGTCATCAGTGACTCCTTCCCTAGCTCCACCATGTCCTCATGAGGATTCCCTCGAACTGTTTGACCACAGTGTTGGGTACATGCTCCAGGAGGATGCCCAGCGTTTGGAAGGCTCTGATGATGATACTGAGCTCAATGAAGGCAGTAACATGAGCACGGACAGAGGGGGTGCCCAAGAAGGACAGCAATCTGGCAGTCATGCTCCCCCTGCTGCAGCATACTGCCAGGTTTGCTCCAGTGATGAGGAGGGAGGGGATGATGAGGTCACTGACTCAACGTGGGTGCCTGATAGGAGAGAGGAGGAGGAGGAGGAGGAGGAGGTGGCACATCACCAACTAGGCAGGATGCCCTCCAGGGGCCAGCCTAAGGGCAGCACATTGACTGCATCACACCCCAAAGCTCCACATGTGCAGGGCGCTGCAGTCTCTGCGCGTTATTCAAAAAGTTCTTTGGTGTGGGCCTTTTTTGAGACGAGTGCATCAGATCGCACTGCTGCTATTTGCAACATATGTCTCAAGCGTATCTCGCGTGGCCAAAACATCTCCCGCTTGGGTACCACATGCTTGACCAGACATATGTTGACCTGCCATGCAGTTCGTTGGCAAGCGTATCTGAAAGACCCACACCAAAGAACAAAGAGGATCTCTCCTTGCTCCTCATCAGCTGAGATTTCCAACCCCACTAGACCTTCAGTCCTCTCTGAGACCTGCAGTGAGAGGAATGAAGGTGTAGAATTAGGTGTGTCACAGCCAAGTACTTGTGGGCAATCTGCTTTTGGTACACCGACGTCAGATTGTACCAGGCAAATTTCCCTGCCCCAGCTGCTGCACCGCCGAAAGAAGTTTGCTCCCAGCCATCCACATGCCCAGCGGTTGAATGCTAGCTTGGCAAAATTGCTAGCACTTCAACTGCTGCCTTTTCAGTTGGTAGACTCTGCCCCCTTCCGTGAGTTTGTGGAATGTGCGGTTCCTCAGTGGCAGGTACCCAAACGCCACTTTTTCTCACGGAAGGCGATTCCGGCTCTCTACCGGCATGTGGAAGGCAATGTCCATGCCTCGCTGGACAGGGCGGTCAGCGGTAAGGTGCATATTACCGCTGACTCATGGTCCAGCAGGCATGGACAGGGACGTTACTTAAGTTTCACGGCGCATTGGGTGACTCTGCTGGCAGCTGGGAAGGATGCAGGACAAGGTGCAGTAGTGTTGGAGGTTGTTCCGCCACCACGCCTCCAAAATGCTGATTGTGACACACCTCTCTCCTCCACCCCCTCCTCTTCTTCTTCCTCCATGGCCTCTTCCTCGGAACCAGCGGTGCTCCGTAGGCGTTCAAGGGGCTACGCAAGTACGCAGGCCAAAAGATGCCATGCGGTGCTTGAGCTGGTGTGCTTGGGGGACAGGAGCCACACTGGGGCAGAGGTTCTGTCAGCTCTGCAGGGGCAGGTTCAGAGGTGGTTGACGCCACGCCAACTTAAGGCAGGAATGGTGGTTTGCGACAATGGCACCAACCTCCTCTCTGCCCTCCGACAGGGACAACTGACCCATGTGCCCTGTTTGGCTCACGTCCTTAACTTGGTGGTGCAGCGGTTCTTGGGCAGGTACCCGGGCTTACAGGATGTCCTGAGGCAGGCCAGGAAAGTCTCTGTGCATTTCCGCCGGTCATATAATGCCAGTGCTCGGCTGACGGACCTCCAAAAGGAGTTTAACCTGCCCAAGAACCGCCTAATCTGTGACATGCCCACCAGGTGGAACTCGACGTTGGCCATGCTGCAGCGGCTGCACACGCAGCAGAGGGCCATCAATGAGTACCTGTGCGACTATGGCACCAGGACAGGGTCAGGGGACCTTGGTTTTTTTTCCCCACGCCAGTGGGCCATGATCAGGGATGCATGCACTGTCCTGTCACCATTCGAGGAGGCCACGAGGATGGTGAGCACTGACAGTGCATGCATCAGTGACACTGTCCCCCTTGTCCACCTGTTGGAGCACACGCTGCGTGGAATAATGGACAGGGCACTTGAGGCAGAACAGAGGCAGGAAGAGGAGGACTTCCTTAGCTCTCAAGGCCCCCTTTATCCAGACAGTGTTCCTGCGTGCCCGCCGATCACACAGGAAGAGGACGAGGAGGAGGAGGAGGAGGAGGAGGAGGAAGATTGTGTCAGTATGGAGGTGGAGCCTGGCACTCAGCATCAGCAGTCTTTAAGGGATCAGTCCCAAGGAACACATGGACTTGTACGTGGCTGGGAGGAGGTGGCTGCGGACGTTGTTGTCCTTAGTGACCCAGAGGACTCCGGACCGAATGCCTCAGCAAACCTACGCTGCATGGCCTCCCTGATCCTGCAAAGCCTGCGTAAGGATCCTCGTATTCGTGGTATCAAGGAGAAGGACCAATACTGGCTGGCAACCCTCCTTGATCCACGTTACAAGGGTAAGGTTGCGGACCTTATCTTGCCATCGCAGAGGGAGCAGAGGATGAAACATCTTCGGGAGGCCTTGCAGAAAGGTCTGTGCAACGCGTTCCCAGAGACTGGGAGGTTACAAACTCCTGTTTCTGGACAACGTGTTGCTGAGGCTTCGGTCAGTCAAAGAAGGAGCGGTGGAGAAGGTGGCCGTCTGACCGATGCGTTCAGACAATTTTTTGGTCCGCAGCCCCAAGGTATGATCGGTTCCAGCAACCATCGCCAGCGTCTGTTTTACATGGTGCAGGAATACCTAGGGGCAAGATCAGACTTGGACACCTTTCCCACCGAAAATCCTCTGGGTTACTGGGTCTTGAGGATGGATCACTGGCCAGAGCTTGCACAGTATGCAATTGAGCTACTGGCCTGTCCTGCATCCAGCGTTCTTTCGGAACGTACATTCAGTGCTGCTGGAGGCGTGGTAACCGATCACAGGGTGCGTCTGTCCACTGACTCGGTCGATCGGCTGACCTTCATAAAAATGAATCAGTCTTGGATCACCACCAGCTACCAAGCACCTGATGCTGATGTAACTGAATAATTTTTTTCAGATCCCTTCAAAGACTGCCTATGCTGATGCTGAGTGATTATCCCTGAGTAATTATCCTCTTCCTCCTCAATCATCACGCTGATAGCTTGTAAGAACATTTTTGGTTCTGGGCGCCACCACCAGTGCCTAAGGCCCAATTTTTCTGCCCCTGTCTAACAGGGGCGTGAAATTACAATTTTTGATGCAATACTTTGCAGCAGGGCTCGTTCCTGCGTTCCAACTAGAGTGTCTGTGAGGGGTTGCAGTGTTGTGGCACCAGCACCAGTGCCTAAGGCCCAATTTTTCTGCCCCTGTCTAACAGGGGCGTGAAATTACAATTTTTGATGCAATACTTTGCAGCAGGGCTCGTTCCTGCATTCCAACTAGAGTGTCTGTGAGGGGTTGCAGTGTTGTGGCACCAGCACCAGTGCCTAAGGCCCAATTTTTCTGCCCCTGTCTAACAGGGGCGTGTAATTACAATTTTTGATGCAATACTTTGCAGCAGTGCTCGTTCCTGCGTTCCAACTAGAGTGTCTGTGAGGGGTTGCAGTGTTGTGGCACCAGCACCAGTGCCTAAGGCCCAATTTTTCTGCCCCTGTCTAACAGGGGCGTGTAATTACAATTTTTGATGCAATACTTTGCAGCAGGGCTCGTTCCTGCGTTCCAACTAGAGTGTCTGTGAGGGGTTGCAGTGTTGTGGCACCAGCACCAGTGCCTAAGGCCTAATTTTTCAGCTCCTGTTCAACAGGGGCATGTAATTACAATTCTTGATCTAATATTTCACAGCAGGGCCCTGTGAGGGCTTACAGTGTTTTGGCCACAGCAACACCTAAGGCCCAAATTTCTGCTGAGTATATAGGGCAGGACCCTACTTTCAAACATCTAACTTACAAACGACTCCTACTTGCAAACGGAAGGAGACAACAGGAAGTGAGATGAAATCTACCCATAGGAAGGGAAATTCTCTCATGTAAGAGTTAATATGGGAAAACAATTTCTCCTTTCCACTGATGCTTTCCAATCCTTGTTCCACAAAAAAACCCAAATTTTCAAAAAACATTTTTCATTGGGACAAAAAAGTGAGGTGAAATCTTCTGAAGAGGAGGAAAGACGCAAAACAAATGTCACAGGGGTGATAACCCTTCCCTATGTTTTCCAAAAAGCTTAGAAAAGATTTTTTGGCTGGAGCTAAACACATTAAAAATGTTCAAAATTACAAACAGATTCTACTTAACAACAAACCTACAGTCCCTGTCTTGTTTGCACCGCCTGTATACTGCTGTTCAGAGTATATAGGGACCTTTCCTTATTTTAATTTGGGTGCGGGGTTCCCCTTAATATCCATACAAGACCCAAAGGGCCTGGTAATGGACTGGGGGGTACCCATGCCGTTTGTCTCACTGATTTTCATCCATATTGCCAGGACCCGACATGACATTAAACCCGCAAGCAGTTTTAAATGAGATTTTTTCCTTTAAAAATGACATTTGGTGCAGGGACTGTTCTAAACATGGGAAACACGCGTCACTTTACAGGCATACTATAGACACCCCCCAGGTACGATATTTAAAGGAATATTTCACTTTTTTTTTTTTACTTTAAGCATCATTAAAATCACTGCTCCCGAAAAAACGGCCGTTTTTAAAAGTTTTTTTTGCATTGATACATGTCCCCTGGGGTAGGACCCGGGTCCCCAAACCCTTTTTAGGACAATACCATGCAAATTAGCCTTTAAAATGAGCACTTTTGATTTCGAACGTTCGAGTCCCATAGACGTCAATGGGGTTCTAACGTTCGTGCGAACTTGCGGTCCGTTCGCGGGTTCTGGTGCGAACCGAACCGGGGGGTGTTCGGCTCATCCCTAATCACCACATGTACCAGCCAACTCCCTTGATCATTTTTTTGAGCCTGCACTACAGGGAATACGAATCACATTCTTCAACATTCTTAGCACACACCGGTCCAGGGATTTGAACTAGTGACTTCTCACCTGCAAGCTCGGTGCTCTACCACTTACGCCACCATCCAAGGTGCTTGAGATTCTTCTGCAAATGCTGGGGCCTTATCATGTGTTTTTGAGGCAGCCTATCTAACCTTAACCACCTGCTGAATTTGAAGTTGGGGAAAGGTATTGAATTGCTTGGGCTCAGTAATATTGGGGGGATTGGGTGCAGAGGATCACCTATCTAGCCTCGTGTGGGCAGAAGAAGAAAGCAAAAATTAGCATTTGCATAAAAATTACTTAGCACTGCCAAACACCATATCTTTTGACCTGAAGGGCCCGGTATGGAATTTAGAGGGACCCCCCACGTAATTTTTTTTTTAAATTTTGGTTTGGGGTTCCCCTGTGGGGAATTCCCATGCCGTTTTTATCAATGAACTTTTATGTGTATTGTCGGACCAACAATTTATTAATAGCCCCGAGTAGTTTTAAATGACTTTTTTTCCTTTGAAATGTCATTTTGCTGTCAGACTGTTCTAAGCATGGGAAACATGCGCCCCTTTACAGGCATAGTATAGACACCCTCCAGGTACGAAATTTAAAGGAATATTACACTTTTATTGTTTCACTTTAAGCATTATTAAAATCACTGCTCCTGAAAAAATGGCCATTTTTAAAACTTTTTTTTGCATTGATACATGTCCCCTGGGGCAGGACCCAGGTTCCCAAACACTTTTTATGACAATACCATGCATATAAGCCTTTAAAATTAGCACTTTTGATTTCTCCCATAGACTTTTAAAGGGTGTTCAGCGGTTTTCGAATTTGCCACGAACACCCCAAATTGTTCGCTGTTCGGCGAAAAGCCGATTTTCGAGTCGAACATGAGTTTGACTGCACCCCTTAAGGGATACTGTGGATACTTTGCTCCCACGGGATCTCCTTTGATCACCACATGTACCAGCCAACTCCCTTGATCATTTTTTTGAGCCTGTACTACAGGGAATACGAATCACATTCTTCAACATTCTTAGCACACACCGGTCCAGGGATTTGAACTAGTTGACTTCTCGTTGGCAAGCCCGGTGCTCTACCACTTGCGCCACCATCCAAGGTGCTGGAGATTCTTCTGCAAATGCTGGGGCCTTATCATGTGTTTTTGAGGCAGCCTATCTAACCTTAACCACCTGCTGAATTTGAAGTTGGGGAAAGGTATTGAATTGCTTGGGCTCAGTAATATTGGGGGGATTGGGTGCAGAGGATCACCTATCTAGCCTCGTGTGGGCAGAAGAAGAAAGCAAAAATTAGCATTTGCATAAAAATTACTTAGAACTGCCAAACACCATATCTTTTGACCTGAAGGGCCCGGTATGGAATTTAGAGGGACCCCCCACGTAATTTTTTTTTAAAATTTTGGTTTGGGGTTCCCCTGTGGGGAATTCCCATGCCGTTTTTATCAATGAACTTTTATGTGTATTATCGGACCAACAATTTATTAATAGCCCCGAGTAGTTTTAAATGACTTTTTTTCCTTTGAAATGTCATTTTGCTGTTAGACTGTTCTAAGCATGGGAAACATGCGCCCCTTTACAGGCATACTATAGACACCCTCCAGGTACAAAATTTAAAGGAATATTACATTTTTATTGTTTCACTTTAAGCATTATTAAAATCACTGCTCCTGAAAAAATGGCCATTTTTAAAACTTTTTTTTGCATTGATACATGTCCCCTGGGGCAGGACCCAGGTTCCCAAACACTTTTTATGACAATACCATGCATATAAGCCTTTAAAATTAGCACTTTTGATTTCTCCCATAGACTTTTAAAGGGTGTTCAGCGGCTTTCGAATTTGCCGCGAACACCCCAAATTGTTCGCTGTTCGGCGAACTGGCGAACAGCCGATGTTCGAGTCGAACATGAGTTTGACTCGAACCTCATCCCTAATCACAAGGGATGAACAGCAAAACTGGATGAGCACTGCACCAATCCCTCCATGCTTGCTGAACTGTGTTTCCTATTCAACCCCCCTTCACTAATTCCACTTCCTCCAGCTATACACACCCAGTGCCTCCTGGGCCTGACAACCCACTTCACCCCTTAAGGGATACTGTGGATACTTTCCTCCCACAGGATCTCCTTTGATCACCACACATACCAGCCAACTCCCTTGATCATTTTTTTGCACCTGCACTACAGGGAATACAAATTACATTTTTCAACATTCTTAGCACACAACGGTCTAGGGATGTGAATTAGTGACCTCTCACCTGCAAGCCCGGAGCTCTACCACTTGCACCACCATCCAAGGTGCTTCTGATGCTTCTGAAAATGCTGGGGCTTTATCATGTGTTTTTGAGGCAGCCTATCTAACCTTAAACACCTGTTGAATTTGAACTTGGGGAAATGTATTGAATTGCTTGGGCTCAGTAATATTGGGGGGATTGGGTGCAGAGGATCACCTATCTAACCCAGTGTGGGCAGAAGAAGAAAGCAAAAATTAGCATTTGCATAAAAATTACTTAGAACTGCCAAACACCATATCTTTTGACCTGAAGGGCCCGGTATGGAATTTAGAGGGACCCCCCACGTAATTTTTTTTTTAAATTTT